>JARJEI010000001.1:19749469-20473219 GCA_029955415.1 Lottia scabra
GGAGACTCGCGTGAATTTTTTAGGCCTACGATATTTCGAGATAATAAGAAATAAACCGTTTTATTGTTATTATATATGTCTAAATAAATGTCAATATAAAATATTTTATTTAAATATCGCTGGGGTACGGGTAGACATCGATGGAGTTGATAACCGGAAGTAATTGAATTTTATAACAAAGGGAAGTAACTCCAATTAACAAAATGCGGATCAACGGTAAACCGACATCCCCTCTAAACCGACATTATTACCTGGTCCCACACACTGTCGGTTTTGAGGGGTTTCACTGTACACGTAAATGATAAAAATAGCGATGCCCCATCGTAATACGCCCACTTTTGTAATGGCAGCCAAGTCGTCCGGGAGGTCGACAAGAACTATCAGTAAATGAAACCTCTGTCAAAAACCGTGCCATCAAGAATGTTTACAAAATTGAACGATTTTTGAGTGTTTACAACTACAAGTTAACAAGGGTAATAACCCATGAAATACTTTTGAATTCTTCTAATTTTCAATAGGGTTCATCCTTGGGTGATTATGAACAATCATACCAAGTTTCGTCAAAATCCATCAAGAAACAACCTCTCTATCATGCAGTGGCGTTTCTAGGAATTTTTAGGTGGAGGGGCCGAGTTGGGGCCAATTAATTGTCAGGGGGGGCTACCAGCACCAAGTATCCGTATTTAACATTATACGAAATTTCAAAGTGGGGGGGCCAAGACCGGGCAAGCCTAAATTCTGGGGGGGGGGGGCATGGCCCCCCCTGCCCCCCCCCCCCCGTAGAAACGCCACTGCTATCATGTCCACAACATAATCTAAAATAAAAACAAGGGCAATAACCCATGAAATATTTTTCGCTTCGTCAGATTTTTAATAGGCTTAATCCTTGGGTGTTTATTAAAACTCACAGCAAGTTTCATCAAAATACACCAAGAAACCAGCTGTCTATCGTGTCTACAACTTTGAGAGTGTAACGGGCTGAAAAATTAATGTGTTTTATAAGTCAAGGGCAATAAGTCATAAAATATTTTGTCGTCGTTTCTGATTTTCAATAGGCTTTATCCCAAGGTTAATACAAACAATCATACCAAGTTTCATCAAAATCCATCAAGAAACCAGCTCTCTATCGTGTCCACAACATATTTTCAAAAGCAAGGGCAATAACCCATGAAATATTTTTCGATTGGTCTGATTTTCAATAGGGTTCATACTTTGGTGTTTTTGAACACTCACAGCAAGTTTCATCAAAATCCATTAAGAAACCAGCTCTCTTTCGTGTCCACAACTTGTTAACGGCTGAAAAATTAACGCGTTTTAAAGAACAAGGGCAATAACTCATCAAATATTTTTCGTCGTTTCTGATTTTCAATAGGGTTTAATCCAAGGTCATTACAAACACTCATACCAAGTTTCATCAAAATCAATCAAGAAACCAGCGCTCTATCGTGTCCACAACATATTTTCAAAAGCAAGGGCAATAACCCATGAAATATTTTTCGATTTGTCTGATTTTCAATAGGGTTCATCCTTTGGTGTTTATGAACACTCACAGCAAGTTTCATCAAACTCCATCAAGAAACCAGCTCTCTATCGTGTTCACAACTTTGTTAACGGCTGAAAAATTAACGCGTTTTAATGAACAAGGGCAATAACTCATCAAATATTTTTCGATGTTTCTGATTTTCAATAGGGTTTATCCTAATGTCAATACAAACACTCATACCAAGTTTCATCAAAATCCACCAAGAAACCAGCTCTCTATGGTGTCCACAACATATTTTCAAAAGCAAGGGCAATAACCCATGAAATATTTTTCTATTGGTCTGATTTTCAATAGGGTTCATACTTGGGTGTTTATGAACACTCACATCAAATTTCATCAAAATTCATCAAGAAACCAGCTCTCTATTGTGTCCACAACTTTTTTAACGGCTGAAAAATTAACGCGTTTTAAAGAACAAGGGCAATAACTCATCAAATATTTTTCGATGTTTCTGATTTTCAATAGGTTTTAACCCAAGTTCATTACAAACACTCATACCAAGTTTCATCAAAATCCATTAAGAAACCAGCTCTCTATCGTGTCCACAACATATTTCCAAAAGCAAGGGCAATAACCCATGAAATATTTTTCGATTTGTCTGATTTTCAATAGGGTTCATCCTTGGGTGTTTATGAACACTCACAGCAAGTTTCATCAAACTCCATCAAGAAACCAGCTCTCTATCGTGTCCACAACTTTGTTAACGGCTGAAAAATTAACGCATTTTAAAGAACAAGGGCAATAACTCATCAAATATTTTTCGATGTTTCTGATTTTTAATAGGGTTTATCCTAATGTCAATACAAACACTCATACCAAGTTTCATCAAAATCCATCAAGAAACCAGCTCTCTATTGTGTCCACAACATATTTCCAAAAGCAAGGGCAATAACCCATGAAATATTTTTCGATTCGTCTGATTTTCAATAGGGTTCATCCTTGGGTGATAACAAACACTCACAGCAAGTTTCATCAAAATCCATCAAGAAACCAGCTCTCTATCGTGTCCACAACAATTGTGGACAGACAGACAGATAGACGGACAGACGGACAGACGGACAGACAGACAGGGGCGACTACAATATACGCCCACATTAATGTGTGGGCGTATAAAAACCGACCCGGAAGTACTATGTCAGGTGCCATGTTGTTGTGACTTATTTTTATAAAACTCAAAATGGGACCTCAGGGGATAATCTGATTTGCATAATATCGCTGTCTATGAAATCCTTAGTCGATGGCCAACAACCTTGTGCCAACTGATTTTTTAATTTCGATTTCTTTATATTTCTTGAACAAGAATTTTAGTATAGACTGAAACTTTCAAGGCTCATATTTCTTAATCTATTAGTTCAAAAGACCAAGAAGTATTATTAGCCTGTAATCTACAAATAGGTGTAACACTCCTCGAGAGGATCATTCTTTGTTAATACATCTGTTAACATGTGTGGGTCTACGTTGTTGTATTACAACGTATCATTCCCACAGCACGCCATACGATTCATAATCAGTATACCAACATCCAGAAACTTACAATTTACCATATTGTTTCTTTTAACGCTTCTCACTGGTCAATGTTTAGAGTAGAATTTTAAAATATTTAAATGCAGTTTTCTCCCTTCAACTGAAAAATGTTTGTTGTCTGTATGTTTAAATGCAGTTCTCTCCCTTCAACTGACAATTGCTTAATATGACTTTCTTACATTGTAACTTGTATTTTTAACGTTTTAAATTGTGTACTTAATAAGGTAAACAAAAAGTCTAAAAGAAGTAGATAACGATCCAACGCCAAAAGAAAAAAATCCGTTCTAAAATTCTGGTTTTGTCATTTATTAAAATTGCATGTCTAAAAACGTTGACCATTAAAATGTTTTCTAAAAAACTAATAATATAGAATTTTTGCTAGGTTCATGTTAAAATGATAATTTACGAGCTGTGATGTGAACTTACGTGTATGGAGGTTAGCACTCAGTAATCTGATGTCATTTTTATATCATATCAAGAATTGGCTCTATCATATGTAGGGAGCCGCGGTGGTACAGTGAGTTAGACGCTTGCTCGCTGCGCTGAAGGTCCAGGGTTCAATTCCTGCATGAGTCAAGATGATGCTTCGGATTTTTCAATCCGGTTTCACCTTGTCAGTGATGCAGGTCGGAGGGGCTGACATAGAAAAAGCGCCTAGTCGTTCGGATGGGACAATAAACCAAGGTCCCGTGTGTTATTGGCTGTTCACGTTCAAAACCCCTCGACAGTTGGAAATCGAAAATAAGAGCAGGCTAATGCCGCTCTGCTGGCAAAATTTCCCTCATTGCACACTGTATGGCGTTTGCCCGTCCTCAGGAAGTAGGAAGTCAACTTCATTCATTTCATTTCATTTCTTTCATATGTCTGATATTGCATAATATGAAAAATATTAATAAATATTCTTAACTTTTCTACTTCCAATGATAAAAATGTACATAAATAAAAACAACGACTTTTTAATCAGATGACTTTTCACTACCAACATACGCTGGTTATTCCATTTTTCACTCCCGAATATAAACAATTTATATGCCGATATTTATGTTCTGTAAATTTCGCAATATGGATTGAAAATGTAACTTTTCACCCATGGACGAAACCGGATGCGCACTGCTCGGTACCGTCGCACGGTTCTAGTTTGAAATTGTTGTTATAACAAATTATAACACAATGAAAGAAACAAATTTGAAATATCTTCAAATTTCCGGAAGTTGAAAATTTAAATTTACAAGCTAATTACGTAAAAACCGGAAGTGGTATCAAAATTTTGAAAACTGCATTTTGTTTAGAATCAAAATGTCTATACACCTGCAAATTTGCAGATCGAACGAAATAAAATTGTAGAAGTTGATAAAAACGCAAAAATTAAAATTAAGAAAATAGTCAACTAAAAGTCAAAATTGGAGAAGTTTAAAACCTTTATTTAGTAGCGTACAGTTATAGAAAACAGTTCAAAACTGTTTGATAAAAATCGAATCAAAAATGAAGACGTGAGATTCAAACACTCACAGCAAGTTTCATCAAAATCCATCAAGAAACCAGCTCTCTATCGTGTCCACAACTTTGTTAAAGGCTGAAAAATTAACGGGTTTTAAAGAACAAGGGCAATAACTCATCAAATATTTTTTGATGTTTCTGATTTTCAATAGGGTTTATCCTAATGTCAATACAAACACTCATACCAAGTTTCATCAAAATTCATCAAGAAACCAGCTCTCTATCGTGTCCACAACATATTTTCAAAAGCAAGGGCAATAACCCATCAAATATTTTTCGATTAGTCTGATTTTCAATAGGGTTCATCCTTGGGTGCTTATGAACACTCTCACAGCAAGTTTCATAAAAATCCACCAAGAAACCAGCTCTCTATCGTGTCCACAACTTTGTTAAAGGCTGAAAAAGTAACGCATTTTAAAGAACAAGGGCAATAACTCATCAAATATTTTTCGATATTTCTGATATTCAATAGGGTTTATCCTAATGTCAATACAAACACCCATACCAAGTTTAATCAAAATCCATCAAGAAACATGCTCTCTATCGTGTCCACAACTTTGTTAATGACTGAAAAATTAACGCGTTTTAAAGAACAAGGGCAATAACTCATCAAATATTTTTCGATGTTTCTGATTTTCAATAGGGTTTATCCCAAGGTCAATACAAACACTCATACCAAGTTTCATTAAAATTCATCAAGAAACCAGCTCTCTATCGTGTCCACAACATATTTTCAAAAGCAAGGGCAATAACTCATCAAATATTTTTCGATGTTTCTGATTTTCAATAGGGTTTATCCCAAGGTCAATACAAACACTCATACCAAGTTTCATTAAAATTCATCAAGAAACCAGCTCTCTATCGTGTCCACAACATATTTTCAAAAGCAAGGGCAATAACCCATGAAATATTTTTCGATTAGTCTGATTTTCAATAGGGTTCATCCTTGGGTGTTTATGAACACTCACAGCAAGTTTCATCAAAATCCATCAAGAAATCAGCTCTCTATCGTGTCCACAACTTTGAGAGTATAACGGCTGAAAAATTAACGTGTTTTAAAGAACAAGGGCAATAACTCATAAAATATTTTTTCGATGTTTCTGATATTCAATAGGGTTTATCCTAATGTCAACACAAACACTCATACTAAGTTTCATCAAAATCCATCAAGAAACCAGCTCTCTATGGTGTCCACAAAATATTTTCAAAAGCAAGGGCAATAACCCATGAAATATTTTTCGATTCGTCTGATTTTCAATAGGGTTCATCATTGGATGATTACAAACACTCACAGCAAGTTTCATCAAAATCCATCAAGAAACCAGCTCTCTATCGTGTCCACAACAATTGTGGACAGACAGACAGACAGACGGACAGACAGACGGACAGACGGACGGACAGACAGACGGACAGACAGACAGGGGCGACTACAATATACGCCCACATTAATGTGTGGGCGTATAAAAACCAAAATTGTGTTTTTTGTTCTACCTCATTTCCGGTTTGTCAAAATGGCACCAATATATATTTAATAGTTCATGGTCAACAATTTATCGTAGGGAATTAAACAAATCTGTATGTGGCATGTTGCCTTCTTACTAAAATAGCGAGTGTAAAATTCGAAAAAAATAAATAAAAACTAGAACCATGAATGGTACCATGCAGTGCGCATCCGGTTTCGTCCATTGGTGAAAAGTGACATCTTTCAATCCATGATGTCAGGTTTACAGAAGAAAGCTTGTTTTACATTAAAATGCAGAAGGTACACAATTTTAAAACGCACAATTTTCAATTCGGTAGTGAAAAGTAGAAAAACCAGTTCACACACGGTAGTCAAAAGTGAAATAAACATTTCATGTTCGGTAGTGAAAAGTCATCTGATTAAAAAAGGCGTAATCACAGTTTGATATACATCAGTGGAAAACGCATATCACAAAATTTCTAAGATTTGTAAATAAGTTCTAAAGTGCAAGAAAGGACTCATGAAAGAGCCAAATCTCAATTTACGGACTGCACAGTATTCATACTTCATAGTTTGAAATACAGATCGAATTTTATCAATACATATTTCATTCAAAGAAAATATATCTTAATGTTTCTTTTAAATAGTTACAATGTAACAAAAAGTGCATTAATGATAACGTATCGCCCAAACGCAAGTTAATGGGAGAGGACGATCGCCCAAACGCAGCTTTATGTCAAAATGTAGTACTCTCCCTTCAACTGAAATTTGAATTTAATATCTTACAAGCAGATGGAATAACTAATTTTCAAAATTCAAAAGGCGCTATTTTGATTTTAAAATATTGTGTTGTATATAATTGAAAAAGTAGGTTTAGCATGATTAGATTGTGAAAGAATTTGTGACGTACATGAATTAGGTCACGTGTCAGAGCTCTTTAAAGCTAAAAACTGCAATTTTCAAATGGATATAAAACCGGAAGTAAACCTCGGAAAACCTAAATGAAAGTATCTGTGCATAGGTATCGTCAATGGCAATGAATTTGTTTCAGGTCACTTGGTCACCAGAGGTCAAGGTCACAAGATATGAGCCTTTAAAGTTTTGACAATTACTGATTTATCTTAACCGGAAATCAAAATAAATCAGAATTGAAATTCAAAAATCGGCGTCTCATGTTTTGGTAGCAATCGACTGTAGATTCCAAAAACATCAGAATTATGCAAATTTCATTACACCCTGAGGCCCCATTTTGCGTTTTATGAAAATATACCATTTCAAGATGGCGACTGATCTGTTACATCCGGGTCAAATTTTATTATTTGTATACTTTTGTGTCTATATTACATACATACTGCAAAAAGAATTTTTCAAATATCTTCAAAATTCCGGAAGTTAAAATTTCGACTTTGAGAGCCAATAACTTCAAAACCGGAAGTGATACAAACATTTTGAAAACATATTTTTGTTCGCCATCAAAATGTCTATCTACCTGTAAGTTTTCAGAACGATCGAAATAAAAATTGAAAAAAACACGCACAGTTTCAATGGAAATTGACACAAATTTTTCAAACTTTAAAAGGCGGAATTTTGATTCAAATATATTGTGTTGTATATCATTGGAAAGAGCAGACATAGCATAGTACGACGGTGAAAGAAAATAAGACATATGTAAATTAGGTCACGTGGTAGGGCTGTTTAAAGTTAAAAATTACAATTTTCAAACGGCTATAAAACCGGAAGTATCCATTGGGCATCTGAAAAAAATATGTCATTGGATACATCTAATCAAGGGCAATAACTTTTGTACAGGTCACAAAGTCACAAAAGGTCAAGGTCACAAAATATGGGCCTTGAAAGTTTTGACAATTACTGACTTATTTTTACCGGAAATCAGAAAAATTCAGAATCGAAATTAAAAAATCGGCTTCCCATGTTTTGGTCGCAGTCGACTGTTGATTACATAGACATAAAAATTATGCAAATTCCATAACACCCTGAGGCCCCATTTTGCGTTTTATGGAAATATACCATTTGAAGATGGCGCCTGATCTGTTACATCCGGGTCAAATTTTATGATTTGTATAATTTTGAGTCTTTGAGTTTTGAGAATTTTTCGAATATCTTCAAAATTCCGGAAGTTGAAATTTCAACTTTGAGAGCGAATGACGTCAAAACCGGAAGTGATATCGAAATTTTGAAAATTGCTAATTGCTCGCAATCAAAATGTCTATAAATATGTAAGTTTTCAGATTGATCAATATAACATTGCAAAAAATGAAAAAGTGGTCAAGAAAAAGTGCTCCAAAAGTCAGCACGATTTTTCTCAAAATGATATTGTTAAACATTTGTCTCGTGGACAATCGATTAAAGAAATATGCAAAGTCAGTCCGATCAAAATCGGTTGAAAAATAAAGGAGATAATGGCCAAAACATCAAAACCCATATGTTCTCATACCTCATTTCCGGTTGGTAGGGCATGCGTCATTTTACATTTAAACAATACCGAGCAGTAGATTATCGTGGGAAATCTTGAGAGATTATGTGTGGCATGTGTAGTTTTGGCTGGGCGCTCTGACCAGAAAGCGAAAAAAAAAACTAGAACAATGAATGGTACCATGCAGTGCGCATCCGGTTTCGTCCAGTGGTGAAAAGTGACATCTTTCAATCCATGTTGTCAGGTTTACAGAAGAAAGCTTGTTTTACATTGAAATGCAGAGGTTACACAATTTTAAAACGCACAATTTTGAATTCGGTAGTGAAAAGTAGAATAACCAGTTCACACACGGTAGTCAAAAGTGAAATAAACATTTCATGTTCGGTAGTGAAAAGACATCTGATTAAAAAAAGGGTAATCACAGTTTACATCAGTGGAAAACGCATATCACAAAATTTCTAAGATTAGTAAATAAGTTCTAAAGTGCAAGAAAGGACACATGAAAGAGCCAAATCTCAATTTAGAAACGGACTGCACAGTATTCATACTTCATAGTTTGAAATATAGATCGAATTTTATCAATACATAATTCGTTCAAAGAAAATATATATTAATGTTTCTTTTAAAACAGTTACAATGTAAAAAAGTACATTAATGATATACGTATCGACCAAACTCAAGTTAATGAGAGAGGGCGATCGCCCAAACGCAGCTTTATGTCAAAATGTAGTACTCTCCCTTCAACTGAAGTTTGAATTTAATATTTTACAAGCAGATGGAATAATTAATTTTCAAAATTCAAAAGACGCTATTTTCATTTAAAAATATTGTGTTGTATATCCTTTGAAAAAGCAGATTGAGCATAATAAGACTGTGAAAGAATTTGTGAAGTATATGAATTTGAACACGCGTCAAAGCTCTTTAAAGATAAAAACTGCAATTTTCAAATGGATATAAAACTGGAAGTAAACATCGGAAAAACTAAATGAAAGTATCCGTGCATAGGTATCGTCAACAGCAATGAATTTTTTCAGGGCACATGGTCATCGGAGGTCAAGGTCACGAGATATAAACCTTTAAAATTTTGACAATTACTGATTTATTTTAACCAGGAATTAGAAAAATTCAGAATTAAAATTCAAGAATCAGCTTCCCATGTTTTGGTCACAATCCACTGTAGATTGCATAGACATTAGAATTATGCAAATTCCATAACACCCTGAGGCCCCATTTTGCGTTTTATGAAAATATACCATTTCAAGATGGCGACTGATCTGTTACATCCGGGTCAAATTTTATCACTTGTATACTTTTGTGTCTACATTACAAACATACTGCAAAAATAATTTTTTGAATATCTTCAAAATTCCGGAAGTTGAAATTTCAACTTTGAGAGCCAATGACGTCAAAACCGGAAGTGATATAAAAATTTTGAAAACATATTTTTGTTCGCCATCAAAATGTCTATCTACCTGAAAGTTTTCAGAACGATCGAAATAAAATTTGAAAAAAACACGCACAGTTTCAATGGAAATTGGCACAAATTTTTCAAACTTTAAAAGGCGGAATTTGTATTCAAATGTATTGTGTTGTATATCATTGGAAAGAGCAGACAGAGCATAGTAAGATGGTGAAAGAAAATAAGACATATGTAAATTAGGTCACGTGGTAGAGCTGTTTAAAGTTAAAAATTGCAATTTTCAAACGGCTATAAAACCGGAAGTAACCATTGGGCATCTGGAAAAAATATGTCATTTGATACATCTAATCAAGGGCAATAACTTTTGTACAGGTCACTAAGTCACAAAAGGTCAAGGTCACAAAATATGGGCCTTGAAAGTTTTGACAATTACTGATTTATTTTAACCGGAAATTAGAAAAATTCAGAATTGAAATTCAAAAATTGGCTTCCCATGTTTTGGTAACAATCGACTGTAGATTGTATAGACATCAAAATTATACAAATTCCATTACACCCTGAGGCCTCATTTTGCGTTTTATGAAAATATACCATTTCAAGGTGGTGACTGATATGTTACATCCGGGTCAAATTTTATGATTTGTATACTTTTGTGTCTACATAATAAACATACTGCAAAAAGAATTTTTCGAATATCTTCAAAATTCCGGAAGTGGAACTTTGAACTTTGAGAGCGAATGACGTCAAAACCGGAAGTGATATCGAAATTTAAATGACAGAGTTGTATTTAGAATTAAAATGTCTATCTGCATGTAAATTTTCAAATCGAACAAAATAAAATTGTAGAAGTTGAAAAATTAAAAAAATTTCAAATTAAAAAAGTCAGTGTCAAAAGTAAAATTTTTGAATTTTAGTAAGAAGTCATTTTGTAGCTGTTAGATTATAGATATTAACCCCAAAAATCCGATCAAAATCGGACAAAAATTAGAGACGTAACTTCAAAAACCCTAAAATACGTTTTTGCGTCATACGTCATTTCCGGTTGGATTAAAATCCATCAATTTATATTCATGTAACGGTGGCCACCATTTGTGAATAGGAAGTCGCATCAGTGAGTATGTAGAATGCGTAGTTTTGGCTGAGCGAGATGGGAAGAATTCGAAAAAAAAAAAAAAATCATTATGAAAACAAAGCAGTGCATTCGAAATCGAACGCACTGCAACTAGAACCGTGATAACGGTACTGAGCAGTGCGCAATTTAAACATCCTTGAACGGTTGCATTTTAGTCCTGCATATAAATTAGGTCATGTGACAGAGCTGTTTATAGTTAAAAATCTCAATTTTCAATCGGCTATTAAACCGGAAGTAAACATCGGAAAACACAAGTAAAACATCATTTGATAAATTTTATCGAGGGCAATAGCTTTGGTTCAGATCAAAAGGTCATCAAACGTCAAGGTCACGAGTTTTGAGCTTTGAAAGTGTTTTCTATTGCTGAATTTCTTTAATCGGAAATATACAAAACTTTTAATCGAAATTAGGAAATCGGCTGTCACCATTTTGTTAGTAATATATTGAAGATGCCATAGACATCAACATTATGTAAATCGGATGATATCCTGATCACTTATATCAATTTAAAGAAAAGTTGGTCATTTCAAGATGGTCTATTAGTTAGTTCCGGGTTCAATTTTTTCTATGAATGTTATGTCATTTTATATCTTCAAAAGAATGTGTCGACTCTCTTTAAATATCCACAATTTAGGAACCAGGTGTTTTTTCGCGCCAAAAAGCCACGCAGTTACTTTAGAACAATGAACAAAATTTCCAAATTAAAAAAAAAGCAAAATGATTAAAATATCTACTATTATATATCAAGAGGAGATAAAGCATAATAAGAAAAGACGATTTTTTGTGACGTACGTGAATTAGGTTCAAACTGCCAATTTTCATTTGGCTATAAAACAAGAAGTAAATATTGGACAACAAAAATGAATTCACCATTGGATAGATCTCATTTCAGGCAATAACTTTTGTTCGGATCAACAAATGGCAAGGTCACAAGTTATGAACTTTAAAAGTGTTACAATAATTACTGAATATCTTATACCGGAAATAGACAAACACCATAATCGAAATTAGCAATTCAGCTGCCCTCATTTTGTTGGCAATAGATTGAAAATGCCCTAGACATCAGTATTATACAAATCGGATGATACCCTGTTCACTTCTCTCGATTTAAAGAAAACATGTCCATTTCAAGATGGTGGCCAGCGTGTTACTTCCGGTTACGATTTTATCATATTTTTTTCTTTGTTAGTCATGCTCTTTCATATCTTAAGAAGAAATTGTTACCTATCTTATGAAATCCGTAATTCAGATAACACGTGTTTTTTTCCCGCCAAAAAAAACGCGCAGAGTTACTATAGAACAAAGAACAAATTTCCAAATAGCAATTTTGATTAAAATATCAAGTTTTATATATCACTGGAAAGAGGAGATAAAGCGTAATAAGAAAAGAAGATATTTTGTGACGTGACGTCACGTGACAGAGCTGTTCAAAGTTCAAACTAACAATTTTAAATGGCTATAAAACCGGAAGTAAATATTGGACAACAAAAATGATTACACCGTTGGGTAGATCTCATCATGGGCAATAACTTGTGTTCACGTCATAAAGTCACCCAAATCCAAGATAACGTGTAATGAGCTTTGAAAATTTTTGTCATTTCTGAATATCTTTTACCGGAAATAGGCAAACATCATAATCGAAATTAGCAAATTGGCTGTCATCATTTTGTTGGCCATAGATTGAAAATGCCCTTGACATCAATATTATACAAATCGGATGATACCCTGTTCACTTCTCTCGATTTAAAGAAAACATGTTCATTTCAAGATGGTGGCCAGCGTGTTACTTCCGGTTACGATTTTATCATATTTTTTTCTTTGTTAGTCATGTTCTTCCATATCTTAAGAATAAATTGTTACCTATCTTATGAAATACGTAATTCAGATAACACGTGTTTTTCCCGCCAAAAAAACACGCAGAGTTACTATAGAACAAAGAACACAATTCGAAAAAGCAATTTTGATCGAAATATCTAGTGTTATACATTTTTGGAAACAGGAGATAAAGCGTGATAATAATAAAAGATAATTTGTGACGTACATGAATTAGGTCACGTGACAGAGCTGTTTAAAGTCAAAACTCGACATTTTCAAATGGCTATAAAACCGGAAGTAGACATCGGACAGCAAAAGTGATTACATCAGTTGATAGGTCTCATCATGGGCAATGACTTTTGTTCAGGTCACAAGGTCACTCAAGGTCAAGGTCACAAGATATGAGCCTTAAAAGTTTTGACTATTTCTGAAAATTTTAAACCGGAAATAAAAACAATTCTGAATCGAAATTCAAAAATCGGCTTCCCATGTTTTGTTAGCAATCGACTGTAGATTCCATAGACATCATTTTTATTCAAATCGAATGATTCCCTGATTCTGAATTTCGATTTAAAGAAAAATCGGTCATTTCAAGATGGCGACTGATATAAAATATCTGGGTCAGATTTTTTCATTGCATATTTAGTCAATGGTTATTTCTAGCACATCGCATAAAGATTTTTTGGAATATCTTAATTATTCCGGAAGTTGAAATTTCAACTTTACAAGCCAATGACGTCTAAACCGGAAGTGATATAAAAATTTTGAAAATACCAATTAGTTAGAAATCAAAATGTTTATACACCTGTAAGTTTTCAAATTGATCAAAATAAAATTGCAAAAGTTAAAAAAACGGTTAAAAAAGTGCCCCAAAAAGTCAGCAACGAATGTCTAAAAGTGCATTTTTGTTGAAAGCTATTATGTAGACATTAGAATAATGAAATAAACAAAAAAAATTCCATCAAAATCGGTTGGAAAACAGAGGTAAAAATTGTAAAAAACATCAAATGGGTTTTTCTCTCATATGTCATTTCCGGTTGGACAAAAAACCGCCATTTTACATTCACCGAGCAGTTAGTGATTGTAGGAAAACATGTGAGATAATGTGCGGCATGCTCCCTTCATACCGAATTAGCGTGACCAGAAGTAAAACAAAGCAGTGCGTTCACTAGAACGCACTGCAAAAAAAACTAGAACCGTGAAGACGGTACCGAGCAGTGCGCAACCCATCCTATACATGGATGAAATGTCACATTTTCAACCAATGATAAGAGTTTTACAGATAAAAGCGCACTTGTCAAATTACTCACTCAATTTCTTTTGTGTGTCAGTAGAAAGTGCACTGCAAGATATGTTTGCAGGGATATTAAAATAAATGTAGAACTACAAGAAGTAGACAGAAAGATTAACTATGAAAACTTTAGCTTCTCGAACTCATCCGATATACTAGTATTATCAAGATAAATACATAATAATATACCAAGCTCCATTCAAATCGGACAAAAACTCTAGTCTTTATCGCGTGTACAAAAAATTGTTGATGGACGGACCGACGGACAGACAGGGGTGACGGCAATAAACGTCCATATTTTCATGTGGGTGTATAAAAAGGCAGATAAATGAATTCAGAAATACCAGCAGACAGACTAAATATAAGGTTGCAGAACTACAAGCAGTCAGACCAAATAAAAGAGGCGCACGGCTACCAGTATACAGGCAGGGTTAACTAAAACAGACAAACGAAACACGTACAGTTACAATGGAATTCGGCATATTACTTTCAAATTCTAAAACGCGGAATTGTGATTCAAATACTATAGTGTCATATAAATGTAAATCAGGTCACGTGACTGAATTTTTTTTTTTTTTTTTTTGAATTTGAAAAAAAGCACTCACATTAACAATGGAATTCATCAAGATAAATACACATACCAAGCTTCATTCAAACTCTAGCTTTTATCATATACACAAGCTATTTTTAACGTTTTCACTAAGTCAAGGGCAATAACTGTTAAACCGACTACTGGAATAGCGCCATTTTCGAACTCATCCGTGATATTATCAAGATAAATACATATACCAGGCTTCATTCAAACCGGATAAAAACTCTAGTCTCTATCGCGTGTCAAGAAATTGTTGACGGACAGACCGACGGACAATATACATCCATATTTCAATGTGGGCGTATAAAAAGACAAATAAAATGGATTCAGAAATACCAGCAAGCAAAAAGAGGTGCAGAACTACAAGCAGTCATACCAAATAAAAGGGGCGCACGGCTACCAGAATACAGGCAGGTTAACTAAAAGGGACGCGGGAACACCAGCAGACAGACAAACGAAACATGATGATCAGGTACAGGGCATTATAAATACATGTTGTCACAACGCTATGACTTATATGATATCGCTGTAACATCATTTATCTAATAACGTCATATCGTTGTAACAACATGTATTTATAATGCCCTGTACCTGATCATCCAGTCTCACTTATTTCAAGACACTGACGTCACTTCCTGTTTTTCTTTCTGAAATAACAGGAACCACAGGCACCCAATGAGAATTTTGACTGCACCAAATAGATGTTAGAAGTGTCTTTCATACACACAAAAAGGCTAGAAAACTTCTTTCGAATCCTTTTAAGCTTTTATCGCGTAAACAAGTTAATTTTAACGTTTTTACACTAAGTCAAGGGCAATAACTCATAAACCGACGACTGGAATCGCGCCATTTTCAAACTCATTCGAGATATTATCAAGATAAATACATATACCAAGCTTCATCCAAATCGGATAAAAACTCTAATCGCTATTGCGTGTACAAGAAATTGTTGAAGGACGAACGGACCGACGGATGGACAGGGGTGACTGCAATATACGTCCATATTTTCATGTGGCAGTATATACAGGCAGATAAAATGGAATCAGAAATACCAGCAGACAGACTAAATAAAAGGAGTGCAGAACTACAAAAAGTCAGAACAAATAAAAGGGCGCACAGCTACCAGAATACAAGCAGGTTAACTAAAAGGGACGCGGGAATACCAGCAGACAGACAAACGAAACACGAACAGTTACAATAGAATTTGGCAGAATATTTTCAAATTCTAGAACGCGGAATTATGATTCAAATACATTGTGTCATATATCATTGGAAAGAGTAGATCAAGCATAGTAACGCCAAAAAAAGAATTTATGACGTATGTAAATTAGGTCACGTGACAGAGCTGTTTAAAGTTAAAAATTGCAATTTTCAGAAGGCCATAAAACCGGAAGTAAGCAATTGACATCTAAAATGATTATACCATTGGATAGATCTCGTCAAAGGCAACAACTTTTGTTCAGGTCACAAGGTCACTCAAGGTCAAGGTCACGAAATATGGGCCTTGTAATTTTTGACAATTTCTGATTTATTTTAACCGGAAATAAAAAAAAGTTCGAATTGAAAATCAAAAATCGGTTTCCAATGTTTTGTGCGCAATCGGTTGGAGATACCATAGACACTAATATGATGCAAATTCCATTATACCCGTAGGCCCCATTTTGCGTTTTATAAAAATATATCATTTCAATATGGCGATTGATTTTTTACATCCGGGTCAAATTTTATCATTTAAATATTTTTGTGTGAAGATGTCAAATATATCACAAAAAGAATTTTTCGAATATCTTCAAAATTCCGGAAGTTAAAATTTCAACTTTAAGAGCAAATGACGTCAAAACCGGAAGTGATATATTTTTTTTGAAATTATAGTTTTGTTTGAAATAAAAATGTCTATTCACCTATAAGTTTTCAAATTGATCAAAATAAAATTGCAAAAGTTAAAAAACTTGTAAAAAAAGTGCTTCAAAAAGTCTGCGAAAAAATTCTAAAAGTGCGTGTTTTTTTAAGAAATATCATGTAGACATTCGAATAATGAAATAAACAAAAAAAGTCCCATCAAAATCGGTTGAAAAACAGAGGTGAAAATGGTAAAAAACAAAAAATGGATTTTTCTGTCATACGTCATTTCCGGTTAGACAAAAATACTTCATTTTACATTCATTTAATACCGTGCAGTTAGGTATCGTAGGAAATTATCTGAGATAATGTGTGGTATGTTCCCTTCATACCGAAATAGCGTGACCAGAAATAGACAAAAAAAAAAAAACAGTCATTATGAAAACAAAGCAGTGCGTTCGCTAGAACGCACTGCAAAAAGGCATTTGCAAAACAAAGCAGTGCGTTCGCTAGAACGCACTGCAAAAAATAGCCGTTTGCAAAACAATGCAGTGCGTTCGAGAATTTTAATTTTGCTTTCATTTTGTTGTCTGGAAGAAATATACATAGAATACATTTTTTTTTGGAAAATGCTTCTGCACACACTTATCTCATTACTTTAGCTCAATTATATCAAAATCTCAGATGTTTCGGCTGTATATTTCAAAAAAGTGAACAAGGTTTAAGAATTTCAAAATTTCCGAATATAGATTTTGACCTTTTTTATACGCCCATATGAAATGTGGAGCGTATATTGCCGTCACCCATGTCCGTCAGACCGGCGGTCCGTCGGTTGGTCCGTCCGTCCACAATTGCTCGTTAACACTCTACAAGTCACAATTCTTTACGGATTTTGATGAAACTTACTGAAATTGTTTATTATCAGCCAAGGATGAGCCCTATTGAAAATCAAAAGAATCGAAAAATATTTAACATGAATTATTGCCCTTGTTCTTTAAAACGCTTTCGATTTTTAGCTTGTTAACACTCTACAAGTCACTATTCTTTACAGTTTTTGATGAAACTTACTGAAATTGCTTAGTAGTATATGTACGCTCAATTAGGTCGCACGTTTCCCCATTCCATTTCATTCTATGGGTAAAAATGCAACCAAATTGAGCGTACCCAAAACAGACCTTAACATCCTATATTTCATAAAACATCCTGCATTTTCATAAAATTCTTACAAGACCAACAAACACCTTAAATCAATTTCCTACATTCCATCAAGTCCCTACCTATCATAAAATACCTCAAATTCTATCATACATTACCTTAGAAATTCATTGTGGTCTGGTTTTTATTAAGATCGACAGACTTGTGTAACCTTTAACCATGTTACATTATCAATATAATGATATTGTAAGGTCTTTATTATAGATCAATATACTATTGAATATAGTATGAATGTATAAACGTCAATACATTGATTACTAGGAGCTCACTACAGGTAAATGGAACAAAGATTGTGTATTTGTCTGATTAGATCAACAAGCTATAATATTTAGTTTGAGACAGACACATCTACAGGGGAAACATGTCGTCGGAAGAAAGCATGTCAGTGGGATCTCAAATTTCAGACACAGGTAAGTACAATTTAATATGTAATTATCTGTCATTTTTATAGCTGGGTGGCGCACGACCGTGTCAAACAGTTTTCCTCGTTAAAACACTATGGTTTTTTTTCAGTTCAAGATGATGTCAATCGGATTTATACAAATGATATCGAAGCTCATATAAATTATCACCAGATGCATTTAGCTCATTATTTGGAATTAAGAGAAAAGTTGCTACTTGAAGATATAGAAACAGTTGCAGATTATCATTTTGAAAAGAAGCAAACACTTACTAAAAAACCAAAACCTCTAAATTTCAACAAAAGTTTTACCAAAGATAAGGAAGTGTTAAAAAAACTCAAAAATAGTGTATGATTTAACCCATTCGCAGGAATTGAAACAATTTGACAATACTATTAACGAGGAGAACACAGTTAAAGACAAAACTCATCGCAAACTATTCAAGTCTCTGTAACTTTTGGACAGTGGCTCCAGAAACTCTTTATGTTAAATTTTGGTTTATTTAGTAATTTCGTCAAAACCAACTTAAGCATTTCGCCAGGTCATTGTAGAAAACTAAGACGTCTTGCAATACTCTGTATAGAATACCCAAAGTTTAAAACAGTCTCAGTTTCAATTTCTTAGTATAATGCCTGATATTAACAAGGAATTCAAAGCCAATCCTGAACAACAAAGGTTTTGGAAAGGATCATAATAATTGTGCAATATTCACATGTAATAGAGTTTTCTATATTATACAGAACATATTGATTCAATGCTTCACTACTCGTTTATGACTCTGTCTGAATGGATTATTGATTTGACCCTTAACAACTTTCTTTGTGCAATGCAACATGTTGATAATCGATATTCGCCACGCGTTACGGCTCTTGGTTACCAATGTGTTTATATAAATAATACTTGTAACCATACAGCGATTCTGGTCAGACCGGTTCTTGAATACCAGTGTTTATCCGTAGTCAAGGAGTTGATTGTTACAGTAAAAGTTGTTACCTCCCTTTACACATTGTTGAACTTATTTATATAATAATACTTGAAACCATGGAGTTGATTAATACAGTAAAAGCTGTTACTACACATTGTTGAACTTATTTATATGTTGTTATTTTGTTCTATTAAATATAAAATATAGTAAATGTGTTGTATTTTATTAAAACCCTTCCTTTAAAAATGGCATCTAAAATTCTTGATCCAATATTTAGATTATACGATCCGATTCGTTATTCATTTAATAAAAAAAGAAGATTATTTGGTTATTTCTCCAACTGTTGGTTCTAAATCCCAATTGAATGATGGTGGTAGAATTACCTTCGAGATAAATTCATTATCGAATTGTTTATTACTTTCCGATGCCTATTTCAGATGCGATTTCAAAATCAAAGACGGAACCGCAAATGAGAATCGAATTCCCCAAACTAACACGACATGAGAAAATAATTTCTTCCCTTCTTTATTTAGCGAAATGGTTTTGGAAGCGGGATCAAACCCCATAGAAACCATCAAACACCCTAATAAAAAAATTACAAATACCGAATGATGCAATCTTAATATCACTGGATGTTCAAAGCATGTACACTCGGATAGATAATATTTCTGGACTTCGCGCGGTGAGAAAAGCTTTTGACAGGACTCCTGACATTAGCCGCCCCGATAATGAACTATTAGACCTATTAGAAATATGTCTTAATAGGAATGACTTTACCTTCAATGAAAAAGTTTATCTCCAGATATCTGGCACTGCCATGGGGAAAAGATTTGCACCATCATATGCAAACATATTCATGGCAGAATGGGAACGAGAAGTGTCTCCACTTTGCCCATTACTTCCTCATTTTTATGTCCGCTTTCTTGACGACATTTTTATAGTTTGGACCCACACAATAGATGAATTCTGGGAATATTTCGATATTATCAATAATTACCACCCTTCAGTAAAACTTACCGCCAACATTAGCGAAAACCGTATTGATTTCCTTGATATGACAGTATCAAGGGCAATGATTTTACTACTTTTGGAAAATTAGATATCAAGGTTTTCTTTAAGGAAACTGACACTCACCAACTTTTGTTTAAATCCTCTTTTCATCCTAAACATACATTTTCGGGAGTTATAAAATCCCAAATATTACGGTTTCACCGAATTTGCACGCTTGAGGGGGACTTCGAGGAGGCTTCCTCTATAGTTTTTACAGAATTACAAAAACGTGGATATTCAAAACGATTTCTTCGAAAAATAAAAAATTCAACCCTTTGTGAAATAAAAGCGAAAGCCAATGTTCCTTCCACCACCGACCTCTCCATAAAGTCTGAACCCTGTTCCAAAACATCTTGTTTGACCTGTCCATTCTTTAACTCAACTCGTTTCTTTATCAACACCTTAAATAATGCCAAATTTCCAATAACAGAAAACCTTTCATGCAACAGCAGCAACATCATCTACCTTATTTCGTGTACAATCTGTCAAAAACAATACATTGGGGAAACTAAAAATAATTTAAGAACACGATTCAATGGCCATAGATTTGATATTAATCACAACCTCGACAAATCGGTGGCTAAACGTTTTAACCAGTCAGACCACAGTATAAATAATGTCCGAATTACCCCTATTGAAAAAATACAGGAACAAGACGATATCCCAACAAGAACTTACAGACTTCTTCGAGAACATTTCTGGATAAATACTTTAAATACAATGCGGCCTAATGGTCTTAACGTCCAGGTAGATTATCAAATAATTCTTTGTTATACTTTTCAGTAGCACAGCTTGCCTAGCCATACCAATTGTCAAAGAACTGTATAAGGAACTCCAACGTCTTTTCCCTGATATATTTCAAAAACAATTAGTTATTGCATTTAAACGTAATAAGAATTTGAATGACATTTTAGTTCACGGAAGATTAAAAGCCATAACAACGTAAAGTTTCTTTTATTATTATTTTAGTTTTCCTTTTACAGCTGATGCTCCTTCTCATTTAATCATTCTATATTTATTTAGTTTTGCAGGATGTTGGTTACTGAAATAAAAAACTACGATCCCATACCTTTTGATTTTATCTGATATTCTAAGATTTATAATGATCATTGTAATTATTAATTTTTTTTGTTGTGGATTGAACTGAATTTTCACCTCGGCCTGTGCTTTCGTAATTCCAATTATATATTGTTGTTACAACCACACTCACCTAAAGTATAAAGGAGAATGTGTAATTTTTAGTACAAAATTAAAATAATAGAAATGGGCAAAACATTTAATCATTCAGAAATATTTCCTAATAACCCAAATGCTCATGTGTATATGCGGTAGTTCCGGTTCTGGGAAAACTCATCTCACTTTTAACATGTTGACAACACCCAACCTTTTAGATTTCGATTCTTTGTATATCTACACAACAACACCAGAACAATCGTATTATCAATTTCTCAAAGCTTTAGAATATTTACCAAAGAAATATGTTCAAGAATTACTTCAATATTACGACGAAGAAGAAATGGAAATAAAAGATCTTAGATATGGAAGACAAGAAACCAACGAATATAAAAGTTTTTCTTACGAAAAATGTTAATGACCTAAACTTGTCTAATATTGATAGCAAACGAAAGAACTTAATATTGTTTGACGACTGCGTAGCGCAAAAAAGTCAAGCGGTTCAACAAGAATTCTTCACGAAAGGAAGACATCACAATTGTCACTGTATTTATCAATCCCAATCATTTTACGGAATGGATGCTATGTTCATTAGAAAACATGCCAATTGTTTTTTTATTATCTGAATTAAACGATAAAGATTTATCTCAAATCATTCAGTCGATAAATCACGGAATGGACAGAGATGAATTTAAAGGGGTTTGTAAAGCTCAATGGAGAAATCCAGAGGAACATGGATATGTATTCGTTAATACCAGAAAACCTGCAGGTAAAAGAGTTATGATCGACATATGTTAATTTTATTTTTTTTTAAATGGAATGGAATAATATTTTAAAAAGAAATAGAGAATATATCAAAGCTAAGAATAAAATAAAGACCCAAGTTGAAAATAACAGATTACAACAACTCGGATTAACGGAAAATCTACAAACTCTATTTCGACCCATATTAAAATCTCAAGAGGATATTAAAAAGAAATTAGAACCTTCTCCCACAGCTCCTCAGATAGAATACCCCACACCCCAAAAAGAATATCCCCTTGTTGGTATTATAATTAGGACATTAGATGATATACATCATTATTTTTGACCCAATTTTACCTAAGAGTATTTCACCAATCGTTGACAATCAAGGTTTATTGTTTAATGGTTATAGAATAAAATTTAATGGAGATTTATTCCAAATCGATACAAAAGACTTTAAATTTACATTAACAAAAGGATTAATAGATCTAATGAATGGGGAGGATCCCGGTATTGCCGATTACAAGGATTTAGTAGCTTACTCAAAATTTCTACAACTAATTAAAAGAGGGAGAGCAGACACAAATAGTTAAAAAGTTAAACTATATATAAAAGCCAGTCCACCAATCATACAAGAAATAGATGAATTCGAAGATATGGTGACATCTGGACAAGGTATAACTTTTTTATCCAACAACAACGAAGAATTGCTTAATAGATTACAAATAATATTAGCGGCAATGAAGGAAGGACATCAATCACACAGACAATATGATGAATTAAATTGTATATTAAAAGACTCCTAGAAAAAGGTATCATAGATAAAAATTATTATAAAAGCGTGATTAAAAATGACTCAACTATTCGTCATCACCTCAAATAAATCAGACATTAAATTATCTCTAGATTATGAGTACGAACTCGATCGCAATCAAGAATATGAATTGGAATTAAATTATTTCTCTGTTTACAATTCCATTAGAAATAGCAACGAAAAAAACAACCAACTAAAAATATCGACGGATAACGGAGCTACATTCAAAACCATAAGTTTACTACCAGGAAGCTACGAATACATAGCCATTAACGAATACGTATCTGAATATGGAGGAAGTGCAAATGGTAAAAAGAATATTGAATTCGAAGGTAATTTAAGTCTGAACAAAATAAAATTGATATTAAGAAATAATAGTCAAGTTGATTTCAACGTAGAAAATTCATTGAATACGTTACTAGGATTTTATAAACGAGTATACACCCAATCTACTCTAGCACCACATAAAGCTAATATCGAGAATGATATCGATGTGATAAATATACATTGCAATTTAATAAACGGTGGATTTTTCAATAAATACAAAAGTCAGATTATTTACAGTCTTCCAACATTCACTGTTCCTATTGAATATAGAATTATAGAGAAACCATTTCAAACGACATATTTACCACTTAATTCCTTTATGATTAAAGATATAAATCTGGAAATCAAAGATGGCAAAAATAGGTTTATAGATTTTGGTAACGAGGAAATTGTTATTCAACTTGATTTAAAACAAACAAATTAACATTCTTCTTGAAGAGTTAGATAATCGAAATCATCGAATTCATAGTTTTGATCCAAGGACATCTCCTCTTTATCATTGTAAGGATACATGATTCCTTCATCATCCGGGGCTTTTCTCTTTATGAGATTCAGATAACTTCTAAAATTTTTTAGTTTGTTTTTCATTAGGATTAACTATTCCATTAGTAAAACTCTTCCCCCATGGTTTATCAAATTCATTCGTTACGTAATGTCCACTAGCTAATTGAATATAATCCTCTACCTTAATCTTATAGTTAGAGTAACCCTTAAACGTTTTCTTTTCTTTTAGAACACCATCGGAAGTTAGAATGATATTGTATTTAACTTTTGGCGCTAAATATAAACCAAATATAATTGCACCATCACCGTAGTCATTCTTTCCTTTGCAATATTCATTTTCGGACACCAACCCAGCTTCATTTAATTTATCCCAATTGCTAGAAGAAATGTATAAACTATCGGTATCAGTATAGTATATTTCTGGTTTATAAAAACCATCTATTACGTGAATAAAATTATTCATGATTTTTTTACTGTGTGATAATATAAACGTACTTAAATGAGTGGGTGTTAATTTCGTAAAATCCTTTGCAGTTACTGGCAACCATATCTCCTTCCTTTTTGTATTTATTCCTTAATTCCTTCAAATCAAAATATAATCTCTATAGGGTGGATTTTTAAAATTTTCTTCGTAAACTAAACCATCTAATATTCTAATAATTCGTCCACCGGCTTTCACTATTTCTTGAATATCGACCGATGTTAAAATATCCGAACAGAAACCATTTCTGAATCTGATTTAATGCAGCGGACACACTAGGCGAATTTTCACGGCGAATGGTTCGGGCGAATCGATCGGCAGTAAAATTCGCCTTGAATCTCCTAGTGTGTCCAGTGGTCCGACGTTCGCCCGAGCGTCGGCCGAAGCCATTAGCCGACATCAAGCATGTTTGATAATATTCGGCCGAATATTAATCGCCGTCCACTCGTTCGGCAAGTGTGTCCACTCGGGCGAAGTTTAAGGCGAACTTTCCTATAACTCAACCAATCACAGACGCCGAAACGTCACATGACAAACAAAATGGCGACCTTTTTGGACACCGTAATTTTGTGATCATGTGACTAAGTCCCCCCTACGCATGCGTTATTTAATTCGCTGGCGAATTATGGACACACACATTCGCCCAAGGTGTCCACTCCATCGGCCAAATGGATTCGGCGGCGAATAGTTCGGCCGAAGTACCAGCGAATAAAATTCGCCTAGTGTGTCCGCTGCATTAGTGCTAGTTTCCTTTTTACCTTCTTTATTCGTGAAGGTGATTTTATCTTTAGCTGGTATGGGTTGGAAGAACATGTTTTTGGGATATTCAAACCAGACTTTTAAAATAGCAGTTCTAGGTCTGAATTTCTGGTCATTAAAGAGCTTGACAAATTTTTTATTTTCTTCTGGTAGAAACGCTCTTGCACTTTCAGCTTTTGGATATTCACCTTCTGTCATAGCGGAAGCGTACAAACCGTTAGCGTCAAATGCCATCAGTTTAGTACATTTTATTTGTTTAAGTCTCGAGTGAACTTTCGTTTTATCTTTTACTATATTCTTTAAATAAATCAATTATGTTATTGCTTTCAAGTTTTGTGTATTCCTTTAATACATCACAAATTTCATCCATTTTGTTCGTTTTAAATGATTTTCTGTTTTAGCGTACGGTTCCCATTCGTGTCTTAAAGATTCCCAATTATCTTTGGTGTATTTTGCAATATTAATATCGGCAATCTTCCTCAAATTCATCGGTAGATTAGACGAATTTCAAACTAGATCTTTCATGTTGATAGGAACAAGTGAGACATATATTTTGCAAATATTTATTTTTATCAGATATCTCTTTCTCTCTTTTCCATTTTTTCTGCAATCTTTCTTCTGTATATGGATTAGATAAAGGAAGAGATAGAATTTTTATACGCCCACATGAAATGTGGAGCGTATATTGTCGTCACCCATGTCCGTCGGTCCGTCGGTCCGTCGGTCTGTCGGTCCGTCCGTCGGTCCGTCCGTCCGTCCGTCCACAATTTCTTGTTAACACTCTACAAGTCACAATTCTTAACAGATTTTGACGAAACTTGCTGAAATTGTTTATTATCACCCAAGGATGAACCCTATTGAAAATCAAACGAATCGAAAAATATTTAATATGAATTATTGCCCTTGTTCTTTAAAACGCGTTCAATTTTTAGCTTGTTAACACTCTACAGGTCACAATTCTTTAAGGATTTTGACGAAACTTACTTCAATTGTTTATTATCACCCAAGGATGAACCCTATTGAAAAGCAAATGAATCGAAAAATATTTAATATGAATTATTGCCCTTGTTCTTTAAAACGCGTTCGATTTTTAGCCTGTTAACACTCTACAAGTCACAATTCTTAACAGATTTTGACGAAACTTACTGAAATTGTTTATTATCACCCAAGGATGAACCCTATTGAAAAGCAAATGAATCGAAAAATATTTAATATGAATTATCGCCCTTGTTCTTTAAAACATGTTCAATTTTTAGCTCGTTAACACTCTACAAGTCACAATTCTTAACAGATTTTGACGAAACTTACTGAAATTGTTTATTATCACCCAAGGATGAACCCTATTGAAAAGCAAATGAATCGAAAAATATTTAATATGAATTATTGCCCTTGTTCTTTAAAACATGTTCAATTTTTAGCACAATAACACTCTACAAGTCACAATTCTTAACAGATTTTGACAAAACTTACTGAAATTGTTTATTATCACCCAAGGATGAACCCTATTGAAAAGCAAATGAATCGAAAAATATTTAATATGAATTATTGGTGTTGTTCTTTAAAACATGTTCAATTTTTAGCACGTTAACACTCTATAAGTCACAATTCTTTACGAATTTTGACGAAACTTACTGCAATTGTTTATTATCACCCAAGGATGAACCCTATCTAAAATCAACAGAATCAAGAAATATTTAATATGAATTATTGCCCTTGTTCTTGGAAACGCGTTTGATTTTTTAGCCTGTTAACACTCTACAAGTCACAATTCTTTATGGATTTTGATGAAACTTACTGAAATTGTTTATTATCACCAAAGGATGAACCCTATTAAAAATCAAAAGAATCAAAAAATATTTAATATGAATTATTGCCCCTGTTCTTTAAAAAGCGTTTGATTTTTAGCTTGTTAACACTCTACAAGTCACAATTCTTTACAGATTTTGAATCAAAAGAATCGAAAATAT
The DNA here is from genome assembly GCA_029955415.1 of Lottia scabra. NCBI lineage: Eukaryota > Metazoa > Mollusca > Gastropoda > Lottiidae > Lottia > Lottia scabra. The sequence continues at coordinate 19,776,379 of JARJEI010000001.1, forward strand.
TTTTTATGGATTATTGCCCCTATTTAAAACATTTTTAGCTTGTTTACACTCAAAAGTCACAATTCTTTACAGATTTTGACGAAACTTGCTGAAATTGTTTATTATCACCCCAAATATATGAAATATTTAATATGAATAATTTCCCTGTTCTACAAAACACGTTCAATTTTAAGCACCCTACAATTTAAAAATCCTAATCATAGATTTTGTTAAAATTGCTTTTCAAGTAGTCTTTGTCCTGAGAAATTGGTTTTCTTACTGCTTGGCAATAGTATATATGTCTTTATTTTCCCTAGTTCTATTGACTTTATAACATTAAGTGCCTTTTCTATTCAATGAAATTGAATTTTCAGATTGAATATTAAAAGTAAAAATTATTTAAAAAAACAAATCAGAAAAATAAATATTATCATTTAACATGTCAGTAATCATCCACCATACATATTATGGCATCATAAGATACTATAAATAGATTGAACATAAGATACTATAAATAGACTGAGTGGAAAACCCTACAAGACAGTTATCCAATCAGAGCTCAGTAGTCATGTGACATTCCAGCATGTTACTTCATTTTAAAAATTTTATTCAACAGAAAGGTTTGCTTATTATTTCATTTTGCCTTGTAGTGTTAATACAAAAATTAAATTATATCTTGTTTAAAGGGAAAAGGGGAGTAAGCTACAACAAATTATGTCATGCAATATTGCTGAAGGAGAAAAGATTTTCTAGGCATGTTGATTTGAGTTGAATGATATCAGTAGGCTACAATAAATTATGTCTGACTGCATTATCATGGTGGCTGTATTTTGCCAACTTGCCCACTATTTTAATCACTCTAATCTTTTTGAAAGAATGGAATATTGCCAGCATAACTCAATATTTATGGTTGAAAGATTGGCATACTGCAAGCATAACTCAATATTTATGGTGTCACTGTTTTGCCAACTCATTCACAGTTTTTAACATGCTTTCACTCCCCCATTTTTAAAGTTGGGTTCCCTTATATTCATTTATTCATATATTTATATATACCATAATTGGACTGCTAATACTTCTATAAACAGAAAGTACAAATGTTCTAAGGTTCAATGTAAATAAAAAAGCATTTGCACAAGCTAATTTTTTGACTATGAAATGACAGTGGTAATAATTTTGAATGCAAACATAATTATATTTTAGATTAAGTTTATTATATGCCGAGAACAAAGAAGCAGAGTAAACTATCCAGACAAAAGAAACAGAAAGAGTTGATGTCTGCATTGAGGGAGAAAAGAGACATAAGTGATGACTCTAACCTCAATGCAGATTGCTTTCCAGATGTAGTGGAAGAGATATCCATTGCAGATGATGGAAAGTCAAATGATGGAGATGTCCGTTTTTTTCCAGATGTAGTGGAAGAGAAATCCACGGCAAATGATGGAAATGTTGGGCTACTATTTCCAGATGTAGTGGAAGAGATTTCTGCTACAGATGACGGAAATTCTTATGATGGAAATGTTGGGCTATTTCCAGATGTAGTGGAAGAGATATCCAATACAGATGATGGAAATGTCAGCCCCACAAATGAGATGAATTCAGATGTAATGGAAGGAAATCCTTCTGTTACAGATGATAGTTCCCATTCTAAAAAAATGGGTGAAAACTTGAAAAAATATTTTAAATTTGAAGAAAAGCAGACAAAGGTGATTCGACTGAAAGGGTTCAAATCAGATCAAGAAAACAGTCGAAAGAGGTATTATAAAGAATACAAAAATTTGAGAAGAGCTGATCCTGAATTCAGAGCAGCTGAAAGAGAAAGGGAAGTCTGTGGTAAACAGGCAAAAAGAGCTGAACCTGAATTCAGGGCAGCTGAAAGAGAAAGGGAAGTCTGTGGTAAACAGGCAAAAAGAGCTGAACCTGAATTCAGGGCAGCTGAAAGAGAAAAGGAAGTCTGTGGTAAACAGACTAAGAGAGCTGATCCTCAATTCAGGGCAGCTGAAAATTTGAAAGGAACTCCTATGAAGAGGAGAAAAAGAAATGAAGATCCTTATTACAGGGACTTGAAGAAAGAAGTTAAAGCTCAAAGAACTAAAAGAGCTGATCCTGCTGTAAGAAAAGCTGAAAGAGAAAGGGAAGTTTGTGGTAAACAGACTAAGAGAGCTGATCCTCGATTCAGGGCAGCTGAAAATTTGAAAGGAACTGCCAACAAAAGGAGAAAAAGAGTTGAAAATCCTGAATACAGGGATTTGAAGAAAGAGGTTGGTGATAAAAGTGCCAAAAGAGCTGATCCTGAATTCAGGGCAGCTGAAAATTTGAAAGGAACTCCCAACAAGAGGAGAAAAAGAGTTGAAAATCCTGAATACAGGGATTTGAAGAAAGAGGTTGCTGATAAAAGTGCCAAAAGAGCTGATCCTGAATTCAGGGCAGCTGAAAATTTGAAAGGAACTCCCAACAAGAGGAAAAAAAGAGTTGAAAATCCTGAATACAGGGATTTGAAGAAAGAGGTTGGTGCTAAAAGTGCCAAAAGAGCTGATCCTGAATTCAGGGCAGCTGAAAATTTGAAGGAAACTCCCAACAAGTGGAAAAAAAGAGTTGAAAATCCTGAATACAGGGATTTGAAGAAAGAGGTTGGTGCTAAAAGTGCAAAAAGAGCTGATCCTGAATTCAGGGCAGCCGAAAGAAAAGACGAAAATGTGTCAAAACTTTTTCGAAGACAGAATAAAGAAATGTCATCAACTGATGAATTGATTGCTGAATTTCATAAAAATATTGAAAATGGGCCTACTTATGTATGTGTGTCTTGTCACCAATTGTGGTTCAGACATAGTGTAAAAGCATGCCTTAGTATGCTTAATTCAAATGAAACTGCAGAGCTTTGTTTGAAAAATGATGGATGGGTATGTGGTACATGTGAAAGGTACATAAAGAAAAACAAAATTCCACCTTGTTCGATTGAAAATGGAATGAATTTTCCAGATAAACCGAACAATTTGGAATTATACCCTTTAGAATGGAGACTTTTGTCCCCAAGAATACCTTTCATGAAGGTATATGCTGCCCCTAGGGGAAAGCAGAGGAAGATTCGTGGAAATGTTGTTAATGTGCCTGCTAATGTCACAACAACTGTCCGAATGTTGCCTAGAGCAACAGATGATACAATGACTATTGCAGCTCAATTAAAAAGGCAATTGAAATACAACCATGCTGTGATGACTGAAAATATTCGGCCCTACAAGATCAGAGAGGCTGCCGAGTGGCTTCAGAAAAATGGAACTTTGTATAAAAAAGAAGGCATATGCTTTGAAGAAAACTGGAATCAAGATTTTGCAAATCAAGACAATGGAAAAGTCTTGAATGATTCTGAATTTGACGAGATTCCAGTAGTCGTAGACTCGGATCTCAAGAAAGATGATGGAAATGATAGAAAGGAGGATCTTGAAAATCAAGACAATGGAAAAGTCTTGAATGATTCTAAATTTGACGAGATTCCAGTAGTCATAGACTCTGATCTCAAGAAAGATGATGAAAATGATAGAAAGGAGGATCTTGAAAATCAAGACAATGGAAAAGTCTTGAATGATTCTAAATTTGATGAGATTCCAGTAGTTGTAGACTCTGATCTCGAGAAAGATGATGAAAATGATGAAAAGTCTCTAGCACAATCTGATGAAGATAACTGGAGTGAAGATGAAGGTGATGTAGAAGTTGCAAGCTCTAAAGACACACTTCTTACATCACCAGACTTTATTGAGAATGATGAGAAAGAGAGAGTTCATAATTTTGCTCCAGGAGAAGGTAACTTTCCCTTGAGCATATTCATGGACAAAAATTCTGAAGAACTTGCATTTCCAAACATTTTCTTTGGGAAAGGTCGAACTGTAATTTCTGATAGACCTACTAAGGTTTATTACAGTGAAATTTGTAAATCTGAATTAAGAAGGGATGATCGAAGGGCAGCCAATTGCATTGACAACATTTTTTTTAAGTTAAAAAAGTTGCAAATGAAAACATTGCTTGGCAGTGCTCAAATTGCCCTTCGAAAAAACAAAACTGATGGACGGAAGATAACAGTTGGAGATTTAAAAAATTCAGCCACTGTTAAAAATTTGATAAATTTTGATGATGGATATATGGTGTTAAAAACACTAAGAGGTTCACCTCCTTATTTCAAAAAGGCCCAAAGCGATTTATTTGCTATGATTAGGCAGCTGGGGCCTGCAACTTTTTTTTGTAGTTTCTCAGCTGCTGAGACTCGTTGGAGACATTTGTTACGCATTCTTGGTAGAGTGCAAGATAACAAAGAATATACTAATGATGAGATTGATAACATGGATTGGGAAACGAAAAGTAGATTGGTGTCTTCGGACCCTGTAACTTGTACTAGGCAATTTGACTTCCAGGTTAAACTGCTTTTTAAAGATGTTCTAAAGAAAGAAAACTCACCTATTGGAAAAGTCACAGACTATTTTTATAGAGTTGAGTTCCAACACAGGGGCTCACCACATATTCACACATTGTTGTGGTGTGCGGAAGCTCCTGTGTATGGTGAAAGTAGAAATGATGAAATTTGTAAATTTGTAGATTCTACAATTACTTGTAGTAGAATGATGGAAGATGAAAATTTGGCAGAGTTTGTAAAATATCAAACTCACAAGCATTCACACACTTGTAAAAGAAAGAATCAGAAAACTTGTCGGTTTGGTTTTCCCAAGCCTCCTATGAAAGAAACTAAAATTTTAGAACCACTTGAATGTGATTTTCCCCATGCCCAAAAGTGCAAGGAAAGTTATGGAAAGATGAAACTAGTCATGGATGACATGATTGAGGGAGAAGACATAACTTTTGATGAATTTTTAGAAAGGCTAGATTTGAAATATGATGACTATATTCTAGCAATTAGATCATCAATTGAACTTTGAACTAAGGGTGAATGCTTACAATGCCAAATTATTGGACTGTTGGCAAGCAAATCATGATATTCAATTTGTATTAGATGTCTATGCATGTGCAATGTACATTGCTTCCTACATAGCAAAGTCACAAAGGGGCATAAGTGACATTTTACGCAAAGCTTGTGAAGAAGTTAGAAAGGGAAATAGTGGAATCCGTGAGCAAGTAAAGGCAATCGGAAATAAATTTTTGAATAATGTTGAAATCAGTGCCCAGGAGGCTGTTTACATTATACTACAATTATCTATGAGAAAATCATCTAGAGAAGTTGTATTTGTAAACACGTCTCCTCCTGATGATAGAGTGAAACTCCTCAAAACTAAAGAACAGTTAGAGGAGTTAGAAGATGATGATGAAGATGTGCAGTCTAGCAATATGATCGCTAGATATAGCAAGAGACCTAAAAAATTAGAAGACATAACACTAGCACAGTTTGTGTCATCATATGATAAAAGGAAGCGTTATGTTAAACGTTCTAAAAATGTTGAACTTGAAACTTTGGTTGAAAATGCTGAAGAACATGACTCTGATTCTGATGAAGATGAGGAAACAAACAAATCGTTAAAACGATCTGTTCCTAGGGTGATAAGATATGTCAATTTTAACATTGATAAAGATCCAGAGAAATATTATAGAGAGTTGCTTATGCTCTATACTCCCTGGAGAGATGAATTTGTAGACCTTATAGGAAATCATATTTCTTATGCTGAAAGGTTTGAAGAAGTAAGAGATAAAGTAGCATCTCAGCAGGTGTTGTTTGAAAATAACAGATCTGCTGTTGATGCAGCTATGATTGCTGAAAAAGATAACTTGGATGATGCCTGGGATAAAGAAGTTCCCTCAGGTCAACAGCCTGAGAGAGAAGATGAACAGGAAGAACAGGCTGATATAGATGATTTGAAACGGAAGGGAGAGTCTGTTAGATTTGAATATGACATCGGTCCAGATCTTGGTATACCTAAACAAGATACTGAAGATGCCATAAAATTGTATGAAATGCCAGAAAATGAGTATAGGCATTTGATGAGAGCTCTAAATGTGGAGCAGATGAAATTTGTAAATGACACATTACGTGTCATTAAGACATCTGAAAACCAAGTTTTTAGATTTTTGAGTGGTGGAGCTGGTGTAGGTAAAAGTTTTGTTACTACGGCATTGTATCAAAGTTTACTACGCTATTATAAGTCAAAAGCTGGTGATGACTATCAGACGATAAGACAGTTACTGTTAGCACCAACTGGTAAAGCCGCATTCAATATTAAAGGAAATACAATCCATAGTGCTTTGAAGATTCCAGCCAATCAAAATCTGGAATATAAAAGTTTAGATTGTAGTAGATTAAATACCATTCGAACACAGCTCGGGGGTTTGAAAGTGGTATTTATTGATGAAATATCTATGGTTGGAAATAGAATGATGAATTTCATTAACAGAAGATTGCAAGATATTAAAGGATCTCCTTTAATATTTGGAGGAGTACATGTCATTGCAGTCGGAGATTTGTTTCAACTGAAACCTGTCTTTGATTGCTATGTATTCCAAAATTTGAATAATTTGTATGGCCCTCTTGCCAGTAATTTGTGGAAAGATAATTTCAAAATGTATGAATTAACAGAAATTATGAGACAAAAAGATAGTAAAAAATTTGCAGAAATGTTGAACAGACTCAGAGAAGACAACTATGTCTCAAAAGATCAAAAGATGGAAGATATGGAACTTTTTAAAACAAGAGTTCTAACTAATGATGGCAACTACCCATATGATGCTCAGCACCTATTTGTCAGTAATAAAAAGATGGATGAGTTCAATAATAAGATCTTTGAACAAATGAGTGGTGATAAATATATCATCACAGCTAAAGATAGCGTTGTCGGTTCAGAGGCACGGGCTGTTGAAAAAGCTCTGTTAGCCAATGTTCCAGATGATCCAAGGAAAACTATGCAATTACACAAACACCTAAATCTAGTAATAGGTATGAAGTGTGAATTGTGTATAAATGTGAAAACTGATGATGGCTTGACAAATGGTGCAGATGGAACTGTAATGTTCATTGAAGCACCAAATAGACGTACTGCAGTAGGTAACATTGTATGGGTAGAATTTAGAGATGAGATAGTTGGCAAACTAACTCGGAATGAATTGAAAAATTTGTACAAACCAAATATGAATAAAACTTGGACTCCAATCTTGCCTGTTTCCCGGCAGATTAGGATTGGTAGATTTAAGAATGCAGAGTTGATGAGGACTCAGATTCCCCTGAGACCCTCAGCTGCTAAAACTGTACATAGATCTCAAGGGGATACTCTTGACAAAGTGGTTGTTGATTTTAGAGGAATGACAATGGCTCATATTCATTATGTTGGATTGAGTCGGGTTAAAACTCTAGAAGGCTTGAATATTGTAAATCTTGCTGAAGACAAGATAAAAATTAGCATGGAGGTAAAAGAAGAAATGCTATCACTAAGAAAGGAAAGGAAATTAGAAATTGAAGAATTTTATTCTCATGTTACTGATGATGACTCCCTGATAGTCATTTATCATAATGTGAGATCATTACAAAAGTATATTGAAGATGTGAAATTGAGTCATGTTGTCAATAAAGCACATGTTGTAATATTGTCTGAGACTCGATTAAAACTGAAAAATGATAACTTGTATGCTATACCAGGTTTCTCCCTGTATAGAAATGATGCTTTTACATCTAGCAATACGAACCATCATGGTTTAGCTGTGTATGTAAAATCTAATGTTGTGAATAATGGTGACGTTAATGTTCAGCCCATGAACATACAAGATGTTGAAATGAGCTTATTATGTCTGTCTGTTAGACTTAATAATTGTCTTAAGAATGTGAATATTTTGGGTGTTTATAAGCCACCTAAAACTCCTGTAGCAAATTTGATATCAGCTATAGAAAACGTGAAAAGTGGTTGGAAAGTTGAAGACTATTCATTAATACTTGGAGATTTCAACATCCAATTGAATAGTAAAGAATACGTTAGATTGAATTCTAATTTAAATGGTATGCAACAGTGTATTCTGGAGCCTACTACTGATGCTGGAACTACTATAGATTTGCTCTTTAGTAATGTACCTTGTGAATTTAGAAAATGTGGTATCATTGAGAATTATTTCTCCGATCACAAATTGATATACTCAATTATTGCATCCAAAAAGATGACTTTTGATGCACCTAAATTAGAAAGGCATAGATTAATTCCGGAAAGAATTATTCTAGAAAAAAAATTTGAAAGGAAATTTGCTAAAAAGATCAGCAAATGTAAAACTGAGAAAAACGATGGAGCTGTAATAGTTTCTGATTTGATCTGCTGTCGAGGGTTTGGTTATTCTTTAAAGGAAACTGACCTCAACACTCTAGCTGGAAATAACTGGTTAAATGATCAGGTTATAAATTTTTATATGAAAATTTTAGAAAGGGATGAAAATTTGAGTGGAACAGATGTAACTGTTCTAGATACATTTGCTTATCTACGAATTGAGAACAACATGCAGGCTGCTGTTGATATGTTTACAGACCACAATCTGTTGACATATAGTAAGATATTGATACCAATACATACACCACACCATTGGAGTTTGGTTGTTGTATTTGTTAATAGTAAAACCATAAAATACTATGATTCTGTGGTTCACAAGGAAATCGGTTATAAATGTATGAGAAATGTAACCGATTTCCTACTTATGTTGGAAAATATTCAGCCTTCAAACTGGATACAAATATATGAGAACGGAACTACGTTGCAATTAAATGGATATGATTGCGGTGTTTGTACTTGTATGAATGCCTGGTTGGTATTAGAAGGACATAGTTTGAGGGTTAGAAGACAAGAAATTGCAAAGTTTCGTAAAAGAATGATCAGCCAAATAAATACATTTAGGTTGTGAAATTAATACACATATTACATTATGTGTATGCTTATGATGGAATGGTGTGGATGAGATGGCTATAAGGGGTGTTGGGAGGCCATCTTCTTATTGATTGCATTGTGAAATAATTCTTTATTTTACAAATAAATTTGATGGAATGGTGTGGATGAGATGGCTATAAGGGGTGTTGGGAGGCCATCTTCTTATTGATTGCATTGTGAAATAATTCTTTATTTTACAAATAAATTTGATGGAATGGTGTGGATGAGATGGCTATAAGGGGTGTTGGGAGGCCATCTTCTTATTGATTGCATTGTGAAATAATTCTTTATTTTACAAATAAATTTGATGGAATGGTGTGGATGAGATGGCTATAAGGGGTGTTGGGAGGCCATCTTCTTATTGATTGCATTGTGAAATAATTCTTTATTTTACAAATAAATTTGATGGAATGGTGTGGATGAGATGGCTATAAGGGGTGTTGGGAGGCCATCTTCTTATTGATTGCATTGTGAAATAATTCTTTATTTTACAAATAAATTTGATGGAATGGTGTGGATGAGATGGCTATAAGGGGTGTTGGGAGGCCATCTTCTTATTGATTGCATTGTGAAATAATTCTTTATTTTACAAATGAATTTGATGGAATGGTGTGGATAAAGTGGATAGATATATATCCGATGTTGGAACTGGAAGGTATAAAATATTGATGGATGTCTCAAATAATTCTAAGATAAGTACAGTATTTTACATTCAAATTCCTGGTAAAATGTTACTGCAAAGATTCTGTTTCTTGGGCCATTGTTTGTTTGAGTTGAGGTAGCTTGGCTGTCACCTAGTTTGTAAGTGTGTTGAGATTGCTTGGCTAAAATAGTGTTAAATCAACAAATTCTTCTTCAAAATATACTTTCACAATTTTCCATAGGATTACAAGGTTTAAGTTTAAAGGAGTACATTCTATTGATACCATAAATTTGATGAAATGGTGTGGGTGAGATTGCTATATGAGATGCTGGAATCTATAGAATATTGATGGATATATCTCCAATAATTCAAAGATAAGTATTTTACATTATTTAACACTCAAATTCCTTATCAAAATGTGAATAGTGGTACTGCAAAGATTCTGTTAATGGTTTGTTTGAGATGAAATAGCTTAGTTGTTCCTTTGGTTAAAGGTTGTAGATATAACTGAACTTTTACCTAGATTATACATGTGTTAAGATAACTTTGCTGTGTTAAGATAACTTGTCTGTCACCTAGGTCTACTACATACGAAATAGAGTTTGATGTATCAAGTGAAATCAAGTTCAAAGGAGTGCAATACCATAGATAAGTGTATTATATTATTTTTTTTCTGCAATAAGTTGTCATCTTAAATAAATTGCTAAACATAAACAAAAAGATATCATAATCATACAAAAAAAAAAAACCTAAAAAAAAACATGAAATTATTTCATTTATGTCCATTCAAACAATGCTACCAGTGGTCATATGTAACCTAGTCAGACAAACTATATTTTGATTCACAAATACATTTTGACTCATTATATATGAGTAAATTTGTATTATAATTACTGAAAACATTTTTATCATTCTTAAGCTGCCAGTGGGCGTATGTTACCTTGCCTGGCAAGCTATCTTATTATCTGTTACTAGTGGACATTGCGTTAGTTTTTTAATGCTTTGAAGTGCAATCCAGTTGTCGAAACCACTCCCGTTATGGGAAATTAAGGTTAATCTTTTTTCATCTACTCTTCCTAAACGACGAAACATTTGATCGAAACAATCTGTTCCTACAAATATTTCTACTATATTAGTCATGAGTTTGTTGTAATATTCTTCTGGAATGGGATCAGTTGGCTTTAAATCTGGGAATACTCTTTTAATTAGTTCTAGTTTTTTCCTTAGTTTTTCCAAATTGACTAAAGTACAACAATAAGGAATGGCTTTATTTTCGTTATAGGTTTCACAATCCCATGCGTATAAAGTATCATCATGAGGATGTGAAATCACATTTAGTTTTAACTGAGCAAATTAAGTGCGTCATACATTTTCATCGTAATCGTAATTATCTTCTATTTCTTGAATGCCTAACTTTTTATTTCTTCTTATCAAACAGAAATGTTCTTTGTGTAAATAAAATACCCAATCTAATTTTTCGGATACTTTCTTTGGTTGAAAATGTCTATGTGTGGGCATATAAATTGGAAAATAAGTAAATTACCACCTCTGCCAGTTTTAGATCTTTTTACTATACTAAAATTATTTTTGCGGAAAATAATCTCTCCTGTAAAATACCAATCAGATGCGTCAGATTTATTATCCATCTTTGAATAAATAACCTGAAAAGTTTGAGCATTGAATCCAGATAATCTAATGTCTTGTTTATATTCCCCAACTTCATATATTTTACCATTTATTTCAATTTGACCTTTGATTTTTAAAATTGTTAAATAGAATAGTTATTCTCTTGATTAATTCTGAAAAAAGCATATTTGATATTTTGATTTCATCTTCTTTTAACATTTCGGCTGTCCTATCCACTAGATATTTAAATTTTTCTTCGTCAAGCGAAAATATATAAGGTATTGCCTTGAATAACTTTGAAAAAAAGTTTTAGAATTGTTTAAATTTTCAATTTTTTTCCATCTTCTTTTTTAAGTATCTATTTTAATTAGGAATTTTTAACTTTTATTGATGATATTTCTACATTAAATTTATCTAAAATTTCATTGAATTTTTTCTAATTCTTCAACTGTTATGTTCTTGTCTTCTTTCGAAAAATATAAACAATTTATTAAGATATGTATTTAAAATTTCTGTTTTCTTTTTATAATGAGTTTTCTGTTTTGATGTAAAACCTAAAGTAATCAATCCACAAGATGAAGTTTGAACGGCAGTGAACGCAGCTAATACAGTAGGGACAATTATTGGAAGGATTAATCCACCGGTAACGGCTGTTGCCACCGTCATTCCTACTGTTAAAACTGTACTTATTGGCCCGTATGCACCAAATAAAATTAGGCCTAATTTAATTCCATTCTGCCCGAATAACATTAACTTTTAATTTAATTCTATATTTTGTATGTACCACATAGAATTATCTTAAATATATTTAAAAACAGGCTAATTTAATGCTAAACTTAAAATTGGTCGAGACCAGTTTTAACTTTTAATTCTATTTGTAAATCAGCAAAAATTTCTCTTGTGGCTCTTGGATGTTTCAAAAATAACGATTATTTAGACTATTTAATTGAACTTTGTGAAAATAACTGTGTAATTCCTATTAAAAGACAAGTCAGGGATCGCCTGAACCCCTTTTACCTGGTTTTCAGTAGTTTAGATAGAACAAACAATCGTTGTTGATTATCAGCAATTGTTTGCAAAAGATACTGGAAATACTAACTGAAAATAATTCTGTATTGTCCCTTTTACTGCAAGTGTGTGGATGCCGAAGACTAATATTGGGTGGTCGATAACAGTATATTGCTGGTGACATTATACAGCTCCCTTTGAGCGCTCTCTGAAAGTGACAAATTCTACTGTCACATATATTTTGCAAAAATGAAACCCTGACATGGATTCCATAATATTTGCAAAATTTTGCAAAAGTTTAGTCTGATTTTCATTTGCTCCTGTGGAGAATAGAAATAATCAAATAGATCGTTCATCTTATATTTGGTAATAACTGCCACAAAAAAAAAAACACAGATGAGAGTCGATAGAATTTCAGACTACAAAATATCAACACTACATACGTAACAGTGATCAAAATGTTAAATAAGAAATATGTCTTAGTGACCAACCTTTAGACTCTTTTGTCATATATAGATTTTGTATAGTGTGTGGTTCTAATGGGAAATTGAATTTCAATTACGGTAGAGTTAAATATATTTAGTTAATTGCCAGTTGGTGCATACAAAATGTAGAATTATCTTTAATTACAATTAACTAAATCTATTTAAGGTTTAAAATAATTCTATTCTTCTTAATTTGATATTATTTGGTGCATACGGGCCAATGTTTTGAAAACAGAATTGATTCTACTCCATGTTTTTCTGCATTTGTTGAATTGTTTTAGTTTTTCTTTTAGTTCGTTTTGTTTTTCTATCATGTAGTTTTGTCAACAATTAAAACTAGAGCCGTACCAAAACGGCGCTGGGCAGTGCGTCATCCTGGAATCTTTCATAAATCACAAGGCACTTAGCAAATGGTTATAAAAATATTAATATAAAAAAAGTTAGAAACATTTTTTCTAGTCTAATTACAACATGATAGCTTTAATAAAGATTAACAATAAAAATAGTAGTTCTCTCCCTTCAACTGTTTTTGACGATAATTGTTAGCGTTATTTAATCAAATGTGTTAGCGTTTTTGCGATGTTTTTTACTTCTTTGGTTTAGTATCGCCAAAACTCAAGTTAATTACAGGTTGAAGGGAGAGCACTATCATTTAACCATTTAGACAACACACATATTATTTTAGTTTATTAGCCAATAACGCCAAAACCAGTAGTAATGTCGAAATTTTGAAAATAGATTTGAGTTCGCAATCCAAATGCTTAGCTACTCACAAGTTTTCAGAACATTCTAATAAAATTTGAAAAAACACGCTCAGTGACAATAGAACTTTGCACAGAACTTCCAAATATTATATCGCGCAATTTTCTTTAAAACATAAAGTGTTATATATCATTAAAAAGAATAGATTAGGCACAATAAGAACATATACAAATTTGTGACGTATGAAAGTTAGGTCACGTGACAGAGCTATTTAAAGGGGACCAGTCTCCATTTTTATTGGTTGATTTGGGCCTTTGTTATATGTAAATAGTCTTCAGAAGTACTCAAGCTATAAGAAAATCGCAAAATACCTTCAAATATATCTCAAACTAAAAAATTCACGTTTATTTATTTTTTTTCATTGCTGTACGCGGCTGGTCTCCAGCCTGTGTGAAAATTGTGTGTCTTGTTGACCAAGTCTACAATTCAAAATACGGTATGCTTGTGTGGGCCTGTGCAGTAGTCTGGATGACCTGACCCGCGCTGTTGCACCACGGGAATAACTTATTTGTTATCAAGATGGCGGGACGCTCAATGTGTAGTAGGGCATTGGGACTTTCAAACACGGATAATTAAGGATACACATGGATTTGAAGGCTCAAATTTCAACGGTAAGCTCTGTAGACTATTTCTAATTAGCTAAGCTAAAGATTTCACATCTTTGCGACCGTCGGATGATTGTCCGAAACAAATGCCGAACGTAGCTCTTTAATGTTAAAAATCGCAAATTTCAAATGGCCATAGAACCGGAAGTTAACATCGGACAACTAAAATGGATACATCAGTACATAGATCTAGTCAAGGGCAATAGCCCTTGTTCAGGTCACATGGTAAAAAAGTTCAAGGTCACGGGTTACAATTCTTTGAAATTTTGGCAATTACATTAAATACAATATACCCGAAATAGCAAAAAAGCAACATCGAATATCAAAATCGAATCACGTACTCTTTGGGGCAATCGACTAAGTTGTCCAAAAATACTACAATTACGAATTCCGCTCATAACCCCGAGTTCCCATTTTGAGTTTTACAAAAGTTAATCATATAAATATGGCGGCCGATCTATTACAACTGGGTCAAATTTCATTGATTGATTGTTTATATAGCATCACTTCAAAAATTTTGCAAAAAAAAAAAATCATATATCATATAAATTCCGGAAGTTAGATTTTAGATTTTAAAAGCGAATTACGTCCAAACCGGAAGTGTTATCGAAATTTTGAAAACAGATTTGAGTTTGCAATCAAAATGTCTATCTACCTGTAAGTTTTCAGGACGGTCAAAATAAAATTTGAAAAAAACACGCACAGTTACAATGAAACTTTGCACACAATTTTCAAATTTTAAATCGCGCAATTTTCATTCAAACATAAAGTGTTTTATATCACTGGAAAGAGTAAAATAAGCACAATAATAATATATAAGAGTTTGTGACGCATGTTACTTGGGTCACGTGACAGAGCTGTTTAAAGTTGAAAATAGCAAATTTCAAATGGCAATAGAACCGGAAGTAAACATCGCACAACGAAAATGGATATTTCATTGGATAGATCTAGTCAAGGGCAATAACCTTTGTTCAGGTTACAAGGTCATAAAAGGTCAAGGTCATGAGTTACAAGTCTTTGAAATTTTGGCAATTACTTTAAACGTTATACCGGAAATAACAAAAAGGCAGTATTAAAAATCAAAAATCTAATCACGTACTTTTTTTGGCAATCGACTGGGCTGTCCTAAAATACTACTGTTACGAATTCCGCTCATAACCCTGAGGCCCCATTTTGAGTTTTACAAAAGTTGGTCATAGCAATATGGCGGCTTATTTTTTACTTCCGGGTCAATTTTTTTTAATTCATTGTTTTTGAATTGTCATTTCAATCATATTTCCGAAAACCATTTTTACATATCTTCAAAATTCCGGAAGTTGAAATTTTAACTTTAAGAGCCATTTACGTCAAAACCGGAAGTGATATCGAAATTTTGAAACTTGCATTTTGTTCACAATCTATATGCCTATATGCATGTATATTTTCAGATTCATCGAAATAAAATTGTAGAAGTTGAAAATTTTTTATAATTAAAACTAAAAAAAGTTAGGGACAAAAGTAAAAATTTTCAATTACTTAAAGAAGCCGTATTGTAGACATTAGTTTAAAGAAGTAACCTAGAAAAATCCGAGTAAAATCGGATGAAAAATAGAGCCGTGAAATGAAAAATTCTTTTTTTATCAAAAATTTTTGTTATTGTAGACTTTTATGAAATATATATCATTATCAACAAAATATAGTTTTACGTATTCAAAGTCTGTTACTCGTAAAAACTGATAAAGGCCTCTATCTTTTTGTGGTTTTGGATTTCTAATAATATTCATCGATGGTGGAGTTTCCGTTTCCAATATCATATCAAAATCTTTCAATATATATCCATGATGATCGTCTTTATTTGGTATTATTAACATTCTAAACCGATCTATATATTTTCCACTCGTTTTAATGTCAAATAAGTGATCAATCTTGTTATTTTCGTCGTTAATTTCTAATTTTTTAGTTTCTACATTTTCTGTACCATTGCTTAACTGAAGAACTTTACGAGCGTTAAATTTGTTATTTGGTGAATTTGGTAATTGACTGAAGAATATTGAATCAACTTTTACCTGAAAAGGGAAAGTTATTTCAAATGAAATTTTTCCATAAAACTTAAAATGTTTATATTTCCCTAAATATGATTCATGAAAAAAAATATTCTGGGGTTCGTAAAAAATACTTAGCTGGAGAATATACTCTTATATTTGCTGTAAATCCATATCTTTTATATTCATAGTCTTTTGATCCATCAAAATTATCAGTAATAGAATGAAGCTCAAATGCAATTGATTGAAATGGAAGATTGAAATAATATGATTCTTTCTTGAGAAACATTTTTTTCTCATGCGACTATATTTTTATCCTGTTTCAAAACTAAAAAATTAATAGTGGTTATCTGTTGTTGAATCTCACTATCATCAATATTTTCTATTTGTTGTTGAATATAATTTTTAATTTCACTATCATCATCTATGTTTTGTATTTGATTTTTAATATGTGTTAGTTCGTTTTGTAATTCAGTTTTAAATTTAGTTTCCAGAACAGTTAATTCTCGTTGTAATTTATCTTCACTTATACCTGGATTGGATATTAGTTGTTTAAGATCTATTTTTTGTTTTACAATCTTGTCTTCTACTACATTGACTAATTGTTGTTGAATAAAACTTTTTAAACTTGTTACTTCTTGTTGTAATTTACTATCATCAATATAATCTAATTCTTTCAATTTAGCTTCATTTATAAACTCTTTATTATTTAATTGTCGTCTGAAGAATCTTTTCACATCAGCTATTCGATCTTTTAAATAGTCTTTATCTATTTCAATTAAATTTATTTGATCCATTAAATATTTCTTGTGAACAGCATCATTATCTTTTTCAGGAGACTTTAAATTAGTTATATCAAAATTGTTCATATCAATATCACCCTGAAGAATGTCTCCAATTTGATCCACAAAATATGGTTTGAATTTAATGATTGATAATGTAGTGTTAGGTTTTTTAGTTTCTAAAGATAAAGAAACCTAATCCAAACTTATTCGCCATTTTTATTGAGTTAAATTTATTACAATTTCTTCGAAGTGTTTTCCTAAACTCAACTGATATAAAACCCAAAATGAAAGCTGACCACAAAACTACAGACCCGGCTTTTGTATTTGGAATGTAGAACATTTGATTGGTTGATTAGTTAGATTCATTATCTCTTCTGTGGGTTCTAAACCAAAATAATCAAAAAAATAAAAGTTATAGCGTAGAATTTACCTGTCTTATATTTCAGATTATTTATTTCATCTCTCATACAATAATAAAATAGCGATGCCCCATCGTAATACGCCCACTTTTGTAATGGCAGCCAAGTCGTCCGGGAGGTCGACAAGAACTATCAGTAAATGAAACATGTCGAAAACCGTGCCATCAAGAATGTTTACAAAATTGAACGATTTTTTAGTGTTTACAACTACAAGTTAACAAGGGCAATAACCCATAAAATATTTTTCAATTTTTCTAATTTTCAATAGGGTTCATCCTTGGGTGATTATGAACAATCATACCAAGTTTCGTCAAAATCCATCAAGAAACAAGCTATCTATCGTATCCACAACTTTGTTCAGGGCTGAAAAATTAAGGTGTTTTAAAGAACAAGGGAAATAACTCATCAAATATTTTTTGATTAGTATGAATTTCGATAGGGTTCAACCATGAGTGATTATGAACATTCACAACAAGTTTCATTAATATCAATAAATCAAGAAACCAGCTCTCTATCGTGTCCACAACTTTGTTAAGAGCTAAAAAATTAACGTGTTTTAGAGAACAAGGGCAATAACTCAAATATTTTTTATGTTTTTGATTTTCAATAGGGTTTATCCCAAGGTCAATACAAACACCCATACCAAGTTTCATGAAAATCCATCAAGAAACCAGCTCTGAGAATGACATTTTCTCTTTTTACAAGAGTAAAACCACAAGGGCAATAACTGGAAAAAACAAATATGTCACTAAACGACAAAATATGCATAAAACAAGGGCATCCAACGTTTAGGTTCCATCCTAAAATGATTAAGAACAGTCACATAGTTGATGATGTGTCTTATTTTCAATAAGTTGTATCCCAAGGTCAATACATACACTCACACCAAGTTTCATCAAAATCCACCAAGAAACAAGCTCTCTATTGTTTCCCCAACACATTTACAAAAACAAGGGCAATAACCAATTAAATATATTAAGATTTGTCTGATTTTCAATATGTTTCATCCTCACAACAAGTTTCATTAAAATCAATCAAGAAGCCAGCTCTCTATCGTGTCCACAACTTTGAGGGTGTAACGGCTGAAAAATTAACGTGTTTTAAAGAACAAGGGCAAAAACTCATAAAATATTTTTGATATTCAATAGGGTTTATCCTAATGTCAATACAAACACTCATACCAAGTTTCATAAAAATCCACCAAGATACCAGCTCTCTAACGAGTCCACAACTTTGAGAGTGTAACGGTTGAAAAATTAACATGTTTTAAAGAACAAGGGCAATAACTCATAACATATTTTTTCGATGTTTCTGATATTCAATAGGGTTTATCCTAATGTCAATTCAAACACTTATACCAAGTTTCATCAAAATCCATCAAGAAACCAGCTCTCTATGGTGTCCACAAGATATTTTCAAAAGCAAGGGCAATAACCCATGAAATATTTTTCGATTCGTCTGATTTTCAATAGGGTTCATACTTTGGTGATAACAAACACTCACAGCAAGTTTCATAAAAATCCACCAAGAAACCAGTTCTCTAACGAGTCCACAACTTTGAGAGTGTAACGGCTGAAAAATTAACATGTTTTAAAGAACAAGGGCAATAACTCATAAAATATTTTTTCGATGTTTCTGATATTCAATAGGGTTTATCCTAATGTCAATTTAAACACTCATACCAAGTTTCATCAAAATCCATCAAGAAACCAGCTCTCTATGGTGTCCACAAGATATTTTCAAAAGCAAGGGCAATAACCCATGAAATATTTTTCGATTCGTCTGATTTTCAATAGGGTTCATCCTTGGGTGATAACAAACTCTCACAGCAAGTTTCATCAAAATCCATCAAGAAACCAGCTCTCTATCGTGTCCACAACAATTGTGGACAGACAGGCGGACAGACGGACAGACAGACGGACAGACAGACAGACAGACAGGGGCGACTACAATATACGCCCACATTAATGTGTGGGCGTATAAGTGGGCGTATAAAAACGATAATATGTTGAACTCATTCGCCCATCTCATAAGTTGGAAGTTGGTGGTTGTATCGGTTCCATATTTATCGAGAAATTCATTCATTTTTAAAAGTCGGTTTTTTGAAGTTCATTTTGATAAAACCTACCTATAATTTGTTCTTTTTCTTGATCGATTAATTCATATGTTGGAGGAGATGTACTATTGACTTTATCTACGATAAATATTTCGTTTGTCCAATAACCAACATACCCTTTTTCGAATTTACTTTTATATTTGAAAATACGAACTCGATCTCCAACTTTAAATTTGGGTTTGATATTTGAATTCTTTATTTCATCTTCGTAGTTATGTTGTGCGTTAATTGACTTTATGATATCTGGATTCTTTGAGGCTTGTGTTGGTGTGACACCTATCGATGAGTGTATTTTGTTATTGTATTCATCTACGACTTCTGGTAATATTTTAAACCACTTTTGAGATTTCAATTCCGTGAACTTTTTGAAAAGTTTATTTTTTAGAGTCCTGTTAAATCTTTCTATTACTACAGCTTTACCTTCGTTATGTGTACTGTAAATTTCAAACCCCAGAGATTTCACATTTTTTAACTATGCTAACTTCACCTTATCTTGTATTGAACATTTATCTCTTTATTTGTGACCTTGGCCAGTGCTTCATATAGAAGTTTTTAGGAATTTCTTCACTCTTAACACTCCCTTTATCTACTCACAGTTTTTCTGGATGTCTGCTAGATTGTTTCATTATGGTTTCAAATGAATGTTTGACTGATATTCCCGTTTTGTTTTTCAAAGGAATAACCCAAGCATATCTCGTATACAAATCTATAACTGTGACTGAGTTACTTTAAGTAGTCATGTGACATGTATTATGCATGTAAGAGTTATCTCTCTTTATGTAAGAAAAAAGATGGCTGATTAAACAATTCGTAAACCCTGCTGTTGAATGAATGATTCACCCACCACATTTGAATGAGTATACAGTCCTCACCTTTTGATTCGGAGCCTTTCTAGCATTTGAGAACCCAACGCCGGTAAACTTACCGCCCATTCCCTTACATGGTCCTAAACGAAACGGATAATTAAGCCCACGAAGAATTTTCTAGAAACCTGGCAACTTGCCAACTCGTGTTGTCAGACGACCTTCACCTTTCACAGAGTTAAATATCACAATAATTTCGAAGACTTTCACACAACTTGATTCACTATGTCGGAAGACAACGGAAAGAAGAAACGGATTCGAGGTGGCCACAGATCTTCATTAAAGCGACTTCTTTCAATGTCAGAAGAAGTATTGACGACGTCTATTGAAAATGCAGATAATCCGAATATTCCGACTTTAAAGGAAAAGGCATCACAGTTGATTATAAGCCTAAAAGAAAAACTCACAGTTTTGAAGGAATTAGATGACGCAATTTTAGATGGTTTTAAGTCGGATGATGATTTTGAATCAGAGATCGAAGAAACAGATGTTTATAGAGAAACCTCACAACTTACAATTGTCAAATTGGAATCAAAATTATCAGAATTAGAGAATATATCAGATAGAAGAAGTGATGTCTCAACTGTTCTGGGAATTGAACCTAGCACACAACAGATACCTTTACAGAGCCAACCAATACTAGTTCCTGATATTTCTGCAGAACAGCCTGGATCGGATGATGACACAAGTTCAAACACACACTCCACACACCACACAGGAACTCGATCACGCACTGGCATTCATGTCAAGCTACCAAAACTCACTTTGAAAACATTTCATGGAGAATATTCCAAATGGCAAGAATTTTGGGATTCCTATAATTCAGCAATACATAGCAACTCATCTTTAACGGATATCGATAAATTTAATTACTTGAAATCATTGCTTGACGGATCTGCAGCTAACTCCATATCTGGTTTACCTCTCAGCTCTAGCAACTATGAAGAAGCAATTACAATCTTAAAGAAACGTTTTGGAAATCGCCAACAGATCATCAATAGACACATGAAACTTTTATTGAATTTAAACACTGTCACAGATATACATAATCTACGAGGTCTTAGACAAATGTATGATGTAATTGAGTCAAATGTTAGAAGTTTGCAAACACTGGGAGTTCCTTCAACCTCCTATGGAAATTTATTGTCAACCAGCTTTATGGATAGAATACCACACGAATTGAAGATTATTATTGGCAGAGACGTTGGAGATGACGATTGGGAGTTCGACAGAGTTCTTGGTATTATGCTAAGAGAATTAGAAGCTCGGGAAAGAACTGTCACATCTAGTAATAATTTTAGACAAAAACCGACCACACAACCGTCAACCAATAACTACAACTACAGGAATTCATCGAACACACAACAGCGACAATCTACTACTACAACATTGTACACATCGGATAATGGTTCATCGAGTAACACACATGGATGCACTTATTGTAGCAAGCCCCACACATCCAATTCTTGTAGAACAGTGAGTAATATTGCTGCTAGAAAAGAAATATTGAAGAAATCAGGGAGGTGTTTTATTTGTTTGAGAAGAAATCACATTGGAAGAAATTGTAGTGAACAGAAGACTTGCCCTTACTGTAATTACAGACACCACATCAGTATATGTCCTGTTATGAAGAGAGACTCTCCTTCATCACCTACGAATGATCAAGATACCAGAAATGGTGACCAAGCAGCAGTTTTATATACAGCCGAAACCTCATGTTCAGTACTCCTACCAACAGCCGTAGCAGAGATTTATAATCCGAACTCGTCTGAACTTAAAGCAAGACGTCGAAGTATTTTGGATACAGGAAGTCAGCGCACTTATATTACAAAACGTCTACAGATGTTATTGAAATTAGAGACAACTACTACAAGTACGGTCAAGATAAAGACGTTTGGATCAACTGATGAGTACTCACAAGATATAGAAGTTGTCAAATTTATGATAAGAAACTCATATGGTAACGACATTATGATGACAGCCTTTGTAGTACCAATTATATGTCAACCACTTAAAAGTCAAAACCTAGACGAAGTTAAGGCTAAATATCGAAGATACACAAATTTGAAGTTTGCAGATTCCACAACCAGTAACACAGACACTGAAATAGATATACTTATTGGATCCGACCAGTATTGGGATATTGTCACCGGACGTATATTACGGGGGGAGTCAGGCCCTACTGCAATGGAGACTAAACTTGGATGGGTATTCTCTGGTCCCTCAGGAGGCAACTTGAAAACGGCCGAGCACATTTTGGTGACAACCCTTCACATCTCTTTGGATGAGCAACTTAAGAAGTTCTGGGAAATAGAATCGCTTGGACTGCAGAACAAAACAGCATATGATGATTTAACTGAGAGCATACGTTTCACCGACCAAAGGTACGAAGTCATGTTACCATGGAAACACCCACACCCAACTCTACCCGACAATTTCCAGCTATGCAACAGAAGATTGAACAATTTATTGAAAAGACTCAGAACAGATACAGATTTATTGAAGGAGTATGACAAGATAATAAGAGAGCAGGTTAAGGATGGAATATTAGAAGAAGTGGATTCCACAATCGGAGAGAAGGGAGCAGTACATTACCTACCTCATCACGCAGTAATCAGGAGAGACAAATTGACAACAAAGCTTCGCATTGTTTACGATGCTTCAGCGAAAACTTCAACTACGCCATCACTTAACGACTGTCTTTATTCCGGTCCACCACTTAATCAGAAGATCTTCGACATTATTCTAAGATTCAGAACCCACAGAATAGCACTTATAGCAGACATAGAAAAAGCTTTCCTTATGGTTTCGATGAAAGAAGAAGACAGAGATGTATTGAGGTTTTTATGGGTTGATGACATCAATAAGGATAATCCAGAATTAAAAACTTTCCGGTTTACCAGAGTTGTCTTTGGAGTATCATCTAGTCCATTTCTACTCAACGCCACCATAAAATATCACATGGAGAAGTATTACCACAATGATCCTGAATTCGTAGAGCTATTTATGAGATCAATTTACGTTGATGACCTAACTTCTGGAGCTCAAACTGAAGAAGATGCTTTTGATATCTACAAGAAATCGAAGTCAATATTATCTGAAGGAGGTTTTAACTTAAGGAAATTTGTATCCAATTCACCACGGCTTAGAGAGCGAATCACACTTGAAGAAGCACAGTCAGAATCGAAACACATTTTACCTATAGAAATTAGAACTGATCACATTTCAGAAGAAGATGAAACCTTTGCCAAGTGCACAGTTGGATCAAACACAGAACCAGAACATGGAGAACAGAAAATACTTGGAGTACGATGGAAGTATACCACAGATGAATTTATTTTCGATCTCCAGGATATTTACCACTCAGCGATAGAAGCAGAGCCTACCAAGAGGAATGTAGTTAGCATAGCCTCTAGATTTTTCGACCCACTTGGATTCATTTCACCTCTTACTATACGATTCAAGATACTTTTCCAAGAATTATGTAAATCAAAAATCGACTGGGATGAAGCACTAGATGGAGAACATTTAAACCAATGGAACGATTTAACTCACAGCATATCAGATATCAAAACCATCAACATTCCCAGATGTTATTTCACAGAAGATACTGAACTACAATCATGTAGACTTGTAGGATTTTGCGATGCATCACAAAAGGCGTATGCAGCAGTTGTTTATCTACACATCATTACAGAGTCATCGGAGTATGTAAAGTTCGTAGCGTCTAAAACCAGGGTAGCCCCTTTGATTCACCAAACTATCCCACGACTAGAACTTTTGTCTGCTCTGATTTTATCACGTCTTATATCAACGATCCAAACAGCTATCCAGTATGAAGTAAAATTAGAAGATCCCAGATGTTATACAGATTCGAAAGTAAGCTACTATTGGATAGTACAACAATCAAAGGAATGGAAACCTTTCATTCAAAACAGAGTCAACGAAATTAGAACTTTGGTACCAGTTACAGCATGGGCTCACTGTCATGGCTTAGATAATCCAGCAGATACTCCGTCACGGGGTAAACATCCTAAAGAATTCTTACACAATCGGCTATGGACAGAGGGACCTGAATGGATAATCAATAATGACACAAATCCTGAATCAACTATGGTACTAGAAGATACACCAGTCGAATGTATTACAGAGATGAAGGCCAAGGACAAGGCAGAATATGATTCGGTATTATTAGTAGATCAGGAAGACACCCACAACTTAACTAGAATTATCAACGTAGAAGAATATAGCAACGTTGACAGACTCTACAGGATTACAGCTTATGTAATGAGATTTGTCTTTAAGCTGAAGGCACGTTTGAAACAGCACCCGGATGAAACAGACACTGGAAAATCTCCATCATTAGAAGAAATCAAACAAGCTGAAATTTTATGGATAAAAGAAATTCAGAGATCTTTAAGACAGAACAAGAACTTTGGTAATTGGAAACGACAATTTGATGTTTACGAAGATGAAGCACATATTTTGAGGTGTCGAGGAAGATTAGCCAATTCAAGTTTACCAGACAATACCAAATTTCCCATCTTATTAGATTCTCACCATCACCTGACATCACTGATAGTAAGAGATTGCCACAAACGAGTTATGCACAGTGGAACCAAAGCAACTTTGACAGAACTTAGATCTCGTTTTTGGATAGTAAAGGGACGTCAATTTATAAGAAGATTAATTCATGGTTGCGTCACATGTAGAAGATATGATTGTAAACCTTATGATCCAGCCCCAGCTCCACAACTACCCGAATTCAGAGTTACCGAAAATACACCATTTAGTCATATTGGTGTAGATTTTGCTGGCCCTCTTTATATAAAAACCACCGACAAAGATTTACAACAGAAAGTATGGATATGCTTGTTTACCTGTTGTTCCAGTAGAGCAGTTCACTTAGAATTAGTTCCGGATTTGCACACATCTTCATTCCTGCGATGTTTTCAACGTTTTACGTCAAGAAGAGGCGTACCCGTGAAGATTTTATCGGATAATGGGAAAACCTTCATAGCAGCAGCTAAACATTTTGAGAAGCTTTCCAAGGATCCAGATTTTAATTATTACCTACAAGGCAAGGGAATTAATTGGTCTTTTAACCTTGAAAAGGCCCCATGGTGGGGTGGAATATTCGAACGACTAATTAAGTCCACCAAAAGATGTCTGAAGAAGACCGTCGGCGGAGCTAAACTTACTTACGAAGAATTAGAAACTGTCCTGATAGAAGCAGAAGCTGTACTCAACTCTCGACCCCTATCGTATGTCTCAACAGAGGATGTGGAAGAACCTCTGACCCCTTTTCATCTTTTGTATGGTCGTAGAGTCACCAATTTGCCCGAAGTTAATTCGACTACCAATCAAGATCCAGACTACGAACCTACCCACAATGAAATAACCAGAAGAATGGTATATCTCCAAAACACAATTAATCACTTTTGGGAAAGATGGAAAACAGAATATCTTTTAGAACTGCGCTCAACTCACCGTCATGGTCCACATGGTACATCAATAGCCAATATCGGAGATGTAGTTATTATTCAAGATCAAGATCACCCAAGAGGCCAATGGAAATTGGGTAAAATAGAGCAATTGATCAAAGGCAACGACGATCAAACACGTGGAGCCATAGTTCGTGTTCACAGCAAAGATGGTAAAACCAAAACTCTTCGCAGACCTGTGCAACATTTATACCCTATGGAGATTCAACAAGCACCTGAATCCGAAGAATTGCAAGCTGATAATCGAGATGATGAAGCAGATGATTTAATTCCAAACGAAGAAGAGCCACAACAAGCGAGACCAAAACGAGCAGCAGCCGAGAAAGCAAATAAAAGGAGACAGTCATGGATGAAAGATCTTTAATTGTTTCAAATTAACAAAACTGACATTTAAAGCTACAATATGCTAGTATTAATTTTGAGTGATCTCAGTGCACTTTATAGACTTTATGTTTTAATCATTCCAAATTGGGTGATGGCCAGTTTATTCGTTAAATTACAGGACTTTAATTCATTCCACTGGTCATCAGAGGGGAGTGTGACTGAGTTACTTTAAGTAGTCATGTGACATGTATTATGCATGTAAGAGTTATCTCTCTTTATGTAAGAAAAAAGATGGCTGATTAAACAATTCGTAAACCCTGCTGTTGAATGAATGATTCACCCACCACATTTGAATGAGTATACAGTCCTCACCTTTTGATTCGGAGCCTTTCTAGCATTTGAGAACCCAACGCCGGTAAACTTACCGCCCATTCCCTTACAATAACTGTTAAGCAATATTTAAATCCTCTTTCGACTGGCATATGAATTAAATCGGCTGACCATATTTCATCTTTTTCAAACACTTTACCTTTTAAAAAGTTTTTAGTTTTTCTAAATTCTTTATATATTTATTCATCCGCCAATCCCATGCCCAATTTCATCTTTGTTTTTAACAGTTTAATGATAAGTGCTCTTTGCATTCTCTCTTTGAAAGTTGGATTTGGAATATTTTCAAGTTCGATTATCATTTGTCTGTCTGCTTCGTGTCTGAAGTTTATGTCTTTGTTTCTGTATAGTATGTCGTGTTTAAGCGCAACGGCGTCAACTCTATTGACTGGTTCTTCCCCTGGTTTGGGTTTATCGTTTTCGTATAATCGCAGATCTATTAACCTAGTACCTGGACCGGTGTAATTATGACGCGGAAGATGTTTCTCGCCTGAGTATTTGGCCCATGGAAATCCAGGTAGATATCCTAATGATTTTTGAATATCAGACCCAAAATAGGTTTTTGGAGCGTGAACGACTATCATTTTTATCCTATAACTTTAAAGCATTTTCCTTTCCTTTCTTCTAATCTCTGGTTTCGAAGTTCTCTTATTATTCTTTCAACTCGTTAGATTGTTTCACTGCGTCGCTTACACTCTTTCCAGATTTTGACCTTTTTTATACGCCCACATGAAATGTGGAGCGTATATTGCCGTCACCCATGTCCGTCGGTCCGGCGGTCCATCGGTTGGTCCGTCCGTCCACAATTGCTCGTTAACACTCTACAAGTCACAATTGAAGAGTTTATTTGCAAAACGGTCTAAACGCCAAAATTAAAAATTTTGAGTTAATGTTGATTTTGAAATGTATAAAAGTCATTTTATGATATCCGAAAAGTTCTAGTCAAAAATTCATATTTTGAATCGATGAAATTTATCGTTAAAATTTAGATTTTTTGCGAAATGATCTAAGCGACCTGCTATTTTGTTGGCAAAACGGTCTATATCCATTCAGCTAATCAACGCTAACACGGTGTCCATTCTACAAGACTCAATTCTGTACGGATTTGAATGAAACTTGGTGAAAAGATTAAATATCACCCGAGGAAAAAATATTTTTGATTTAATATGAGTTATTGCCCTTGTTCTTCATAACGCGTTCGAATTTTAGCTCGCAAACACTCTAAAAGACACAATTCTTTACGGAATTGAATGAAACTTAGTGAAAACATATATCATCACCCAAGAAAAATAACCTATTGAAAATCCAAAGATTCGAAAAAATTTGAATATGAGTTATTGCCCTTGTTCTTCAAAACGCGTTCGATTTTTAGCTCGTAAGCACTCTACAAGGCACAATTCTTTATGGATTTGAATGAAACTTGGTGAAAACATTTATTATCACCCAAGGATAAACCCTATTGGAAATCAATTGAATCGAAATATATCTTATATGAGTTATTGCCCTTGTTTTTCAAAACGTGTTTGATTTTTAGCTTGCAAACAATCCACAAGGCACAATTATTTACGGATTGAATGAATCCAGTGGCGATTGAATAAGGTTTGCCAGGGGCGGATCCAGGATTTTGAAAAGGGGGGGCGTATATCCCAATTTGAGCCGAGCGAAGCGAGGCGAACATTTTTTTGACCTTATTTTTGGCTTCAAAACATAGAATAAGTATAAATTGTACTAATTTAACGGTTTAATAATAATAATAATAATAATAAACTCTTTATTTTACATGGGTCAGAATTAGGCCCTATACCACGAGTGGTAACGGTCCTGTCTCACACCCAGCCCATGGGGACAAACATATATACAATATACAACATATAGACACCAAAAAAAAAAAAAAAAAAATTTTTGTACAAAGTTTGATGATTTAGAGATCAAGTACATGACCACAGGCTACTGGATATTTTTTTTTTTTTTTAAGATATACAATATAGCAATATACACAAGTACATGTGTATTAAATGGACATATTATACTCAAGTGATTAGTGTACAGAATTTGATGATTTAGAGATCAAATACATGACCACAGGCTACTGGATATTTTTTTAAGATATACAATATAGCAATATACACAAGTACATGTGTATTAAATGGACATATTATCCTCAAGCGATTAAGTACATTGCGACAAATTGTAAAAAAAAAAAAAAAAAAAAAAAAAAATTCATTAAAATTTGTGAAGCCAAAGGTAGGTCAGTGCAAGTGCTGCGAGCGGGCTACCCAACCCTACTCCATTAATGTTCTTATTCTAAATTGGAGGGGGAGGTAGGATTTATCCATGCTCAAGACCAGCTTGAAGGATGTTTACTCATCCCCTGACAGTGTGTTATGAATTTAGATTTGCCAAAAGTGTGAATTGTTTGCCAAAAATGATAATGCCAAATAGAAAACCTGGAAGGGAAATAATTAAAAATATGGTATGTCAAAATGTAATAAATCTGTAAGAGATGGAACAGCCAAAATACAATTGCAAGAGACAGGACTATAAGTAAGTACTTCGTCCAGACATCTATTCCACCTACACTATAACTGAAAGAAGAAAGTTAACCGTTAGTTAGTATTTTAGTTCCGATATCCTCTGCAACTCTGAGTAGAACTACTTCAACTGTAAAAGGCAAGATAACTCTTATTAAATATTGACGATGAGAAGTCTTCAGCAGTCTAAAAAGTAAAGACACCACAACTGCAAGAGACAGGTAAACCATTAGTAAGTATTTATGAGCAGATCCATGCAACGCTATGACTATAACTACTTGAATTGAATGTAAGAGGCAAGATAACTATTATTAAATATTGTTGATGAAATTCTACTGCAATCTAAAAGTAAAGAAGAACAACTGCACTGCTTCAACTAGACATGCTCCGAGAGTAAAGAAAACATATTAATAAATATTTTCGTTCAGATCTCTACTGGAATTCAAAAGTAGAGTCACCACAACTGTAAGAAGAAAATTTACAAATACAACTGTAAACAAGATCAATAAAACTACGGCTGCAAAATCTAATTTCAAATTGCATAGAACCAGGTCTGAAAGAAACGGCTCAAAGGCACAGCATCTACAAACCCATTACTGAAATCAGAGAAACGATCAAGTTAGCCACGACAGTAAATTCTAATTTAAAGAGTTTATTATAGAAAGTAAAGGATACAGTGTAGCGAAGAAAGCCCTCACCTACTGATCATAAACATTCATTTTAACAACGGCAATAAATTCTAATGTAATGAGTTTAGTATAGAAAGTAAAGGATACAGTGTAGCGAAGAAAGCCCTCACCTCCTGATCTTAAACAATCAATTTAACCACTGCAGTAAATTCAATGAGTTTAGTAAAGAAAGTACAGGATACAGCGTAGAGAAGAAAGCCCTCATCTCCTGAACAGAAACAATCAAATTAACCACGGCAGCAAGTTCCACGGGGCACAGAATCAGGGTATAAAGAAACGACCCAAAGGCAAGGCATCTACAAACTGGTAAGTTAAATCCGAGAAACAGTCAAATTAACACGGCAGTTATCAGATTTTAGAGGGTATAGAAGAATGTCTGATAGATACGACTCAAAGGCAAACCCTCTACAAATTCAAACTCAGAAGTTAAATCAGGGAAACTATGAAGTTAACAACGGCAATAAAATCTTAATTTAGAGGGGGATTAAATAGAATACTAAAGTCATCTGAAGTTAAGTCTTCGGGGATAATGATCCTGCAGGTCTGGAAGAAACGGCTCAAAGGCACGGCATCGACAAACTAATAAGTTCAATCAGAGAACAATCGAATTATTAACGGCAGTAAAATCTTATTTTAGAAGGGGATTTAATCAGGAGTCTCACTCTCGAAAACCTTACCCAGATAAATTCAGAATTTTAGGATGTACGCCAATCTGATTTGATAATCGAACTCAATATAATATCAATTTTAGTGATTAACCAATCAGAAGACATAGAATACTAAAATCATCTTAAGTTAAGTCTTCGAGGATAAGGATCCAGGCCTGAAAGACACGGCTCTAAGGCATAGCATCTACTCATAAGATAAAACCACAAAACAATCAAATTATTAGCGACAGTAAAATCTCATTTTAGAGGTGGATTTAATCAGGAGTCTCATTCTCGAAAACTTAACCCAAATTAATTTTTTTTTTAGGATGTACGGCAATCTGCGTTGATAACAGAACTCAATATAGCATCGATTTTAGTGATTAACCAGTCAGAAGACATAGAATACTAAAATCAACTCAAGTTAAGTTTTCGAGGATAAGGATCCAGGTCTGAAAGACACGGCTCAAAGGCACAGCATCTACTCATAAGATAAAACAGAAACAATCAAATTAATAATGGAAGTAAAATCTTATTTTAGAGGGGGGTTTAATTAGAAGTCTCATTCTCGAAAACTTAATCCAGATAAATTCAGATGTACGGCAATCTGATTGTATAAGAGAACTCAATATAAAATCGATTTTAGTGATTAACAATAAGATGTAGAATACTTAAATCATCTTAAGTTAAGTTTTCGAGAACAAGGCCCCGGTCTAGAAGACACGGCTCACAGGCACAGCATCTACAGTTAAATCATAGAAGAATCAAATAAATATAACCAGAGCTGACACATGACCTACAACCAGAAGCAATACGAAAGTGGCATATTCTCATACTTTTGAAAGCTTATCAAGAATCATTTTCCGGAAAGTTTTAAAATCTGGAGCTGACTTAATATTATCCCCTAGTCCATTCCATAGAATTGGTCCTTTATATTTAATACTCTGTTTAATCATATTAATTCGTGGTTTTTGTACAATAAGTTTTGAATTTATACTGGAATATGGGGTTTGTTTATAGCTAAAAAGATTTGAAAGGTAGGATGGAGACATATTGTTAAGAGTTTTATAAATAAATTTATACGCATTAAAGTTATGTCTTGTTTTAATGTCTACAATGTTAAGCCTTTTAAGGTTAAGTGCCAAATCAGTATTGTATCTGAAACCTAGAATCAATTTGAAAGCAATTTTTTGTTGTCTATGTAATACGTCGGCGGCTTCAATATCGTGCGAATCCCAAATAGTAGAACAATAATCAAGATAAGGTTGAAAGTGACATTTATAAAAAATAGCTCTAAACTTTTCAGGTAAGACATTTCTTAATTGGCGCAATTGAAATAACTTGGAATTTAAAATTTTTGCAATGGTTTGAATGTGAGGAGTCCAAGAGAGATTTTGATTTACAATAACACCTAAAAGTTTAAAATTGTCAACTTGCTCAATTAACTGATTATTAAGCTCAATTGATAAATTACCTAAAAATCTCCTCTTTTGGGCTGTCGTAATTAACATACATTTCGTTTTCTTTTCATTTAAAATCATAACATTAAAAGAACACCAGTTTAAGACTGAATCAGTATCTTCTTGCAATTTCAGTTGAATATCAGTAATAGTTTTACCAGATGTATAAATAGTAGTGTCATCCGCAAATAGGTCGCAGTTAGATTGTATATGAAATGGTAAATCATTTATATAGAGATTAAACAATAAGGGACCTAAAATTGATCCTTGTGGTACTCCATACTCAATGCCTCGAGAAGATGAAAGAGCCCCATTGACGTAACATTGTTGTTTACGATTTGATAAGTAACAATTAATGAAGCTTAGCAATCCATTGGAAAATTTATATAGTTTAAGTTTTTCAATAATGATATCATGTGAAATTAAATCGAATGCTTTGGTAAAATCAAAGAAAATAGAACCGACTATATGATTACTATTTACTGCATCATAAATGGTTTCAATTATATTTGTTAGAGCTGTTTGACAAGAGCTCTGAGATCTAAAACCAGACTGCTGAGAATAAAGTAACTGATTGTCATTTAAAAATTTAGTAATATGCTTTGAATAATGCCTTTCAAGTGGTTTTGATACACTAGATAAAACTGATATTGGTCTATAATTATTGGGATCAGATTTAGTGCCAGCTTTGTAAAGTGGTAAAACTTTAGCTTCTTTAAATTTATCAGGAAATATATTCTGATCAATACATAGGTTATAAATATATGTCAAAGGACCGCTTAATGTAAAAGCTCCACATTTTAGGAACAATGGATTTAATTTATCTAAACCGGCACTTTTAGTTGCGTTTAACGATGATAATTGTTTAAAAACTTCATGTTTGTTTATATGGGGGATTGAGCATTCATCATTTGAAACTAACTTCGACGCGACAAATTCTTTTATTTTACTATCGTAATAACTTTTATCAATAGTACTTTTAACATGTTTTTGATTAATCAATTTGGATGCAATATTTGAAAAATGATCATTGACGACTTCTGGTTCTAAAGGAATAAGATTAGTTGAATTCGTAGCATTATTATTCACGGAGTTGATAACTTTCCAAATATTTTTGGAGTTTTTCTGATCGGAAACAAGTTCTGTATTATATTGTTTTCTGGCTTTATCAATCAATTTTATTACTAGATTTCTACACTTCCGATAATCCTCATCTCTACCTTTCTTTTTTAAGTAATCTCTTGTGCGCATTAATTTCATTATTTCCGAATTTAACCATGGGGATTTTATTTCATTTTTTACCCGTTTTAACTTTAATGGAGCATGTATATCAATTATTGGCTGTATAATATTGTACCATGTTTCTAAAGCAATATTTGGATCAGAATAGGCATATATTTTATGAAAAGGGGCTAATAAAATATCGTTATTAAATAATCCAACATCGAAGTGTTTCATACATCTATAATATATATAAATGTGTTTAGGTTTTGGAATATGTACGCCTTTTTTGTTCCACGTAATACATGTGGGGTAGTGATCTGATAAACCGTAGGTAGGAACCTTTACTTCAGTTATATTGCTTTCATTAGAAACAATTACATGATCAATGATAGTGGAAGACTTTTTAGTAACTCTAGTAGGAGTTTTTATAATCTGTTTTAAACTATATAAGGAAAGAAGGTTATTCCAATTTGCATTTTTTCCATTAGTTACATCAATATTGATATCACCTAACAAAATAATTTCTTTATTTTCCTTCCAAGCCTTTTCGGTCATATTAGTAAAGGATTCTAACCAACATTTATTAGAATTAGGGTGCCTATAAATGCAACATATTAGTAAAGGTTTAAATTTAGTAAGATTTATTTCAATCCAAATTGATTCGATTTCCGAAGTTTCTAAATCTTTACGTCGCGTACAATTTAAATGTTCTTTTACAAAAAATAGAATTCCGGCTGAACTTTTAGTACATTTATCTTTTCGAAGTGGTAAATGAAACCCAGGGGTACTGAAATAATTAGTGGGAACACACGAATTTAAATGCGATTCTGAAATACCAAAGATATCAAAGTTCGAAATAAGTTTATGACGAAATAAGTTTATGACGTGGACTATGTATGTTTTATAGTAAACGTTAATGGGTTAGACATTTTTGATGTCGTAATACAGTCTAACTTAAAAAAAAAAAAAAAAAGACCAAGTAAAGGGGGGGGGGGGCGTACGCTCTTTACGCCCCCCCCCCCCCCCTGGATCCGCCACTGTTTGCGGACATAGACCCTCTTGCTAAAATAGTAAAATGGATAAAGACCGTTTTGTCAAAAAAGAACAGTGGATATAGACCATTTTGCTAAAATGGCGTCATGGATATAGACCATTTTGCAAAAAAAAAAGGATTAATACTATTAATTATCAAGGACAAAATAATGAGAGATTTCTAATTTTTTGTCACCAGATGCAAATAAAGCCTACCTTATTATAAAACTGAAAATTATTGTGATTTTTACATTTTTGGAATTGAGAGAGAAAAACGCCCTTTAGGCCACAATAAAAAAAAAAATAGATTATCATCCCCTCCCGACCCATTCCTTTGAGTGTCGATTTGAAATTTTTTATTGTAGTTCGGACTCAAATATTTCATTTTATGTCATACGCTCCATTTACGGAAGGCTCGTTTACGATATTCGATTGATATATTATTATAATAAAGTAAGGTAGCAACGATATCAGTTTTTTGGTATCATGATTAATCGGGATACCAAAAATGAAATAATCACGATAAATTGCATTACCATGATACTAGAAATCAATGCTATGATATCGTGATATTGCAATTCATCACGATAATCAATGATTATCGTGATTACCGTTAACACTTAATTCAAACGTTTGATTAACTTGAAAGTTGAAATGATTCATTGATTATGTTTTGTTATGATAACTCTGATCTAATGAGTACGTATCATCGTAGGAAAGATGCGAAGTTTCGTATACATGGCATCGTTATTCCTGAATGCTGTAGAATAATGAATAAAATTTTGGGGAACAGGGACTAATATCAATAAAACGAAAATCTTTGCTTTTTTTCATTGAACTAATTGGGTTATCGAAATGTTGTCATAAGTTTTATGATAATAATAAACAAGATCGGCTGGAAAAAAAACATGCATTAGGCTAGTTGTGGTCTATATTTAGTAACATTTTAATTCACATCCATATTGACGAGATCAACACAAGAATTGATGACAAATCATTGCCGTTATCTAAGTATTTAATTAGTTCCGATATTGTTTTTTATCCCGATATCGTTTTTTATCGCGATACTTTGGCAATATATCGGGGATGCGATATTTTGATCTTTTGACGATACGATATGATACTATTTTCAATAATCGCGATATATCGTCATCCCCGGGATATCGCTGCTACCTTATAATAAAGAAGAACTCTTCATTTTCTTTAAATATACAAATATGTTCAAATGGTTGCCTTCTGTTGAGCTTATGAGGTTACCTCGAGAAAATAAAAAATAAAAAATAAAATTTCCCTCCCTCCCCATTTTTTGTGAAAATTTGGATGATAATCTATCAATTTATTTATTGTGGCCTTACTCAAAACTATTAAAGTGGATATAGACCGTTTT
The DNA here is from genome assembly GCA_029955415.1 of Lottia scabra. Classification (NCBI taxonomy): domain Eukaryota; kingdom Metazoa; phylum Mollusca; class Gastropoda; family Lottiidae; genus Lottia; species Lottia scabra. The sequence goes on from JARJEI010000001.1 coordinate 19,811,758, forward strand.
GCAAATGAACTCTTCAATTCTTTACGGATTTTGATGAAACTTACTGAAATTGTTTATTATCAGCCAAAGATGAGCCCTATTGAAAATCAAAAGAATCGAAAAATATTTAACATGAATTATTGCCCTTGTTCTTTAAAACGCGTTCGATTTTTAGCTGGTTAACACTCTACAAGTCACAATTCTTTACGGATTTTTATTTAACGTGCTGAAATTGTTTATTATCACTCAAGGATGAACCCTATTGAAAATCAAAAGAATCGATATATATTTAACATGAATTATTGCCCTTGTTCTTTAAACCGCGTTCGATTTTTAGCTTGTTAACACTCTACAAGTCACTATTCTTTACGGATTTTGATGAAACTTACTGAAATTGCTTATTATCTATCACCCGATAATGAACCCTATTGAAAATCAAAAGTAAAATAATTAATATGAATTAATGCCCTTGTTCTTTAAAAATGGGTTGATTTTTAGGTTGTAAATACTATAGAAGGCACAATTAATTTTCGATTAGATTTTAATGAAACCTATTGAAATAGTTTATTATCACACGATAAACCATATCGAAAATAAAAACTTATGACTTATTGCCCTTCTTGTTCAAAATAGGTTTTAGTTTTTAGCATTGCTTTATTCAGCTTATGTTAAAGGCTCATGGATTTCGACTTTGTAGTTCAAAAAAACGAACAGGGTTAAACAAATTATATTTTTCTGTTTTTGACCTTGACCTTTGTTGGTACTGACCTTTCTAGGATCAAAGGTCATTGACTTTGGCTGTTCATATATAGGGCCTACTTACATATTTGATGTCAACCGTCAACTTCTGGTATTATTACTGTATGCATTTTCACAGTTTATAAATTTCAAAGACATGTATCTCGTGTTTAAGCGACCTTGACCTTGAGTAGGTTGAAGGTCATTGACATAGCTGGTATGTTTATATGTCAGGTCTGGTGATTACTTAAGGTTTCACAACCAAACAAAAAACACTAATTTTTAAAGTTGTTGACTTATTTTGCACATGGGATTTTCGTTCTCTTCCTTGAGTGTACAAATGACGGGTTGCTATTGTGATAGTTCCGTGTCGCTACGTGGCGGTTCATACTATTCCGTGTCAGACCGTTCTCATTCGTAATAACCCTTACTTATACCGTAGCAACAGCTGTTTATCCGCAGTACATACGCCCCTACACGTGTTGTTCCGTATTAAACCGTGTCATTTCCGTATTGAACCGTGTCTACCATTGGTAGATACGTCAAAACACGTAAACACGTCGTTGTGCATCCGTATTGGATCCGTATCTGACTACGGAAACTGCATTTCTGTCAAATATTTTTTTAAAGATGAAAGCTACAGTGGGCGTATATTACTTTGACTGGCAATCTATCTTATTCAATATTTAAGCAGATTTCTTTGCATTTGTGGTCTTTCCTGTCAGAATTTGACAGCACCCACCACATCAAGAGATTTTAGTAGTAGAATGCCAATATAATCTTACGAAATTACAGTGGGTTTCCTTTCATCTTGGAGTTTGTACTCCAATAAAGGTCAATCAAAACTTTTATGAAGAAAGCAAAATGACCTGGAATAAGAAAATGAAATGAGAAGTCATACCTAGTATGTTTATATTTTTTGCATAGAGATTTGAGTAAATACAACATTTGGATTTTTTTTCTTAGATTAAGATCTTTATGCATGAATTGATAAAAACTACAGACAAAATAGCTTGCCAGGCAAGTCAATATATTATACCCTACTGGCACCTTTGATTTTAAACAAAAATATTTAACAGTATTTAGAGAGAAAAAAGGATTCAACCATCAGTCATACACTTTCTTTTTAACTTTTTGGGATACTGCTTAAGTTGTGTTCAAATCAGTCGCAATTGAACGCATTTTCAAGGACAAGGGCAAAAAGTCCTGTAATTGGATTTTACAATTCTGCTGAGGTTTTATCCTTGGGTGATAATGAACACTCACACCAAGGTTGTCCAAATCGACAAGGAATTCTACCTTCTAGAGTGTTTACAAGCTAAAAATTGAATAGGTTTTCAAGATTAAGGACAATAACTCATTGAAAATATTTTGGTAGCCCCCCAATTGTCAAATTTTTCGGGCAGCGCTCGGAAAAATGTAAAAGAACATTTTGGTCAAGAAAGAAATCCAGGTTTTTTGCTGATCCTGAGGTAGGGTTAGTCTGAGCTTCCCAGTCCATCTCGGGGAAATTTCTTCTTGGCTTCTGTTGGCGTCCGGAAAATTGTAAAATAATGTTTTTGTCAAGAAAAATCAAAATTTTTCAAAAAATGAGAAAATCCCTCCGACCGCCAGAGAAAGGTGCCCGAAATCCGGGTTTTTTTGCTGATCCTGAAGTATGGTTAGTCTGAGTTTCCCAGCCCGTCTTGGGGAATTTTCTTCTTGGCTCCTGATGGCGTCCGAAAAATTGTAAAATAATGTTTTTGTCAAGAAAAATCCAAATTTTTCAAAAAATTAGAAAATCCCCCCAACCGCCAGAACAAAGTGCCCGAAATCCGGGTTTTTTTTCCTGATCCTGATGTAGGGCTAGTTTGAGCTTCCCAGCCCGTCTCGGGGAAATTTCTTCTTGGCTTCTGTTGGCGCCCGGAAAATTGTAAAATAATGTTTTTGTCAAGAAAAATCATTTTTTTTCAAAAAATTAGAAAATCCCTCCGACCGCCAGAACAAAGTGCCCGATATCCAATTGTCTGAGCTTCCCAGCCAGTCTCAAAAAATTTCTTAGTGAATTCTGTTGGCGTCCGAAATTGGTAACTACATATTGATCGACAGACCAGATCTTCTATTTTAAAAATCAGTCCAGATAGAATTAAGTGATTAAGCAGACACGAATCTTTAACAGGTTGATATTTGAAAATGTTGTCCAAACCAAAGACCCTGGCACCATGTGGCCAATTTCTATGAACTAGATTCAGACGTTCTGAAAGCTGAACATGAAATATTTAATAATTACATATCGCAGAATAAGATTCACTTCTCCAATGCAATCGATGTTCTTTCCATTATGTATAATCATGATCTGATAGATTTTCTTCCTGAATTTTCAAACGTGGTAAAATTGCTGTGTAACATTCCTGCGACATCGTGCTCTGCAGAAGGCTCATTCAGTGTGTTGTAGAAAAATCAGCCCGTACAAAAAATATTGCCCTTGATAAGATGTATCCAATGCCATATTTTTTTCAGATGCCAAATGTTTACTTCCGGTTTTATAGCCGTTTAAAAATTGCAAATTTTTTACTTTGAACAGCCCTACCACGTGACCTAATCTATTGAACGCATTGTATATGGGAATATTTAATACACAGAAGTTTGGTACCATTCATATTTGAGACCGAGCAGGAGTAGCTCAAAGTGGTCAAATTGTAACATACGTTACTGCCGCCATGAGAGTTTTCATACTTTAAAGTGCTTTTGTTACAATATCATGTGTTAATAAAAGTTTCTAATTTTGATTATCATTAATGCTTATTATAGTTAATTGCCTTTCAACTAATCAGACTTTATAACAAACCCAAATCTAGATTTTATTAGAAATTTTGCCATGTCGCCAAACTGAATGAAACATACGTTACCAATGATGTTTACCTTCAAAGGCAGCACTGTTATTTGTCATAAACCATTAATTCAATATCCAGAATGTTAATAATTGACAAAGTAAGACAATTACGTAATAGATATTTCATGAAAAGTATTAGAAAGACTCTATTTTAGTTTGAAGTGTTAAATCTGACATGTCTTTTTAAGGAATGTAACATACGTGACCATATTTATTCTTTAACGGTATTTAATATCAATTTAAAATAATAATGACATGAAAGGTACCCCCAGTGTGGTTACATAATACGTTCAGAAACAATATAAATTTTCATAGGAATTTTTATTTAGTTGCTTCAAAGCTATTTTGAAACTTACTTTACCGTAACATACGTTACTTGAATATCAAAATAACAACCATAGGATACTTCTAGCTTTATTTTTTAACTGGCCAGGTTATTTATGTGGTCCACCATATATTGAAATACAATGTATGAGGCCTAGGAAGTGATAGGTCACCTCTTAAACCAAAGATTACAAAAAAATTTGGACCATTAACTACTATAGACATAACTATTTCGGTTGTAAGACAATGTGCAACATTTTTCGGTTTTATTACGTTATTCAGTTATCAAACTGTGAGTATCAAACTGTCGAGTATACGTCTATTTGACTGTTATGATTAACTGTATAAACAGTGTAGCCGTCTGAAACATTGGGAAACTTACGTTACCACAAGTAACGTATGTTACAGTTTTTAATTTTGAGATCTCTGCTCACAAACAAACTGATTGAAGGATTGTCACTGGTAACGTAAGTTTCAATTGTTTTTTGTTACCTGGTACGACCAAAACAACGACTGAAATCAAGAAGGATAAATTAATACAGAAATGTCAAAACTAAGAGTTTGAGTGAGTTGCTGGTTAATAACAGATTTAGGATACATGAGTATTTTTTCTCTGTATTAGAAATCAGACCTATTAAAAGAAAACTCAGAAAAGATAATAAAAAGAGTTAGAAGACAAACAGAAGTAAAAGACTCGGGAAGTGTTACTGAGAGTACATGGCTTTACCAACGTCGGTCCAAAATACAAGAACTAAATTAGTCTATTGTTTCCATGTCTATTGACATCCATGATATTATTTTATGGTTTTTTCTCAGGTATTAATCCCTATTAAAACCTGTGAAACTTACCTTACTGTCTATGAAATAGATACTGTGTCCACTAAAACTTCAGTACCATTGCGTACCATTTAAATATTGATTCATATACATTTCCTGTTACAGCTTGTTTAATTGTGTAACATATGTTGCTATTTGACAATTATTACATGAGCCTTTTGGGCTTTTCATTGAAAACATTTATTTAAACCCTTTCTATGCTCTCTGATAAAATAAAATATAGAAAATATTGGAAAAAATTATTTTTTTTGATGTATCAATTATTATGAATAGTAGAATAATAATAAATAGTAACCTCGAAAGGTTGGTTCATCACGTTGCCATTGTATGGAAGGTATTTTGAAATAACAGATATTTTGAAACCTACGTTACACTGATCTATGAACTTGTAAAATTACTCTCGAAAGTTGAAAATAATTATTTGAACTACATATACTCTATGTAATATATAGACTTTCAGTTATCTTTATTGTGTTTTATTTGTTTCTAATGTTGTAAGGAGAAACACCAATCAAACATAATTAAAATATTTAAAAACATGAAAAAATGTACAGAGTTACGCTTGTATAACATTTATTTTAGATTTTACGTTGAATACCAGAAAAATGAATTTGATTGCAAAGTATCACATATATTTATATCATTCAATTTCCCGAGAAAATATACATACATTATCTGAATTAATATAATTTTGTTTTTTTGACGAAACGTTGGGTATTAAAAGATGGTATTTGATGTCAAGTTTTATTATTTATTACACCAAAAAGTTTTCTGTGATTGGTTATTGCTGCCTGCTTTTTCTTTTAGCAATCATCTTATGTGTGGGCATATAAAAAGGGAGCCCTTAAGCTATTTTACTTAAGAAGCCCTTGGTTAGATGTTACACACTCACACTACTCTACAATCTACAAGAAAATGGATGTTTATACTTACACACTAGTTATCGCTCTATACCTTTCTTGGCCTGCAGTATCCCATATCTGTGCCCTAATAGTTTTACCTTTAATATTTACATTTCTGTAACAAAAACAGGACATTGTTATAAAAATACTCACTATAATGAACCCTCATGAAAATTTTGTATACATTTACCAATGAACTACAAATTCCAAGAGTGATCTCCCATGATGTTTAAAGGAATACTGCCTCTTAGAATGAACCTAAAATTCTAATTTCACCAAAACTTGGTCAATAACAGTATATATCCATCACTGGACTTACCTTGTGTCATAAATATACATCAGAATGCCTCTAGAATCCGTTAAATCCACAAAATTAAATTATTAATGATTAATTGTTGAATCTGGATTCAACAAAAAATCAAATTGTTGTGTCTGGTAATCTTTAAGGGGAAGTAACTCTCTTTGGTTTAAACCACAGGGGCTCGTAGTTATATATCTTTTTTAAATAATGTTATATACGGTAATAAGAGAATTGAGAATGGAAGATACTAATTTTCGGGTCAAAATTTAAATAGAAATTAGGCACCTTTCTTCTCTGAATTTCCATTTTAATTTTGACCCCAAAATTTAGTGTCCTCCCTTATGAAAAAAATATAACTACGAACCCCTGTGGTTCACATAGGAAAAAGACTGCCATCTTGCACTTGCGCATTGATGGATTTTCTTTCCCTGTTTAGCGTTGATTAACCAGACACTTATTTTTCCAAATTAACCAGATTCACTTTGTTTTTTAAATCTGAATATAGTTTTATGGTTGCTTTTTCAAAGTTGAAAAAGTGTAAGATGCATACTTATTTAACCAATGGTCACTATAAAACACAAATATTAGCCGCAGGACAGGTGTATTCTAAGAGGAAATATTCCTTTAAAGATAGTGGACCACAGCCATATACAACCAACAAAAAAGCCTTAAATTTAATCATGAGTAAACTAATCTTTCTCAAACATTTTGATTTAGGTCCAATAACATCCATTTTAAGTTTCATCAAAATTGGTTGAAAAATAAGTAATAGCATATTCAAGACTTTGAGGCAAGGGCAATAACTCTGCTTCTAACAACTTAGGTTCCGTGCGGATTCTTTCTCCCAGCTGGTCCTTGGCCAAACCTCTTGGCATTGATCTTTCCCGGATTATCCGTACCCATGGACTGGAATTATGAGTGAAGATGACTTATTCAAGGTCATCGGACTTTCACACCCTGATCGAGAACCGAACTCTCAAACATAACGACCAACATTTCCTTGTATCCAAGAAAATGACGTCATGTTTGTAAAGAACGATGCGCTAACCACTGTGCTATACAACCTCACAAATATAATGGTCAAAAATAGCTCAAATTCAAACTTGATCTTCATTTTCTGGATATGTATACATACCGAATTTCAATTGATTCCATCAAAAATTGGGTGCCGACAATATACGTCCTCATAGAGAGATGAGGGCGTATAAAAATGAATATCTTTCTTGACAATATGGACTGTGGGTCTGTGGCACAGGGATGTTGATTTGGCTCTATATTCCGGACATGTCCGTCTGACCCATTCAAATGTCCGCATGGGTCAAGGGTCAATCGGACATCAAGTATAGGCTACCCACTACGTGTTTTCCATGCTAGTCAAAATGCCAGATTTGATGACAACTCACTGATAAGATACCATGCCATCAATCAGTGTAGGGTAATAGAAGGACATAAATACTAATCTAATTATCTGATAATCCCTTAATTACCTGTTACAAGTGATCAATTAATAATCAATTCATTAATCTACTACCGGTACATTTGTTTACATTAGAATCGGACATTGAAACTTTGACCTATTTAGAAAGTTATATTTTGTGTTCACCAGTTACCTCCAATGAAGTTACATTCATAAATTATCTCTCTATCTGTCAATGAATGGCAGTCTTAAAGGGACAGTTTGAATTTTTTTTTGCTCAAACTTGTGAAAACTTTACACCAGAATCTGTAACTATGTGCCCTTTAATGTATCTGAAAGTTTTAACTAAAAAAATCCAGCCGTTAATTTTTAAACGCTAAAAACATGCGAAATTTTTTAAAAACCTTACGTAAGGTTTTTAAGTAGTATTTTATGTTTTTTGGACGCTGATAGGAAACTACTGAACGGATTTGAGTAAAATAAACGCCGAATTGTAGAGAAATGTCCCTCTTGTGTATTTAAAAGGTTTCAGCTAGAAATATTGAGCCATTTAAAGGGTAAACACCCAAACTAGGTCAAATTGCTAAATTAACAATAAGTACTCCCTGTTTGTAATTAACCCTTTAAAAAACAAATTCAGTTTGATCAAGAAGATGCATAAATATAATGAGCATACTTTAGAAATACTTTCAGGTAATATTTGCGCTGGTTTTGATAATGGAAACTTTTTTGAAAAATGCAGAATGGCCCTTTAAAACTTTGCTTGTTTACATCAAAAATTACATTTATGGAATTGGGGATCTGTTAAAGAGGTTTCAATATGTGACAATGTGATAGGAAACTTATGGAAAATATGTAGGAGTTATGATAATTCATAGTCAGTGATGGTAATCACCAGGAAAAGCAATAAAGGGTTTTATAAAGGCAGGGGTGAAAAAATGTTGACCATGCAAGCACGGAACTTGAGGTGATGAAAAATGTTTATACAAAATTAATTTTGCTACTCTGATATTGTCAATATTATAAATGACTCGAACTGGTGGCAAACTGGCACTTTTAATGGACATATTTGGCCTATTGTCAACTCCCATGTCAATATATAAATGATATTCTACTTGAAAAATATTTATTGGAAACTGTTGTTGTCAAATTGAGATTTCACTTGACGTTTAAAAATGTCCGATTGGTAAAAAAATAAATCAACAGCCTTGCTGTGGCATATGAATATCACCAAGCAAAATCCTATATGTATTATTATTTGCTTGGCTCATGCTTAAACTGTCTGGCTAGATTGTATATTTAAATGTTATGTCTATACATGTATATCTAAGTGTCATTAATATAAATAGTTTTCATCTCTCTATAGTCACAAATTATTAGTTGACAAAGAGATAGAGGATTAACTAGTTTTTATACGCCCACACATTAATGTGTGTTCAATAAAGTAAAAGACACACAAACCATTTCACAAAGTTTTTTACTGGTCCATTTTTAGTTGATCCAAATAATAGGATACTCTATAGCATAACACATTAATGTGGGCGTATATTGTAGTTGCCCCTGTCTGTCTGCCCGTCTGTCAGAGAGCTGGTTTCTTGGTGGATTTTTATGAAATTTGCTGTGAGTGTTTGTAATCACCCAAGGATGAACCCTCTTGAAAATCAGACGAATCGAAAAATATTTCCTGGGTTATTGCCCTTGCTTTTGAAAATATGTTATGGACACCATAGAGCTGGTTTCTTGATGGATTTTGATGAAACTTGGTATGAGTGTTTGTATTGACATTAGGATAAACCCTATTGAATATCAGAAACATCGAAAAAATATTTTATGAGTTTTTGCCCCTTGTTCTTTAAAACACGTTAATTTTTCAGCTGTTACACTCTCAAAGTTGTGGACACGATAGAGAGCTGGTTTCTTGGTGAATTTTCATGAAACTGGCTGTTGGTGTTTGTATTGACCTTCGGATACACCTTATCGAAAATCAGAAACATCATCAACTATGTGACTGCTCTTAATCATTTTAAGATTGAACCCATGGTTTTACTCTTGTAAAAAGAGAAAATGTCATTCTCAGAATCTTTCATTTACTGATCACTCTTGTCAACCCCCCGGACGAATTGGCTGCCATTATAAAAGTGGGCGTATTACGATGGCCATCGCTTTTTTTTTCTTTTTTTTGTATAGAATAGTTTATTTACAAAATTGTACACAAACACATACACATTGTATCTTATAAGATAGCTTGCCAGGCAAGGTAATATACGCCCACTAGCAGCTCTGTTTGAAAAAGAACATTTGGCAGAAAACAGCAACCATCAAATATTCAACCTGTAGTCATAGGCCTACATTTCGTTCAGAACTTAAATTAAGTGTCCAAACATTTTTTTTCTTGATTTCATGAAGGGTTCAACATTCATCAAGTTTAGTCAAAATCCTTCTCTGTTTATGAGCAAAAAACTGAAACCTTTTTTGAACAAGAAGGGAAATAAACTATTTCAATAGGTTTCATTAAAATCTGATCGAAAAAGAATTGTGCCTTCTAGAATATTTACAACCTAAAAATCAACGCGTTTTAAAGAACAAGGGCAATAATTCATATTAAATATTTTTCGATTCTTTTGATTTTCAATAGGGTTCATTATTGGGTGATAATAAGCAATTTCAATGAAGAACATCTATTATTTGCAGTGAAGTGTAGAGAAGAAAGAATTTTTCCTAAATGTTTAAGCATCACACTGGACCCACCATCAGGAAATAGTGATCAGTCATTAAATGAGAAGTGGAAAGGAATTTTAAATCAAACCTCAAAGGAACTAAATAATCTATCTATCGATATTTACGAAAAAAGGTCAGTCAAAGTAAATTTAATTTTCATACAGCTGTTGAAATCCTAGAAACTAAATTGTCACAAGAAGATTTCAAAAGAGAAATTTCCAAAATTGAAGTCGGTTGTAAAAAATTGAGAAAAACTGTAAAACATACCCATATTTGCGCTGGTTTTGATAATGGAAACTTTTTTGAAAAATGCAGAATGGCCCTTTAAAACTTTGCTTGTTTACATCAAAAAACGATGTATTTATGGAATTGGGGATCTGTTAAAGAGGTTTCAATATGTGACAATGTGATAGGAAACTTATGGAAAATATGTAGGAGTTATGATAATTCATAGTCAGTGATGGTAATCACCAGGAAAAGCAATAAAGGGTTTTATAAAGGCAGGGGTGGAAAAAATGTTGACCATGCAAGCACGGAACTTGAGGTGATGAAAAATGTTTATACAAAATTAATTTTGCTACTCTGATATTGTCAATATTATAAATGACTCGAAATGGTGGCAAACTGGCACTTTTAATGGACATATTTGGCCTATTGTCAACTCCCATGTCAATATATAAATGATATTCTACTTGAAAAATATTTATTGGAAACTGTTGTTGTCAAATTGAGATTTCACTTGACGTTTAGAAATGTCCGATTGGTAAAAAAATAAATCAACAGCCTTGCTGTGGCATATGAATATCACCAAGCAAAATCCTATATGTATTATTATTTGCTTGGCTCATGCTTAAACCATCTGGCTAGATTGTATATTTAAATGTTATGTCTATACATGTATATCTAAGTGTCATTAATATAAATAGTTTTCATCTCTCTATAGTCACAAATTATTAGTTGACAAAGAGATAGAGGATTAACTAGTTTTTATACGCCCACACATTAATGTGTGTTCAATAAAGTAAAAGACACACAAACCATTTCACAAAGTTTTTTACTGGTCCATTTTTAGTTGATCCAAATAATAGGATACTCTATAGCATAACACATTAATGTGGGCGTATATTGTAGTTGCCCCTGTCTGTCTGCCCGTCTGTCAGAGAGCTGGTTTCTTGGTGGATTTTTATGAAATTTGCTGTGAGTGTTTGTAATCACCCAAGGATGAACCCTCTTGAAAATCAGACGAATCGAAAAATATTTCCTGGGTTATTGCCCTTGCTTTTGAAAATATGTTATGGACACCATAGAGCTGGTTTCTTGATGGATTTTGATGAAACTTGGTATGAGTGTTTGTATTGACATTAGGATAAACCCTATTGAATATCAGAAACATCGAAAAAATATTTTATGAGTTATTGCCCCTTGTTCTTTAAAACACGTTAATTTTTCAGCTGTTACACTCTCAAAGTTGTGGACACGATAGAGAGCTGGTTTCTTGGTGAATTTTCATGAAACTGGCTGTTGGTGTTTGTATTGACCTTCGGATACACCTTATCGAAAATCAGAAACATCATCAACTATGTGACTGCTCTTAATCATTTTAAGATTGAACCCATGGTTTTACTCTTGTAAAAAGAGAAAATGTCATTCTCAGAATCTTTCATTTACTGATCACTCTTGTCAACCCCCCGGACGAATTGGCTGCCATTATAAAAGTGGGCGTATTACGATGGCCATCGCTTTTTTTTTTCTTTTTTTTGTATAGAATAGTTTATTTACAAAATTGTACACAAACACATACACATTGTATCTTATAAGATAGCTTGCCAGGCAAGGTAATATACGCCCACTAGCAGCTCTGTTTGAAAAAGAACATTTGGCAGAAAACAGCAACCATCAAATATTCAACCTGTAGTCATAGGCCTACATTTCGTTCAGAACTTAAATTAAGTGTCCAAACATTTTTTTTCTTGATTTCATGAAGGGTTCAACATTCATCAAGTTTAGTCAAAATCCTTCTCTGTTTATGAGCAAAAAACTGAAACCTTTTTTGAACAAGAAGGGAAATAAACTATTTCAATAGGTTTCATTAAAATCTGATCGAAAAAGAATTGTGCCTTCTAGAATATTTACAACCTAAAAATCAACGCGTTTTAAAGAACAAGGGCAATAATTCATATTAAATATTTTTCGATTCTTTTGATTTTCAATAGGGTTCATTATTGGGTGATAATAAGCAATTTCAATGAAGAACATCTATTATTTGCAGTGAAGTGTAGAGAAGAAAGAATTTTTCCTAAATGTTTAAGCATCACACTGGACCCACCATCAGGAAATAGTGATCAGTCATTAAATGAGAAGTGGAAAGGAATTTTAAATCAAACCTCAAAGGAACTAAATAATCTATCTATCGATATTTACGAAAAAAGGTCAGTCAAAGTAAATTTAATTTTCATACAGCTGTTGAAATCCTAGAAACTAAATTGTCACAAGAAGATTTCAAAAGAGAAATTTCCAAAATTGAAGTCGGTTGTAAAAAATTGAGAAAAACTGTAAAACATACCCATATTTGCGCTGGTTTTGATAATGGAAACTTTTTTGAAAAATGCAGAATGGCCCTTTAAAACTTTGCTTGTTTACATCAAAAAACGATGTATTTATGGAATTGGGGATCTGTTAAAGAGGTTTCAATATGTGACAATGTGATAGGAAACTTATGGAAAATATGTAGGAGTTATGATAATTCATAGTCAGTGATGGTAATCACCAGGAAAAGCAATAAAGGGTTTTATAAAGGCAGGGGTGGAAAAAATGTTGACCATGCAAGCACGGAACTTGAGGTGATGAAAAATGTTTATACAAAATTAATTTTGCTACTCTGATATTGTCAATATTATAAATGACTCGAAATGGTGGCAAACTGGCACTTTTAATGGACATATTTGGCCTATTGTCAACTCCCATGTCAATATATAAATGATATTCTACTTGAAAAATATTTATTGGAAACTGTTGTTGTCAAATTGAGATTTCACTTGACGTTTAGAAATGTCCGATTGGTAAAAAAATAAATCAACAGCCTTGCTGTGGCATATGAATATCACCAAGCAAAATCCTATATGTATTATTATTTGCTTGGCTCATGCTTAAACCATCTGGCTAGATTGTATATTTAAATGTTATGTCTATACATGTATATCTAAGTGTCATTAATATAAATAGTTTTCATCTCTCTATAGTCACAAATTATTAGTTGACAAAGAGATAGAGGATTAACTAGTTTTTATACGCCCACACATTAATGTGTGTTCAATAAAGTAAAAGACACACAAACCATTTCACAAAGTTTTTTACTGGTCCATTTTTAGTTGATCCAAATAATAGGATACTCTATAGCATAACACATTAATGTGGGCGTATATTGTAGTTGCCCCTGTCTGTCTGCCCGTCTGTCAGAGAGCTGGTTTCTTGGTGGATTTTTATGAAATTTGCTGTGAGTGTTTGTAATCACCCAAGGATGAACCCTCTTGAAAATCAGACGAATCGAAAAATATTTCCTGGGTTATTGCCCTTGCTTTTGAAAATATGTTATGGACACCATAGAGCTGGTTTCTTGATGGATTTTGATGAAACTTGGTATGAGTGTTTGTATTGACATTAGGATAAACCCTATTGAATATCAGAAACATCGAAAAAATATTTTATGAGTTATTGCCCCTTGTTCTTTAAAACACGTTAATTTTTCAGCTGTTACACTCTCAAAGTTGTGGACACGATAGAGAGCTGGTTTCTTGGTGAATTTTCATGAAACTGGCTGTTGGTGTTTGTATTGACCTTCGGATACACCTTATCGAAAATCAGAAACATCATCAACTATGTGACTGCTCTTAATCATTTTAAGATTGAACCCATGGTTTTACTCTTGTAAAAAGAGAAAATGTCATTCTCAGAATCTTTCATTTACTGATCACTCTTGTCAACCCCCCGGACGAATTGGCTGCCATTATAAAAGTGGGCGTATTACGATGGCCATCGCTTTTTTTTTTCTTTTTTTTGTATAGAATAGTTTATTTACAAAATTGTACACAAACACATACACATTGTATCTTATAAGATAGCTTGCCAGGCAAGGTAATATACGCCCACTAGCAGCTCTGTTTGAAAAAGAACATTTGGCAGAAAACAGCAACCATCAAATATTCAACCTGTAGTCATAGGCCTACATTTCGTTCAGAACTTAAATTAAGTGTCCAAACATTTTTTTTCTTGATTTCATGAAGGGTTCAACATTCATCAAGTTTAGTCAAAATCCTTCTCTGTTTATGAGCAAAAAACTGAAACCTTTTTTGAACAAGAAGGGAAATAAGTCATATCAAATAATTTTTTGATTTTCGATGGGGTTTATTGTGTGATAATAAACTATTTCAATAGGTTTCATTAAAATCTGATCGAAAAAGAATTGTGCCTTCTAGAATATTTACAACCTAAAAATCAACGCGTTTTAAAGAACAAGGGCAATAATTCATATTAAATATTTTTCGATTCTTTTGATTTTCAATAGGGTTCATTATTGGGTGATAATAAGCAATTTCAATGAAGAACATCTATTATTTGCAGTGAAGTGTAGAGAAGAAAGAATTTTTCCTAAATGTTTAAGCATCACACTGGACCCACCATCAGGAAATAGTGATCAGTCATTAAATGAGAAGTGGAAAGGAATTTTAAATCAAACCTCAAAGGAACTAAATAATCTATCTATCGATATTTACGAAAAAAGGTCACTCAAAGTAAATTTAATTTTCATACAGCTGTTGAAATCCTAGAAACTAAATTGTCACAAGAAGATTTCAAAAGAGAAATTTCCAAAATTGAAGTCGGTTGTAAAAAATTGAGAAAAACTGTAAAACATACCCATGAAGATAAATTGAAAAGACTGTCTGAGAGCAAACCTGAATTTCATGATAACTCGCGAATCAAATTTAAACCCCTAAAACATGACTACCGAAGAAAAGACTCATCTTTTAATAGGCCTAATCAAATTCCTGATGACTTACAATCTAAGAAAAAGAAAGGTAAGAACCGAAGATTTAAACGCTATAAGATTAAATCCGAAGAAGATCTGATTAAAAAAGACTTTATATTTAACATAAGTTCACGAACTATTTTAGAATCAGAAACTAATTTACTTTGTAAAGGACTTTCATTTTGCCCTGTACCCCCTAAGTACGACCACCTAAGAGAACTTGAGGACCTGCGGGCATTTCAAAGACAATATTTAAGACTTATTTAAGTGAATTTTTCTTTGAAGAAAATGACAACTCTCAACAGACAAAACCTATCCTTCCTCCTTCACTATATATTAAAAGTAACTGGACACTTCCTACAGGACAAGATGAAGCTTTAGAATGGTATTGTACTCTTCAATATCGCCAAATGAAAGATCATAGTGAATTTAGAACTAAAGATAACCTAACATCTGACGAAAGAATTGCTTTAAAATCATTACGAGATGATACCATCATAGTCATAGGAAAGACTGATAAGGGAGGGGGTATTGTAGTATGGGATAAAAAGGACTATTTATCAGAATGTATGAAACATCTAAATGACAGAAAAGTTTACATAGAGACTCCTAGTGATTTGTCTGATTCCGTTGCACAAAATTTAAATAATTTAGTTAATAAATTGAAGATACCTGACACAGATAAAACAGCTATTCTAAATCGCCCTGTTAAGAAACCAGCAGAATTTTACATTGTTGGAAAGGTACATAAAACTAATGAAGCAAGTAAAATTCCACCAGGTAGACCTATTTGTAGCCAGATGACTGCACCAACCAAGAATGCATCATGCTGGCTAGATTGGAAACTAAAACCAGTAAGAGAGGCATTCTGTAAGGAACTAGTCAAAGATACCACCCAGTTCCTACAGAAAATTCAATCTTTCAATTTAGACCCAACTCCATTTCAATACCTTCTTACCTTTGATGTCATTAGCTTATATCCTTATATACCCATAGACGAGGGAATACAGGCAGTACAACAGGCCATATTAGAAACCGGAATTATTGATGACGATGACGAAATATAGAAGCAATTTTAAATCTTTCTCAGTTTGTTTTACATAATAATGTTTTCAAATTTGATGATAAATATTATAAACAGATTTCAGGAACAGCTATGGGCACGCCATTTGCAGTCACCTATGCCAATATATTTATGACCTCATGGATGAACAAATTTTGGAAACCTCTACCTAATAAACCTGATATTAACTTTCGCTTCATTGATGACATCTGGGCTTTATCTTCCTCATCACTTGAGAACTGCAACAATTTTCTTGAAAACTTAAACCTCCAACATCCTACTATTAAATTTACTATGAATATACATGAAAAATCAGTTCCATTTTTAGATGTCAACGTCATAAGAGAAGGAGAAAGAATTGAAACCAATCTGTATAGTAAACCCACTGACAGTCATAATTATCTTCCACCCACAAGCTGCCACCCAAAACATATCTTCAAATCAATCCCTTACAGTAGGGCTCTACGTATTAAAAGAATATGCAGTAAACATAAATGGTTTGAATCTAATTTGAAAAATTTTTCAACATATTTACGGAATTGTGGATATAAAAAGAAATTTATAACTAAAGCTTTTGATAAAGTTAGAAAGATGAACAGAACAGACATATTGAATTACAACAAAAGAGAAAAAAGAAATATAACACCATGGGTAACAACTTATGACCCAAGACAACCAAATTTAAGAAAATTAATACAAGACAATACCATCTTAGACACCAGTACAAGAATGAAAAAAATAAAAGAATCAAAGAAAATAATAATAGCTGAAAAAAGAAATAGAACCATTGGTGGCAACATTTTTAAAATGAACAAGATAAGAACTATCCAAGACAGAGACCAAAAAACCTGGGGATGGAAACCGTGTAACAGAAAAGACCACCTTGTACAGCATGTGACACTATAGAAACAACTAATTTCATAAAAAACAAAGACTCTAAGAAATTTTCATCAAAGACAATGTTTCGTGTGATTCCTCATTTGTAGTTTATTGTTTGACCTGTTCTTGCTGTAACATGCAATATGTTGGACAAACTACCCTTTCAGTATTAGACTTAACAAGCACAGGTCAAACATAAAACTTAACAAAGCAGGTAAAGCTCCTAGAGTAGCACCTCATTTCAACATACCCGGACATTATTTTAAAACCACTGTTCTACAGAAAATTTTCAATAATGATAAAAGAAAATTAGACCTTGCTGAATCCATGTGGATTCATAAACTTGATACACTTTGGCCTAAAGGATTAAATGAATACAATCCTGATACTATGAAAAACTTTTCTAAATCATGAACCTTTGATTATACTTATATACTGAGATTTTTAATTAAATGATTCCACATTTTAACTCCTTAATGACATCACACTTTTCTTGCTTAATGACGTCATGCTTTAACTTTTTACATCATACACTTATGACTTCACTTTGTAGGTAGTTGTTTCTTATGACGTCATTTTTGTAACAGTCATTTTGTTTTTTTAATTGTATTGGTTCCCTGAGGAAGTATGTTTATATGCACATGAAACGTTGGAGAAAATGGTTTTATGTTGACAGAAATTTAATTTTTTAAAGCCTCATATCTTCATCCTGTCAAAGCATCATAGTTTTTTACAACTGAGATCACCATTAACCACCTTCATGATTGGTTTTGTCTGTCACTTTTATTTGGAATAAGCAATTTCAGTCAGTTTTGTCAAAATCCATAAAAAATTGTGACATGTAGAGTGTTAACAAGCTAAAAATCGAACAGGTTTTAAAGAACAAGGGCAATAATTCAGATAAAATAGTTTTCGATTCTTTTCATTTTCAATAGGGTTCATCCTTGGGTGATAATAAGCAATTTCAGTAAGTTTCATCAAAATCCGTAAAGAATTGTGACTTGTAGAGTGTTAACAAGCTAAAAATCTATCGCGTTTTAAAGAACAAGGGCAATAATTCATGTTAAATATTTTTCGATTCTTTTGATTTTTAATAGGGTTCATCCTTGAGTGATAATTAACAATTTCAGCAGGTTTCATCAAAATTCCAAAAGAATTGTGACTTTTAGAGTGTTAACGTGCTAAAAATCGAACGCGTTTTAAAGAACAAGGGCAATAATTCATATCAAATATTTTTCGATTCTTTTGATTTTCAATTGGGTATATCCTTGAGTGATAATAAACAATTTCAGTAAGTTTCGTCAAAATCCGTAAAGAATTGTGACTTGTAGAGTGTTAACAAGCTAAAACTCAAACGCTTTTTAAAGAACAAGGGCAATAATTCATATTAAATATTTTTCGATTCTTTTTATTTTCAATAGGGTTCATCCTTGGGTGATAATAAGCAATTTCAGTAAGTTTCATCAAAATCTGTAAAGAATTGTGATTTGTAGAGTGTTAACAAGCTAAAATTTGAACGCGTTTTAAAGAACAAGGGCAATAATTCATGTTAAATATTTTTCGATTCTTTTGATTTTCGATAGGGTTCATCCTTGGGTGATAATAAACAATTTCAGCAAGTTTCGTCAAAATCCTGAAAGAATCCTGGACCGACGGACATGGGTGACGGCAATATACGCTCCACATTTCATGTGGGCGTATAAAAATAACATAATATAGTATAACCCTATAACATAAATATAAATAACGAAGTGTGTTTGTGTTTCATGTATCAAATGATAAATTTGTGTGATCTATACTATAGTGTAGTTAATGAAAGAGTTGACAGCAAAACGAGTAAGAAATAGAAATAGATGACTGGAATAGGAAAGTTGATTGTCACACCGTCTTTCAATATATTGAAAGTTCTAATAAAGTTTTGGATAGAATGTCCCAATTGCCTTTTAAAATTTTGTTATTCATTATCATTTGAAGATAGCTTTCGACTGCAATATTGTCCTTAAGATAATTTAGTAAGGCTGAGAAATTTGGTGTTATTTTAAAATATCTTGATCTATAAATAAAAAATTTCGTCTGCAGGAGAAGCCAATTTAGAGGTGCAATTAAGGAATTTGAGCCAAACATAATATAATCTAAGGTTAAAACATCCATATGGAAAATTGTATTTCTATTAATGATACATGTATTTGTAATTTTATCCCAGAGTATTTTAATATATGAACAGTCAAAGAAGAGATGTTCTAAAGTTTCAGGTTGGAAATGGCAAAAAGTGCATTATCTGACAAAATAATTTTGATTTTGTGAAGGAAATAATTTATAGGTAGTATATGGTGTAAAATACTATATTGAAACCAGTTAATCTTTGAATCTTTTGAAATGTTAAAATGAAGCATATAGCATTGTCTCCAGTCGCACACATTGTATCCTAACGACTCAATATTTACTTTGAGCTTTTACTGAATTATTTTCTCTTAATATGTCATAAATATGACTACAGCCCTTGTTTTCTGAAACAATAATTGTAAATGAAACGGGACAAAAGGGCGACAGATAGGCTTAGTACAACATTCTATATTGATATCATTCATATATGATTTTATGGACTTTATTAAAGTGACATATTCTAAAAAATTTGTTAGTAGACTAATATATACATATCGAAAATCGTCAAAATTTAAAAGATCTCCATTTTCAATCCAAATATTGGAGATAAAAATAATATTATTGTTAAAGTATCTGGGATAAAACATAGATTTGTTAAGGAGTTTTATACAATTCTTTCACCAGATTGCTATCTTACCAAAACTTTTAGCTTATTTTTTTCTTTCATTAACTTGAATCCGACATTTTAAAACATCTTTCCAGAAATGATTTTCAATAGTATCCACTTCGGTTCTATATACAGATTACCAAATTTTATCCGGTTTGCCATTCCAGATGAATTTGAAAAATTTTGTATTGAGTGATTTTATAAAAGATGTGTCTGGATATAATAGTGAAATAAGGGTGTTTCTCCCATTAACGTACAATTTTATGCAAGTGAAAATAAAAAAAATATTTTCATTTCATCATTAAATTCAATTTTTATTTAGTTAATATATTAATTGATCTTTAATGTTTTGATAGCTGTACATTTTATTATGATGACTTTCATGTTTTATTCTTGCTTTAAAATACTTGACCCAGATGTAATCTTCAACTCCGTAACGGAACAAAAATCCGCAATTTCAAGCAGAAAATTTTATTTTAAATCCTAAAAACGTGACTTGTTACCGAAACTTTGTCATATGAAATGCGTTGATCTAAATAATAATTTTCAAAAGGTAAAATATTTGGCACAGATACCAATTGAAATATGAGTTGTGCGAAATATTGCAACGGACAATATTTAAATATCAATAAAGTGTCTGGAAATGTGTCTTATTACCCCCAAAATACCATAGCCTTTACTAATTGTCATTGAAGATTATTTTGTGAAGGAAATATTTATTAGGATGTGCATTTGCCGGATTAATCTTGAAAAATATTTCCGTGACGGTGTTGAAATATTACTTAAAAGACAAGACACATAATTTAACTTCATTTATTGTTATTTTAAATCAATTTCTATCAATTCATTGTAAACTATAAACTAAATTGGGTAAACTATAGAATTAAAAAAAACCAGAAACCAACCCCCCTTTTAACTTAACCAAAGGATCATTTGCTTGATAATCATTTTCGAAACGTGTGACCAGTTATATTACCACAATTACTAAATGTCACTGACCTGTGTCTTTGGCCATTACGATGGCTACGTTTCGGGCCACAGCGGTCAAAACGAAATGTTATAGACAAACTTGACTATCCGCAAATCCTTTGAGCTAGGTAAATGGGGGTTTGAAACATATCTCATTTATTAAAGAAAATTAAAATATTTGCGATCATGGCAGTCTTAGTCAAAAAAGGAAACTAATCCAATTGAAATACTTTGGTCAATTCTGCCCTAATACTGACAGGGATTTGATACAACTCCCTTCGAGAACTTACTCTCTCTGGTTTATCTATCATTGTTTTGATTTTAGAATATTCGTACCAGAAAATGTCCTTAAATGCTGGCCAAACAAACTTATTGTTGCCAATTGGTTGAAGGGTTGATACCTCCACACCATCTTCATCAGCCTGTGTAATTTTACCTAGGAACGGCTTATTATCATATGCAACCACACACCATTCACCAACCAGATCTTCTGATAAAGTGTCAGGAGCTAGCGGTTTAAGGACGGAAGTGTGGCTGTCCAAGACATTATTTACCATGTTAGATGTTGAATTGTTGCAAGACCTCCCGATATCAAAATGAGGACAAACCATGACTGTCTTTGGTTCGTAACATTTGCAAATGTCTAACTACTATCTCGTTTTTGTCAGATGACAAAATTTGTCGTATTCTCATTGTACTTTTATGGGTATTAATGATTTTGGAATGATTTGATCAAATTCAGCCAATTTACTTGAATCAACATAAAAAAGCTTGACGTTGACATTTTTTTTCGTTAAGGCCTCAAATAAAGATTCAGCGTTTGGGATGTACTATCAGCACTGCGCTTTATAACCGCCCGACACCATCTGGTGCCCCTTTACCATGGCCGGACTCCCAAAAATCCCACAAAACAAAGTGAAATTTTTTATCAAATGGTATGTTGGATAGAAGGTAGAAGTTGGACTTATTTTTATATTGCGTTGATGGGCCGTCACTTTGAAAATGAAGGTTTGTGACTTCGGGATAGTGTAAGGAAATATAAGTAAGTAGTGGATCCAGGTAAGACCATATTGCGGCAGGGTCGTGCCTTGTACTATTAGATACAGTACAAAATGATTCTACTGGTATCATCTCGGTGGTAAAACTTGACTACAGCATCTATATATCGGCTAGGTAACCCTGGGTTTCCATGTGTCTTTCCACTGCCGACCGTTCGTCTGCCAAGTTTCAGTTCTTTTCGGGCTATATCTAAGAGTCTGTACTTCGCCAGAATTTTACCAGATATTACCTTCTTTATTGCAGGGCGTACGTACGCCCTGCTTTGTTTTCGTATTGATTATTTATTTTTTTCGTCCCGGCCCGTCCTATTTCTCGGAAATGGTAAAATGTATGAAAAAACGGATTTCATGACGTTTTCTAACTCGTGGCTAATCAACTGTTAAATGTAAAACAAAATTGATATGCGCAACATGAAGCGACATGAGCAACAAACATAAAATGAACTGTAGAGAACGTATTTATCAACCGATTTTGGTCAAATTACCTTCATCGTATTCCTTGTAACAAAGGACAAACAATGGAACTTGAACAAATTCAATTATATGAAAATCGTTTGTCACTTTTTCATGCCGTAATTAATCGAAGTATGATTTTTTGTTTGATTTTTAAAGGATCATTATGAAACTTATATGATGTAGACCTATGGCAAGTGCAAATAATTCTGCATACTCAAAATTTTTGCATCACTTCCGGTTTCAATGATATCAACTCCGGTTACATCGCTTCCGGTAAAACTGAGTTATGAAGAAAAATAAGGCATGAATAATGTTAGTGCAATTATTACAAACTGTTTTGACCCAAATATTTACCGGAAGTTATAATTTGGCCGCCATATTGTTTTGAGTCATTTTGCGAAAATTCGTATTCTGAATCTATTTATTATCTGAGTTTCACAATTTTGATGTCAATCGAAGCCTTAAACGTTTGTCTATAATTGACGGGAAGCCGAATTTCGATTTTCGATTTTGCCTTTTTTGTATAAGGAATGTTTTTTCCAAAGTTTAGATGCTTGTATCACATGACCTTGACCTTGGATGACCTTCATATTGCACATAATGATACCTTGTGACCTTGACCTTCTGATGACTTTGTGACCTTTAGGGTCAGACAACGTAAACCTATTTTATAGGGCTCCAAACATGGCTTTTTTTGCATATTGCCAGTGCTGTAACTCAAAACCTAACTGGAATAACACCCCAATGTTTGCTGATTTTTAATGTACTCTTTAAAGGGTTTCAATTAATATAAGATTTGGCGATGTCAGAATTCAATTTAACAAAATGTTGCGATTTTGTTGAAATTTTGAAGGCTCCTATCTCAAGAACTTGACCTCAGATCAAGTTGGTATTTACAGATTTTATAACTATTTAAGAGGGCTTTCATGTGATGTATTCATTTTTCATGTCCGACACGTGCTTTCTGTTTCAGGTGTGACTCAAAGGTGATTTTGCATCTTTAAAGCGTTTTTACAAGGGCCCTGATAATAGATAAAGCAATAATTTTTTCGGATCTGTAATGCTGAGATCCCAAGGTTTCCAAAAATATGCAACACTTCTATGTAACTTGCATATTTCCATATTGTATACTTTAACATAGGGCAATAATAGGTATGTCGGTTAATTGACTGTTTATAAACAATGTCAATATTAATAGAGTCAGTAAGTTTGACATGTTAAAGTTAAAGGGGCTCTACCTCAATTTTTGTTAGATATGAATTATATTCAGTTTACGCATTAAAGGGAGGTCTAGGATGGACTAAACTACGGCATGCTGAAAATTTGGCACTGTTGCACTTTCGGGCCTCTCGGGTTCTAATTGAGCTAGCAATCTGAAATTTGGTAGGATGATTTATACATATGTTCTGATTATTCACAGTAAATTTGGTGTCATTCCGACGTTTCCTTCTATTTTAAATTATTTTTCAAAGTTTCAAAGTGTATGATATTTCACCGATAATGGCGAATCGACAAGGGGATTGTTCAGTTGTACTTGCTTTGTCATTCCATTCTCTCGGGACGATTCGCAACAAAAAAATATAATTTGGAATCATTTAGAGATGTTTCGTAACACTTTAAATATGCCGAATTGTTAAAGTTTAACAACTGAATGAAGACGGAAAATGTTGTCTGGTTGGTCTGAAATTTTCTGACGTTGATCAGGACACATTACTCTTTCGCATTAGCACGTTTCATGTCGATATCGCGATCGGAATTGATCGAGGGGCGATGCAGCAATAGGGGCATATGGGGCATTACTTTAACAATTAATTAAAAATGGAAATGGGTGCCTGATCGGTCTGAATTTTTTTGTGAGTAATCAGGACACATGACTGTGTCACATTGTCATGTTTCGTGTCGATATCGCGATCGAAAGTCATCGAATGGGGCAATTACTTTAACACCCGATTTAAGATGGAAATTAGTGTCTGATCGGTCTGAAATTTTTTGTGAGTAATCAGGACACATTACGGTGTCACATTGTCATGTTTCGTGTCGATATCGCGATCGAAAGTCATCGAATGGGGCAATTACTTTAACACCCGATTTAAGATGGAAATTAGTGTCTGATCGGTCTGAAATTTTTTGTGAGTAATCAGGACACATTACGGTGTCACATTGTCATGTTTTGTGTCGATATCGCGATCGAAAGTCATCGAATAGGGGCAATTACTTTAACACACGATTTAAGATGGAAATTAGTGTCTGATCGGTCTGAAATTTTTTGTGAGTAATCAGGACACATGACTGTGTCACATTGTCATGTTTCGTGTCGATATCGCGATCGAAAGTCATCGAATAGGGGCAATTACTTTAACACCCGATTTAAGATGGAAATAAGTGTCTGATTGGTCTGAAATTTTTTGTGAGTAATCAGGACACATGACTGTGTCACATTGTCATGTTTCGTGTCGATATCGCGATCGAAAGTCATCGAATAGGGGCAATTACTTTAACACACGATTTAAGATGGAAATTAGTGTCTGATCGGTCTGAAATTTTTTGTGAGTAATTGCCCTTATTCGATGACTTTCGATCGCGATATCGACACGAAACATGACAATGTGACACCGTAATGTGTCCTGATTACTCACAAAAAATTTCAGACCGATCAGACACTAATTTCCATCTTAAATCGTGTGTTAAAGTAATTGCCCCTATTCGATGACTTTCGATCGCGATATCGACACAAAACATGACAATGTGACACCGTAATGTGTCCTGATTACTCACAAAAAATTTCAGACCGATCAGACACTAATTTCCATCTTAAATCGTGTGTTAAAGTAATTGCCCCTATTCGATGACTTTCGATCGCGATATCGACACGAAACATGACAATGTGACACCGTAATGTGTCCTGATTACTCACAAAAAATTTCAGACCGATCAGACACTAATTTCCATCTTAAATCGTGTGTTAAAGTATTTGCCCCTATTCGATGACTTTGATCGCGATATCGACACAAAACATGACAATGTGACACCGTAATGTGTCCTGATTACTCACAAAAAATTTCAGACCGATCAGACACTAATTTCCATCTTAAATCGGGTGTTAAAGTAATTGCCCCTATTCGATGACTTTCGATCGCGATATCGACACGAAACATGACAATGTGACACAGTCATGTGTCCTGATTACTCACAAAAAAATTCAGACCGATCAGGCACCCATTTCCATTTTTAATTAATTGTTAAAGTAATGCCCCATATGCCCCTATTGCTGCATCGCCCCTCGATCAATTCCGATCGCGATATCGACATGAAACGTGCTAATGCGAAAGAGTAATGTGTCCTGATCAACGTCAGAAAATTTCAGACCAACCAGACAACATTTTCCGTCTTCATTCATTTGTTAAACTTTAACAATTCGGCATATTTAAAGTGTTACGAAACATCTCTAAATGATTCCAAATTATATTTTTTTTGTTGCGAATCGTCCCGAGAGAATGGAATGACAAAGCAAGTACAACTGAACAATCCCCTTGTCGATTCGCCATTATCGGTGAAATATCATTCACTTCGAAACTTTAAAAAATAATTTAAAATAGAAGGAAACGTCGGAATGACACCAAATTTACTGTGAATAATCAGAACATATGTATAAATCATCCTACCAAATTTCAGATTGCTAGCTCAATTAGAACCCGAGAGGCCCGAAAGTGCAACAGTGCCCAAAATTTAACTTACTGAAGCACCCTGTAGCCACGCCCACTGCTTTATTGACCCACATTCTTATTTATGATCCGATTTTCATGGATGGTGCGCATGCGCGATGCTAACTTTGTTGTTTGTTATCCGATTTTAACAAAAATTGGCATGCACACGCATTATCGGATTCAAAACTAAGGGGAAATGTTAAATTGCGCAATATCAACTTCCTTATTTCTTATCCAAATTTCTTCAAAATCGGTATGTATGTGTATAATCAAATTAGAAATATCATGGACATTTTGAATTTGTATAGTGCGCATGCGCGTCGTTAATTTTCTTATTTCATATCCGAATTTCATGAAACTTGGTATGTATATGTATATTCCGATTCGAGATATGATGGAGATATTGAATTTGTGTTTTGCGCATGCGCATTTCTAACTTTCTTATTTCTGATCCAAATTCATTCAAAATTGGCATGCATGTGTATAATAAGATTCGAAATATCATGGACATATCAAATTTATGTAGTAGTGGGCATGCGCATCGCCAACTAACTTATTTCTTATCAGAATTTCTTCAAAATTAGCATGTTTGTGTATAATCAGATTTGAAATGTCATGGACATAATGAATTTGTGTAGTGAGCATGCGCAGTAACAACTTTCTTATTTCTCAACCGAATTGCACGAAACTTGGTATGCATACGTATAGACTGATTCGGGGTTTCATGGAAATAGAGTATTTGTGCAGTGCACATGCGCATTGCCAACTTTATTTTTTTTGTTGAAATATTTTTAAACTTGATGTGTATGTCTATAATTACAGTCTCAATTGCATTACACTGTTGATCTCGCGCATTGAATTATCAGTACAGTACATGCGCAATCGAATATTGTCGTACCTGTATGTCGTAACCCGCCCTGTACCAGCACTGTTAACTGTACAGTTCTAGTGTCTTTTTGTTTCTTTGATTGCAGCTCTTGTACCAATGCATGGTGGAAAATTAAAGTCTTTCTTACTGTTGATTTCAAAGTTGTGTTAGTTAATAGTTTATTTGTTTTTGTTCTTGAAGAATCGGACTCTGTGATTTGCTTGATTTCATTTGCCTTTATTCTGTTCAATCTTTTCTTATATTTCTCTACCAATGTTTCCTGTTGTTTTAACTTCTTTTCAGTTCTTTGAAGCTTTCGTACAGTTGCAGATCTGTTTCTAAGTCGAATCCTGTGTCTACCTCGTTGTCTTGCAGGCAAAACAATATCTTGGTTAACTACGTTTTGATTGTTTTGATCTTGGGGTGAATTGGGTGATGAATTAGGTTTTAACAATTCTTCTAATTTTCGTTCATCAGTTTTCCGTTTATAGCTCTCCCTCTGTGCTTTTCTCCATTCTCTTCGTTTCTTGGTTTTAGCCCTTTCTGTTAATTGTGTAATTGTTGATATTTTTCCTTGTTCTGTTCTCAATTTCTATCGTTCTCTTTCTTTTAGTAAATAATTTTCATGCTTGGCTCTATCTTCTTTAATCTTATCCCTATACCTTTGGGACCTTTCTTTCACTGACAAGGGCATTCCTAGAAGTAAATTTAAAGGAGTTAACATCTGCCTTAACCTAAACTTATTCCGTGTACAACCCAATTACCATTATTGGACAGTATAAAACATTACCGGTAGCTAAATCAGGGTTCATACAGCCTTGAAAAACCCTTGAATTCCGTCCGTTGCCTTGAAAATCCTTGATTTAAAAAAAAGTCTTTGAAAACACCATAAAAAACCCATTTTCTCTTGAAAAGTCCTTGAATTTTGAGTTGAGCGAATTTGTCTACCGTATGTTTTTTATCAGACATTTTTGTTTGAGTAAGATTTATCAACAAAACAACAGTTCAGAATTTAGGTACATGTGTATTCTGTCAGACCAATATCCTTGAAAAGTCCTTGAATTTTAAAGCCCAGAGTCCTTGAAAAGTCTTTGAATTTTTGAGACAAAATGCTGTATGAACCCTGTAAATGATACGTCTGTCTCAACTCCGCCACGGAGCATCAACACCGCAACGGAAATAAATGTGACGGTGTTGAGCGTTGCGGTGTTGAGAGTTTTAAAGAATATCTTAATAGGCCGTTAAGTGTATTAGTCCGCTGAACTACTTTTATTTGATGACCCGAAGAAACCACTATTTCTACCCAAAAATATACATTGCAAAAGAATTGTGTCATTAGAAATCACAAAAATTGCGTTACGGTGTTGTGGCAATAAAAATACTCCATTGAAATTGCATAATCGTTATTACTTACTGTAAATTTGTAAAAAGTTATCGTGTTAAGATTAACTTGACGTCAACGAGCAACAACATTAGTAACATGTGCAAAGCTGAACACGTTTTCCGACCTTTTGTTGTAAAGCTGCGCTATGAAATGAGTCCCGTTGCGGTGTTGATCATTTTCTAAGGGACAATTTTAAATTGTGTTTTATGTAATAAAATATGTTATAATACAAATAAATGCTTGTTTCAATATCTGTATTTATTATCCTATTCGTACTTTTGTGTACAATAATGTAAAAAGACTATAAGTGAAATGAAGAAGAATATGTAAAATCTGAATCGGGACATTGAAATTTTCCTGTTTTACCTGGGGGGTGCCAACATTCAAACAGGTACAAAACTACTAACACTTGAACAAGCTTGTATTTAATGCTTAAATTGAGAACAATAAACCCTATTAATTGATCTACAGTCAGAAAACATGAAAAAACTATATTTGGTTCAGTGGCGGATCCAGGGGGGGGCGTAGAGAATACGACATCAAAAACATCATTAACATGCATAGTCCACGTCAGAAACCGTTAAATTAGTACAATTTATACTTATTCTATGTTTTTAAGCCAAAAAAAAGGTCAAAAATTTTTTTCGCCTTGCTTCACTCAGCTAACTTTTACAAGTACGCCCCCCCTTTCAAAAATCCTGGATCCGCCCTTGCGGTTAGAGAAGGTGCAAGCCGGGACAATTTTTGACCCAAAATTGTACATTAATGGGAGAAACACCCATAAATATATGAGTTAATTTTGGGATAATCAAAGATTTCAGAACAGTAAAACAGGGTTTATTACCGAATTTATAGAATCTAATTTTGAATCGTAATTAATAGCTGGTAATCTATGTAAATTGTAAATCTGTAGTAAATTCAAAACCTAAAAAATCGAAATTGGTGGAAGACCTTGGACCGGATCCCAATCAACGAGTGTCGAGCGGAAATTCTTCTAACAAGAACTCCTAATCAAATATTTGTGTAAAATATTTAGATTGTTCTATATATTTTTAAGAAATGATTGTGTAAAGCTGTGTCAGGGACCCAACCCTGTCGCAGACTAATTGGAACAGGAATAATAAATATCACCAAAAAAAACAAAAAAAACTAGAGCCACATGTGGCACAGAGTGGGACTTTGCAAATGTGCAAATTTGCTAAATGGAATGTGAATAAAATGTCGCTACTGTAGGCAACTTAAATAATGAGAATCAGAGAAAATTTGCAAAAATTGAACTGGAAGTTAAAAGCAATTTTTTTTATTTTATGCGGAAATGATGCAATTTATTTGTGGCATAATTTTGCCAATAAAATTTGAGAATAATTTGACAAAAATTAACAACATAATAAAATGTACTAGAACCGTGGACGGTACCGAGCAGTGTGTATCCGGTTTCGTCCATGGGTGAAAAGTTACATCTTTCGACCCAAGTTCGGAGATTTAAAGCAGAAATCTATATTTTTATTTCTTAATTTAAAAGTAGAAATGGTTAATGTTAATGATTGAAAATTCAATGGAATAAATAAAAATTCCAACCCATAGCACATACGATTTAAATGTAGGACATTCTTCAAAGACAAATTAGAATTTGGATGGAACAAATTTTTACTTCAGTCTGCAACTGCTGCTCATAATCTAATCAAAAGTCTGTCGTTAAAATCGACAAATACATCATACTCTTATGTTTCTTTAAAAAATACTTTTCTCTGTGAACAGTTTTATACAACGTACATAAAACTAAATTTTTAATACTATTTCAATAAATCACAAAGATAGATTTTGAAAATTACAAACCTAAAACTAAATTTTTAATACTATTTCAATAAATCACAAAGATAGATTTTGAAAATTATAAACCTCTAGTGACGTCATCCAAGGTAGTAGGGCGTTTCACACTCAGATAATTCCCTTCCGGACGATTCCTGCCCGGCCAATTCCTATCGGGACATTTCACACCAGGATGATTTGCATCAGGACAACTTCCACCCGAGACATTTCACACCCTGGCACTTCACACCCAGGACGATTCACATCCAGGAAAACTGCCACCCGGAAATTTCACACCCGGGCAATTCGCACCCATTACAATTTTTATCCATAAAAATCGCATTCCTGTCTCTTACACAAAAAAAAATCTACAAGGGGTCTATTCCAGTTAAATTCGTAAGTACAAAATCATGCCATGGTAGATTGGTATCTATGGATGTTTTTGTACTTACGAATTTTACTGGAACTGGCCCCAGGGTATAAGTGTCGCTAGGTTTGACTACGCTCCAATATTTCTTGCACTAAATGTATCCAGTGAGATTTTAACGGACAAGTATTAAAATGGGCCATAATCTGCCTCAAAGTATAACCGCCTGCCGTTTGGGACTTTTTGGCGAGAATTTATCTACAATCATAACTTATTTCTTCTTCTATCAATTCATGCATTCCGTTTTTAATTTTATTATGGGAGCAAAAATGGGTGCGAATTGTCCGGGTGTGAAATTTCCGGGTGGCAGTTTTCCTGGATGTGAATCGTCCTGGGTGTGAAGTGCCAGGGTGTGAAATGTCCTGGGTGGAAGTTGTCCTGATGCAAATCATCCTGGTGCGAAATGTCCTGATGTGAATTGGTCGGGCGGGAATTGTCCGGGCGGGAATTATCTGGGTGTGAAATGTCCGCGCACGGTCATGCAATTGTTATAGCAGGATTTCTAATCTCGTAAAATTCCTTGGCAGGCTTTCTACAGACTTTCCCCGGGATTTTATAAAAAATCCTGGTGATATTCTGTATAAAATCGGCATAGTTTACCTAAATATCCCTCTAGATGAAGATTGAAGCTGGCTAGTTAAATCGCTCCAAAATAACAACAAAATCAGATTAGGTGTCTTTAATAAAAAACAAAATATATATATGACAGACTTTTATAACATCGATACCAAGCGGTGCAGAAGTTATTGCAGTCTGCACAATGGGAACTACTGTTTGTGCAAGTTTTTGAATTTTTGCCATAATTTTAGTAAGAAATGGAATAGAATCGTCTTTGCTTTGATGAAAATATAAATAGGAACACAATTTATTCTTCAAAATTATTTTTACATAAGACAATTTTTAGTCAAAATTAGAGACTTTTTTGGATGACATTTCCAGGAGAGAAATGTATTGGCATTGTAAGGCTCATATTCCAATTCTCATATGTAATAATGGCAAAAATTCAAACAAGTGATTGCCTAGCAATGTACGCCACCTTCCTTAATTTTTTAGTATATCAAGAGCATTTCCCAATTGGTGTAAAATCGTATCAAAAATATAACCTGTCAAACCAAATTTCATTCAAATCAGGTGAAAACTGTAGTCTCTATCGCGTTCACAAGCCAAGGACAATAACTCAAAGACTTATCAACGAATAATCAAATTCAAACTTGTCCGAGATCTCATGAATACAAATGTTCACATCAAATTCCATTCAAATCAGGTGAAAACTATAGTCTCTGTCGTGTTCACAAACCGTTTTTGACGCATTTTGACTAAGTTAAGGGCAATAACTCAGAAACTGTTCTGCGAAAAATTGTCAAATTTGAACTTGTCCGAGATCTCATGATTACAAATGTCCACACTAAATTTTATTCAAATGGGTGAAAACTGTAGTCTCTATCGCATTCACAAAAATATCGACGTGTGTAGACTACAAGGGCAATAACTAAAAATCCGTTAAATGAAAATCAAATTCAAACTTGTCCGAGATCTTATGAATACAATTGTTCACACCAAATTTCATTCCAATCAGGTGAAAAATGCAGTCTCTATCGCGTTCACAAGTAAATTTCGACGCGTTTGGACTAAGTCGAGGGCAATAACTCAAAAACTATTCATCGAAAAGTCGTCAAATTCGAACTTATCCGAAATCTCATGAATACAAATGTTTACACCAAATTCCATTCAAATCAGGTGCAAACTGTAGTCTCTATCGTGTTCACAAGCCATTTGGAACGTAATTTGGGTGTAAAACTCAGTGAATTTTTGTCGCATCAAACTGAAATTCGAACTTGTCCAAGATCTTATGAATATAATCCTACACACAAAATTTCATACAAAATTAAACCAAAACTGTAGTCTCTATTGCGTTCACAAGCCAATTGTGGACGGCAATATACGACCACATTTCAATGTGGGCGTATAAAAACTTTTTAACTTGCATAGACAGTAGACTTGCATGTTATCTTCTTCAGTGGTTACCTTGTTGATGGATGTTTGAGCAACTTTTGTTCAGTAAGAGCTGAGAAACCTTCTCCTTTTGACCATTGATGTCCTGTAAAACAAATATCGTGATAATTAAAAAACACTGACATTTAAAGAGGCACAGGCTTCATTTTCGTGGGTCGATTTTTCCAAGTCTCAGAAACAGGGACTTTTTTAGCTCAGCAATTTAGTACTGGTTATCACAACTCACCATTGAAATTTGAGCCTTCAAATCCATGTGCATCCATAATTATTAGCATTTGAAAGTTATAATGCCCTACTACACATTAGTGATACTATGCAATATATAGAAAAGTCATCTATAGAAATAGAAGGAGAAATGTCTAATTTAAGATATATTTGAAGGAAATATGCAATTTTCGTACATTTCTAGTGCTTCTGAAGGATACTTAAGTATATTCAAGACCCAAATCAACCAATAAAAATGAAGACTGGTCCCCTTTAAATCAAACAATGTTTAGCTGGATATTTGTTTTGCAAATGACTAAACGTACTGCGATTTGTCGTCCTACTTTTTTTCGTTTGTTTGGGCAAACTAATCCTGGCAAAGCCATGCACTGTGCAATGGGGGACATTTATCAGGACGGTGGTATAGCCTATTCGTTTTCGTTTTCCAAGTGTCGATGGCTCTTGGCCTGTACAACCTGTAGCACAAAAAGCCTCGTGACAAACAGTAATATTTTGAGACGGCTATTCCAATACTTAATAATATAATCAAACCATTCATAAAACATTTTACTTATCTCAAACAATAATCTCTTCTAAAGGATTTCGCCACATGAAGTCTCTCCAGCCCTGTATTGGAATTGGAAATCCTATCTCGGTGTTCTACTATAACTATATAAAAAATTTGTCTTCGGCTGTCCATGGCGTCCTTTCTGAGTACAACTGACAGACCACGTGATTAACTATACTCACATGCACGTGTTCGTGGTGTATTCGTTTTACGACATGGCTTATTTACATTGTGGATTAAAAATTATTTTTGAATAAAAATGAAATTAAGATTCAGAATTAGTTTATAAGTCAGATTAAACACTTCCCCTCGGATTTTATAATATTTAAAACCCTTTCTCTCGGTAAATCCATCGGAGTAAGCCCCTCGTTATTAATTCCCTCGGGATGCGGGTTTTATCCTATACATTTAATTTCTTCTTAAAAATGCATTGTTATAGTCTACAGTTAGAATTTACAAAATCACTCTGATTTATACTCAATATATGGGTAAAGAGCAAAAAGGCTGATTCTAACTGTCGAAATGGCTCAAATTCAAACTTGATCTTCGTTTTATGAATATGAATACACATACATAACCAATTTCATCTGATTCCGTTTACTAGTAAATTTTCCGAACGGACGGACAGACGGACAGGGGTGCCGACACAATACGTCCACATAAGAGAGATGTGGACGTATAAAAAAAATTGAAATCCTCTTAACAATCCTTTTAATAAAATGTAACAGCTTGGCTGTTTGGGGTTCGTTAATGACGGACCAGTTTCAATATCATACGATTATTTTTCATAGGACCACAGATTTAATCTTGTAACTCATTAAACCCGTAAGAACTGGAAAATACTGAAAAAGATCACAAATAGTCTTGATCTTACTAAAGAGACAATTACTAAAATTAATGCTTCTTTAACAATTGAAATGACATTGGGGCCTTATGCAACAGGGGAGATAATTTAATCAGTAACTGTGGGTTTGAACAAAACATAGTACACTTTCAACAATATGTGTACAATTTCTTGTAAATAACGGAAGTTGAAAATCTTAATTGAAAAGCGAATGACTTTAAAACAAAAAGTGAAATCAAAATGTTAAAAAACAGATTTTTGTTCACAATCAAAGTGGCTATCCAATTGTAGGTTTTCAGATTGATCAGAAATTGAAAAGGTATGAAAAAAATACGTATAGTTTAAATGGCAGAAGGAACAAAACTTCTAAATTCTAAAAGGCGGAATTTTGAGTAAAAAATCTTGTATTATATATCCCTGGAAAGAGTAGATCAAGAATTGATGGATTGAGAAAAGATTTTTGTCTGATGTAAATTAGGTCAAGTGACAGGGCTCTTTAAAGGGCTATAAAACCGGAAGTAAGCGTTTTGCCAATAAATGCTTCTCATCGAGGACAATAATCTTTGTAGAGGTCACTCAGTCACGAAAGGTCAAGGTCACGAAATATGGACAATGCAAGTTTTGACAATTGCTGATTTATTTCAACCGGTAATTCAAAAAATTCAGAATTGAAATTCAAAAATCGGCTTCCCATGTTTTGGTAGCAATCAACTGTAGATTCCATAATCGTCAAAATTATGCAAATTCCATAACACCCTGAGGCCCCATTTTGCAGTTTATAGAAATATACCATTTCATGATGGCGACTGGTCCTTTACATCCGGGTCAAATTTTATCACTTGTATACTTTTGTGTCTACAAAACAAATATAATGCAAAAATAATTTTTCGAATATCTTCAAAATTCCGGAAGTTGAAAATTCAACTTTAAGAGCGAATGACGTCGAAACCGGAAGTAATAATAACATTTTTGAAAAAGATTATTGTACACAATCAAAATATCTATCTATTTATTATTGGTCAGATAGATCAAAGGTCAAGGTCAAAAGATACAGGCCTTCAAAATATTGACAAAATTTAACCGGAAATTGCAGGAAAACCAAATCGAAATTCAAAAATCGGCTTCCCGACATTTTTTAAAATTTTTATGTTCTTTTATTTGACACCAGATTCGTCGAAATCGGATAACCTGTTTTTTCTGAATAAAATTTTGGCACTTTTTAAAAAAATCAAAATGGCGGCCAAACTATAAATATTTTCTTCCCGAAATTTCCTCTCATTTTTTGAGTCATAACGATATCTATCTATTAGTATCAGTTTTTTTGACAACCATATGATTTTCGTGGAGTGGGTCAACCGGAAGTGAGAAGTTTGATATCATGAAAACCGGAAGTGATGAAAAAAATTTAACCGTGGAAATTTGTTCTCTAATGTGATCTGCTTGAGCATCAGAATTTTTGATAAAATCGGACGAATAGCACAGAAAATAGAAATTTTGGCCAAAAACAGCAAAATTCGACTCAAAAAAGTGTGTTATGAATTTTCAAAATTCGATTTTATTTCACTACTATCCTATTAGATATTTGCACGAGATTCGAAAAACGTTACTCCAAGAAAAATCGGTTCAAAAATGCGCTTTCTAAGGTCAATAAACCACTTTTTGCACAGTTTTCAATATTGCACTTCCGGTAGTGCAAAAATGTATCAATTTACATTCATTCAGTAATAGACCATATACAGTGATGTAATGCATTGCAAATATTGCTGTAATTATCACAGTTTCTTCAGAGTACTCGGTACAAAATTAATTTTTTTAAAAATTACGAAAACAAAGCAGTGTGTTCGCGAGAACACACTGCAATAATAAAAATGTAGCTTTTAGAGTGAAGAAAAAACAGTTACAGCATTAGTTGATCCATGTAAGTTAGTACCCCTTTTGTAATTGGATTTTTTATATTTTCCTACAAATAACGTGGTACTTGGTTGTAAATATGATTCGTAAATAATTAAAGGGAATAAGATTTGAATGATAAATGGAAGGGAGGAGCACATAAAACAAAACACAAGACAATATTATGCAATGTAACACAATTCTTTAATAAAGTTAGGTACATAACTATTGTCTTATGTTTGTTTTATGATTAAAGGGAAGTAACAAGTATAAATTTATAGAAATATTGTATAAATTACTTCAAATGATGTACAGTATCGTTTTGTTAATGATTTAGGGAAACTGGAAATATAACAAGTATTAATTCAGAGTAATGTTGTATTGTTTATTAAATGTAGAAATAAAGTTTCATCTTGTCGTCAATGCTTGAAGGGAAATAACAAGTATTGATTTTGATCTTAAGTTTTAAGTTAATAAGTGATGACATGCGATCATATGTTTTTGGCCAGGGGCTTTCGTTGATTTCAAGAAGAAAAATGGTCGAAAACTCAAGCAGAATGATGGGAATCGGATTTTCGAGGGCGAGAATCATAAGTTTTTTGTGTATGTCAGAAGACCTACCATATTTCCAATGAACTTATAGCTTTATATTCTCTTGTTTTGGAAATTCATGGATCTGCTTTGTGTAACGATAAAAGGGAAGAAAGGTGGATGTGAAAATGCTTTTATATTTCAGCTGTTGGACAACATCTTAAAATGAACAAAATATCTAAATTTTCAAATTTGGTCAATAGGAGTATATTATCAGGAAACTTCCTTGGTGGCATAACATTACTGCAGATTACCTAAATAGTCTGATAAATCCAGAAAACTATGTTTAAAAACAATAATTGAAAAACCCTTCATAAAATGTTAAGCGTTTGTTAATTATAAGCTGTAATTGTATGGAAATTTTATAAATTTATGGGTTTATTGAATTGTTTTCGTATACTTTGGACACTCTTCGAATTAGTGAAAAAACGTTAAAATTAACTTGTGTATACGATAGAGTCTAGAGTTTTCATTTGATTTCATTCATCTAAATATCACCCAGATAAGTGCGATGATGGTGCAAAAGATTTGGAATATTCAAATTTGCTAAAGTGGGCCTATTATACCTTGCATAGCAAGCTATTTGCAGGGCGTACTTTACAAGTACGCCCTGCTTTGTTTTGCAAATGATTATTCTTTTTTTTTTTCTTTTTTTTTTGATTTCTTGACAGAGCACAGGGACGAAACGGCACATAGTACGGTAATGTTCGTACCATGTCATATTTGTAAAACACGCTCATTAGATTTTAAATGTATTACGGAACAGTTATGCAAATATGGTTATGCATAAATTATGCATCCATGAAATATTTCTGACAGTACTGGGAGTCGTATTTACACTTCGATTTGCATAGAGTTTCTTGCATTGTATTGTACATATTTAACAACATAGTATCGATTTATAAAAAATGTCAATTTGCAAAAATATTTGCAACTTTTTGTAGCAAAACTATTTTAGTACTGTTCTAAAATGTTTACTTATAATGCAATCGATCTGAAATTTTAAGTATATAATACTATCATAATGATAAACCTAAATCCGTTTTCAGAAATTGTGCAACTTTTCTGGTTTTTGCAAAAATTGCACTTAAAGTTCGTTATTCAACTTTTTACCTATTACAGATACACGGAAATAAATACATGCATGTAACTAGACATATCATTAGACACAGATTTAGCAAAAAAAATTGTACCGGAAACGTCAAATCTTCCGCCATCTTGGATAGTACCAACATTTCTTAAATCGGTTATAAGTTTTTTATTTAGTATCCGATTTCTATGATTTTGGTATTTATTGAAACCTTAGTCGTTTAAGACCATTGTCTAGGGATCCGAATTTTGAAATTTTATTTTGCTTTCTTGCAATTTTTAATTGAAATTTTTTTTAGATTGCTCAATATTAGAAGTCATTTTTCTCGTGACCTTGACCTCCCATGATCTTGAATTTCTCAAGGCACCACGTTCTCGACAATATCTATCCACTGGTATTTTCATTTTTTGTTTTTGACCGTAACTTTCGGTTTTATAAGCAATTGAAAATAATTTAAAATTTGTTTTAAATAGCCTTAGCAGCGACCCTTTTTGTGCAAATATCATAATTTTTGCATATTCGTAATCTACGCATCAAGACGCATCAAATGATGTATAATATGCATACCTTTCACGCATATTATTCAAAGTGGCATTAAATTCCTAGGTGCAATGAATTTCAATAGAGGTATTTCGGTTAATTAGTGTCAGTGACCCTGTCAACACAGATATAAATCAAAGTTTAGGGTGTTAAAGCTATGTTCACACTATTTACTGATAACTATTTCATGTGTCCAGTTATAACATATAAGAACACTATAGGTTGCATTGAACAGCGTAATGCTGTAATTTATGCATACGGAACCACATTTAAAGGTACATTTCCACTTAATTTTCCAACTTTCTTATTTCTCATCCGAATTATATGAAAATTGGTACGTATATGCATTATCGGATTGCGTATTCAGGGGAAATGTTAGATTTTGGTTCTGCGCATGCGCATCACCAACTTTCTTATTTCTTATCCGAATTTCATCTAAATCGGCATGTATGTGTATAATTAGATTCGAAATATCATGGATATATTGAATTTGTGTAGTGCGCATGCGCATCACCAACTTTCTTATTTCTTATCCGAATTTCTTCAAAACTGACATGTATGTGTATAATTAGATTCGAAATATCATGGATATATTGATTTTGTGTAGTGCGCATGCGCATCGCCAACTTCCTTATTTCTTATCCGAATTTCTTCAAAATTGACAAGTATGTGCATAATCAGATTCAAAATATCATGGATATATTGAATTTGTGTAGTGCGCATGCGCATCGTCAACTTTATTATTTCTTATCCGAATTTCTTCAAAATTGACATGTATGTGTATAATTAGATTCGAAATATCATGGATATATTGAATTTGTGTAATGCGCATGCGTATCGCAAACTTCCTTATTTCTTATCCGAATTTCTTCAAAATCTGGTGTCGCATGTGCTATAAGAGTATGAGTACAGGGCATGCACAAGAAATATTGCCGCACCGATCGTACCTTTGTGTCGTAACAAGCCCTGCATCAGTACTGTTATCTGAACAGTTCTAGTTTTTATTGTTACCGTTTTGACCAAATTTGTATTGCTGTTTTAGCTATTTAACTTTGTTAGTGTCTTGAGACTTGACTGGCTACCAGTTTAGGTATGCGCAAATTTCGGACGTGTATCATTATATTTCGTTTATGTTGTGATAAAAGGTTGTAAGATTTTATTTTGTTCGGAATGGAATGATTATACGGTACTAAGTTTCAATGTTGGCTATTAATAGACCCACTTGTTCATTTCTTACGGTTTGCTGACAAATTTCCCAAACGGAAAAGATGTTATTTTGTCTTTTATGTCCAGTCTTGATATTGGTGCAATTTGTTTTGACTGTTAATCGAGACTAAACACATTTTAATGGTTTAGAGACAAAGGTCACTGCTACAGAATTTGGAAATTTTCTTTTGTAGTGCAGAATTTTGATGTGTTTCGTTGCCCCGGAGTATATTCTTGGACTATTGAGAGGTAGGTCTTGACTAACGTTGTACAGCAATATAATATATTAGGTTGGGTTATTTCCTAAGGTCTGCCAAGTTAAATTTTTTTTTTTTACTTGAAAATCAAAATGGCAAATTCCAGTTGAAACGCCCATTCGACCTTGTCTTTTGGGTGGGGGACATGAAAACCAGAATCACCAAATAGTCTTTACAGTTGTGTAGGGCTGGGTATCATTTACCAGATTAAGATCGATTATCGAAGGCAGTTTACCGATTAATAATTGAAATATTTTAATTGTGAAATCTTCTAATCTTCATATGTTTGTGTATGTTTTTATACCTGAATGTTTGTAATTTATCAATATCTTGTACCAAAGACAAATGAATCTGTAGTTATGTCCATAATTTTGTATGATTATCATGATATGATGGGTCTTGACTTCTCTGATATGCGTGTAGCAGATAACATTACAAGGAAATTTGACTATGAATTTTAATTGATTATGATATTTGATAATCGATAATTGAAATGAATAATTTGTATTGTCGATAATCGATTATTTCAATTTTTAGACCCAGCCCTACAGTTGTGCATTACTGTTTGTCACTATCAGTACAACATGAAGTTAGAATAATGATTAAAATATTCACAACTTGTATTGAGTTATTGATTGTGAAATTTGATGATCTAATTAAAGATTTAATAGCATCGATAATTCATTATTTTGCCCAGACCTTTTTCCCCTGTAAAGATCCATTTTAATGTTTGTTAAGCTTTGAACACTATTACTGATTAGCTTAAAGAGGCCAGAGCTGGATTTTCAGGTGTTTGATATATATATATATATAGTCTTGAGAAGTACTAAAACTGTACAAAAAATGACATATGCTAGAAATGTTTTTTGTCTTTCTCAAGGTTATCATGTCTTTGATAATTAGGAAACCAAAATGAACATGTCTTGTTTATTATGAAAATGAAAATAAATGTATAAAAGAAATGTGTAATTAAGAGATGTACTATACTGGATCATTACAAATAAGATTTGCTTGTGAAGCTAAAAGAATCGACAAGCTTGATTTGCCTTTGCTCAAATTATATATTTTAATGAGAGAAGAAAAGAGGTTGATGCGCATGATATCAATATTCAAGTAATTTTCACTGACTTAACAATTTCATTACAAGCATTTGATACTAAGAGAAATATGAAGTTACAAAAATTTGGAAATTAATATTTGTTGAGTTTTGATCTGATTTTTATTTTATTTCAATGAGTGTATCCCCTTGACTTAACCAACATATATTGAAATGAACTTGTGCATTCAATAAGTTTTGGATTTGATTTGGATAGTATGTGTGTATTGTTGAGATCTTGGTTGCTAATGAAATCCATGCCATTTTGATGAAAGGTTGAGTCAGCAAAGATATGATAAATTAGGTTTTGTTGGAATTTGATGGCCATGATTTCACAACAAGAACTTTCTGTTGAGAAAATAGTGAAAGGTGCCAAGCATTTGCTAGATAATTGATTTGCAGACTTAAAAATAGCGATGCCCCATCGTAATACGCCCACTTTTGTAACGGCAGCCAAGTCGTCCGGGAGGTCGACAAGAACTATCAGTAAATGAAACATATGTCGAAAACCGTGCCATCAAGAATGTTTACAAAATTGAACGATTTTTGAGTGGCAATAACCCATGAAATTCTTCTAATTTTCAATAGGGTTCATCCTTGGGTGATTATAAACACTCAAACCAAGTTTCATCAAAATCCATCAAGAAACCAGCTCTCTATCGTGTTCACAAAGTATTTTCAAAAACAAGGGAAATAACCCATCAAATATTTTTTTATTTTTCAGATTTTCAATAGGCTTCATCCTTGGACGATTATAAACACACACAATAATTCCATCTAGAAACCATCTCTCTATTGTGTTCACAACTTTGAGAGTGTTACGGGCTATAAAATTAACACATTTTAAAGAACAAGGGCAATAACTCATAAAATATTTATCGATGTTTCTGATTTTCAATAGGGTTAATTCCAAGGTCATGACAAACACTCACACCAAGTTTCATCAAAATCCATCAAGAAACCAGCTCTCTATCGTGTTCACAAAGTATTTTCAAAAACAAGGGCAATAACCCATCAAATAATTTTCGATTTTTCTGATTTTCAATAGGCTTCTTCCTTGGATGATTATAAACACTCACAGCAAGTTTTATCAAAATCCAACAAGAATCCAGCTCTCTATCGTGTTCACAACAATTGTGGACAGACAGACAGACAGACAGACAGACAGGGGCGACTACAATATACGCCCACATTTATGTGTGGGCCTATAAAAAGTCATATGTAAAATGTTAATTTTATTTTCAGGTTGTTTGAGAAGAAAAAGAAGAAACAGATATTTAGGGGGACTGATCCACCCCTATCTGAAGCGATCTAATCTAGTGAAAACTAGCCACACTTAGAGAAATCTAACCACATTTAAAGCACCTTTTATTTGCTGGCCTAAGAAAAAGCACCTATCATTTGCTAACTTAAAATATTAGATTGAAAAATCTAAAACTTATCTAGTGAAAACTAGCCACACTTAGAGAAATCTAACTGCATTTAAACAAATTAGAGAAATCGAACCACATTTAAAGCACCTTTTATTTGCTGGCCTAAGAAAAAGCACCTATCATTTGCTAACTTAAAATATTATCACCATAAAGTTAAAAAAATATAATTGCAAGTTTCAAGCTTCAATCGCACCAATAGAAAACAGAGATAGAAAGAAATCCAGTACATGGTGTAAAGGTATTTATCTTGTTGACTGGCAAGCTTTTATCTGAGCAGTTGCCAAACAACTCTTGTTTCATAGAGCCTCTACTTATACAGAGATAAAGAAATCTAAACATTAATTGCACTTATTATCTTAAACTAAACCTGCATTAACTATCGGAAAAAAACTACCTAAAAACTTGTTGAAGAACTTGAAATCAATAATTCAAAGAGTAATCAAAAAGTTGCTAACCACTTACAAACTATTGTATAACTGCTTGAAAATACTGCTTTAGAAACATTGACAGAGAAATCTACTGTATTATTCAGTTTACATTATCTATAGAAATCTATATTATAAACAAATCTTGTTACTTTAGTAGAAAATTACAGCACTATGGGTCGTCCAAAGAAATCCAAAGTGAAGAAATTGAACAACTTGAACAAGAAAAAAGTAAGTAATTCTGTTGAAAGCTCAGATAATGAAATAGAAATTAAAACGCAAAGTAATGACCATGTTTCAAGATTAAATGTTAGTTCAGACAAATGTAAACAAAGTAAAGATGAATTAACCAAAGTAAAAGAGTCTGATTTCTCTGCAGAAATTTCATTTGAAGAAGTAACAAAAGATGTAAAAAACAAGGCAAGAAATACTTTTAATAGTATCAGTAAAAAAAGGAAGTTAACAAAATGTGTCAACTAGTAACCATAGCAGGAAACCTCTTGAAAAAACGTGTAGTAGGTAATTTTCATCAAGGATTTGTAGAAAGATATTTGTATTTCGCTGGAAAGCAGTGTTTAGCTAATTCTCTTCTGTCTATTATTTACAGGAAAATTATGAATATAAGATTATGGAATAGTTCTGTTCTAGACACAATTCTAGACCTAGGAAATGAGTATTATAAATTACTTCAATCTCAACCTAACATAACACATGATTATATTATGGTAAATGAATTAATAAGAACTGTTGAAGTTCAAGGTAAATACTTTCATTTAGAATCAGTGATAATCCAGAAGTTGGAGTTATAGATGCCAACAATTATGTTGCTCAAGGTCTGTACCAAAGTTTTCAAACATGTCTGGGAATATACGACTCTTGTTTTGTGACTTTTAATAGAAGTACTTTTGCTGTAATGAAACATGATGATAGTTTTTTTGTATTTGATTCGCATTCAAGAAACAATTTGGGGTTATTGTGCGAAGATGGTTGTAGTATTTTACTAGAATATGATGATATCAATGACTTGTATGTCCATTGTTTAGATTTAAGTGTATCAATGAATCTGGATAGGTTAGAGAAATATGAAATAAGTATAGGTTAATGGCCGAGTGGCGTACAATAACTTCACGAATGTCCGTAGCTAGGACGGTAAGGTCTGTCGGGAAGGACATGAGTGAAGTTATTGTACGTCACGAGGCAATTAAAGAGGTTGTGCAAAGTCAATTTGAAATTTTTAAAAAAACATGTTGAATGACTCCTGGATTGATGATCGATTACAAAAAAACAAAAAAAAAATTTCTCAAAAAGATTATTTCCTCAAAAACGACTAAAAACCGGACTTTCCGAGCGATGCTTAAAAAATGGCGCGCTTTGTTATCACGTTACGTAAGTGACATCATACCCAGAACATAACGTCAAAGTGAAAGCAGTACACTATGGAAAAACGTCAAATACTTCTTCCGAATCAACTGACTTTTGCGAAGCCTGAGCGTTATTACAGAGCGAATTTGATTCAGATCACGCCTAAAAAGGGTGTAATGAAATTGAACCTATATCAAAAGACTCATCGAGGTGAAGAAGCTAACTTTAATGACTCGAATAGGGGTGTAGGACGGCCATTGTTTGGTTCTGGGTATGACGTAATTTTCCGATGAATGACGGAATCAGTCTATGATTTTTTATGGCGTAACTAAGGGCCGTTACTATGATATTACAGGTGGTTTTTTGATGATAACTCGAGAACGGGATGAGATATCGAAATAAAAATAACGACATAATTTTATTAAAACGTATATTTAAAGTTTTAAATCATAAAACAGACTTTGCACAACCCCTTTAACCTACTTAAAATACAGTCGAGCACAAGCACTGATTAGATTCAGTCACGTGTTCTTCTTAACTTATTACACGGATTAAGTCTGGGTTGTAATGCGGAAGTATTAATCGAGATATTTATTAGCCAATGAAATTGTTCCTTTTGA
Source organism: Lottia scabra (assembly GCA_029955415.1). Taxonomy (NCBI): domain Eukaryota; kingdom Metazoa; phylum Mollusca; class Gastropoda; family Lottiidae; genus Lottia; species Lottia scabra. The sequence continues at coordinate 19,856,395 of JARJEI010000001.1, forward strand.
ACACGTGACTTTCTTCTAACTCGCGTGATTTGAATTTTTATCGTGCTTGGTGAACGTTATTGGTGCAATGGATCATCTAGAATGGATTTACCTTAATGGATTTAAGGGTATTGATTGGGCTAGCGTTCGAGAAAAAAAACACGAGATGGAATTTTTGCGAATTACTTATTATTTTTGGGCTCAGATTGTAGATAATTATTATTACTTTATTTGTAAACTATATAGAATGAAAGAAACCGAAAAGAAATTAGGTATTTCGTTAGTTTTTGCTAAAAAATTAGGAAAAAGTAGCAAAAAGTGTCCCGGTTGGTACAAGATTTCTCAGCCATTTTTTATTGGAAAATTACGATCTTGGTCTTGATTGAAAGCTTATTCAATAAGGATGAAACGTACAGAGAGTTTTTTCGAAAATTCTAATCAGTTTGGCCCCTGAAAAATGTTTGCCGTACCTACTTGTAAATTTTCGTATTTCCATGGTAACCACCAAAATAATATTTTTTTTTTGAAAATCGCTCTGTACGTTTCTCGGCAATGTAATTGTCGACATTTACAGGGCCGGCGGAGCTGGGGGGTTTGGGGGGTTTACTCGGAAAGTGCCCTTTTTGAATTTAAAAAAAAACTAGAGCCGTACCAAAACGGCGCTGGGCAGTGCGTCATCCTGGAAATATTTCATAAATCATAAGGCACAAAGCAAATGGTTATGAAAATATTAATATTAAAAAAGTTAGAAACATTTTTTAGTGTAGTTACGGCACGATATCTTTAATAAAGATTAACAATAAAAATAGAAGTCGTAAATTGAAAAACGCTACAATTTGTTTTTGTTTATATCAAGTGACTGAAGGTCGTGGCTAACTGGGCTAGTAGCAAATATGGAAATTAATGGCAGATGGTTTGACTTATTTTTTAAGAACACTATTTCTATAATGTTTATCAAGTGACTGAAGGGCGTGGCTTACTCGGCTTTATAGTGGCGGCCATATTTCAACAAGTATGGCAACTGCTAGTAGCAAATATGGAAATTATTTTAAAAAAATAAACCCATGATTTCCAATGTAGTTACAGCATGATAGCTTTAATAATGATTAACAATAAAGATAGTAGTTCTCTCCCTTCAACTGTTTTGACAATAATAATTGTTAGCGTTTTTTGCGATGTTTTTTACTTCTTTGGCTCAAGGTAATTTACATGTTAAAGGGAGAGCACTAGATCATGTTTCCATTTAGACAACAAACTTTTATTTTAGCTAATTATTAAAAAGCCAATAACTTCAAAACCGCAACATGCTTAGCTACCCACAAGTTTTCAGAACATTTAAATAAAATTTGAAAACACACGCACAGTGACAATGGAACTTTGCACAAAATTTCCAAATATTAAATCGTGGAATTTTCTTTAAAACATAAAGTGTTAGATATCATTGAAAAGAGTAGATTAGACACAATAAGTATATTTAAGAATTTCTGAAGTATGTAAGTTAGGTCACGTGACAGAGTTATTTAAAGTTAAAAATCGCAAATTTCAAATGGTTATAGAACCGGAAGTCAACATCTGACAACTACATTGGACTCACCATTGGATAGATCTGGTCAAGGGCAATAACTTTTGTTCAGGTCACAAGGTTAAAAAAGTTCAAGGTCACGAGTTACAAGTCTTTAAAATTTTGGCAATTACATAAAGAAAATATACCGGAAATAACAAGAAAGCAACATCGAATATCAAAAATGTAATTACGTACTTTTCCGGGCAATCGACTGAGCTATCCAAAAATACTACAATCCCGAAAATCGATCATAACCCACAGGCCCCATTTTGAGTTTTACAAAAGTTGGTCATATCATTATGGTGGTTGATCTGGGTCACATTTCATTGATTGGTGGCTTATATAGCAACATTTCAAATATAATGCAAACAAAAAATTTCAAATATCTTCAAAATTCCGGAAGTTAGATTTTAAATCTAAAAAGCGAATAACGTCAAAACCGGAAGTGTTATCGAAATTTTGAAAACAGATTTGAGTTTGCAATCAAAATGTCTATTTACCTGTAAATTTTCAGGACGGTCAAAATAAAATTCGAAAAAAAAACACGCACAGTTACAATGAAACTTTGCACAAAATTTTCAAATTTTAAATCGTGCAATTTTCATTCAAACATAAAGTGTTGTATATCACTGGAACGAGTAAAATAAGCACACTAATAATATATAAGAGTTTGTGACGTATGGTAGTTTGGTCACGTGACAGAGCTGTTTAAAGTTAAAAATCGCAAATTTCAAATGGCAATAGAACCGGAAGTAAACATCGGACAACGAAAATGGATATTTCATTGGATAGATCTAGTCAAGGGCAATAACCTTTGTTCAGGTTGCAAGGTCACAAAAGGTCAAGGTCACGAGTTACAAGTTTTTGAAATTTTCGCAATTACCTTAAACGTTATACCGGAAATAACAAAAAGGCAGTATTAAAAATCAAAAATATAATCACGTACTTTTTTTGGCAATCGACTGGGCTGTCCTAAAATACTACTATTACGAATTCCGCTCATAACCCTGAGGCCCCATTTTGAGTTTTACAAAAGTTGGTCATATCAATATGGCGGCTTATTTGTAACTTCCGGGTCAATTTTTTTTCATTCATTGTTTTCGAATTGTCATTGCAATCATATTTCCAAAAAAAAATTTCACATATCTTCGAAATTCCGGAAGTTGAAATCTAAAAATTTAAAAGCCATTTTCGTCAAAACCGGAAGTGATATCGAAATTTTGAAATTAGCATTATGTTCACAATCGAATTGCCTATATGCAGTTTTATTTTCAGATTCATCGAATTAAAATTGTAGAATTTGAAAAAAATTTATAATTAAAACTAAAAAAAGTTATAGACAAAAGTAAAATTTTAAATTGCTTGAAGAAGCCGTATTGTAGACATTAGTTTAAAGAAATAACCCAAAAAAATCCGAGTCAAATCGGATGAAAAATAGAGCCGTGAAATGAAATATTCTAAAATACGCCTTTTTGTCCTACGTCATTTCCGGTTAGACAAAAATGCATCAAATAACATTTAAAAAATTTAGTTTTTCGAGAAAAGTAGGCAAGCCGCATCAGTGCATATGTGACATTAGCAGTTTTTGCTGGGCGCTCTGACCAGTATTTGAAGAAAAAAAAAAAAAAAGAAAAAAACATTTTGAAAACAAAGCAGTGCGTTCGAAATCGAACGCACTGCAAATAAATGTGAAGAATAAAATGAAAAAAAAAACTGTACAGTCGTCTATGAGCTAAATACCGCCACAGTTTCCCTAGATGACGTCGCGCAAAAAACGCGTTACCCATCATGCCACTCCTCGCACAGTCCCACTTTGTCTACGCCCGCTCCGACGAAAGAGGGCCTACCCTACATTACATTTCAATTTCGATCAAATCTACTGGACACGAATCTGTTTGGTTGTAACATCCAACATGAAGCAAAAGTAGAGACATGAATTCGGAATCTTTGGATTCTAGCACTACTAGACTCGAAAAAGCGATACATTTCAACATAATAAGAATATCTATATCTTATATAAACTTCAAGTCCTGATTTGGAATGATGTAACAACAAAATGTTTTTGTGAGAGTTGAGATTTTGAATCTTTCGTAAAAATAAAGGCAGTTCGAAATAATTATACTTAATTATGGTAGGTCTAACTGGCAAAGAAAAATCATCAGAGGCTTGAATAAGGTCAGCATGTTTCGGACTAGGGAGTATCTACAATGGCTAGCCACCCCCTTACCTGTGTTGACGTGATTACGTTATTACCAATCTATATATCATTTGATTAAAATGTTGAAAATTCTTTGGAGATTTAGAGATGTATATTTGAACCATAAACTATGTGAACCTAAAAATAATTGCCGCTCGCGCCTTCGGCGCTCGCGGGTTTAGAACACATTTTTCATTATCCACCCATTTTTATGAAATTCCTAAACCCGCCACTGCTACATGTACACTGACTCTTTTACTCAGACATTATTAAAGTTGAATTCAGGGGAAATTACATCTAAATGTTGAAATTACACATCGCTGCCATGATTGGTTATGTGCCCTTTTGATGTCTGTACCCCCTAAAAATATATTGGCGCGCCGGCCCTGATTTATGCCAAAGTTGATGTAGATTGATCCATTCACATTTTTTTAAACTTGTATCAAAGGTTTGAAATGTCCAATTTTTATGACAATGTTTGAAAGGGCTGTCAACTCATTAAAAAAAATCTGATTGACATGAAATCAACCTTAAACTATCGAGAAGGACCCCAAATCATCAACAAATGCACAACAAGTCTCAAGAAATCATTATTTCATATACTTATTCCATTTTTTCATAACGTGAAATAGCCCAATTAACACCCTTAAGTCGATATAGTGTTTATTTCGTAATTCTAATATGCCATTATGGACTGTCAAAAAAAGGATAAACAAGAAACTATAATCTTGGATGTTAATTTCAACAGGATTTATAAATCAAACGTAAGCAAACATTTCTGAGTCGTGTGTGTATGGATTATTATGATTCTAAGGGTGATAATGGATGTTTTGAGAACTAAATGGACCTATAGACATTGGAATTAAAATCACAGTTCAAACAGGACAATATTATCAAAGTGACGAAAACAGTTGTAAAGGGTAACGTTCGGCATTTTCAAGGGTTGAATGTATGTAATAACTATTCAAAAGCACTACAACTCCATGGAAATCGCAAAATCGCTTCAAATATGCATGAAACTAAATATTTCTCGTTCAATTTCTGTTCATGTTCAGGTGTTTTCCATATAATGCTAAATCTGACCATGATACGATTCGTATTTTTTCCTTTTAAAAAACTGAAAATTATTGATGCACAAAGATTTAAAGGCTTAATTGATTTTGAGGGCGAGCTGTGCACAATGTTACTGATAAGCTGAGCAAAAATATAAACGATACTCCCTTTAAAATCATATAAGGCCTTTATGTACAAATTTTATCCTTACATGTTGAAATTGTGTCATGTTAAGTTCACTTCAGTGAGTAGTTAATCCGGTATCTCTTTGTTGTCCCGCTTCAATAAACAGTCCAATAATTCCGCCATTTTGGTTTACTTATTGGTACTCTGGGCACTTTGCCAGTACCAATAAGTTGGATATTAGAACTCGAAGAACAAAAGATTACGTCACAACTGTATTTTAACTGGTATTAATGTTATAATGATAGGAAATTATAGTAATGATCCAATTAATGAAGTGAGTAACTCTGTTGAAGACTGTGAAATTATGCAAGTTGATGATGCAAGTGAATCACCCAGTCAATTAATTGATAATAATATTGATGAGGTAGTTATAACTGATGTAGAAAGTAATGAGTTCATATTTAATCCAATTAGATTAGAGAAGAGAAGGAAGTCATGCATAAAGATCAATTTACCTATTACCAACTTGCAGAATGTTGATGTTGCTGATGTATGTAAGTTAAAAAAGCCAACTGAATTCAGTGAAATAAAAGGAGACGGTAATTGTTTGGTTAGAAGTTTATCATTTGTTCTTTCTTTAGCTGAAAAAAATCATAGACAAGTACGACTTGCTATAATAAATCATATAGAATTAAACACAGATTTCTTCACTCCTTTATTAAGAGAACAGTATAAATCTATTGGTGACTATCTTAAAAGATCTAGAATGAGAATGCAAGGAAAATGGGGTACAGAATTTGAGATATTAGCTGCTTGTGATTTATTACAAACAGATATTTATATTTTTACTAATAATAGATGGGTTAAGTATCCTGTTTTACAGATTAATAACAGTTATACACCAGAAGGTATTTACTTACATCATAAGAATGAAAATCATTATGAAGTGGTTGAAAATGTTGAAAGAGATGAAGTTATAGTTATTGATGATAATGTTGACACACAAATATCAGGTAAAAGAAAATTAGTTGAGCACATACTTACATCGCAAAGTTATAAAAAGAAACGAGGTAACAAATGGCGTCAAATTAAAAAACGAACTTCCCTTTTTCAAAAATATAATGCAAATAAAAGAGAAATTAGACCAATAATGAGTTCAAATCTAAAACATGTTTTTAAAAGCAAAAAAGAAATTGATGAAATGAATAAAAGACGAAGGCGATTATTTCAGTTCAGTTGTTGTAGATATAAATTACAACAGAAATATATTAATATGTTAAGGTCTATTTTAAAGAACAAGTATAGCACTATATTGAAACCGAAATTGGAAGAGAAATATGTAACGGAATTGAAACCGAAATTGAAAGTCAAATATATTACTGAATTAAAATCTAAACTACATGTTAAGTACATGAATGAATTAAGGGTAAAGATTTTGAACAAATATAGATTCAATACAAGTTATAGAAGAAAGGTAATAAAAAGGGGTGTAGATAAATATGAACAGAATGTTGATGATAGAATTAAAGTGAAGAAAATGAGTGTGAAAAGACGAACTGTAAAAAGAAAAGAAATGAATAAAATTGAAAAAGTTATAGAAAAGTTTAAACAAGATACATCTATAGGTCCTATTTATGTCTGTTCTGTATGTAATAGATTATTGTTCAAAAATCAAGTTAAGGAATGTCATGAAGAGCTTTATGAAAAGAGAAGTAAAATAGTAAAAAGATTAGCTAAGAAATGTATTACTAAAACTTATTATCATGTTTGTGATGATGATTGTTTAGAACAATGTTCATGGTCTGATAATTATAAATCTCTGTGGATTTGTTTAACATGTAATAAGAAAATTTTACAAGGTAAAATGCCTTCTGAGGCTGTTGTCAATGATATGGATCCTGGTCCATTACCTAATGAATTAAAATGCTTGAATCAATTAGAGAAACATCTTGTATGTAAAAATATTCTATTTTTGAAGCTTGTTAAAGTTTCTCCACAAAATGATAAAAAAATATAGTAGTGAAGTAGTATCTGTGCCATCAAATTTGAAAGAAATGAGCAATGTATTACCTAGATGTAAAACAGATGAGATGATTCGTATAAAATTGAAAAAGCAGATTAGTAATAAAGGGTATTATGAGTTTCAAACTATAACAAAGAATCATGTTAAAAATGCATTAAATTACTTGAGACATAATAATATCTTTTATAATGATGTTACTCTAAATAATAGTTGGATTGAAGAACAAGATAAACAAGATGAAACAATAGAAGATGATACACCAGTAAATATAGATTGAATGTAATGATACAGAAGTAAATATAGAATCTAATGATAAGTCTGATAATGATAGTGATGATGATTTACCATTAATTGATGATAATGTAGGTTGTTATTCTGTTGAATCGTTAGGTGGTACATGTTTACAACCAGTTGATGCTACTGCCGAAGTATTAAATAGTTCTGATAAGATATTTTCTGTTTCTCCTAGTGAAAATAATCGACCAGTTAGACTGTTAATGGATAAATCAAATGAAGCTTGTTCTTTCCCTTAATTGTTTCCTAAAGGTAAAAATACTTTTTTTATCTTTCAAGATATAGCAAGAAAAAGACTATATTTATTACTGTGAAAAATATATTTATTTGTATATTGTACTACTGCAACATATTCAAATTGAATTACTCTTACTTTGTTTATTAAACAATACATTATGAATGTTCCTTGTGTGCACATAGTTATTAAGCTGTGTCATGAAAGATTTATATACAAGTATAAAGAAAATCAATATGGGTTTTGATTACTTAAAAGTGGATAATTGTAATTTTAAGTGCTGTTGTATCAAACACAAGTTATTTTTGCATTGTTACAAGAAAAACTTAATAATAAAAGAAAACGGTGAAAAAAAAAACTACTGAAGTGCATTAATTAATGAGACACAATATTGTTACTGTGAATTATATATATATGTACTCCTGTACAATGTTCTTAAACTGTTTTATGAAAAATTTATATATAATATATATAATAAAAAGCTAACAATCTTCCTATTAGTATACATACATGTCTTTTCAAAATCAATTTGGGTTTGATTTCTTTATAGTGATATGTACTTGTATACATATAGTTATTAAGCTGTGTTATGAAAGATTTATATACAAGTGAATAAGAAAAGCTAACAATCTGCCTATTAGTATACATATTTTCAAAATTGCAATGGGGAAGTTAAGAATTAAAAATTACGTCATTGTAGAACCATTTTTGGCATGATACTATTCCCGCTCTTTTATCTAATTTGCATAACCATATAAGGAGGTGCGCGATCCCATAAGCCATTGTTTCCGTTTTGGTAGCCGCCATTGTGAATTTTGTTCAAAATGAACATTTATATTTTGTGAAGAAATTTTGTAATCTATTGAAGTTGAATTGTTGAAGAGAGCTGATATAAGCACCATTAATTGTAAGAATAACCTTACTTTTGTTATCTGAACTTTAAGATTGTATTGTTTTGCTGTCATAAGAATAATTGTTATATTCATGTAATTTTATTATATTCTTGGATAGGTAATTTTTTATGCCATCACGAGGGCTGAGTAAATGATTTACTACAGTATCAGTTTTTGCACCTTTCGAAATTATAACTAAGGTGTAAGGTCAAATTTACTGTAGTCTGAAGTCAAAGCCCACTTACATCACTACTGTGCATTATAACACTCATAATGCCCACTTAAATCTTAACCTTAAGTCAATAGATTAACAGACTGGATAATCCTACAGTTACGTAACTATAATAGAGACTACTTCCTCTTCCTACTAAAAGTTCAAAGTCTTTTCAAAGTCAAATTTGGTCAAAGTAAAGTTTCATTAAAGTTTTCATCAAAAAACCAGCTATAAGGCTCATAATATGGTTAGTAATTAAGCTTCATTATTATTTCAATTGTATTAGCCTTGATCTAAGTATTTTAAGTACTGTTGTCTAAAATTGCCTTATTAATGTAGGCCTATCTGATTGACCCCAAAGCTCTTATCAAAGCACAATTTATTCTTCTCCTATATTTCCTATTAAAGGCTGATTCTGTAAGAATATTTGTCAAAAGGTTATCTTAAAGTTATTATTTAGTGATTAGAATATATTAGGGTCTTATTATTATTATTACTAAGCTGTATTGCAGGCATCGCCCCACCCCACCCGTTTTCTCAAAAGTTTACTTATTACGTCATTAGTTTAAAATGATTTAAAAGAAATAATTATGTTTATTTTTAGTCAATCACCATAACATCACTATTATTCACTACCACCATCATCATTAAACCATAACGAAAAACTATTATTGTCATCAACCCTACCATTATCATCTGTTGTGAAATAAACTGTTTTTTACTACAAGAACTTCAATTTTTGGTGCATTGACAAAGCCTTATTACATAGTCCTTGAGGCTATATTATTGACATATTGCCGACACAAGCAAGTTCATGATGGACATTAATAAAGATAAAAGTAAAGTTAAAGGTAAAGGTAAAGGTACAGATAAAGAAGAAGACCAAGATAGTTCAGAAACTGACTCTCACTATAGTGAAACTGTGGCTAAGCCAGCTGAGCAAAGTGTGCGAGCTAAAACATTGACAGCTAAAGGTCGAGAATTTAGCATTGAAAATAAAGAAAAGGCAGTGCATGCCGCATATAGAAATGTTAAGTCACAATCAGTCAAATTGAAACAGTGTTTAGTAGAAAACGATAGAAAGTCGATCACTGAACAATATTCACAATGGCAACAATCTGTAGATTTGTTTTATAACTTGCATGATGACATTGTTCACTTATATTCTTCTGAAGAGTTAGAAAATTATAATTTAAGTTATTTTGATGAACGTAGCACATACATAGAAAATCTCAAAGATTCTGTTCAAAAATGGTTTGTTGACAATGTTATAGAAAATAGTATTAAGAGTCATTGTACGCATAGTTCACATTATTCAAATCTTAATTTAGAAAAGGCTGAGCTAGAGGCTAGGGCACAAAACATTAAGCAAAAGCATGCTATAGAACAAGAAAAGTTAAAACTTTCTCAAAGGGAGGAAGAATTAGAGTTACTTACTGAATTATCTGTTAAAAATGCTAAAGTTAAAGCTTTATCAAATATGGGGGGCGCTATGAGTCAAAGTGGGATTAGTTATGATGCTAGAGCTAAAGTTAATCCCAGTCCTATCCCTGTTCCTAATGATTCCATTAACTCTTTTCCACAGAACCAAGATACCGATTTAATGTCATTTGCCAAGCACCTGAGGAAACCAACTACAGATATTAGTGTTTTTAAAGGTGATGTACTAGATTATCAGAGATTTAGACGACAATTCAAAGGTGTAGTAGAATCTAATACACATGACTACGATGAAAGACTCACTTATCTAGAACAATTTACATCTGGAGAAGCATATAAAATTGTGAGTGGATTCAGTTTCCTTAGACCCAAAGAAGGATATGAAAATGCCTGGAAAGAGTTGCAAAGAAGGTATGGAGATCCTGAAGTCATTGCTCAGACATACATACAGAAGGCATTGAACTGGAAGGAAATCAGGTCGGATCAACCTAAGAACTTAGATGAATTTTCCATTTTCCTCACCGAGTGTGAAAACGCTGTCAAGTATTTGGATTCTGCAAAAGTCCTTGATTTTTCTGTGAATTTGCAAGAAATTCTGAAGAAATTACCAAACTATATTAAAGATAAATGGTCAAGTATTGTAAGCCTAAAAGAAGAAACTGAAGAAAGAATAGGTTTTTCAGACTTGGTAAAATTGGTCAGAAAAGAAGCAAAAAAGCAGAACCACCCTACATATGGAAAGACAGTATTATATACCTACACTGGTGCCAAAGATAAACGGAAAGTCACTAATCCTATAAAGTCAAGCAGAAGTTTTGCTACACAAGTTCAAAGTGAAAGTAAAGAAAAGAAACCTGTAGAATGTCTGTTCTGTAAGAAAAGTCATACACTCTCAGAGTGTGAAGTCCTTGCTGGAAAAACCTACAACGAAAGAAATGAATTTGTCAGAAAAGAAAAACTATGTTACGGTTGTTTGCGACCAGGTCACATGAAACAAGCATGTATAAGAAGAGCAGAGTGCAAAAAGTGTAGTGGTAATCACCCTACATCATTGCATCTTAAAGAAGGCGAGACAATTTTAAAGAATAGTAAAATAGTAGTTAGTGCTTATGCAACAGAAAGTACCAGTAGCTCTACGGAGGCCGGTGACTGCGCCATGGCCATCATTCCAGTCACTGTAAAGACCATGGACAGCATGAAAAGCGTACAGACATATGCATTCATAGATCCCGGTAGTAACGTTTCTTTCTGTACGGAAAATCTGATGAGAAAAGTTTGTGGTGACGGAAGAAAGATGAAGATCACTATTCATACAATGGGAAAGCCATATACAATGACAACACATGAGGTCAAAGGAATGCAAATTAGCAGTTTGAAAGAACAAAAATGGATCGACCTGCCAACATTATATACCAAGGAAAGTATGCCAGTATCACATCAACATATTCCAACTCAAAAAGAGATTCACCAATGGCCTCACCTGAAAGATGTCCACATCCCAACTATACATGCTGAAATTGGTTTACTAATTGGTAACAACGTACCAGATGCATGCTCCATCGTAGAATTTCGATCCGGACCTATTGGTACCAACAGTCCTTATGCAACAAGATCTATACTCGGTTGGATTACATGGAATCTCATCAGACATGATGTTATTAGCACAACAACACTGATGGTAAACAGAGCAGAAGTCAGAGCTATTGATACAAAAGAAGAAAACAGAAACTTGGAGATATTGGTCCAGAAATCTATGAATATGGACTTCCCAGAAAGATTAGTAGACGACAAGAAAGAAAACTCACAGAATGATAAATTATTCCTACAGAAAGTCGAAAAGTCAGTCCATTTTGACCAATCTATTGGTCACTACGTCATTAGCTTGCCATTCAAAGAAATCAACATGTTACCAAACAATCGATTCCTAGCTGAAAAAAGACTTCAGTATTTACAGAAAAAGATGAAAGATGAAACATTTGCTTCACACTATAAAGAATTTATGAATAAAATGTTAGTTAACGATTATGCAGAAATTGTTCCTGATGATGAACTAACTAGAGACGACGGTCAAGTATGGTATTTACCACATCACGGTGTGTATCATCCCCAGAAGAAGAAATTACGTGTAGTGTTTGACTGCGCAGCACAGTATCGTGGTATAAGTCTTAATCAACTACTGTTACAGGGACCCGATCTAACCAACAATCTCCTTGAAACCTTGTTGAAGTTTAGGCAATATTTCGTTGGTATAATAGGAGATATCACTGCAATGTTTTATCAAGTTCGTGTTCCAAAGGAAGACAAAGATTACCTAAGATTTTTATGGTGGCCAAATGGTAACATTTATGCAGAACCAACAACGTACAGAATGAATGTACATATATTTGGAGCCACTTCATCTCCTTCATGTGCAAACTACGCACTTCGACTGGCCGCTTTAGAAAATCAACATCTATTTACAGAAGAAGCCGTAAAGACGGTGTTAAAGAACTTTTATGTTGATGATGTCTTAAAGTCTGTAGATAAAGAAAAGGATATGGTTAATTTAATAGAAGAATTGAAGTCTATTTGCCTTAAAGGAGGGTTTGAACTTTCAAAGTGGATCAGCAACAATCGTAAAGTCTTGTCATCTCTACCTGATAATGAAAGGGCTGCTAACTTCAAAGATTTAGATTTCGATGATGAATTACCTGTAGAAAGAGCCCTAGGTGTGTGTTGGGCTGTGGAATTAGATGCTCTTCAATTCAGAATACAATTGAAGAAGCAACCTGCTACCAGAAGAGGCATGTTGTCAACAGTCTGTTCTATCTATGACCCATTAGGTCTCGCATCACCATTTATATTACCAGCAAAGTTGATCCTACAAGAGATGTGCAGAAAGCAACTCAGTTGGGATGAAGAACCAGAAGATGCTATTTTACAGAAATGGTACAACTGGCTGGAAAGTTTGTTAAAGTTAGAAAAGCTGTCTATTCCAAGATGTTACAAACCAACAGATATTAAAGAACTGGTTACAACAGAAATTCATGTATTTGCAGATGCAAGCAATGTTGGATATGGTATTATTGCGTATTTAAGGATGGTAGATTCTACAGGAAGAGTACATTGCTCACCAATAATAGGCAAGTCAAGAGTAGCTCCCATCAAAAAGATCACTATACCTAGAATGGAACTAACTGCTGCGACCATAGCTGTTAGAGTAAGCAACATTCTTAAGAGAACCTTAGAATACAAAATCGATGATGTGGTATTTTGGACAGATAGCATGTCAGTTTTGAGATATATCCAGAATGAGTCTTCAAGATTTCAAACTTTTGTAGCAAATCGAGTAGAAGTAATAAGAGATGGTTCAAATCCAAATCAATGGAGGTACTGCCCGACAGAGCTAAATCCAGCAGATGATGTATCTAGAGGATTAGAAATAACAGAAAAGTTTGATAGATGGGTGAATGGTCCTGCCTATTTATATGATCCAGAATCAAGTTGGCCAAAGGCAGCTGTAGCTTATGAACTGTCTCTTGGTGACCCTGAAGTGAAGAAAGTAGTTACAGCAACTATTAAAGAAGAATCAGCAACTGATAAATTAATTAGTTATTACTCTAATTGGTTTAAACTAAAGAAAGCTGTGGCATCATTGCGATTATTTTTTGAATTTTTGAAATCATTGGTGAGAAAGAAAGACAAAGAAAAGCGAAAAGACACTAAAGATATACAGAAATTCAATGGTAGATTAAATTTAGAAGATTTAAAGGGAGCAGAACTAGCAATAATCAATTACACACAAAGAACAGCCTTTACAGAAGAATTATCTGAGCTTAATACCAACAAATCCGTCAAGAAGAGTAATCGTCTATATAAACTTGATCCAGTTCTTGTTGATGGTTATCTAAGGGTGGGTGGACGTCTGTCTTTATCTAGCCTCCCCTTTGACTCAAAGCATCCACTTATTTTGCCAAAAGATTGTCATATAGCAAGGTTAATATTATATGATATACATGTTAAAGTGGGTCATTTAGGCAAAAACACTATGATATCAAAACTAAGACAACAATTTTGGATCATTAATGCTTCCTCTAAAATTTCTGAAATTGTCTCTAAGTGTGTTCTATGCAAAAAGTATAAAGCTCGTGTTTGCGAGCAAAAGATGGCAGATTTGCCAGCTGATCGTGTGGCTTTAAATGATCCACCTTTTACTAGTGTTGGCATGGATTTCTTTGGTCCGTTTGAAGTCAAACGAGGTAGAAGCCAAGTCAAACGCTATGGCGTTATTTTTACTTGCTTAGTTACAAGAGCCGTGCATCTTGAAATAGCTCATTCCATGGATACAGACTCTTGCATAAATGCTATACGCAGGTTCATTGCTAGGAGAGGGCCAGTTAAATTGATTCGTTCTGACAATGGCACAAATATTGTTGGCGCTCAAAGGGAACTTAAGGAAGCTATGGATGGGTGGAATCAAACGCGTATCGATAATACTTTACTGGTACAAAATATAAAATGGCAATTTAACCCACCTGCAGGTTCTCATTTTGGGGGAGTGTGGGAAAGATTAATCAGATCAGTTAGAAAAATATTGTATTCATTAGTTAAGGAAAAATTAGTTCCATTTGATGATGAATCTTTGTTAACTTTCTTTTGTGAAGTTGAATCTATTTTAAATGATAGACCTATTAGTACAGTTTCCAATGATAAATCAGATCCTGAACCCTTAACCCCCAATCATCTGATCTTAATGCGTTCAGGAGATGACTTACCATGCAATGTGTTTAATAGTACAGATAATTATTCAAATAGGCGCTGGAGACAAATACAGTATATTGCAAATGTGTTTTGGAAACGGTTTGCTAAAGAATATTTGCATCTTTTGCAAAAACGACAAAAGTGGGGTAGTGCTAAGAAAAATGTTGCAGTTAATGACATAGTATTAATTATAGATAATGCTATCCGTAGTTCATATACACTTGGTCGTGTGGAAAGTGTTATTACTGATCGTAATGGCTTAGTTAGGATAGTTAATGTTAAAACTAAAAGTAATGTACTTCAAAGACCAGTTGATAAGGTAGCAGTTATTTTAGAATCTGAATTGTAATTTGATTTAAGTAAAAAGCTTAATGGAAAGGTTTCGATTTGTATGTACGTTATTTGATAAAGTTCTATTTGTTAGTCATTTGACCAATTTATTTAAGTATAGTAATCGGAATGTTATACCGATTAGGAGGCCGGTATGTAAGGTCAAATTTACTGTAGTCTGAAGTCAAAGCCCACTTACATCACTACTGTGCATTATAACACTCATAATGCCCACTTAAATCTTAACCTTAAGTCAATAGATTAACAGACTGGATAATCCTACAGTTACGTAACTATAATAGAGACTACTTCCTCTTCCTACTAAAAGTTCAAAGTCTTTTCAAAGTCAAATTTGGTCAAAGTAAAGTTTCATTAAAGTTTTCATCAAAAAACCAGCTATAAGGCTCATAATATGGTTAGTAATTAAGCTTCATTATTATTTCAATTGTATTAGCCTTGATCTAAGTATTTTAAGTACTGTTGTCTAAAATTGCCTTATTAATGTAGGCCTATCTGATTGACCCCAAAGCTCTTATCAAAGCACAAATTATTCTTCTCCTATATTTCCTATTAAAGGCTGATTCTGTAAGAATATTTGTCAAAAGGTTATCTTAAAGTTATTATTTAGTGATTAGAATATATTAGGGTCTTATTATTATTATTACTAAGCTGTATTGCAGGCATCGCCCCACCCCACCCGTTTTCTCAAAAGTTTACTTATTACGTCATTAGTTTAAAATGATTTAAAAGAAATAATTATGTTTATTTTTAGTCAATCACCATAACATCACTATTATTCACTACCACCATCATCATTAAACCATAACGAAAAACTATTATTGTCATCAACCCTACCATTATCATCTGTTGTGAAATAAACTGTTTTTTACTACAAGAACTTCAATTTTTGGTGCATTGACAAAGCCTTATTACATAGTCCTTGAGGCTATATAAGGGAAGTAACCAAAAATAAGAATTGTATTGCTGAAGAAGTATAGTAATTACCACAAAGGATTCTTTATTTACTATTTTGTGTGTACATTTCGTATAATATTTGTAACTTTTTATCTTTTTAGTGAATCACTTGAACCACTTCGAAGCTGTCATTATTATGAAAGTAACTTTTTATGTGAATTTGAACATTTGAATTTAAGGATATTGGTGAACTAAAACTGTTGAATTAAAAGATTAAGTTTCTAATCATCACATATTTTTTATACGTTTGAAGTCTTGTGATGTTTATATTAAACTTTTAAAACTAGAAGTGATCTCTTTTTACTGGTCTACAACATCAGCTCAATATGCGACTACATTTCATTCAAATTAATGCTTTCAAAAGTAGACTTTTATAATGAGTAAATCATCCGAGAAAACTGAAATTTATGATGTCAATGCAGCAGCTGACAAAGATAAGAAGGGTAAAGTTGAAGATAGAAAGGTGGAAGATGATTCTAGCTCAACCAAGGCTAAATTGGCGAAAAAGAAAAGAGAAGATTTGCGTAATGCGGAGATAGAGAAGATTAAAACTCTACATAGACAAAGAAGTGCTAAACTTGAAGCTGACTTTGAAAACCGTCGTCTAGAATTGCAACGTAGTACTGAAAAAACATTGATGGATCTCCAATTAGAATCTGATTTAGCAGAATTTAAACTGCATTCTGTAAAAAATGTGTTTCGTGGTAAATTAATAGACATATCAGGCCCGTAGCCAGGAATTTCCAAGGGGGGGTTATATGGACTCGCAAAACAATCAAACTCAACCTTAATAGTCACAATTCAAACAGAATGTCTACTCTAACAGTGCTTATTTGTTTTCAAGGGGGGGTTCGTCCGAACCCCCCGAACCCCCCCTGGCTACGGGTATGGACATATTAAATGGGATGACCCATTGCCAGATGACATTTTATCCATGTGGTCAAAATGGAAATTAGACATTGACACATTAAACAATGTAAGTGTACCAAGATGTTATTTTTCTAATCATCATAGTGACTGTGTAATAGATATGCACCATTTTTGTGATGCATATCTATTACACAGTCACAAGGTTATGCTTCTGTGACATATCTAAGAATTGTTTATCCTAATTCTGACATTGAAGTTTCCTTTGTGATTGGTAAATCTAGAAATGCGCCTTTAAAAACATTGACAATACCTCTTTTGGAATTGCAGGGTGCTGTTCTTGCAAAATTAGAATTGACAATTAATCGTACTATATTTTGGACTGATTCAATGATCACTTTGAACTATATAAACAATGAAACCAGAAGATTAAAGCCTTATGTAGCTAATAGGATAAGTGAAATTCATGATACTACATCTGCAGATCAGTGGAGACATATTCCAGGAACATTAAATCCTGCAGATGAGTGCACCAGAGCTAATTCATCATACAGTTTTTCAGATGGATTCTGGTTGAAAGGACCAACTTTTCTTTCTCATCCTGAAAAGAATTGGCCAAATTGTAAAAATTGAGCCTGTAACTTTAGACAATTTAGAAATGAAGAAAGAAGTGAAGTTGAATTATATTGATACAGACTCTAAACTTTATGATTTAGTGAATAAATATTCAGACTTCTCTGTCTTATTGAGAGCTGTATCTTGGCTGATAAAGTTTTTGGAATGGATAAAGTTACCCAAAGAAGGAAGAAAACACATGAAAAGGAATATTTCTCTAGCAGACATTAACAGAGCTGAGTCAAGAGTTATTTCCCTTGAACAGCAAAGAGTGTATTTAGAAGAAATTAAGACATTAAAAACTGACCCAGTAGTGAAAGTTTCTAGTCATATTGTTAAATTGAAACCAATTTTATTGAATGGACTTTTATGTGTGAGTGGTAGAATAGCGAATGCACCAATAAGTGAACAGGCTATACACCCAATTATCTTACCACAAAAATCTAATTTAACTGACATTTTAATAAGACATGTTCATGTACAAAATGGACATTGTGGTAATGAACAAGTTTTGACTATTTTGAGAGAGAAATATTGGATTGTTAAGGGAAGATCTTCTATACGTACTGTGTTAGGATCTTGCATTACATGCAGGAAATTATTGGCTCAACCATTGACTCAGGAAATGTCAGATCTCCCAAAGACACGTTTAATTCCTTATGAAACACCATTTACATATTGTGGAGTGGACTATTTTGGACCATTGTTAGTTAAAAGAGGACGAGGAAGAGTGAATGAGAAAAGATGGGGTGTTATTTTTGTGTGTTTTAATTCACGTGCCATACATCTTGAACTTGCTAAATCTCTGGAAACAGATGATTTTTTACTTGTGTTGACTCGATTTCTTAATAGAAGGGGTTATGTGAAAGAAATACGGTCTGACAATGGTAGTAATTTCATTGGTGCAGATAGGGAAATTAGAGAAGCGTTAGAAAAACTTGATCAGAACAAACTTGAAAAGACTTTGGGTGAACGTGAATGCAAATGGACTTTTCAAATTCCAACAGCTTCGCATACATCTGGAGTATGGGAACGATTGGTTAAAAGCGTAAAAAGAAGTTTAAAGACAACATTAGGATGTGAACCTCATAATGAAGAAATCCTTATTACATTATTTACTAAGCTGAACGAATAGCTAATTCACGACCATTGAAGCGAAATCCGTCCAACCCCTCTGATTTTAATATATTGACACCTAATCATTTTTTGAACATCCGTCCAACTACATTGATTCCACCGGAAATTGTTGATGAAAAGGACAAATTCAGTAGAAAACGATGGAAACAAGTACAGTTAATATCAAACCATTATTGGAAAAGATGGTTGCGAGAATATTTACCATCATTACAAGTGCGAGAAAAATGGCATCAGCCTAAGCGAAATTTGTGTAAAAATGACTTAGTTTTAGTTATAGATGACAATATGCCAAGAAATAATTGGTTATTAGGACTTATAATCGACACTTGTAATCAGATCAGTGAGTGTTAAGACAAAAAGAGGATTTTTTAAACGTCCTATAAGTAAATTGTGTTTGTTAGAAGCAAGTGATTGTGATATATAATCATACCTTTAAAGTTTTATTGAATTATGCATTTATTTTAAAGTTTGAAATTGTTTAACTTTTTATGTTTTGCATAGAACCTTATAAGAATATTATTTTCAATTGAAGTATATTTCGAATTTATAGTTTAAGTTAAAGTCACATTGCGGGATTCGTTTGTTTACAAAATGAAATTTATGGGATTTCGGGACAAAAGGTATTCTTGCTTAATCTCTGATGTTTAATTAAGTCAAAAAACTAAAATTCACGGCTTTGGGTACTCAGATGGCTTCGATGCAGCTGGATTTAAAATCGGGATCTAATAAAATGATTTCCATAAATAAAATGCTAATGAGGTCAAGCGGGGGGCGTGTTAGTTAAATGACGTCACACTCCAATCTCCAGTAGCACGTGCTAGTAGTGGGCGGAGCTTGTGAGTTATTGACGTCTCCCTCAATCAACTCGGTGTTGAAATGTAAACAATCAAAATTTCCTTCAAATGGCTGTAGAATTGGAACCACGAAAGGGAATCGATTTTTTTTTAGTTCAATATTCATTTCTAAGTGCTAACTTTAAAAAAAAACCATGAGAAGACTTTTTCTCAATGTCCAAGTCTGGGCTTATGTGGCTTTAAGTTAATAATTATTACTTATCAGTTGAAGAATTTTTATGAACAATTTCCTTAAGTTGTTCATGGGGTGCGGAATGTTGTCACGGGAAGTTAAGAATTAAAAATTACGTCATTGTAGAACCATTTTTGGCATACTATTCCCGCTCTTTTATCTAATTTGCATAACCATATAAGGAGGTGCGCGATCCCATACGCCATTGTTTCCGTTTTGGTAGCCGCCATTGTGAATTTTGTTGAAAATGAACATTTATATTTTGTGAATAAATTTTGTAATCTGTTGAAGTTGAATTGTTGAAGAGAGCTGATATAAGCACCATTAATTGTTTTGCTGTCATAAGAATAATTGTTATATTCATGTAATTTTATTATATTCTTGGATAGGTAATTTTTTATGCCATCACGAGGGCTGAGTAAATGATTTACTACAGTATCAGTTTTTGCACCTTTCGAAATTATAACTAAGGGAAGTAACCAAAAATAAGAATTGTATTGCTGAAGAAGTATAGTAATTATCACAAAGGATTCTTTATTTACGATTTTGTGTGTACATTTCGTATAATATTTGTAACTTTTTATCTTTTTAGTGAATCACTTGAACCATTTCAATCACTTCGAAGCTGTCATTATTATGAAAGTAACTTTTTATGTGAATTTGAACATTTGAATTCAAGGATATTGGTGAACTAAAACTAGACCCTTGCGCCGCCGCCATTAGCTGCTGCCACCGCCGATTTCTTTACAGCCATTTTCTGCCAGTTGTGAAAAGAAAGCGCCGCCTATTTAAGTCAGTCGATTGCTGCCACTTTGTAAATGTAATCATCACATAACCCCAGTTAACCAAATTATTATATAGTCCGTTTATACACACACAATAGGTGTTTTTGTGGGACGATTCGATTTGGTCAATTAGCTATTTTGCGCATTTGTGAGCCAGTTCGATTAGGCTAATCGGTGCATTTGTGAGATCGTTTACCTAAACTGATTAGGCTAATTGACCTAACCGTCCCAAGAGGTGGTTAGGCGATTTAATTAGGTGTTATAAGGTGGCGGAATGTGCCAGTTCGTAATACTATTGGCTGATATATCAATGACGTCATATTTAACATACACGTGACCTTCTTTTGTTGACAGTCAAGGCTGCCTAATCGCCGGTACATTTGTGGACCACAGCAAATTACACCAAATTACACCAAATAGTACTAGCAAATCGAAACCATATCGAATCGTCCCACAAAAACGCCTTATATTGTGGGTATAAACTACAATCACGATCACGTGATAAATAACATAATGTATGACGTGATTGATATTAGTAGTTACACACGTGCATCATGCATGCAATAATTTAGATACGTTTAACGAAGGAAATGCGTTTTAAGGTCGGCGCACATTTAACGATTTTTGGACGGAACGCCCTACGAGATTTTTTGAAGGCGTCAAATTATCGGAGCGTGCAGTCAAAGCACACTTACCGACTATTTATCGCGGCTGGAATATGAATACCTATGCAGTCTGTATTTTATCTTATTTTGTAAAATATTTCAATAAATATGATTAAAAACAATTATATTTTACTTCTAATTGTTATTTTATTATGCTCCAATCCCCAAAATGTGATAAAATGTGTTAATTTTGATCCATATGTACATAGGCGTACGGGGCGTTAGTTGAGCGGGGGGACAAAACCGATTTGCCCGACAACTAATGCTAATTTGCCCGACAACGAAATATATATGCCCGACAAGTTGACCCCCACCCTACCCCTAATTTAAAAAACTTCTCGCCATCTGCCTGATTACATCATTTCCGAACGATTTTATTTATTCATGAAAATTACTGGGGGGGGGGGGGGGGGGGGCAATTGCCCCCCCTGCACCCCCACCTCGTACGCCTATGCATATGTACACTCATCCATGTGTCTGTCATATTCATGTTTCACATTTGAATTTTCTATTTGAAAAATATAAGTAGATGCCAACAATAAAGAATCCGTTGTGGTCTCAATCATCAATCATCGATAAAATAATTATGTCCCTTTAATTATAAAAGTGAGAAAAAAAACGGTGCGAATTTGATACAAGCTGACAAAACCTCGCTCTGTACTTAAACCCCGAATGTCAATAAAGCTTTTGAAATAGTTGTTTCATGGAAGGTTATAAAACCTGTTTTGAACTACAAAGCCGAAATCAACGAGCCTTTAACATAAGCTGAATAAAGCAATGCTGTGACTGTATGCAAGGTCATTTTTAGATGTGCCACGCCCACGTCAGATTTTTTTATGTGACTTCATTAATATTAATAATATCTAAATATGACAAAATTTTCAAGCCTTTACATCTATTGATTAACGAGATATACAATCATAAATGTCAAAAAAGGTCAAAATCTATAATTGGAAAAAAATGGACCTCAAAAGTTGCAAAAAGGTTGCTGCAGCTGTTGTAGTTTAGGCTGTGTGCCCTGTGTAAAAAAACGAAAAAAAAAAAAACTAGAGCCGTACCAAAACGGCGCTTCATCCTGGAAATATTTCATAAATCATAAAGTATTAACCAAATGGTAATAAAAATATGAACATTAGAAAAGTTAAATCTAGTGAGTTTATATTATTTATAAGAATTGTTTGTGGTCTGAATGTAGTTTTGCGACTTCTAGTAGTAAATATATAGACAAATGGTGTATGACTTGACTTTTAAAAAAATATATTTGGCGTAATTACAGCATGATAGCTTTAATCAATATTTTCAATTACAATTAGAATAGTAGTTCTCTCCCTTCAATTGTTTTGAAAACAATTGTATGCGTTTGGTCGACGTTTTGTTTATCTTTAGCTTAGTATAGCCAAAACTCAAGTTAAGGGGAGAGCATTATCTTTTAACAATTTAGACAACAAACAATTTATTTTAGTTTATCTTTAAGGGTATTGATTGGGCTAGCGTTCGAGAAAAAAAACACAAGATGGAATTTTTGCGAATTACTTATTATTTTTGGGCTCAGATTGTAGATAATTATTATTACTTTATTTGTAAACTATATAGAATGAACAAAACCGAAAAGAAATTAGGTATTTCGTTAGTTTTTGCTAAAAAAATAGGAAAAAGTAGCAAAATGTGTCCCGGTTGGTACAAGATTTCTCAGCCATTTTTTATTGGAAAATTACGATCTTGGTCTTGATTGAAAGCTTATTCAATAAGGATGAAACGTACAGAGAGTTTTTTCAAAAATTTTAATCAGTTTGGCCCCTGGAAAATGTTTGCCGTACCTACGTGTTAATTTTCGTAAATTTTCGTATTTTCATGGTAACCACCAAAATAATAATTTTTTTGGGAAAATCGCTCTGTACGTTTCTCGGTAATGTAATTGTCTACATTTATGCCAAGTTTGATGTAGATTGATCCATTCACATTTTTTAAAACTTGTATCAAAGGTTTGAAATGTCCAATTTTTATGACATGTTTGAAAGGGCTGTCAACTCATTAAAAAAAAATCTGATTGACATGAAATCAACCTTAAACTATCGAGAAGGACCCCAAATCATCAACAAATGCACAACAAGTCTCAAGAAATCATTATTTCATATACTTATTCCATTTTTTCATAACGTGAAATAGCCCAATTAACACCCTTAACATGCCAATTACGTCAAAACTGATGGTGATTTCGAGATTGTGAAAATAGATTTGAGGTTGCAGTCAAAATGTTTATCAACCCACAAGTTTTCAGAACATTCAAATATAATTTGAAAAAACACGCACTGTTACAATGGAACTTTGCACAATATTTTCACATTTTAAATCGCGTAATTTTCATTAAAACATGAAGTGTTATATATTAATAAAAAGAATAGATTATAGGCACAATAAGAATATACAAGAATTTTTGACGTATGAAAGTTAAGTCACGTGACAGAGCTGTTTAAAGTTAAAGATCGCAAATTTCAAATGGCCATAAAACCGGAAGTAAACATCGGATAACTAAAATGGATATATCAGTACATAGATCTGGTCAAGGGCAATAACCTTTGTTCATGTCACAAGGTAATTTTCGGGGCAATCGCCTGAGCTATCCAAAAATACTAAAATCCCTAAAATCGATCATAACCCTAAGGCCCCATTTTGAGTTTTACAAAAGTTGGTCATATCATTATGGTGGTTGATCTATTACATCTGGATGAAATTTCATTGATAGGTTGCTTATATAGCAACATTTTGAATTGAATGCAAACAAAAAATCTCAAATATCTTCAAAATTCCGGAAGTTGGAATTTAAATTTAAAAAGCGAATAACGTCAAAACTGGAAGTGATATCGAAATTTTGAAAATAGATTTGAGTTTGCAATCAAAACGTCTATCTACCTGTAGGTTTTTGGGACGCTCAAAATAAATTTTTTATTAAAACATAAAGTGTTATATACGGTAGCACTGGAAAGAGTAAATTAAGCACACTAAGAATATATAACCGTTTGTGACGTATGTTAGTTGGGTCACGTGACAGAGCTGTTTAAAGTTAAAAATCGCAAAATTCAAATGGTTATAGAACCGGAAGTAAACATCGGACAACAAAAATGAATATATCATTGGATAGATCTAGTCAAGGGCAATAACCTTTGTTCAGGTTGCACGGTCATAAAAGGTCAAGGTCACGGGTTACAAGTCTTTGAAATTTTGGCAATTACTTTAAACGTTATACCGGAAATAACAAAAAGGCAGTATTAAAAATCAAAAATCTAATAACGTACTTTTTTTGGCAATCGACTGGGCTGTCCTAAAATACTACAATTACGAATTCCACTTATAACCCTGAGGCCCCATTTTGAGTTTTACAAAAGTTGGTCATATCAATATGGCGGTTTATTTCTTACTTCCGGGTCAAATTTTTTTAATTCATTGTTTTTGAATTGTCATTTCAATCTTATTTCAGAAAAAAAAATTCACATATTTTCAAAATTCCGGAAGTTAAACTTTATCGAAATTTTGAAATTAGCCGTATGATCACAATCAAATTTCCTAAATGCATTTTTATTTTCAGATTCATCGAATTAAAATTGTAGAAGTTGAAAAATTTTTATAATTAAAACTAAAAAAAGTTATCGACAAAAGTAAAAATTTTCACATGCTTGAAGAAGCCGTATAGTAGACATTAGTTTAAAGAAATAACATAAAAAAATCCAAGTCAAAT
Organism: Lottia scabra; assembly: GCA_029955415.1. Taxonomy (NCBI): domain Eukaryota; kingdom Metazoa; phylum Mollusca; class Gastropoda; family Lottiidae; genus Lottia; species Lottia scabra. The sequence goes on from JARJEI010000001.1 coordinate 19,881,286, forward strand.
CGGATGAAAAATAGAGCCGTGAAATGGAAAATTCTAAAATACACTATTGTGTCCTACGTCATTTCCGGTTAGACAAAAATGCATCAAATAACATTTAAAAAATTTAGTTTTTCGAGAAAAGTAGGCAAATCGCATCAGTGCATATGTGACATTAACAGTTTTGGCTGGGCGCTCTGACCAGTATTTGAAGAATCAAGGAATAGGCATCTATTTAACAGATTTATTCTCAAGTTAAGTAGTTACAGTTGTTGTTACAATTGTTGTTCTGAAAGTATAAATTTACAATAATAAGGGTTTGTACATAAAGGGATGTAAAGAGTAGAGTGAGCACGAGATGCTCAATATAGCTAAGAGAGTGAAACGTCAAGTCGGACACGATATTTCGGTGAAAAATTATCCGACCATCACCAAAATCAATAGGGATCATCTTCATAATGACATTGACCCATAAAATCAAAATCAAAAGAATCTGTAAAGAATTGAAGCCTATAGAGTGAGCACGAGATGCACAATATAGGTAATAGAGTGAAACGTCAAGTCGGACACAATATTTCGGTGAAAAATTATCAGATCATCACCAAAATTAATAGGTATCATCTTCATAATGACATTGACCCATAAAATCAAAATCAAAAGAATCTGTAAAGAATTGAAGCCTGTAGAGTGAGCACGAGATGCACAATATAGGTAATAGAGTGAAACGTCAAGTCGGACACGATATTTCGGTGAAAAATTATCGGATCATCACCAAAATCAATAGGGGTCATCTTCATAATGACATTGACCCACAAAATAAAAATCAAAACAATCTGTAAAGAATTGTAGCCTGTAGAGTGAGCACGAACTAAATGTGAACGGACCGACGGACCGACAGGGTGATTACAATATACCCTCAACTTTCGTGTGGGCGTATAAAAACGGCATTTTATAACATAAATCCGCCGTATTCTCAACTGAATATTAGTAACCATCTAGCTCATCAAATAATTGTTTTTTCATCTTCACGATCTCCAATGTTTATCAAAGAACGATAAAGCCGTACAAAATAGCATATCTGTTGAAAATATTTATGAACAGACACTGGTAAAAATCCATCAACAAAGCATGCTATTATCTGATTGGACAATAAGAGATGTCTATTTATAGCAGCCAATGAATTTCTCACTTTCATTAACTTTCTACTTTCTCTTTTAACATTTTTGTGAGATGGTCACATCCGGCGGTGTCTATTAAATTTAGTGCTTGATAATATCGTCCGCATTGGGGTATATCAAAGTTTCAAATCCTTACATTACATTTTAAATATAGGTATCAAAGTGTGATTAAACTTCGTTATTAACATATATCATGTAAAAGATGATCTTGTTCCGATTATACAAGTAATTATAGAATTAAAATTACTTCACGAGTGGAACAAATAATTTTGACCTAATTGTAATTTGTATCTAACACCGCCTGTTTGGTTTTTTGTTTAACTTGATTATCCAGACGTTCATTGTCCTCTCTGAGTGCTAGTAACCTTGATGATCTAGGAACTATGTTATCATACTGCCATCCATTCCAAGTTCAATGATGCTAAATGTACCAGACCATATTCGTGTTTGGACGCTTATTTGATACCTTGCCAATGAATGACATTGGGGTTATTGTGTCTGGCCAGTTTGAGTGTAATCTGATGTCTGCTTCGATGGGTTGTTGGTTTTTATCTGACTACGACAATTCCGAGTGGAACTGATTCAATGTAGGTCAACTCTTCTTCGTTCGGCGACTTCGGAACTCATTTGTACTATTTGAGATTTAGTTTACGCTGTGTCACAGCTACAAATGCGGTTCTTTATTCTTGTTTTTAAGCTTAATAAATTAACCTGGGTTAAACAGAAAATAACCGGTTATTGCCGACGGGTACCCAACACTAGTGTTATTGCCCTTGACTTAAGTGAGAAAAAAAACCGTTAAAATTAATTTGTGTACGCGATGTCACGTGACCTAATTTGCATACGACACAAATTATTTTTGATTCTAATTATGCTTGATCTACGCTTTCCAATGATACATAACACAATATATTTGAATCATAATTCTGCTTTTTAGAATTTGAAAATATTCTGCCAAATTCAATTGTTTCTGTGCCTGTTTTTTTTTTCATATTTCATTTTACAGGTATAGTGAAACATAGTTAAATTTAAATTTAAATATTTCAACGAAATTATGCTGATGGGTTAGCCATCGTATTCTACAGCCGATTTTGAAATGAAATTTTACCCGGATGTTGAACTTTGGACGCTATTTTGATTTTCCTGAAACATTTCGATTTATATTCAGCCAATTTGGCTTAACCGAATTTCAAAATTTTGGTATCAAATGAGAGAACATAAAAATTGGACAAAAATGTTTGAAGTGGATTTTTGAATTTCGATTGTGCCTTTGAGCAATTTCCGGTTGAATGTTTTCAATTTTTGAAGGCTTGTATCTTGTGACCTTGACCTTTGACAACCTTGAGCTTAAGTAGGTCAAATGTCATCGACCTTGGCTACCAGATGATACTTTAATATTTGACCTTCGATATCAACTTCCGGTTGTATACCTGTCCGAAAACAACAAAATTGACAACTTTGGACTGCTCTAGCACATGACCTAATTCACTTAGAGAGTTTTTTTTTCAGATTCTGAATGTGCTTTATAGGCTCTTTCGAACGATATATCACAATGGATTGTAATGCAAAATTTTTATTTTTTATATTTTTCAATTTAGGAAACCTTTATACATACACAGATGTACCGGTATGTATATCTCGTGATCTATAAGATGTAGAAGCTTCAAAATTGGAACATAATTAAACACACCCCATATAAATGTATCCATCAAAAAATATTCATTTTGTTTACATTTTGTTGTCTGGAAAAAATATATATAGAATACATATATACATATATACATATACATGCTGTAAAGTTCAAAAGATAGCTTGCCAGGCAAGGTAATATACGCCCACTGAAAGCTTTGTTTCAAAAAAACAGAAAACAGCAACCATCAAATATTCAACATTTTGTTCAGAACTTTAATAAAGTGTTTTTTTTCTCGATTTCATCGAGGGTTCAGCATTCATCAAGTTTAGTCCAATTCCTTCTGTCTTCTGTCTGTGTTTATGAGCTAAATACTGAATGTAATTTGAAGAAGAGCTAAAAATCAAACGCGTTTTAAAGAACAAGGGCAATAATTCATATTAAACATTTTACGATTCTTTTGATTTTAAATAGGGTTCATTCTTAGGTGATAACAAACAATTTCAGGAAGTTTCGACAAAATCCGTTAATAAGGCCACACTTTTTTTATTCTTTGGATTACGGGCACATTCTCTTTAAATTCACAATCGGAGGAGGAAATAAAAATTAAAAAAAACTTTCACTTTTCATTTTTTTTTTATTTTATCATTTTATGACTTCAAGATACAATTTTTTTCTTACGTCGGATAATTAAAAAAAACTTGTTTACATTTACATGTTTCAGTTTGATATTTTGTATGTATAATTAAAAACACAAAAATAATAGGCCTAGGCTTACCCTATATTTCCGTGTATAGAAAGAAAAGAATTGAAATTGCCGTTGATCAAACTGCGATACCAATAGATCGATGTTTAAAAACACGGAAACTGTTGATCAAACTGCGCGATACCAATAGATCGATGTTTAAAAACACGGAAAGAAAAGATTTGAAATTACCGTTGATCAAACTGCGCGATACCAATAGATCGATGTTTAAAAACACGGAAAGAAAAGATTTGAAATTGCCGTTAATCAAACTGCGATACCAATAGATCGATGTTTAAAAACACGGAGAGGAAAAGATTTGAAATTGCCGTTGATTTAAATGCGATACCAATAGATCGATGTTTAAAAACACGGGAAAGAAAAGATTTGAAATTACCGTTAATCAAACTGCGATACCAAGAGTCCTAGATCGATGTATAAAATCACGGAAGGAAAATAATTGCAATTGCCGTTTAACAAAATTCGATACCAAAATACACGGAAAGAAAGTTTATCAAAACGACCCTCTTACCGAGAGCGATCCTAATCCTTAAATCCATTAAAATAATCCAAAAGTTTTAGAACTATTAAACACATTGCTGACAAGACAATAATACAAGTTAATGTTGATCAGCGCCAATAAAATTGAGCGGAAAAAATAGTTCTGATGACAGAACTCAGGACAGTAGTTAGATTCTGTTAATTTTTTTGTTCACGTGAACTTAATCTACTAGAATAAACGTATTATAAGATGAGGTGACTAAAAACAATAAGATCCCGTTAAATTGTGACATCATTGATTAATTTGATGAGTACTTTAAAATAGAAAACAAGACCCATTGAGATCAAAGAAAGATCAAAGAATATTGTGAACACCTGTTGTCCACGTGATCAGTGGAAGTAGAATTAGGCCTGTTTTATATCCATGGAATTTTCCACTACAATACATAGTGTTAATAGACCTGTCATTGATAGAAAACGAGTGCCTGTGTTCTTCCAATATTTATAGAAGACATTCCGATAAGAATTTTTAATAAATTATTTTTCTACGTTAATTATTTAATAGTCATTTCAAATGTATTGGCCTTCTGAGAAAAAATCATTGACAGAGATTTAACTTTATTTTAAATTCTCTTGGAGTTGAAACATTTGAATGATCGGAGGAAATAAAAAAGGACATTTTTTTCAATTTTTGTTTATTTCTATTTTCAACTTTTTGGCATCGGCGGGCCCGTAATCCAAAGAAAAAAAAAAGTGTGGCCTAACTGTGAAATGTATTTTTCGAAGAAGAGCTAAAAATCAAACACGTTTAAAGAACTAAGGGCAATAATTCATATTAAACATTTTACGATTCTTTGGATTTTAAATAGGCTTTATCCTTAGGTGATAATAAACAATTTCAGTAAGTTTCGTCAAAATCCGTAAATAATTGTGACTTGTAGAGTGTTAACGAGCTAAAAATCGAATGCATTTTCAAGAACAAGGGGAATAATTCATATAAAATATTTTACGATTCTTTTGATTTTAAATAGGGTTCATCCTTAGGTGATAAAAAACAATTTCAGCAAGGTCCGACAAAATCCGTAAAGAATTGTGACTTGTAGAGTGTTAACGAGCTAAATATCAAACGCAATTTAAACATCAAGGGCAATAATTCATATTAAATATTTTACGATTCTTTTGATTTTAAATAGGGTTCATCCTTGGGTGATAATAAACAATTTCAGCAAGTTTCGTCAAAATCCGTAAATAATTGTGGCTTGTAGAGTGTTAACAAGCAATTGTGGACGGACCGACGGACATGGGTGACGGCAATATACGCACCACATTTGATGTGGGCGTATAAAAAGGGAACAAGGTTTAAGAATTTCAAAATTTCCAATAATAGATTTTGACCTTTTTTGACATATGATTGTATATCTCGTTAACCAATAGATGTAAAGGCTTGAAAATTTAGTCTTAGTCATGATTAATATAAATAAAGTTACATAAAAAAATCTGACGTGGGCGTAGCACATACGGGTCTAATTTTGTTTCAAAAAATGACCTTGCATACAGTTACAGCATTGCTTTATTCAGCTTATGTTAAAGGCTCATTGATTTCGGCTTTGTAGTTCAAAAAAGGGAACAGGGTTAAAAAAAAAAAAGCTTTTGTTTTTTACCTTGACCTTTGTTGATATTGACCTTTCTATGATATAAAGGTCATTGACTTTGGCTGATCATATATACAGTCTAATTAAAATCAGACCCTAATTTCGTTTCGTTCGTTTTTTTTTAAATCCGGTTTTTTAACCACTACATTTGGGTCTGAGAACGTGGCGCTGGACCTGCCGTTCAAGTTAACTTTGACCTAACCTTGATAAAAAATGACCTAATAAACTAGTCTACAGTACTTAGGAATCCTAGAATGCACCTATTGTTCGAGAACAAAATCCCAGCGCAGGAGAGGGCAAAGATCTGATTGGTTAAAACAAAGGTCATTAAGGTTAGGTCAAAGTTAACTTGAACGGCAGGTCCAGCGCCACGTTCTCAGACCCAAATGTAGTGGTTAAAAAAACGGATTTAAAAAAAACCCGAACGAAACGAAATTAGGGTCTGATTTTAATTAGACTGATCATATATACTTTCATATTTGATGTCTACCGTCAACTTCCGGTGACCCTTGAGTAGGTTGAAGGTCATTGACATAGGGTTTTAGCTGGTACGTTCGTATGTCAGATCTGCTTATTACTTCCGGTTTCACAACCATTCAAAAACACTAATTTTCAAAGTTGTCGACTTCTTTAGCACATGGGACTTTCGTTAAGGCTCGAGTCTTTTTTAAAATTCCCTTTAGAAAATTTGCACATTTGCAAAGTCCCACTCTGTGCCACGTGTGAATGTAAATTGAAACATTTTCGAAAAAGTACAACATGCACATTGCAACATTGGCAAAAACAGGTTTTTTGACCCTGGAAGCTACATTTTTGGGCCGATTTTGCACGGGTTTTTATTTTTGGAATCTGTGAGTAAATTCTTATCGTACTGTAGTTAAAACATTTCGAATTTCAAAAATTTGTAGCATACATTTTTTGGCCGAATTTCAAACTTTTTATACTATTTTTCAGGTTTTTTTTTTATTAAGGCCGACTTGAATTTTCTGGAAATCACAAAAAAATAAAATCGGTCCGATGAAAAAAAAAAACAACTTCCAACCCCGATGAAAAAAAAATCTGACGCTTGCTCTGCTATAATGGAGGTTGATCCAGACGATTTGTGTACTCCAGTATTAGTTAGAATATCCAACTTATCATTATCTAAAGTGAGAATTTTTTCACATTCAGTATTATGTGAGTTAGCTGCAGTAGACATCGTCAGGAAGCCCATCAGTAATAGTTTAACACCAACAAACGATTGCCAACCAACAGAAAAGAACTTCATGGATGAGATAGACTTTAGTAAGACCGCACTAGAACCAAATCAACTACAAGATTTAAAGAATTTTATTAAAAACTGGTCAGCTGTATTTTCACAGCATGAGAACGACATAGGATGTATTGATTTGGTAAGTCATGAGATCAAACTAACAGACTCTATTCCGATTAAACAACCACATCGCCGAATTCCACCAGGTATGTATGATGAGGTGAAACAACATCTTCAGAATTTACTTGATGGGGGTATTATTCATCGAAGTCACAGTCCTTATGCCTCTCCCATAGTATTGGCAAGGAAGAAAGATATGTCATTAAGGATGTGTGTTGACTACCGTCTACTCAATAAGAAGACCATCAGAGATGCTTATGCATTACCAAGGGTTGATGAGCTACTTGATCATCTGTCTGGTGCCCAATACTTTTCTGTATTAGACATGAAGTCCGGGTATTACCAAATCGGCATAAAAGAAGAAGATAAACCCAAATCAGCATTTACTGTTGGACCACTCGGGTTTTATGAGTATAATAGAATGCCATTTGGGCCTACTAATGCACCCGCTACATACCAACGTTTAATGGAGGATTGTTTGGGAGACCTAAACTTAAAGATATGCACCATATTCATAGACGATTTAATAATATTCAGTAAGACTTATGAAGAACATATGGAAAGAATGTCTTTAGTATTTTCGAGGTTATATCAGCATGGCTTCAAATTATCCCCAAAGAAATGCAGTTTCTTTCAAGAAAAGGTAAAGTACCTTGGCCATATTGTTTCAGCAAGTGGAGTAGAGACAGATCCTGCTAAAACCGAGAAAGTTGCCAAGTGGCCTCGACCTACAAATAGTGACGAACTCAGAAGATTCCTAGGATTTGTCGGCTATTACAGACGATACATTAAGGATTTCTCTAAGATTGCCAAGGATTTAAATGAGTTGCTAGTTGGAGGTCCTACCAAAAAGAAGCGTGGTCAACAATCATCAAAGGATTGGCACTGGGAAGAAGCTCAGGAATCAGCATTTAATTCGCTTCGTCAATATCTTGTGAATCCACCAATTTTAGCATATGCAGACTTTACCAAGCCATTTGTACTCCATACTGATGCCAGTGGACGTGGTCTGGGAGCTGTGTTATACCAGGAACAAGACAACCAAGAACGTGTTATAGCTTATGCGAGCAGATCTCTTTCCAAGTCAGAACGTAATTATCCCGCACACAAGTTGGAGTTTCTTGCGTTGAAGTGGGCAGTGACCGAAAAGTTTCACCAGTACCTTTATAATAACCGATTCGCAGTATATACAGATAACAACCCGCTTACATACATCTTAAAAACAGCGAAGCTTGACGCAACTTGTCATAGGTGGTTAGCAGCACTTGCTGGATATAATTTTTCGATCAAATATCGACCTGGACGTAAGAATTTGGATGCAGACTCACTTAGTCGTCTTGGGAGTGGCAACACAGAAGCAAATTTTACCGAGTTAAGAGAAGATCTTGTGCAGGCAATTAAGAACATCGAAGTCGATGATGGATACGTACATACAGTTAGCATGTCTCAACAAGTAATTCCACCTTTAATACCTGAATCGTCATCTGTTGCCAACGTTACCAACTGGAGAAAAGAGCAACAAGAAGACCCATTGTTGAAGACTGTCATCGAAGACATTGAGCACAGCAGGGTACCACAGCGAAAACCTACCTCATCAGAAGAATCCATCTTAAACAGGGAGTATAGACATTTCGTTCTACGTTCCGGAGTCCTGTTTAGACGGACAGAGTGTGATGGTAGCGAGGAATTTCGTTTAGTATTGCCATCTGCCTTTCGAATCAGAGCCATTAGAGGAATACATGATGCTGTAGGTCACCCTGGTCGTGAGAGGACTATCAGTTTGGCTAAAGACCGATTTTACTGGCCAAAGATGACGAATGAAATCGAAGAATATATCAAGAGATGTGACAGATGCCTAAGAAGGAAAACACCACCATATACATGTCCATTGGTAAGTATTTCTTCCAGCCAACCTATGGAGTTAGTATGCATGGACTATGTCTGTGTGGAGTAGTGTAAAGGTGGATATAGCAACATCCTTGTTGTTACTGACCATTTCACCCGTTACGCACAGGCATACCCAGTCCGGAATACTTCTGCCAGTGTGACGGCTAAAGTTCTTTTTGAGTCTTTCATGGTTCACTACGGTATCCCGAAAAGGACCCATAGTGATCAGGGTGCACAGTTTGAAGGGAAACTCATTAAGGAGCTTTGTCGACTCACTGGTATGGAGAAATCCAGGACCACCCCTTACCACCCTCAGGGCAATGGTCAATGTGAGCGCTTCAATAGGACTTTGCTCAACATGCTGGGAACTCTTCACCCAGAGCAAAAGTCAGATTGGAAGACTTACATTGGTCCATTGGTTCATGCATACAACTGTACCAAACATTCCACTACCAACTACTCGCCTTTTGAACTCATGTTTGGAAGAAAGCCTACTTTAGCTATAGATGTAGTACGTGGTTTAGTGAATGGAGACGAAGACACCAGAAACCCTAAAACCTATGTTGATCAACTAAAGACTAAACTTGAACATGCGTATGCAGCTGCATCAGAAGAAGTCGCCAAAGCTCAAAAGAGGCAAGAGGGTAATTATAGATATAATTTGAGAGCCAGGAGTAATCAATTGGAACCTAATGATCTTGTTTTGGTAAGGAAATTGGCATTTGAAGGAAGACATAAGATTTCTGACAAGTGGGAGGAAAAGCAGTACAGAATTTTAAACCAACCAAATCCAAGCATACCTGTGTATGTTGTGATTGCTGCTGATGGAACAGGTAAGAAAAGGACACTGCACCGAAATCATTTACTCCCTATAGGTACTATTCCAGAACTACCCACTAACACTGCTGCACCAGAAAAGACAACCAGAACGACCAGACCAAACAGGACAACAAGACTGAATGTACGAGTTGAAGATGATGAATCAGACACTGATGAAAGTGAAGATGAACCAGTTTATGTTGTGGATCAGGTAAGTTTCTTGCCTGCTGCTAGCCCCACAGAAGATACTGGTGAAGATGATGAAGTATTTTTAATTCCTGATGTTCAAGAAGCACAGCAAGGTGAATTAGAGAGGCCAGAATCACCAGAATTAGAAGCTTCATCTGAAATAGGTAATCAGGAAGATTCATCAGGTAATACTACTTTAGTTTTACCAAGTTTTACCGAGTTACGTTCAGAAGAGCAGCCAACACCAGATGTCAATACGCAATCTCCTGAAGAGGACATTCCTAAGGAATTACCACCACAACCTCATGTTGAATTTACAGCTGAACCACACGTAAGACCTACTCGATCAAGACAACCACCTCAATGGGTTCAAAGCGGTGAGTATATCCTGTCTCAGCAACCAGTTATCATCTCTACCAGTCAAAGAAGAACAGAGTTAGTACGTTCATTACTACCCACAGATTTTTCAACTCTAGCTCCTGACAGATTGCGAATGGTATTGGAGATGCTACCCACCCTGTGTAAATCATTATTCCCTGAAGAATTCAGTACATAAAATAGTAAACGTTGTGGACAACTTTTCTTAAACGGGGGGAATATGTAATAGAGTCAATATTTTAAATTGTAAATATTATTTATTTTAGCCAGACACTGATTATGTTTTACTAACACTCTCTAATCACACTTCAATTTCAGATCTTTAACTTAACTTGAGTGAACTTTTCCTTTCTTCACTCACTCATCCTTATTTCTTCTCATCTTTTCTTTCTCTCTATCCATTGGTTTGTCCTTAGTTTCCAGTTTGTGTATTTTGGTAACCTCTGGATTTGTAACCCTTTTCAATAGTTTTACTGTCATTAGTTTATTGTATTTCAAAGTGGAAAGACTTTCAGTTCCATGTTTGAAATCTCTATTTTCATTCCTTGATTTATATTTCAACATAAATTGTGTTTTCTACCAATTTGGATATTGTTGTTTGGATAGTTTTGTGTATAGGAATTTCTAAATATATTTGGTAAGTTAATCTTGTATTGTATTTCTCTTCTTGGTTTTATTCTGTAAATAATTATATTAGTCAGTTTCATTGGTAGGCTATATGGCAGCCATTTTCCTATTTTGGAAAATGTTGGTTTCTCTTATGCAAGTCATTTATACATTTTAACATAGTTTTCATTACAGTAATTAACTTACATTACATCAGTTTTATTCCTTTGTAGGCTAGTTTTACTATTTAGTTGTTTCAAGCCTTTAGCTTGATCTGGTAATTTAAAACCCCTTTTTGCTTAGGGTAAGTTTTGTTTAGTTTGCCTGTATATAATTGTATTATATTGTAGTTTTGGAGCTTTTTGCATTAGTTGTATAGTTATTACTTTAATAACCTTTTCAAGTGAAATAGTTTCGGTTTAATAGTTTATATTTCGTTGTGTATATTTTGTAGTAATATTCTCCTTTTAAATATTTCAGGGTTTTTTTGTTTATATATTGTTATATAATAAAGTTTTATCAACTTATTTGGATGTGTGGTTAATCAACCCGATTCCCGACCACCCATTTCATTAACTTGCACAGAGTCAGAATGAATGACGATCATTTCAGCGATGAAAATTCGCAAAATTATTAGCCGACATGATAAGGCATATACTATTTACCAGTAGGCCTGTAAAAGCAGTCATGAGCTGATTGTTTACAGGCTACATTAAAAGATAAACCGATTTTATGAAACGAAGTTACAGATACATTAAATTTGTACTTCTAGTCTCGCATAATAATCTACCGATAATGAAAAAGACTTGCATAACAGTATCGACGGACGTCATATTGATGATTGAATGTTATCATAACAATACGAAAGCTTCAAAAGGCTTCAAAATTTCGTTTTTCGGTACAAATAGGCTACTGTAAATTTCCAATATAAAAGTGAAAGTAGAAATACCCAGATGTTGTTATAAACATGTGTCACCTGTTATTGTGTGTTTAAAATGCCAATTGTCGTGTGAAAATGGATCAAATTATCATCTTAATTAGGGGATTAATTAAGAAGACAATGATAATCTCGTCACATGATGAGATTAACACGTGTTATGGGTCATCAAAATTATATAATGATTGATTTCTTATTGATTTATGTTAAAGAATTGGGACATTGAAAAACGGTAGGTCCTGCCCTTGGGGAAAAAAATGAAAAATCGGTAGATTTTTTTCTCCCGCCGGCCGGTAGATCAGTAGACGTTATGTAAAAGGGGTAGTCAGATAAAACCTGCCGTTGAGTGGTAGTAAAAGCGGTAGAAACCCGACATCATCGGTAGATTACACATGCATGAATTGACCAGTAGGCCTACCATAAAATATGATTGTTAACCTCCCTCAAAACTGTAAAAGACCATATGATGTTTAATGACATTCTTAGTCTATTGAGAGAAATGAATATTGGATTCACAGCCCATAATTTTAATGGTCCTGGGAAGAAATTTGTTAGGATAGTACTACATGGTATATTACTTCACAGCATCAGAAGTTAACAGATCATGGTTTATTGCAGCCCTGTATTCTTGAAAATCTTAAAGGGATCGAACCGAGAACCTTGCCATGAGCAAAAGGTTTCAACCACAGCAGGAAAAAGATGAACTGCTGAACCATGTAGCAGATAAATAATCTTATTTGTTGGATTTTCTTTTTTTTTCTCCTACTCTTCAGGCAATTTTGGTCTTTTTTTTTTTTTTTTTTTTTCCCTTTTGCCTTTACACTTTTTTCGAGAAAAAAAAAAACATGTCACTAATGTTAACAAACTGACATACTCAAAATCTTTGCATCACTTCCAGTTAAAGTGGGGAATCGATTTTCACTTCCGGTGCAAATGAAAAAATTCAACAAAATTTAGCTGATCAGTAGCCATCGTAATTCTACAGCCGATTTTAAAATAAAATTTAACCCGGAAGTACAACTTTGGCCGCCATTTTGATTTTCCTGAAATATGTAATTTGCTATTCCGACAAAACGGCTTGTCCGATTTTGATGATTTTGGTCTCAAATGAAAGAATATAAAAATTACAGAAAAATGTTGCAAGTGAATTTTCAAATTTTGCTTTTGCATTTTCTGATTGAATTTTTTCAAAGTTTAAAGGCTTATATCTCGTGACCTTGACCTTTGATGATCTTAATTTTTAGAAGTTCAAAGGTCAATGACCTTAGCTGTAAGATGATACTTTGACATTTAACCTCCGACGCCTACTTCTGGTTGTAGAGCTGGACCCGCGGTGGCTCAGTGAGTTAGACGCTTGCTCGCTAACCTGAAGGTCCAGGGTTCAATCCCGGCATGGGTCGAGATGATACCTTTGGATTTTTCAACCCGGTTTCCCCCTGTCAGTGATGCAGGTCTGAGGGACTGACATGAAAAAGCGTCTAGTCGTTCGGATGGGACAATAAACCGAGGCCCCGTGTGCTTATGGCTGTGCACGTTAAAGATCCCTCGACAGTTGGAAATCGAAAATAAGAGCAGGCTAATGCCGCTGTCCTGGCAAAATTTCCCTCATTGCACACTGCATGGCGTTTGCCCGTCCTCAATTAGCCCATATAGGTGCAGAAAAGTAGGACGTAAAACTCCATTCATTTCATTTCATTTCATTTGGTTGTAGAGCTGTCCGAAAACAGCAAAATTTGCAACTTTGAACTGCTCAATTAATCTAGAGGGTTATTTTTTTCGGACTCTTAATGTGCTACTGAAGATCTTTCCAATGATAAATAACAAAGAGATTTTTTTGAAAAATTGTGATTTATGATTTTTGCAAATTTTAGTATTTTATTTTTAGTTTTTAGGCCTCGTCAACAATGATATACGTATAGCTCATGATTTATATGTTGTAAAATCATAACATATTTTTTTGCTATCGGTACACATACAAAGTTGAGAAAAACACTTTACAATCCCTTTAATATTAGATGAAATTCACACTGACTATATTTAATTCTGAAAAGTGTTTTTACTAGAATAAAAACAGTAACAGTGTTTTAAATAATGATTTATTTAATAACTGACGACAGAATGTTAAATTTGGTTGCGTAAGGTCTGTAGTTTGAAATTTGACTCCACTGATAAGATTACTACTCCTGGTTTCACATGGAATTTAAGTTGAGGTTGAGTTTTTTTTTCAGATTCCCCTTAGCAAATTTGCACATTTGCAAAGTCCCACTCTGTGCCACTAGTGGCTCTAGTGTTTTATTTAGTTGGGGATCCGTCCTATACGAACCTATGGCGGAAGTCCAGGAATGAAGATTCCCGCTGTTTGAACGCCTCTCAGGTCTTAACGAATTGGCCAACCTTTATAAATTTACATTGCAGCCATCACCGATAAAATTTTCGCTAGGAAACTATCGGTCAAAATAATTTATCTCTTCATTTTGTATTTTAGTCCTCCCTGAGGAAGCTCTATCCTCCCTGAGGAAGCTCTATTTTATTAGAGTGAAACGTTGGAATTAAAATGGTTTAATATGACAGTGTTTTTTTATTTTGTATTGGACTCACTTTGTATCCTGTCATTAGAATCCAGTTTATTTGTTTAAACTGTGATCACCATTATCTTCTTCACGACTGGTTAATCATACCTGTGTAATCTACCGATAATGTCGGGTTTGTACCGGCGGGAGGTCAAAATCTACCGCTTTTTAATTTTTTCTAAAGCCAAATTTTTTACGGGACCTACCGTTTTTCATTGTCCAATTTCTTTACCATAAATCAATAAAACATCAATCATTATCAAATTCTGATTGCCCATAACACGTGATAATCTCATCATGTAACGAGATTATCATTGTCTTATTAATTAATCCCCTAATTAAGATGATAATTTGATCTTTTTTCACACGACAATTGACATTTTTAGCACACCATATCACGTGACATATGTTTATAACAACAACCGGGTATTTCTACTTTCACTTTTATTATCGAAATTTTACAGTAGCCTAATCTTCACCACAAAACGATATTTTGAAGCCTTTTAAAGTTTTCATATTGCTATGATAACATTCAATCATCAATATGACATTTGTCAACATCATTTAGCAAGTCTTTCCATTATCGGTAGTTTATTATGAGAGACTAGAAGTACAAATTTAATGTATCTGTAACTTCGTTTCATAAAATCAGTTTATTTTTTTTAATGTAGCCTGTAAACATTCAGCTCATGACTGCTTTTACAGGCCTACCAATACTTAGCATTGCCTTTCTATGTCGGCTAAAAACTTCGCAAGTTTTCATCGCCAAAATAATCGTCATTCATTCTGTGCAAGTTAATAAATCAGGATAGGATTGTAAAGTTTTAGAAAATATGAATTACACTTGGGAATATAGCTGTCAGTTCGTGAAGTACAAGAATAAATAGAATAGAGCAAGTACCATTCTACTACACAGTAGAATTTCTAGTCTGCAGTCATCATTGCCATTGGTAGGCTACCATGCTGTCAAAAGTGTTAATTTCTTGAAATTTTATGAATTATGCGCTTTGATAAAGTCTCCGAATTTTTTACCCCAATCTCCCGATTTTTTCCCCTGACCTGTAAAAATGTATGCTGGTTTGGATGTTCAACTATTATTATTAGTTTGATTATGCACATTAATGTGTGGGTGTATAAATAAGTTGATCATTGAAGCATTATATGTTGAAAAACAATTTCATAGATACAATAATGTCCATACCTTGTAGCAAATTCTACTCCAATGGTACTCTTACTTTCAGCATTAAATTCATTCCTGGTAAATCTGGATAATAAATTAGTCTTACCGACACCTGAATCACCCACTAATACAACTGAAATATTTTAAGATTATGATACATAGTTGAATCCAAAAATTGCGATGGCCATTGTAATACGCCCACTTTTATAATGGCCGCAAATTTGTCTGGGGGACTGCATGACAAGAGTTGTCAGTAAAGGAAAAATTCTGAGAATTATATTTTCTCTTATTACAGGAGTAATTTGAGAGTGTAATGGTAAAATTAACACGTTTTAATGAACTAGGGTGATAACTCATAAAATATTTTGCAACGTTTTTGATTTTCCATAGGGTTTATCAATAGGTCATTACAAACACTCACATCAAGTTTCATCAAAATCCTTCCAGAATCCAACTTTCTATATGTCCACAACATATTTCTAAAAGCAAGGGCAATAACCCATGAAATATTTTAGTCTGATTTTCAATAGGGTATATCCATAGATGATTAAAAACATTCACACCAATTTTCATTGAAATCCATCAAGAAACCAACTCTCTATTGTGTCCACAACATATTTTCAAAACCAAGGGCAATAACCCATCAAAATGTTTCCGATTTGACTGATTTACAGGATTTATATTTAGGTGATTGAAACTCATACACTCATAACAAGTTTCATCAAAATCCATCAAAAACCAGCTCTCTACTATGTCCACAACTTTGAAAAATTAACGTGTTATAAAGAACAAAGGCTATAACTAAATATTTTTCAATGTTTCTGATTTTCAATAGGGTTTATCCCAAGGTCAATACAATCACTCAAGCCAAGTTTCATCAAAATCCATCACGAAATCTGCTCTCTATCACAACATATTTTCAAAAACAAGGGCAATAACCCATTAAATATTTTTCAATTTGTCCGATTTTCAATAGGGTTCAGCCTTGGGCGATTATAAACACTCACAATAAGTTTCATCAAAATCCATCAAGAAACCAGTTCTCTATCGCATCCAAAAAAATTTGAGTCCAATACAAAACTAGAGCTGTGAACAGCACTGAGCGTGGCCCGTGATACTTTGCCTGATAGCTGTAAGACCTTTTGAACTTCAAACCCCTAAAGTCTGGTGTTCACTCCCTCATTTTTAGAAAAAAGTTTTGTTAAAGGGTAGATTCAATATTATATCAATATAACTTCTGGTATGGTAATTTTTATAGCTTCATAGTAGCTATAATATACAGGTATGTGTGAAATGTGAACATTATGTGACGGAATTCCTTTACTGATATAAATATGATCTATAAGTGTTTCACCTTCATTAGTGTAATGCTGAACAAGTTGTTGATAACCAAATTTTTGAAAACAATTAAGTATAGACAAATGACCCTCCAAGATATTTTGGTTGAAATCTCCCATAATAACATACACCAGATTCTTGTAATTCAACTAGTGATCTTTGTAACATGGGGAGAAATAATTCTAATCGATAAACAGGTGGTCTGTAGATAACAATTACGTTAATATTCTTATCCAGAATATTCAAAGTAATGTGTTCTATTTTTAAAACTCCCAAATTTAAGACATTTTTTTCTTCTTTGTAATAAGGGAGCCGCGGTGGCTCAGCGAGTTAGACGCTTGCTCGCTAACCTGAAGGTCCAGGGTTCAATCCCGACATAGGTCGAGATGACACCTTCGGATTTTTCAACCCGGTTTCCCCCTGTCAGTGATGCAGGTCGGAGGTTGGATGGGACAATAAACCGAGGCCCCGTGTGCTAATGGCTGTGCACGTTAAAGATCCCTCGACAGTTGGAAATCGAAAATAAGAGCAGGCTAATAACGACTACTTTGTGAATAGTGACTGCATAGACGATACATTACAAATACATTCAACAATTACGAACAAATAATAAGCTTAGCAGACGATAAAAAGGTCAAAATGGTCCTTCCAAAAAGTCAAAATGGTCTCAAAATAATATTTTTATTTATGATGTTACAAATTAACAAAACATAAAGCGCTACATAATATATTTTTTGTATAATCTTTTTGAGAACTGGAACTGGAACTTCAAATTAATATTGTAAGTCTTAGAATGTCTTTGCTTTGATGAAAATATAAATAGGAACACAATTTATGTCTTTAAAATTTGTTGTTACAGAGTACAATTTTCAGTCAAATTAAGTGACCTTTTTTAGGGTTACAATAGTTTCCAATTATTCCTTTGATTATCATCATATAAGCTACAATTTATAAAAAACAAATCAGAGACCATTTTGACCAGCATAGGGGCCATGGTGACTGGCCATTTTGACTAGGGACCAATTTGGATAGGGGCTCAATTGACTATGGCAAGATTAAATATTTACTTTTTATTGCAACGGATTAGCGCAGACGCGTTGCCAGTTAAATAATTTATTGCTGCCTGCTAGATAGTCCATCACTACAGATAATTCTTTGGCTTCTGCCTTTTTGGGACTTTTAGCATAGGGTTATAGTCAATTGGGCCCCTATCCAAAATGGTCCTCAAAAAAGGTCATTTTGACCAAAGAATTGGTTGAAATCAAAGAATAAATACAGAATCCATTTTGACCAAGATAGGGGCCATGGTGACCGGTCCATTTTGACCAAAATAGGGGCCATAGTGAATGGCCATTTTGACCAAATTTAACTGTTATGGCCATTTTGACTAGGGGATATACCCCCTTCCCCAACATTCGAACTGTGTAAACGTCAATATTTTCCTTTAATGCTGAGTTGAAATACTGTCATTTGTTTCAATGGATTGGAGCAGTCAGTAGCCAGTTAAATTGATGTATGCTAGTCAATTAAGTGCCGTGGGTAAGAATCACCCTCAAAATAAGAAATAAGAAAAAATCTGATATTATATCAAATATAGCAAACACTCGAAATATTTTTGACCTATAATAATCTTAGCAGACGATAAAAAACAGTTTGAGCACTTACTTTTTATTGCAACGGATTAGCGCAGACGCGTAAACAGTTTTAATTGCTGTCTGAGTTAAAAGATTATGTAGTCTGACTAATTTGTTTATGACCTTTAATAACCTTAGCAGACGACAAAAAGAAAATTGGTGTGTATCTTGTAGAAAGAGTTTTGTCAGTGGTAGAGAAAAAATTCGAACAGGTTAATGTATCAAAAATTCACTGCTCTAAATGATTGTATGTAAAATTAATGTAAGTGAAAATTTTGCAAAAAAAATGAATAAATTTTTTTATACTTTTTAGAGTGTTAAAAGATTACATAATCAGATTAATCTGTTTATGACCTAAAATACTTCACACCTCCATGTGAAAAGTTCATGTCGATAGTTTTATTACTATATTATATAACCTGCTATAACCCTTGTCAATCATTTTAATCCTCTCTATTTCTATTCTTTCTCAGAAAAGGGGTATCCAATGCCTATTTTCACTTTAATGGATTTTGTATTAAACTGGTCATGTCATATGTCGTTTAAAAGAGAAAATTGTGTACATACTGAATATACACACTTTACTGCTATTCGATAATTGCATTGTAAGTTAGAACCCTCAGAAGAAAGAAACGCAATATTTTGAAAACATATTGTAATGGGTTATTGTCATATATCGTTTAAAAGATAATCAAATCAGCATTACAAAATTGAAAAGTTTAATTCTCTGCGTTGATTAGAGAATGTGATATAGATGTCCAAAGTTGACAAAAATGTCAATTTTTAAATGTCCATAAAACCAGAAGTTAATATTTTTCAATTAATATCAGCATTCCTATGGATAGCTGAGGTCAAGGACATCCTTCATTGGAATTTTCAAGGTCATCAAAGGTCAAGGTCACATAATATGGCCTTTTGAATTTTCAAAAAATTCAAACGAACATAAAAACATTTCAAATTCGAAATTCAAAATTCTGTTCCAACAAACTGTAGACAAGGTTACAAGGTTTTGATAGACACCAAAATCATAAAAATCGGATAACAAATAGAGGACTTATTAATTTTTTGCTGAAATATGTCAGTCTCTGACGGCAGCTTATGCATCACTTCCGGTTTGGATTTTTTATGCTAAGTGCATTCTTATTATGACTGACAGACAATATATATAGTTTTTGTCAATATCTGAAATTTATACCGGAAGTGAGGCTGCTAGGCGTGATTTTGAAAAACCGGAAGTTCTCACGTCAAAACCGGATGTGATAGAAAAATTTTGATTGATTAATTTTATTTCTCTGGACATTCTGTACATGTCCTATGAATTTCAAGTCAATCGGATAATTAGCGGCTAAGTTAGAAATTTTGAGCTTTTTTGACAATTTTGGTTTCAATATTTTTTTACAAAAATATTTAAAAATTGAAATTTTTGTAATTGCACTTGATACTTCTTATTTCAATGAATATATTGAAGAAAATTTCAGCCAAAACGTTTCATAAATAAACCTTACAGACTAGGTGCAAAATAATTGCATATTATGCAATAGCCCACTTCTGGTTTAGCAAAAACTGAGTTTTAGATATTCATTTTTGATACCAGGTCATTTAATAATGTTTGGTGGATACAATTTTGCTACACCATTTTCGATTTTCTCTAAAAAGTTTCCCAAAAACAAAAAAAAACAAAAAAAAAAAAAAAAAATAATCATAACGAAAACAAAGCGTGACAAATCGAAAGATTTGCCACGCAATAAAAAAACACTGTCATATTAAACCATTTAAATTCCAACGTTTCGCTCTAATAAAATCGAGCTTCCTCAGGGAGGACTAAAATACAAAATGAAGAGATAAATTAAGATGAAGTCATAAAAATTATGACGTCATCAAGCTAATGACATCAGTGGTCCTACCCAACAACACTTCTGAAGCTAATAGATTCAAAAAAAGTTATTAACTTTTTATAAAGCTACTAACTTTTTCATAGCTTTTGTTATATTGTAATTTTACTTAGTAGCTTTATTGTAGCTTTATACAATTTGTTATTCATATTGTTACTTTTTCATAGCTTCATTCTGGACAATATAGCTTTTCTATAGCTTTTTTTTAAACAGACTTTTAAAGGAACTTTTAAGTAGCTTTAATAATATAGCCATGAGGAGAAGTAGCTTTTTAGTAGCTTTAATAAAAATGAATTGAGGAGCAGTAGCTTTTTAGTAGCATTAATAAACTAGACTTGAGGAGAAATAGCTTTTTAGTAGCTTTAATAAAATAGACTTTAGGAAAGGTAGCTTTTATAAAATAGACTTAAGAAACAGTAGCTTTTTAGTAGCTTTAATAATTTAAACTTGAGAAACAGTAGCTTTTTAGTAGCTTGAATAAAATTTACTTGAGAAAAAGTAGCTATTTAGTAGCTTTAAAAAAAAGACTTGAGAAACAGTAGCTTTTTAGTAGTTTTAACAAAATAAACTTGAGAAACAGTAGCTTTTTAGTAGTTTTAATAAAATAGACTTCAGGAGGAGTAGCTTTTTAGTAGTTTTAATAAAATAAACTTGAGAAAAAGTAGCTTTTTAGTAGCTTTAATAAAATAGACTTCAGGTGGAGTAGCTTTTTAGTAGCTTTTATAAAATAGACTTGAGGAGAAGTAACTTTTAAGTAACTTTAATAAAATAAACTTGAGAAACAGTAGCTTTTTAGTAGCTTTAAAATAGACTCCAGGAGAAGTAACTTTTAAGTAGCTTTAATAGGGACTATTATGTAGCTTTGAAGGATCTACTGCATTTTAAACCATGATGTCATGAGAAGAATGTTGTCATGTTACTTGGCAACTACTAAGGGAAGTGACATCACTGAATTCAAATTGTCATTTTAAGTGTTTCTTTCTTTGAAGAAGGGAGGGGGCCTTTCATACGAGAACGCACCTGACCTAGTTAGCCAGAATCAGGACACGAGGATAATTAGGAGACATTTTAAAAGCCGAACTACTTTTCTATACCGAAAACACGTGACGTTGCTATGTTAACAAACTAAACAACCCATGACGTCACTTTGTAAACAAAGTAAAAGTGAAAGACGCATCAGAAAATGTCGTGTCGTTCTTACGTCCTGGTTAGCTAAGTCCAAGGCAAGAGCTGAAAAATCAAGCTTTTCCCATAGCCTGTTGGTAAAACAGTGACACAGTCATCTCCGTAGTACACAACTTCCACGGTTTCAACCTGTTTGTCCTTCAAAACAATATCTGGAACTCCCAGCTTAACTTTCAAAAATTTAAAGCGTAAATAAATGTTTTCTTCGTGGGCGTCGCCATCTTGAATTATCGCGGACTATTTTGTGATTTCGCTGATTACAGTTTACATATAAATGTCGGTCATTTTAAAATTGTACATGCTGAAAATTATGTGTACATGTGATACGAAGGCTTAATTAAAATTTCATGGCTGTTTTCTTCAACCGACATATTTTGTCGGGCGTAATAATTTTAATGGACTCCAACTAGGTTTGGGTCTGTTATTTCAATGACGTAAGAACGACGCAATAGTTTCGGATGGGGGCCTTTGTGATCTTAATTGAAACATGTTGCAGTTTAGTTAGCACCGATACATATTTGATCTATCGCAAATTGTATCTTTTGACTGTGCATAAATGTGGTTGTGATGAATGGATCAACTGCTTTTGGAAAAGTGAAGTAAAGAGGAGTTTCTCTTCCATCTTTCTTCATTTTTTCCTTAGTATTAGAACCAAGATAAAGATGACTATTTTATGAAGACATAGTGGATTTTTATCATGAGAAGAAAGTTGTAATGTTACTTTACTACTACCAAGGAAATTGACAACACTGAAATTCAAATGAAATCCATTTGTAAACGTGTCGAAGGGGGAACCTTTACCCACCAACGTAACTTTTTTTTTGAAAAATAAAGCATATTAGCCCATAGCTTTTAAGTAGCTTTTTAATACAATCAAAAACAACCTATAAAGCTACATTAAAGCTACACTAGAAGTTACATAAAAGCTACAGTATCAACGATATGAGAAAAGTTACATAAAAGCTACATGTTTGGAACCTTAATTTAAAGCTATATAAAAGCTACATATAAAAAAAAGTTCCAAAAAAGCTTCATTTAAATAATTGGACCCATAACTTTTTTGTAACTTTAGTGCCTGGGTTTTCAACCTGGGGGACGCGTCCCACCCGTGGGACGTTTGACGATTTTAAGTGGGACGCGGGCTCGTCTCAAGTCCCTTAGAAAATTTTTCTTTTTGTATGATTTTCCCAGAAAATATTACAAAATCAAAATTAACTGTCCGGGGCTGTCACAGACACAGACTGTTTGCATGATGCGGGCAAAAGATTCACTTGGAGGTGGAGTGGAGGTGCATGATCACTCCATTTTGTGAAGTTATTTCATTGTCTTGAATTGGTCGAAATCGACTAAATATTCAACATGACAGGTGTGTCTTTCGGAAACAGACCCTGGCATCACACAACTAGCCGATAAAAAGCAAGCCCAGCCTTCTCACTAGAGAACACGATATTTGAAAGTTGTGAACTTTGTTAAAATAAATTTGGTTTAAACTGCATAAATATAACATTTTTATTTCATTAATCTTTGTCGACGAGACAACTGAAGGTTGTCGACTAATCGACTCTTCGTATATCTCTGCTGTAGGTGAAATAGATAGGGACGCGTGTCCGAACCAAATCAAAATAAGGGACACCACCCAAAAAAGGTTGAAAACCGAGGCTTTAGTGTAACTTAATTGTAGCTTTTACGTTTGATCAGTAGCTTTTATGGTACTTCAAGTGTAGCTTTTTTTAAATAAATGTAGTAGCTTTTTAATAGCTTAATTTTATATCATATTATTATTATCAAAATAGGCCTATAAGTGAATACTGAATGATACTTTGTTTTTTATATTTCAGTTGATATTATAATATCTTCACAATCTAATCTAAATGGCCAGTTATTCGAGAGGAAAATATTTGGTTAGTCTGGCATTAAAGTCCACAAATTCAATAAATGAAAACAACTGCGGAGACGCTAATGATAATTATTGTAAAAAAACAGATACTCAACCTTTACCTCTAGCTATTCTAACAAAAACACCGGTGCCACAAGTTATAACCCTTCCTGAAAACAATGATATATTTCTATCTGAACCAGAAGCCACAATCAAACATGTACCACAATCTTTAACCCTACCAGATGACGATGCAACATATCTCAACCAGACGCCACAATATATTCATGCATACCCAGTGTATCTTGCTTAGAATCCAATCAAGCTCAGACATTTATTGCCGAACCCATTAGCATGTATTATAACCTCCCCGAAAACTATCATGAAAATGTCGATGTTCAGACTTCAAACTCAATTCACCTAAAATCACCATCAGAATTACTGAACCAATTAAATCCATCTTGTTCTTACATACCTCTTAAAAACGATGATTATAGTCTCTCAAGTTTGCATGATGCTCAAGAAGTCGAGACAGATTCGCACTCGCCCATTGGTTCCACAGCACAAGATCAATCCACAAATCAGACCTATGATGGGGTAGTTTCTGACGAACCTGAAACTCAAACAAACAAAAGACCGCGGTACACGATGAACAAATCATCACTCAGTGATAGCACTCTACCAGAGACTGAATCCGATGGTGACGATTCTGATAGAGATCCTGATTGGAAACCAAGGAAGAAAAGACAACTTTTCGAATATTCCTCCTCTGATGAAGATCTTGCCCACTCTCCAATTAGACCAATTTCAACAACCTCAGTACCTTCATCCCCAAATACACCCAGACATAACCCCCCACATAAAAGATCAAAGCCGAGAAAATCCATGCCAGAAAAATGGAAAAAGAACATACAAAAGCAATTACGAATGGAAGGGAAGGATTATAGTGGTATAAAGAAAGATGACAAGGGTCATTATGTGTATTCATCTGAGAAGCAAAAGAGAACATTGGGGGAAAGGAATTGTACTCGATTGTGTGCAATAGGGAAAAATGTACTGCATTCAGTGAGGATGAACGATCTTCTATATTTGATCGTTTTTGGACGAACTTAAATTGGGATCAAAAGAGAGTTTTTGTTGCTGGATTGATAGACAAGGTTAAAGTAAAAGAAAGGAGGTAGAAAACGGGTGAAAGTCGATAGAAGTATTCCTTTAAATATTTCTTGAAAAAGAATGAACAACGCCTTCCCGTCTGTCGCAATATGATGTTAAATACTCTTGAACTTAAAGACAAGATGGTTTACGAGTGGATGAAAGATGTTAGTGTGGATGTACCGAACAAAACACCAGATAAACGACGCAATACACAACGCACTGATAACAAAGTCATTGCAGCCAAAGAATTCCTGGGGAAACTACCAAACCTACCTTCTCATTACTGTCGCGCAACATCGAATAAGAAATATCTTGAACCCCTTTTCACCACATTTGCAGACTTATACCTAGTTTACAAACAGTATTGTACAACTGAAGGAGTGGACATTGTTTGTAAGAAGGCCTTTAAGTCATGTTTTGATGATTTGAATTACACAATATATGACTTGAACACAAGACAGGTTGTTTGCTACTTTTGGCACGAAGGGGAGGGAGAACTTTCTGCGAACTCCTTTGCCTCGTGTTTAGCGGATTACATTGATAATTTGCCGGGAGATATAGACAAACTTTCAGTGATGGTTGTACATACCAGAATCGAAACGTTATCTTATCTAATACTCTTCTAAACTATCTGTAGATAAGAATATTACAATTGTCCAAAAATTTCTAGAGAAGGGTCACACCCAAATTGAGAGGCATTTACACAACAAGCCTATTTACGTTCCACAAAATTATGTAGATCTCATAGGTACCGCCCGTGTTTCTCCTCCGTACAAAGTAAAGTATCTCTCCAGTGATTTTTTTTGGAAATATTCGGAATTGAAGTACTATACCTCAATCCGTCCTGGTCGCGGTAGTGGAGACCCTGTAGTTACTAATATAACTTCTCCAATACAAAAACGGAATTATCTCCTATAAGTTACGGTATTCTGATACAGAATTTGAAGAATTACCTTGTAGACGTAGAAACTCAGAGGCATCCGAAACACAGTTAACCATTCCAAAACTTTATGACGTAAAAACAAAAATCAAAGCAAAGAAATACAAACATTTGCAGGAACTCAAAGCAGTAATTCTTAAGGATTACCACCCGTTTTATGATGGCCTTGTTCACGATTAACTCATGCCCTTTAACCCACATTGAGAATGAGTTTATTTGTATTGTTCTATTTGATTGTAATAGTAAATAAGCCGTTTTAATTATATTGTTTGAGATTAATTTTTCAGTACAGTCTTTTCATACAGAATATCAAGTAGATATCGTCATTCTTTGTTTTTATTGAAATGAATTTTTTGGAATAAAATTTGTTAACTCGTTTCAATGATATTTTTCATTCATGTGGATTTTATCTGGAAAAAATAGTTTATTAAGGGTATTGATTGGGCTAGCGTTCGAGAAAAAAATCAAGAGGTGGAATTTATGCGAATTACTTATTATTTTTGGGCTCAGATTGTAGATAATTATTATTACCTTATTTGTAAACTATATAGAATGAAAGAAACCGACAAGAAATTAGGTATTTCGTTAGTTTTTGCTAAAAAAATAGGAAAAAGTAGAAAAATGTGTCCCGGTTGGTACAAGATTTCTCAGCCATTTTTTATTGGAAAATTACGATCTTGGTCTTGATTGAAAGCTTATTCAATAAGAATGAAACGTACAGAGAGTTTTTTCGAAAATTCTAATTAGTTTGGCCCCTGAAAAATGTTTGCCGTACCTACGTGTAAAATTTCGTATTTCCATGGTAACCACCAAAATAATTTTTTTTTTTGGAAAATCGCTCTGTACGTTTCTCGGCAATGTAATTGTCTACATTTATGCCAAGTTTGGTGTAGATTGATCCGTTCACATTTTTATACGCCCTCATCTCTCTATGAGGACGTATATTGTCGGCACCCCTGTCCGTCCGTCCGTCCGTCGGTCCGTCAACATTTGCTCGTAAACGCCCTAAAAACTAGAGTTTTTGACGGAATCAAATGAAATTCGATATGTGTAAACATATTCATAAAACGAAGATCAAGTTCGAATTTGAGCCATTTTCGATCGTTAGAAGCTAAGTTATTGCCCTTGCCCCAAATCCGTTGGTCCGTACGTCATTATTAGCTTGTAAACGCTCTAAAAACTAGAGTTTTTGACGGAATCAATTGAAATTTAATATGTGTATACATATTCATAAAACGAAGATCAAGTTCGAATTTGAGCTATTTTCGATTGTTAGAAGCAGAGTTATTGCCCTTGCCCCAAATCTTGAATAAGCTATTACTCTCTTAGTTTTTAACCGATTTTGATGAAACTTAAAATAGATGTTATTGGACCTAAATCGAAAGGTTTGAGAAAGTTAAGTTTACTCCTGACTAAAATTAAGGCTTTTTCAAGATTTAGGCCTCTTTCATCAGTTTTGAGGAGTTTTCGCACTTTAACCTCTTTACAGTAAGTGTTTCTATCAACATCAATTGCTTGTAAACGCTCGAAAAACTAGAATTTTTGATGAAATCAAATGAAATTTGGTATGTATATACATATTCAGAAAACGAAGATCAAGTTCGAATTTGAGCTATTTTCAACCGTTAGTAGCAGAGTAATTGCCCTTGCCCTAAAGTCTTGAATATGCTGTTAATATCTTAGTTTTCAACCAATTATGTTGAAACTTAAAATGGATGTTATTGGACCTAAATCGAAATGAAAAAATGAAATGAATGGAGTTTTACGTCCTACTTTCTGCACCTATATGGGCTAATTGAGGACGGGCAAACGCCATGCAGTGTGCAATTAGGGAAATTTTGCCAGGACAGCGGCATTAGCCTGCTCTTATTTTCGATTTCCAACTGTCGAGGGATCCTTAACGTGCACAGCCAATAGCACACGGGGCCTCGGTTTATTGTCCCATCCGAACGACTAGACGCTTTTCCATGTCAGACCCTCCGACCTGCATCACTGACAGGGGGAAACCGGGTTGAAAAATCCGAAGGTATCATCTCGACCCATGCCGGGATTGAACCCTGGACCTCCAGGTAAGCGAGCAAGCGTCTAACTCACTGAGCCACCGCGGCTCCCTGGACCTAAATCGAAAGGTTTGACAAAGTTTAGTTTTATCCTGATTAAATTTTTCGTTAGGCGTATATGGCCGTGGTCCACTATGTTTTTAAAAGTGTATCAAAGGTTTGAAATGTCCAATTTTTATGACATGTTTGAAAGGGCTGTGAACTCATTAAAAAAAATCTGATTGACATGAAATCAACCTTAAACTATCGAGAAGGACCCCAAATCATCACCAAATGCACAACAAGTCTCAAGAAATCATTATTTCATATACTTAATCCATTTTTTCATAACGTGAAATAGCCCAAGTAACACCCTTAATATAAAAAAATAGTCATAAAACATGTCTATCTGTTAAAATCAAAAAGATGTGTAACATCATTTTTCTCCAATTGTAAAGTCAAAATCGCGTATATCCATTTCTGACGTCACGAATGTAGACCCATACAAAAATGCATTTGCATAGTATGTAAAGACGCATAAGAACTATATATACCAAAGATAGTGGACCACGGCCATATACGCCTATCGAAAAAGTCGAAGATGGAAAAAATTTAATCAGGAGAAAACTAAACTTTCTCAAACCTTTCGATTTAGGTCCAATAACACCCATTTTAAGTTTCATCAAAATCGGTTGAAAACTAAGAGAGTAATAGCATATTTAAGATTTGGGGCAAGGGCAATAACTCTGCTTGTAACGATCGAAAATAGCTCAAATTCGAACTTGATCTTCGTTGTCTGAATATATATACACATATCAAATTTCATTTGATTCGGTCAAAAACTCTAGTTTTTAGAGCGTTTACAAGCAAATGTTGATGGACGGACCGACGGATTTGGGGCAAGGGCAATAACTCTGCTTCTAACGATCGAAAATAGCTCAAATTCGAACTTGATCTTCGTTTTATGAATATGTATAAACATATCAAATTTCATTTGATTCCGTCAAAAACTCTAGTTTTTAGAGCGTTTACAAGCAAGTGTTGATGGACGGACTGACGGATTTGGGGCAATTACTCTGCCTCTGAAAATAGCTCAAATTCGAACTTGATCTTCGTTTTATGAATATGTATACACATACTCTAGTTTGCTAGACGGACGGACGGACGGACGGACGGACATGGGTGACTACAATATACGTCCTCATAGAGAGATGAGGGCGTATAAAAACTAACATTATTCTTCCATTATTAACAAATGGCCCTCTTCTTTAATTACATTAACATAAAGAAAGGAAACACAGTTTTCACTAATATTCATGGTGAACTTGATTGTTGGATGTTGATTATTAAGAAGAGTCAGGAAATCTGTACAATTTTTAGAAGACATAGACTATATACCCCAAATATCATCAATAAAACAAAAATTAATGTTAGGTTTATTAGGTAAAGGATTCCAAATCTTTTTTATCCAAAATGACATGAAAATGTTAGCGTACATCACAGCGAAAGGCGATCCCATAGCAGTGCCAGAAATTTGTTTGTAGAATAAACCATTAAAAGTGAAAACATTATTATCAAGTGTGAATTTGGCGAGTAGTAAAATAGCTGAAACTTCATTATCATCTAATAGATCCGTGACTGACATTGCTTCTTTAAGGGCTTCAATTCCTTCTGATATAGGAATGTTAGGATACAAACTTATGACATCAAATGTTAATAATTGTTGAAAAGGAATGGGATCAAAATTAAATGTCTCAATCTTCTGTAGAAATTCAGTTGTATCTTTCACCATTTCATTCCATAGCATCCACTACTTATTTTAGCTTCCAATCAAGCCAAAGGGTGGCTTGTTTAGTAGGTGCAGAAACTTGACTACAGATAGGACGACCAGGAGGAAGCTTAGCTTCATCATTCATCTTGTGGATTTTACCAAGGATATAAAATTCTGCAGGTTTTTTGATAGGTCTATTCAATATGGACCTAGAGTGTCTCCACATTTTAATATGCCAGGTTTTACCTGGACCATTCTCCAGAAAATTTACCATGAGAATAAAATTAGATTAGATATGGCAGAATCATTTTGGATTCATAGACTTAATACTGTTTGGCCCAATGGCTTAAATGAATAAAATCCTGACAATCTCAGAAACTTTTCTAATTCAATTTTTTTTGCAGTCCGTTTTAGCGAACGCACTGCTTTGTTTTCATAATGACTATTCTCTTTTTATTCAAATTCTGGTCACGATCCCCAGCCAAAACTGAGCATGCCACACATAATCTGACACGATTTCCCACGATAAATATGTGCTCGTTAGTGAATGAATGTAAAATGACGCATTTTCACATAACCGGAAATGTTAATCGATTTGCTTTCAGATAAAAGTTTCAAAACATGCACTTTCAGAACTTTGTCTCTGACTTTTGGAGCATTTTTTTTTGACAATATTTTTAATTTTTGCAATTTTATTCTGAGCAGTCTCAAAACTTTCATGTTCATAGACATTTTGATTGCAAACAAAATGGTATTTTCAAAAATTTTACATCACTTCCTGTTTTAACATCATTCGCTCGCAAAGTTGAAATTTTAACTTCCGGGATAATGTAGATATTCAGAAAAATCTTTTTGCAATGTGCTAGAAATAACCATTGACAAAATATGAAATGATAAAATCTGACCCAGATATTTCATATTAGCCGCCATCTTGAAATGACTAATTTTTCTTTAAATCGAAAATCAGAATCAGGGAATCATCCGTTTGGATACTAATTTGAAGCTTTTATTCCAGTTCTCAAAAAAAATAATATGAGAAAAATTCAAAAAACTTTTAAATTTGCACAGACAGTTGCCTCTATCGTGTACACAAGTTAATTTTAACGTTTTTTCGCTAAGTCAAGGGCAATAACTCTTAACCCGACGACTGGGATCGCGCCATTTTCGAACTCATCCGAGATATTATCAAGATAAATATACACATACCAAGCTTCATTCAAATCGGATAAAAACTTTAGCCTTTATCACACACACACATACACAAGTTAATTTTAACGATTTTTCACTAAGTCAAGGGCAATAACTCATAACCGACAACTGACCCATTAATCCATCATTCTTGTTACGTTTAAGGTGTCTGACTGTGTTATAAAGTTATATAGGCGAGACATCGAGACCGTTATCAGTTAGGATTAAAGAACACCAGACAGCTACCAGAATAAGAGAACACGAAAAGTCAGCCAGTGCAGAACACATAACGAAGAATCCATCACATCAAATCAAATGGGCCGAACCAATTATATTAGCCAACAATTTAACCAAATGGAAACAAAGATCTATTAGAGAAGCACTAGAAATTAAAAGATATAAGCCAGCACTTAATAGGGATAGTGGGACATTTTTTATTAACTGTTGGAATATCTAATTTCATATTTTCTCTATATTCACTTCTGCTTATTTTGCTGTATATGATTAGTTAATGGGCTATTTCACGTTATGAAAAAATGGATTAAGTATATGAAATAATGATTTCTTGAGACTTGTTGTGCATTTGGTGATGATTTGGGATCCTTCTCGATAGTTTAAGGTTGATTTCATGTCAATCAGATTTTTTTTAATGAGTTGACAGCCCTTTCAAACATGTCATAAAAATTGGACATTTCAAACCTTTGATACAAGTTTAAAAAAATGTGAATGGATCAATCTACATCAAACTTGGCATAAATGTAGACAATTACATTGCCGAGAAACGTACAGAGCGATTTTCCCCAAAAAATTATTATTTTGGTGGTTACCATGGAAATACGAAAATTTACACGTAGGTACGGCAAACATTTTCCAGGGGCCAAACTGATTAGAATTTTCGAAAAAACTCTCTGTACGTTTCATCCTTATTGAATAAGCTTTCAATCAAGACCAAGATCGTAACTTTCCAATAAAAAATGACTGAGAAATCTTGTACCAACCGGGACACATTTTGCTACTTTTTCCTAATTTTTTAGCAAAAACTAACGAAATACCTTATTTCTTTTCGGTTTTTTTCATTCTATATAGTTTACAAATAAAGTAATAATAAGTAATTCGCAAAAATTCCATCTCGTGTTTTTTTTCTCGAACGCTAGCCCAATCAATACCCTTAAGCTTAGATAAGCCTGATAATATTTATTAGGGTTTGCTTTGTTTTTACAATAATTTGAGTGCATACAATCCAATTAGCAATTGTTTCTAATTATCTGAGTTGTTTATTGCAGGGCGTACTTCTTACGCCCTGCTTTGTTTTCGTATTGATTATTTTTTTTTTTTTTTTTTTTCGTCCCCGGCCTGGCCTATTTCTCGGAAATGGTAAAATGTATGAAAAAACGGATTTCATGACGTTTTCTATCTTGTGGCTAATCAACTGTTAAATGTAAAACGAAATTTTTCTGAGCAACATAAAGCGACATGAGCAACAAACACAAAATGAACCGTAGAGAACGTATTTATCATCCGATTTTGCTCAAATTACCTACATCGTATTCCTTGTAACAATGGACACATAATGGAACTGGAAAATATTCAATTATATGAAAATCGTTTGTCACTTTTTCATGCCGTAATTAATCGAAGTGTGATTTTTTGTTTGATTTTTAACGGATCATTATGAAACTTATATGATGTGGACCTACGGCAAATGCAAATAATTCTTCACACTCACAATTTTTGCATCACTTCCGGTTTCAATGATATCACTTCCGGTTACATCGCTTCCGGTAAAACTGGGTTATGAAGAAAATAAGGCATGAATAATGTTCGTGCAATTATTACAAACTGTTTTGACCCAAAAAATATTTACCGGAAGTTATAATTTGGCCGCCATATTTGGACGCACCAAAACTTGAATGTTTTAAATCACGATTAAAAACGCACCTGTTCCGCATGGCCTATCAAATTCTATAAATGCACAACACAGCACCAACATCAATTTTATGGATTTTATTAGTAGTTTTTATTGTTTTTAATAGTCATTTTAAATTATCTCCTCTAGTTTTAATGTCATATTTGTTTTATCTTTGTTCAGCCCTTTGAGATCGTTTTTAGATGTAAATGGCTTTAATCAATAAAATTATTATTATATTATTATTATTATTATTTGAGTCATTTTGCGAAAATTCCTATTCTGAATCTATTTATTATCTGAGTTTCACAATTTTGATGTCAATCTAAGCCTTATAATGTGTCTACAATTGACGGGAAGCCGAATTTCGAATTTCGATTTTCGATTTTGCCTTTTTTGTAAAATGGAGTGTTTTTTTCCAAAGTTTAGAGGCTTGTATCACGTGACCTTGACCTTGGATGACCTTCATATTGCACACCATGATACCTTGTGACCTTGACCTTCTGGTGACCTGGTGACCTTTAGGGTCAGACAACTTAAACCTGTTTTATAGGGTTCCAAACATGGCTTTTTTAGCATATTGCCAGTGCTGTAGCGCAAAACCTAACTGGAATAACACCCTAATGTTTGCTGATTTTAATGTACTCTTTAAAGGGTTTCAAATGATATCAGATTTGGCAATGTCAGAATTCAATTTAACAAAATGTTGCGATTTTGTTGAAACTTTAAAGGTGTCTATCTCAAAAACATGACCTTAGATCAAGTTGATATTTACAGATTTTATAACTATTTAGGAGGACTTTATCATGGTGTATTCATTTTTTACCTCTGACACTTGCTTGCTGTTTTAGGGGTGCGACTCAAAGGTGTATTTGCATTTTTAAATCGTTTTCACGAGGGCCCTAATATAGATAAAGCAATAATTTTTGCGGATCCGTAATGCTGACATCCTGAGATTTTCAAAAATATGCAACACTTCTATGTTACTTGCATATTTCACTCTCTCATACTTTAACATGGGGCAATAATAGGTAAGTCGATTAATTGACTGTTTATAAAATGCCACAATTGATAAATTTCTTGGGTTGACATGTTAAAGTTAAAGGGGCTCTACCTCGATTATTGTAAGATTATGTATTTTACCAGTTTAAGCATTAAAGGGTAGTCTGGGATGGACTAAACTAGGTCATGCTGTAGATATAGCTTACTGAAGCACCCTGTAGCCACGCCCGCTGCTTAATTGACCCACTTTCTTATTTATGAATCGATTTTCTTCAAACTTTGCATACACCTTCATGTTGGAATGGTGATTTGGAGGAAAATTCATAATTTCTGTTGTGCGCATGCGCGATGCGAACTTTCTTGATTGTTATCCGATTTTTACGTATTTGGTATGTACATGTAAAATCAGATTCAGAATCTGGTGGAAATGTTAAATTTGAGTATTGCGCATGCGCATTATCAACTTTCTTATTACTTATCCAATTTTGTTCAAAATTGACATGTATGTGTATAATCAGATTTGAAATATCGTAGACATATTAAATGTGTGTAATGCACATGCGCGACGCCAACTTTCTTATTTCTTATTCGAATTTCACGAAACTTAGTATGTATATGTATATTACTATTCGAAACATCATGGAGATATTGAATTTGTGTTTTGCGCATGCGCATTGCTAACTTTCTTATTTCTAAACCAAATTCATTCAAAATTGGCATGCGTGTGTTTAATAAGATTCGAAATATCATTGCTCATTGCCAACTTAATTATTTCTTGTTGAAATATTTTTAAATTTGATATGAATATCGGCAATCATAGTCTCAATCACCCTGTTGAAGTTTACTTTTCGCGCATTAAATTATTAGTACAGTGCATGCGCAATCGAATATTGCCGCACCGTCGTACCTGTATGTCGTAACCCGCCCTGCACCAGTACTGTTAACTGTACAGTTCTAGTTTTGTATCTTTTGAGTTGTTAAGTTTTTAGCTGGTATATATAGCTTATCTGTATGGTTAATATAATCACTTGATAACGTTACCTGTATGTGTAATGAAATGTGTTCAATAATAAATAGAAGTCTATATCCATAAAAACTGTTATTTCTTAATGTGCTGTGATACTTCTAAATGTCTTACAAGGATTAAATTTGAATGAAGCTTGGTATGTGTAATTATCTTGGATGAGTTCGAAAATGGCGCGATTCCAGTCGTCGGTTTAAGAGTTATTGCCCTTGACTTAGTGAAAAACAACGTTAAAATTAACTTGAGTACGCGATATAAGAAGCTTAAGTTTTAATCCGATTTGAATGAAACTTGGTATGTATATACATCTTGATACTATCTCGGTTTCAGTTCAAAATTGGCGCTTTTTCAGTCGTCGGTTTATGAGTTATTGCCCATGACTTAGTGAAAACGTTAAAATTAACATGTGTATGTGATAAAAGCTAGAGTTTTTATCCGATTTGAATGAAGCTTTGTATGTGTATTTATCTTGATAATATCTCGAATGATTTCAAAGATGGCGCTATTCCAGTCGTCGGTTATGAGTTATTGCCCTTGACTTAGTGAAAAATCGTTAAAATTAACTTGTGTATGTGTGTGTGTGATTTATCCGATTTGAATGAAGCTTGGTATGTGTATATTTATCTTGATAATATCTCGGATGAGTTCGAAAATGGCGCGATCCCAGTCGTCGGGTTAAGAGTTATTGCCCTTGACTTAGCGAAAAAACGTTAAAATTAACTTGTGTACACGATAGAGGCAACTGTCTGTGCAAATTTAAAAGTTTTTTGAATTTTTGTCATATTATTTTTTTTGAGAACTGGAATAAAAGCTTCAAATTATTATTGTATGTCTTAGAATGTCTTTGCTTTGATGAAAATATAACAGAGGAATACAATTTATGTCTTCAAAATTTGCTTTTACTGAGGACACTTTTCAATCAAAATTAGTTACCTTTTTTGGTTGAAATTTCTAGGAGAGAAATGTATTTCAATTGTAATTGTTTTTTTCAAACATTAATTTGACCGTTAGAGGAATAGTCAAACAGATGTTTCGTTTGTCTGTCTGCTGGTATTCCGGCATCCCTTTTAGTTAATCTACTAGTGTTCTGTGTACTGTGACTGCTAGTAGTCTTGCACCCCTTTTATTTAGTCTGCCTGTTGGTATTTCTGAATCCATTTTTATTAGGTCTGCCTTCTTGTAGTTCTACATCTGTAAAACTCTTATCATTGGTTGAAAATGTGACAGTTTATCCATGTATCAGGTGGGTTGCGCACTGCTCGGTACCGTCTTCACGGTTCTAGTTTTTTTTTATATCAATACTCTCTTTAAATTGTTTTGGCTTTTACTTCTACTTTAATTATAGCTAGATTTTTTTTAGAAGTGTTCTTGGGTACAAAGCCCTATGTATGTAAAGTTGCGACAACTCATTTACAGGCGCCATTTTGGGTCCCAACGTCATAGCAAAGTATGACGTTGTATAGCGCTAACTTCATTGTAAATGCTGCTTTTGAAGCACGGTCGTCGAATATCCATTACATTATAGTGAGTGCAAGAAATAAAAGGAAACTACGCTATTTTTCAAAAATTTTAAACCCTACTCTGGGGGACTAGAGTCAAAGTCTCATCGTGGCGGCCCCGCGGTCAATAAAATTCGTATTTTGGACACCTTTCTGGATTTTTTTCTTGCGCACGCCCCTGAAAAACTACCGCCAATATTTACATCAAAATATTTTTGTCATTTTCATCAGATAATTTCCTGAATCTGAAAATCGAGTGTCCGAAATCCAAGGAGTTTTGGTGGCGCCTACCCCCCTCCACTTTCAGAAAAGCTTCTCAGTCCTTGCTATCTACATATAGTTTGCTAAGGGCAGACTAGCGCATTTTTTCGTCAAAGCGCGGAGATTTATATCGCCAGCTAATTTTTACGCCCGATTATGAGGGGCCACACATTGACAATTTTATCGGCTGAATATACAGTTGAACAAGTGATGTGATCGGTACAAAATGACGGCAAACGAAGATGTAAATATTACGTCATGATATAAACATTACACCTGATTAGTTGAAAGATATCGATCGGCTGATAATAATAAAAATCCGTACAAGCAAAACAATTCCGTTAATCAAAAATCTCACCCATTTCTCCGTAACGACCATAAAATTTTCTTCAAGAAATTTAAAGTTTGTGTGTCAAGTAACCTTGTTTCAGTAATTTCACGGTTAATATTCGGCCCCTTGCAAGAAAGTCCTTATGAAGAGAACAAGCTCTAGCATAGCGGATCAATTTTGAAATGTACGTGCCATAAGCAGGCGATTGTGGTGTGTTACTACACATGAATGGAAAATTAATGTTACGGCAGAATCGTCATTTCGTAGTTATTTTTATTATTTGTATGGCTTAGAGATATTTTATTAGTATATGGCCTTAAAGTGTAAAGGTTTTATTTTTTAAGGTCGTAGGTCACATGTCATAGGTCATCTTTTGCACACTGCCTTGAACTAGTTATTGTTGCCGCCATGTTAAGGAAGTTGGACGAAACTTTTACTTTTGTATTTAATCGATCATAGTTCCTCACAAGTCTTAAGTTTTGATTTTAATTATGTATTTTCATCAAAACCATTCATTCCTGAATTCATTCGAAACCATTCATTCATTCATGCAGCATTCATGCAGTATTTATTCATCTATTTGTGTAATATTCGAATGATGTTATGTTGTGAATGTGTATTCCTTAAGGGAACTATGTCTGTATGGACATTTGCTGATCCTATTCTGAATCTTCCTAATATGGTGGTAAATGTTACGTCTTACGTCGAAATATGATTGCTTGACCCTGTGGTGGTAAATGTTACGTCTTACGTCGAAATATGATTGCTTGACCCTGTGGTGGTAAATGTTACGTCAAATTATGATTATTTGACCCTTTGGTGGTAAATGTTACGTGCATATTTTACGAATCATCAATTCTATTGAAATGTGTTTAACAACAGCACATATAGGCCTAGTGAAGAACAATTGAAATAAGACATATATTACTGAAATATGTATTGTATACATACATGTATTGTACTGATTACTGAACTGTGTTTGTGATTTATTATTTTCATTATTAAATATTTACCGCATGGCGGCCCCCACATATTAGTTTTGAACTTGAGGTTGCTAAAGACCAGGGGCCTGTTGTCAGAAAGTTCGTATCTCTAAGATATCGTAAATGTCGTCATAAATGGTTAAGTTTACGACAATGCCGTTGTCAGTAGATTCGTAACTTTATGAGAATCTTAACGTTCGGATATTTTCAATTAAAAATCATAAATATTTAAGACCGCTCTGGACCGGTCTTAAGTCTATGATTCTCGTAAATTTATGATAACTTTAACACATTTTGCGAATTGTCATGGAAACTTGGCAAAATTGCGGCTGTTGTGTTGCTCCAAAGACCCCGAAGAAATCCAGAATCAATCATTTACACAACCGAGATGCCTTACACTCGTCGATTTACAATGGATTTTTTGAATGGTTTAACTGAGGTGAAGTGCGTCCAAGTTTTCCGTCTCAGCAGAAACGGAATATTCATGAAATTTTAGAGCCAATTGTGACTAGGCCAACGAAGAGACATCGATCTTTGGAATCTATCCACCAAGTATAAGTTTACTTCTGCCATTAGAATTGCCTCTTTTAGGGATTTCACGTTAATTTGAAATCGGTACCACTCGTTACATACATATGGAATACATGAACATATTCAGAAATCTTGCAATAGCGCAATCGAAATTTACATTTGACATTTAACAATGATTATATCTGATACCTTGAAGATTGTTTTCAAGCAATGTTGTACTATATTTCAGGTAGGTGCCTAACTTAAGTTTGCAGGCAGTGGCTGTTATCTTAATGAAGCCGGTGAAGGTCTCGGCCTTGAAAAAAGCACCGTATCGCCAGGGGCGAACATGTGCCCTTTTTGTCACGGAGACACGGACAATTTTTATGTCATAATAATTACAGCCGACGGAGGCAAGAGACGGAAAATGGGGATTTTATCTGGACTGGGCTCACATCCCCCCAAATTAAGAGCCGGCGGATACTATAAACCATGCGGCAGCCCAGAGCTGCAGTCAGCTGGTGTTCACGGACCCTTCCCCAGCCCTCCATCCCCTTCCCTCTATTAACCATGTACCCCGTATTATAAAATTTTATATTGGTCTTGATGAATAAAAATAAGTGCCATTTTCGCCTTTTTTTTTAAAGAAAAATACAACGCATTGATTCATGCAAATTTGTTCCAGCAAAATTTGTTGTGTCCTTATGCCCCAAAATATAAGCATGACGTACGTTCTGGTATACCTAAGAAGTGATCTAAAAAGCTCTAAAATACAAAATTTTCTCGGGGGGCTTACGGCGCTTACCCCCAGACCGGAAGGTTCCCTCGCTTCGCTCGGTCACATAGTGACATAGCGTATCGCGAATTGTGGCTACGGCGACTGGGCAGTACATCTTTATGCCATCCATTGCGAGGGAGTTAGACGAGGTATTATGCAAAAGTTTTTTTTAAACGAACCACTGGACCACTATCAAAGATTTTATACTACCACCCTGTCCCCGCCAGTAATTTTCCATTGATTTATTGACAAGTCACCAAACCACCAATTAATGGGCTACATACATAGAGTTATATAGTTGTTCTATTTATAACTCTATGGCTACATATCGCACCTTCGCTTCGACTTTTCTGTCAACATTGAACCTCAAACCTTTCCAGATATTTCTGGTTTTTCGATCGATTTACTTCACAACATATACAAAATATCTATCTTGATCAAACTCGTGCCCCGAAAAGGTAAAACTACATAAAATGGCGTCGAATTAGGTACTAAGCGATGTAAATTAATCAAAAAGCGCCATTTTTTTTATTCCGACTCCAAAGGTCATGACGCAATGGCCACGTGACAATTATCTTAAATAATGAAATATTTACGAGCCATTTACGATTTGTTTCAGGCAACGCTAATCTCGTAAAGTTATGATTATCATAAGTCGCTCGTATCTTTTCCTAGTTACGAGAATCTTAGACATAAGATATCATAAAATTACGAACTTTCTGACAACAGGCCCCAGAACACTATAACTTTATAAATCTGTGTAGACTGTGTAGTATTTATTTGTGACATTATGGCCACAGCACTTGAGCCAGACATTGAAATTGTGAATGAAGGACAGGATCCTGATGTAATTATTACTGAAATACAAACCGCAGACACTAATAAAAGTGCAGACTCACCTCCTAATACGTCAAGTGGAATTTTAGATAATATGTTATCAACATTGGCAGAGAAAAGACAATCTGTATCCAAACACAATAAAAGGGCTGAACTCCTAGCCAACCTTAGAACAATGAAAGAACAACATATTCTTAGGAAACAGCAATTACTGTTGGAATTGAAAAGAGAACAATTGGCCTTAGAAATTGAACTTTCTATGGCTGATACTGAAAGTGCTTATTTGAAATTTGAGACATCTACACCTCATCTAAATAGACATAATGTGAATACTAACATTGGTCCTCCTACTCTTTCATTTTACAGTGATAACAACAGCAAGACAACAACCTACTGAACAATTAAATGTTAATTTATCTTCTGACACCTTGAATTCTGAAAGTAGTTCAGTTTTGCATAAACTTTTAGAGAAACAGACTAATCTCACAGAGACTATATTGGATCATCAAAATAGAAGTCTATTGCCTCAACCTGATGTGAAAAAATTTGATGGTAACCCACTTGATTACAGAACTTTTATAAAAGCTTTTGAAAATAGAATTGAAAAGAGAATTGCTGATGATGGTGATCGTTTATATTATTTGGATCAACTCACTAAAGGCGAACCCAATGAGTTAGTACGCAGTTGCTTTCATATGGATCCAACAACTGGTTTTGTCAAGGCCAAACAACTTTTACATAAACATTTTGGGGATGAATATAAAATTACTACTGAACATTCTAATAAACTTTTAATGTGGTCACCTATGAAACCTGAACATATTGACCAGTTAAAGAAATTTTCTCTAGCACTGACTAGTTGCCTAAATGCTATGCATGACATAAACTATTTAACTGAAATGAATCATCCAAAAAATTTATTTGAGCTTATGGAGAAACTGCCTTACAACATGAGGGATAGGTGGCACAGTAAAGTAAAAACAGTTAAAGATGATATGGATAGAGCTGTGACTTTTGAAGACTTTGCTAAATTTGTTGAGTGGGAAGTTGATGCCATGACTGATCCAATATTTGGTAGAAATGTGAAAAATATTTCAAACAATGATAAAAGTAAACCTAAATCTGGTAATTTTACTAAACCAAAACAAAGTTTAGCCACTAAGACTGACACAAATCAAAATACATTCCATTCTAAAAGAGTTTGTTTTTATTGTGGAAAGGACAATCATTTACTAGATAACTGCTTCGAATTCATGAAGATGCCTATGGATAAACGTAAAGACTATGCTAAAGAGAAATCATTGTGCTTCGGATGCCTAAGCAAGGGCCATGACTCTAAAGTTTGTCGAAAAAGAAAGACATGCAGAAAATGTAATAAGCCTCACCCTACTTGTGTTCATTATGAACATTCAACAACCCAAAATGTTAATAATGGATTTGTCAATAAACTGAAACATGAACCTGAAGTTTTGATGTCAATTTTGCCTGTGAATGTTAAAGTACAAAATAGCAAAATGATAAAAACTTATGCTTTCTTAGACAATTGTTCGAGTGGATGCTTTTCATCCAATTATATTAAGAATAAATTAGGTCTGTTTTGTGAAAAAACTTCTTTGATGTTAGGGAGGATGCATGGCAGATCTCTAATTGATAGTTATGTGATTGAAAATATGATAGTTTCAGACTTGAATAATTATAACTCTGTTAAATTGCCTAAAGTGTTTGTAAAAGACATCATTCCTGTGGATAGGTCCAATATTCCAACAAAATCAGTAATCCAAAGATGGGATTACCTGCAAACATTAAACATTCCTGAACTGTTTACTGACTTAGAAAAAGGCTTGACAAATTGTGTACAAGCCCATGAACCATTAAAGGTTGTACCTAGTGTAAATGGTGGACCTTATGCCGTGTTAACTCGATTGGGGTGGACAGTTAACGGAGTAGTGAACCCCATTGAACATTCTTTCTCAGTAACCTGCAACAGAATATTCCTGAAGGAAGTGAATTCGACTAAAAGTCATGAAGTAGTGATGAAAGAATCAGTACGTGAAGTTGTAGACCCAAAATTGATCTGTCAAATATTTGAGAGGGATTTTAATCATATAGAACTTGCTTCGACTGAATATGGACCGTCAATTTTTGTGTTCCATTACCTTTCAAAGATCAAAATGTGACAATTCCTAACAATCAACATCAAGCCGAAAAACGTTTGTATTACTTAAGACGTAAGCTTTTGTACAATGTTAATTATAGATCTGATTATTGTGAATTTATGGACAATCTTATTAATTGTAAATATGCTGTGGAGGTTCCACAAAATGACTTAACTTGTGATAGTGTGTGGTACATTCCACACCACGGCGTGTATCACCCACGTATGTCAAACAAAATACGCGTCGTCTTTGATTGTAGTGCCAGACTAGATGGAAAGTCCTTAAATGATTGTTTACTTCAAGGACCAGACTTGACTACACTTTATTTGGTGTATTAGTACGTTTTCGTGAGAAACCTGTAGCCTTTATGGATGACATAGAGGCCATGTTTCATCAAATCAAAGTGCCGACTCATCATAGTAACTTTCTTAGATTTTTATGGTGGAAAGACAATAATTTTAACAACCAACCTACTGAATTTAAAATGACTTCACATCCTTTTGGAGCAGTTTCAAGCCCAAGTTGTGCTAATTATGAAAGAAAACTGCTGATGTGATAATAAATTAGTTACCGATACAATTAAACGGGACTTCTATGTCGATGATTGTTTGAAATCATGTGAAACAGACTTAGAAGCTATTAATCTTTCTGCAGAACTTTCTGAATCGTGTGCTAAAGGTGGATTCCATTTGACAAAATTCACAAGCAACAGTCGATCTTTGTTAGATAATTTAAGTGAAGATAAACTTGCTAAGGGTATTAAGAGCATTGACTTGAACTATGATAATTTACCCATTGAACGCGCTTTAGGAGTTCATTGGTGTGTTGAAAATGACACATTTGGTTTTAGAATAACCCTTCAAGATAAACCCTTAACTCGTTGGGAATTTTATCTGTTGTAGCCTCCATATTTGACCCACTTGGCTTAGCATCGCCTTTTACCATTCAGGCCAAGAAAATTTTGAGAGAAATTTGTAGAGACAACCATGGTTGGGATGATCCTGTTTCTGAACATCATAGAACTCATTGGATAAAATGGAGAGATCAATTATTGAATTTAGAGAACTTTCATGTTTCCCGTTGTTTGAAACCTAGAGACTTTGGCACGGTGGTGCAATGTGAATTACATCTATTTTCAGACGCTTCCTCGACTGCATATGGTTCAGTTGTGTATCAAAGGATTATAAACGATAAAGGTGACATAAGTTTTAATTTTATTGTAGGCAAAGCAAGACTTGCACCTGTTAAATCTGTAACTATTCCTAGGTTAGAACTTAGCGCTGCAACATTGTCTGCTAAGTTGTGTGATACCTTGTTAAAGGATTTATGACGTATAAAACCAACTAAGACAGTTTTTTGGACTGATAGCATGACTGTGCTTCAGTATATTCGGAATGAGCGGAAAAGGTTTCATGTATTCGTATCAAACCAAATTTCTACAATTCGGGGACTTTCTAAACCTGAGGACTGGGCTTAGGTGTCAACAAATAATAATCCAGCAGACGACGCTTCACGAGGACTATCTGCTGACGAACTCGTTAATAGTCGTACATGGTTAATGGGGCCGGAGTTTTTACATACGCCTGCTTCAGAATGGCCTCCACAACCTGTTATTTCAAAGATTGAAACAAGTGACCCAGAAATTAAAGCTGAACAATCTGTATTTGTTTCTAAAATAGAAAGAAATCCTACTCAGGAATTTATTGAGTGCTTTTCTAATTAGTTTAAGCTCAAACGTGCAGTGTCTTGGATTCTACGTTTGAAACTCCATCTTCTGATATTCCGGACAGTGTAAAGTATCCTATTATTTTGCCAAAAGACAAGAATCATGTTAGTAAATTAATTGTACGTGACACACATGAACGTTTAGGACATTCCGGACGAGGACATACTATCTCAATGCTAAGAGAAAATTTTTTGATTATAAACTGTAATTCTTTTGTCAGGCATATCCTTTCACAATGTGTAATGTGTAGGAAATTACGAGCACCAGTCATAACTCAAAAGATGGCTGATTTGCCGAAAGACACCTTCAGCGCCCTTTTCATCCGTTGGAATTGACTATTTTGGACCCTTTCTTGTAAAAGAGGGACATGGTGTAGTGTTTACCTGCCTCATTATTCGAGCTGTTCATATTGAAATCGCGCGTTCGCTTGATTCAAGCTCTTTTATACAAGCTCTTTGAAGGTTTTTGGCACGTGGAGGTGCTGTTAGTGAGATCAAAAGTGACAACGGAACTAATTTTTGCGGAGCCGAGAGAGTTGCATGAAGAAATATCAAAGTGGAATAAAAATGCAATTAGGAAAGATTTACAACAAAGAAACATTGAGTGGATCTTTAACCCTCCAACTGGAAGCCAC
Source organism: Lottia scabra (assembly GCA_029955415.1). Lineage (NCBI taxonomy): Eukaryota > Metazoa > Mollusca > Gastropoda > Lottiidae > Lottia > Lottia scabra. Next base: position 19,925,571 of record JARJEI010000001.1, read on the forward strand.
CATGGAGGAGCCTGGGAAAGGCAAATTAGAACTATTCGCAAAGTTTTAAACGCCTTGTTACAAGGACGAAATACTGTATCTTTAAGTGATGAATCCTTAAGAACATTTATGTGCGAAGTGGAAAGTATTATCAACAGTAGGCCATTAACATTTACTTTGAATGATCCGGACGATTTTAATCCATTACTCCCAATAATTTATTAAATCTGAAATCATCTTCTTGGATTTTACCTCCAGGTGACTTTGTGCGCGAGGATGTTTATTCTCGAAAGGCCTGGCGTCAGGTACAATATTTAGCTGACTCTTTCTGGAATCGTTGGCAAAAGGAGTATTTGGTACTTTTGCAGGAACGTGCTAAGTGGACAAAAACTGAACGCAATGTATCTGTTAACGATATGGTGCTTGTTGTAGACGATAATTTACCTCGTAACCAATGGTACATGGCTAGAGTTTTAAATGTCAATTCAGGCTCTTTAGGTTTTGTTAGAAGTGTAACTGTGAAAACACGCTCTAGTACTATGCAAAGACCTATTTCGAAGCTTGTGCTGCTTCTGCCGTTTTAGATTAATGTTAAACGCTGTTTGTTTAAGGGGCCGGTATGTTACGGCAGAATCATCATTTCGTAGTTATTTTTATTATTTGTATGGCTTAGAGATATTTTATTAGTATATGGCCTAAGTGTAAATGTTTTATTGTATTAAGGTTGTAGGTCACATGTCATAGGTCATCTTTTGCACACTGCCTTGAACTAGTTATTGTTGCCGCCATGTTTAGGAAGTTGGACGAAACTTTTACTTTTGTATTTAATCGACCATAGTTCCTCACAAGTCTTAAGTTTTGATTTTAATTATGTATTTTCATCAAAACCATTCATTCCTGAATTCATTCGAAACCATTCATTCATTCGAAACCATTCATTCATTCATTCATGCAGCATTCATGCAGTATTTATTCATCTATTTGTGTAATATTCGAAATGATGTTATGTTGTGAATGTGTATTCCTTAAGAGAACTATGTCTGTATGGACATTTGCTGATCCTATTCTGAAACTTCCTAATATGGTGAAATTGACCCTTTGGTGGTAAATGTTACGTCTTACGTCGAAATATGATTGCTTGAACCTTTGGTGGTAAATGTTACGTCTTAGGTCGAAATATGATTGCTTGACCCTGTGGTGGTAAATGTTACATCGAATTATGATTATTTGACCCTTTGGTGGTAAATGTTACGTGAATATTTTACGAATCATCAATTCTATTGAAATGTGTTTAACGACAGCACATATAGGCCTGAAATATGTATTGTATACATATATGTATTGTACTGATTACTGAACTGTATGGAAGGGCAAACCAGTCATAATTAAATTCAATGCACATTTGTCTATGTCAATTGTAACATGTTCAATGACAAATGTTTCAAGTGAAAATTTCATTTACGAAACAAACTTTTAGCAAACATTGTCTAAGTTATATACACTATAACACGTGTTATTTCTCAAAAGACAATAGTTACATGCAATTTCTCTGATAAAAATGATCAAAATACTTAAGTCTTATGAGAAAACTCAAAATGCAGTGATGAAACCTAAAAAAAAATTACAACTCTCATTTCAACTTTGTTTTAGCTACTTATACCTTTTGAAAAAGACGAAAGACAAATGACACGAAACGTCTGTAATTTTACACATGTTTTTTAACAAATGTACGATGCATCTTCTCTTTAGTCATTTCACTTTTGTCATTTCACTTTTGTCATATCTTTTTTTTACGACCAACACGTGACAATCACGTGATTTGATATAATAAAAAAATGTTATGAAGTTAGCATACAGATTCAACTAGCACACAGGTTCGGGTCTATTGGTATCAGCATAAACATTCGCGGCAAATCGACCCATTATAAAAAAATTTAACTTAAATAATGCTAAAATAACTTGATTTTTTTTTTTATGAGAAATGATGAAATAAGTGTTCTTTCAATTTCGCAAATACCTATAGGGCTACCTCGCCTATTCTTTATACGGTGGCCCATTAAGCCACATACTTTTTTTAATACGCCCACATGAACTGGGACTTCAGATTTCCTGACATTTCACAGCTAATTTAAGTCTCAGGGATCTAGAATAGAAAATTTTGAGAACTAAACGCCTGTAAACGCTATTTCCTGACATTTTCTGACAAATATAAGGTATATTTGTATCAGGATTTCAGGGCCATCAGGAGAAATCTTTGAGAATTTGATGCTTGGAAACGCAACTTCCTGACATATTCCACCAAAATTATAGTTCGAGATCATAAATTTTGTATAAGGTTTGAGGGACCTAGCCTAGACAATTTAAGAAATAGATGCCCATAATTGCAACTTCGTAACGAACTTAAGGTTTCGTTACTTAGAAGTTCCCATGGAATTTAAGGTTTAAGATTATTTGTGTAGGATCTGCGATATCTCGTCTAGAAAATTTTGAAAGTTAAATGCCTGAAAACACAATTTTCTGACATTTCCCAGCTAATTTAAAATTATTTGTCCCCTATAACATTTTGAAAACGCCCGTATATACGCTATTTGCAGAAATTTAACGTCGAATTTAAGGCTCAGAATTATTTGTTTTATAAAAAAGACTCCCGTAGTTCTAGTACTTCTGGAGGCTATTTACAAATATTCAAGGCTCAAATCGATCATCGAAAATGCTGAACATTCCTCTTTCAGTTAAAATAATTTACATTTTTTATTGGGTCGATTTGTCACGAATATTTATGCTGAGACCAATAGACCCGAACCTGTGTGCTAGTTGAATCTGTATGAAACTTCATAACATTTTTTATTATATCAAATCACGTGATTGTCACGTGTTGGTCGTAAAAAAAGATATGACAAAAGTGAAATGACAAAAGTGAAATGACTAAAGAGAAGATGCATCGTACATTTGTTAAAAAACATGTGTAAAATTACAGACGTTTCGTGTCATTTGTCTTTCGTCTTTTTCATAAGTAGCTAAAACAAAGTTGAAATGAGAGTTGTATTTTTTTTAGGTTTCATCAGTGCATTTTGAGTTTTCTCATAAGACTTAAGTATTTTGATCATTTTTATCAGAGAAATTGCATGTAACTATTGTCTTTTGAGAAATAACACGTGTTATAGTGTATATAACTTACACAATGTTTGCTAAAAGTTTGTTTCGTAAATGAAATTTTCACTTGAAACATTTGTCATTGAACATGTAACAATTGACATAGACAAATGTGCATTGAATTTAATTATGACTGGTTTGCCCTTCCATAGAACTGTGTTTGTGATTTATTATTTTCATTATTAAATATTTACCGGTACGACTGGTCTTAGCTTTAACTATGCTGATAAGCCAATGATGTGTTGGTGCGTCATTTCGTCCATGGCGGCCCCCACAATTAACAATAGGAAAATCAAAGTCGTCACGTTTGTCACGGTTGTTTTCAATTTCGAGAAGCAAATCCAAATAGGACGCTTTAGTCTTGGAATCAGTAGTGTCTTTTAAATACACCGGGAAAAGGCACATGAGCGAATTTGCTGGCGAATTTAATCGCAGCTGAATGTAATCGGCCGAAAATATCTAACATTTTTATGTCGGCGATTTGTAGGCTAAGGCCGTAAACACGAGCGTATTTTTTCGGGTGATTATATAATTCTCTGCGATTGGGCGACAAAATACGCTCGTCTGCCCCTAGCATTACATTTTTTATGTCGGCGATTCCTACAGCCGTAAAAATTCGCTGTAAATTATACCGGGCACACAAGCGTATGCTTAAATGGCGATTATAAAATTTGCCGCGATCGTGCGGCTGCAAAGTTAAACATAAAGCGCATATAAATATGTCCAATTTTGTAGCCAACCTTATATGAGACCATACACGCCAAAGAATATGGAACTATGCCGTAGCCTAAAAAAAATACATAAATATTCAGAAATTGAAAGACAAATCTTAAGTTAGCGGTGTATTCATTTTTATTACACAACAGACCATAGTGGAACTTGGGACCCAAAATGGCGTCTGTAGACATTTTACGTCTTATTTTTATGACGTCATTAGAATTCCTTGCCTCACAGTTGTCGCAACTTTACATATATAGGGCTTTGGTTGGGTAGGACCTCTGATGTCATTAGCTTGATGACGTCATAATTTTTATGACTTTTTTGCAATTGCAATTTCTATCATTTTTTACCTACAATTTTCAACCGATTTCGATGGATATTTTTTTGTTTATTTCAATTTTGTCTTTTCTACAGGATAATCACTTAAAAACTTACAATTTTTTACTTTTGACGCTGAATTTTGGAACTCTTTTTTGACGCTTTTTTCAACTTCCACAGTTTTATTTCGATCACTATGAAAACTTCTAGGCATATAGACATTGTTATCGCGAACAAAACTGTGTTTTCAAAATTTTGATATCACTTCCGGTTTTGACGTCATCTGTTTGTAAACTTGAAATTTCAACTTCCAGAGTTTTGAAGATATTTGAATATTTCTTTTTGCATTATGTTAGAAACTGTCATCATAAAAGACATATATAATAAAATTTGACCCGGAAGTAATATGTTAGGCGCCATGTTATTATGACTAATTTTTATAAAACTCAAAATGGGGCCTCAGGGGATAATCAGATTTGCACAATATTGGTGTCTATGAAATCCTTAGTCGATTGCCACCAACCTTATGACAGCGGATTTTTGAATTTCAATTTAGACTTTTTTCTATTTCCGGACAAAGAATTTCAGTAATGACCGAAACTTTCAAGTGACCTTGACCTTTGATGACCTTTTGACCTGTACAAAAGTTATTGCCCTTAACGAGATCTATCAAATGATATATTTATTTCCAATTTTTGATGTTTACTTCCGGTTTTATTGCCATTTGAAAATTTCAATTTTTAACTTAACTTTTTTGTCACGAGACCTAATTAACATACGTCACAAATTTGTAGACATATTTACTATGCTAAATCTGCTCTTTCAAATGATATATAACACAAAATATTTGAATCAAAATTGCGCTTTTTAAAACCTGCAAATTTTGTGCCAATTTTCATTGTAACTGTGCGTGTTTTTTGGAAATTTGATTTTGATCGATCTGAAAACTTACAAGTAGATAAACAATTTGATAATGAACAAAACAATATTTCTGAAATTTTGATATCACTTCCGGTTTTGACGTCATTTGTTTGTAAACTTGAAATTCTAACTTCTGGAGTTCCAGAAGTATTTGCAAGTTTCTTTTTGCATCATGTTAGAAATGGTCATCAGAAAAGAAATGATAAAATCCGACCCCGAAGTACTATGTCAGGTGCCATGTTGTTGTGACTTATTTTTATAAAACTCAAAATGGGATCTCAGGGGATAATCTAATTTGCATAATATCGGTGTCTATGAAATCCTTAGTCGATGGCCAACAACCTTGTGGCAACTGATTTTTTAATTTCGATTTCTTTATATTTCTAGACAAGAATTTTAGTAAAGACTGAAACTTTCAAGGCTCATATTTCTAAATCTATTAGTTCAAATGACTAGGAAGTATTATTAGCCTGTAATCTTCAATTAGGTGTTACACACCTCGAGAGGATTTTTTGATACTATATCTGACAACATGTGATAGTCTACGTTGTTGTATTACAACGTATCATTCCCTCAGCACATCATACGATTCATGATCAGTATACCGACGTCTAGAAAGTTACAAGATACCATATTGTTTCTTTTAACGCTTCTCACTGGTCAATCCCGGCATTGGTCGAGATGATGCCTTCGGATTTTTCAACCCGGTTTCACCCTCTCAATGATGCAGGTCGCAGGGGCTTACATGGAAAAAGCGCATAGTCGTTCGGATGGGACAATAACCCAAGGTCCTGTGCGCAATTGGCTGTGCACGTTAAAAACCCCTCGACAGTTGGAAAATCGAAAATAAGAGCAGGCTAATGCCGCAAAATTTCCCTCATTGCACACTGCAGGGCGTTTGCCCATCCTCAGTCAGCCCATATATGTGCAGAAAAGTCGGACGTAAAACTCCATTCATTTCATTTCATTTCTTTCATATGTATGATAATGCATATGAAAAATATTAATAAATATTCTTTAACTATTCTATTTCCAATGATGTATAAACATAGCTTGCCAGGCAAGGTAATATACGCCCACTGGCCCACTGGCTTTGACTTCAAACAAATATATTTGACAGTTACAAGAAAAGTTATTAAGAACATTCACATCAAGTTTCTTCAAAATCTGTCCAGTATTGTGCCTCCTATAGTGTTTATGAGCTAAAAATTGAACATGTTTTCAAGAACAAGAGCAATAATTCTTAGTAAATGTTTTTTATTTTGCTGATTTTCAATAGGGTTCATCCTTGGGCGGTAATAAACATTATCAGTAAGTTTCATCAAAATCCGTTACGAATTGTGACCTGTATAGTGTTTACGAGCCAAATATCAAACGCGTTTTTAAGAACAAGGGCAATAATTCATAGTAAATATTTTCCGATTTTGCTGATTTTCAATAGGGGTTATCCTTGGGCGGTAATAAACATTACCATTATGTTGCATCAAAATCGTCAAGAATTGTAACCTGTAGAGTGTTTACGAGCTAAAAATCAAACGCGTTTTTAAGAACAAGGGCAATAATTCATAGTAAATATTTTCCAATTTTGCTGATTTTCAATAGGGTTTATCCTTGGGCGGTAATAAACATTACCAGCAAGTTTCATTACAATCCTTTAAGAATTGTGACCTGTAGTGTGTTTACGAGCAATTGTGGACCGACGGCTGGACATGAGTGACGACAATATACACTCCACATTTCATGTGGGCGTATAAAAATGTACATTAATAAAAACAACTTTTTAATCAGATGACTTTTCACTACCGAACCTGAACTGGTTATTTCGCAGTATGGATTGAAATTGCCACTTTTCACCCATGGACGAAACCGGATGCGCACTGCACAGTATCGTCTCACGATTCTAGTTGCTGTGCGTTCTAGCGAACGCATTGCTTTGTTTTCATAATGTATGTTTTGTTTTTTTTGTCTACTTCTGGTCACGCTATTTCGGTATAAAGGACACATGGAACACACTATCTCAGATAATTTCCCACTATGCCTAACTGCACGGTAATAGGTGAATATAAAATGATGCATTTTCGTCCAACAGGAAATGACGTATGGCAAATAAGTCCAATTTAATGTTTATACCGTTTTAGAATTTGAAAATTTTGGGTCAAGTTTCATTGTAATTGTCCTTGTTTCTTCTGTCTGCTGGTATTTCTGAATCCATTTCATCTGCATTTTTATACGCTCACATGAAAATATAGACATTTATTGCCGTCACCCCTCACCGTCCGTCAACAATTTCTTGTACACACGATAGAGACTAGATTTTTTTATCCGATTTGAATGAAGCTTGGTATGTGATTTATCTTGATAATATCTCGGATGATTTCCAAAATGGCGCGATTCCAGTCGTTGGTTTAATAGTTATTGCCCTTGACTTAGTGAAAAAACCGTTAAAATTAACTTGTGTTTACGCGAGAGAGCTAGGTTTTTTTTATCCTATTTGAATGAAACTTGGTATGCGTCTTCATCTTCAACTTTAAACAGCTCTGTCACGTGACCTAATTCATGTACGTCACAAATTATCTTCTATTATTATCACGCTTTATCTCCTGTTTCCAAAAATGTATAACACTAGATATTTTGATCAAAATTGATTTTTGGAATTTTGTTCTTTGTTCTATAGTAACTCTGCGTGTTTTTTTGGCGGGAAAAAAACATGTGTTATCTGAATTACGGATTTCATAAGATAGGTAACAATTTCTTCTTAAGATATGGAAGAACATGACTGACAAAGAAAAAAATATGATAAAATCGTAACCGGAAGTAACACGCTGGCCACCATCTTGAAATGAACATGTTTTCTTTAAATCAAGAGAAGTGAACAGGGTATCATCTGATTTGTATAATATTGATGTCTAGGGCATTTTCAATCTATGACCAACAAAATGATGACAGCCAATTTGCTAATTTCGATTATGATGTTTGCCTATTTCCGGTAAAAAATATTCAGAAATGGCCAAAATTTCCAAAGCTCATTACACGTTACCTTGGATTTGGGTGACCTTATGACTTGAACAAAAGTTATTGCCCATGATGAGATCTACCCAACGATGTATTCATTTTTGTTGTCCAATATTTACTTCCGGTTTTATAGCCATTTAAAAATTGTTAGTTTGAACTTTGAACAGCTCTGTCACGTCACGTGACGTCACAAAATATCTTCTTTTCTTATTACGCTGTATCTCCTCTTTCCAGTGATATATAACACTAGATATTTTGATCAAAATTGCTGGAATTTTGTTCTTTGTTCTATAGTAACTCTGCGTGTTTTTTTGGCGGGAAAAATACATGTGTTATCTGAATTATGGATTTCATAAGATAGGTAACAATTTCTTCTTAAGATATGAAAGAACATGATTAACAAAGCAAAAAAATATGACAAAATCGTAACCGGAAGTAACACTTTGGCCACCATCTTGAAATGAACATGTTTTCTTTAAATCGACATCCGATTTATATAATTTTGATGTTTATGGCATTTTCAATCTATTGCCAACAAAATGAGGGCAGCTGAATTGCTAATTTCGATTATGGTGTTTGTCTATTTCCGGTATAAGATATTCAGCAATTATTGTAACACTTTTAAAGCTCATAACTTGTGACCTTGCCATTTGTTGACCTTATGATTCGAACAAAAGTTATTGCCCGAAATGAGATCTATCCAATGGTGAATTCATTTTTGTTGTCCAATATTTACTTCTTGTTTTATAGCCATTTGAAAATTGGCAGTTTGAACCTAATTAACGTACGTCACAAAAAAATCGTCTTTTCTAATTATGCTTTATCTCCTCTTGATATATAATAGTAGATATTTTAATCATTTTGCTTTTTTTTTAATTTGGAAATTTTGTTCATTGTTCTAAAGTAACTGCGTGGCTTTTTTGGCGCGAAAAAACACGTGGTTCCTAAATTGTGGATTTTTAAAGAGAGTCGACACATTCTTATGAAGATATAAAATGACATAACATTCATAGAAAAAAAAAGGATAAAATTGGACCCGGAAGTAACTAGTAGACCACCATCTTGAAATGACCAACTTTTCTTTAAATCGATATAAGTGATCAGGATATCATCCGATTTACATAATGTTGATGTCTATGTCATCTTCAATATATTACTAACAAAATGGTGACAGCCGATTTCCTAATTTCGATTAAAAGTTTTGTCTATTTCCGGTTAAAGAAATTCCGCAATAGCAAACACTAATTTATATGCAGGACTAAAATGCAACCGTTCAAGGATGTTTAAATTGCGCACTGCTCAGTGCCGGTATCACGGTTCTAGTTTTATTTTGTATTGGACTCACTTTGTATCCTGTCATTAGAATCAAGTTTATTTGTTTAAACTGTGATCACCATTATCTTCTTCATGACTGGTTTGGATGTTCAACTATTATTGTGGGACTTTGCGTCCCAGTTTGTTATCAAAATGTTTCCATTTTTTTTCTTTTTCGCTTTTTACACAGGGCACACAGCGTAAACAGCTGCAGCAACCTTTTTACAGCCCAGTGTGTTTATTTTTTTCTAGGTACTTAATGAATATAAATTGAAACAAATTTGCAAAACCGAAAGTAGTGCATTTGCAAAATGTGCAAAAAGTGGTTTTTGGGGCCTGGAAGGTGCAATTTTAGACCGATTTTGCTCGGGTTTTCATTTTTAGAATCTGTAGCGAAATCCTCATTAACTATGAGTTAAAAAAATTTGATTTTCAAATATTCGTTGCACACTTTTTGCATCTAAACTTAAGCAATTTTTGGCCATTTTTTCTATTTTCTTTGCTATTTGTCTGATTTATCTGAAATCTTTATTGAAAATAAAGAACAAGGTAGTAAATAAAACTGCGCAGTCAAAAGTTTTGCATCACTTCCGGTTTACAAGTTATAAGGGTGCAAACTTTCGGTTGACCCACTTCCGCTGTAATTGATATTTTTTAATGAAACTTGTACTGATCGGTCGCTAGAGTTATGGGATAAGTGTGCAGTAAAAAGATCGAAAATTGGAATGATATTTCAGACGCCATTTTGATTTCCCTGAAACTCTTCGATTTTTATGCAGCCAATTTGGCTGAACCGAATTTCAAATGAAAGAACATAAAAATTGGAGAAAATTCTAGGAAGCCCATTTTTTAATTTCGAATTTGCTTTTTTGCAATTTCCTGTTGAATTTTTTCAATTATTGAAGGCTCATATCTCATGACCTTGACCTTTGATGACCTTGACCTTAAGTAAGTCAGAGGTCATCGACCTTGGCTACCAGATTAATATTTGACCTCCGATATCAACTTCCGGTTTGATATCTGTCCAAAAACAGCGAAATTGACAACTTTGGATTGCTATAGCAAGTGACCTAATTCACTTAAGGCTTGTTTATATGCGTCCTCTGACAATGCAGAACTTTAGACGCAGTGCACGGAAAAGGAGAAGGCAACGGATGATACAAGCGTTTGTTTTGGCCATCGGCTCATCTTTGCTACGAGAAAGATTAATATAGATGAAGGAAAGAAGCAGAAGTTGGTGGAACGATATTGCTTTAAAAACATTTGATGATAGCCAATGGGTTGAAAATTTCAGAATGTCTCGAGGAGTATTTCTCATTGTCTGCCAACAGTTACAACCACATATGCAATATTCTATATTCTGTTAGTGTTTTAAGTCAGTATATAAGTCTGGGTAAATATCAAAATGAGTTTACAAGCACATAATGCCACTCAGGGGTAAATGTACCCCTGGGGTAAACACATTTGCTCTACCTCCAGAGGTAGTGCAAATTTACCACGTGGGGTAATAATACTTACTGGGGTAAATGCGTTTATATGTCTAAATTTACCCCTTTAGGCAAATATACCCACCAGGGTAAAAATACCCATGGGGTAAATGAATGCATGTAAACAAGCCTTTAGAGAGTTAATTGTTTCAGATTCTGAATGTGCTTTCCGAGCTCTTTTGAACGATATATCACAGTTGATTGTAATGTAAAATTTGAATTTAGGCCATACCAAAATAATATTCTGTTCGTCGGGAATTCCGTACCCGATTTTCCGTAATTGAAATTTTATTTTTAAAATTAAAAAATAATATTCCGTATGTATCAAAAGAGCTCCCGTATGTAAAATTTTGAAAAAAGAATTTTTAATTTTAAAAAAAAAATTATATTTCCCGTATGTCCGTAGGCTATCTCTAAATTGATCAGATAACATGATTGTTTAGCTCTCATTTTTAGTTTCATTTTTATTTCTCTAAGCCAATTGCGCCCTCTATTGTCAGTTTGTGGACATCGTGCCACTTGTCTTATCATCGGCGGATTCGTACCATACGGCCCACCGCCATCGTATTAGAGTAACGGAAGTAGCCGAGCGGTAACCGAATGGATTCGTACCATTGGATTGTCTCGGCCTTTCATATTAAGATACCTCGGCCTCGTACCTAGACACCTCGGCATCGGGTTATTTTACATCGACCACAAGGTGTGAATTGATCAATCAACAGGATTAATCACCACTTTAATCATGCCAAGCGTAATCAGGTATTGACTTGGATCTCATGGATATAAAACAAGTGCCTTTGACTCCAGTAGAGTACAAGCCTGACCTAATTCTACTTCCACTGATCACGTGGACAGCAGGTGTTCACAATATTCTTTGATCTCAATGGGTCTTGTTTTCTATCAAAATGTACCCATCAATTTAATCAGTGGTGTCACAAATTAACGGGATCTTATTGTTTTTAGTCACCTAATCTTATAAAACGTTTATTCAAGTAGATTAAGTTTATTGTGAACAAAAGATTCACAGAATAACTACCGTCATGAGTACTGTTATCAGAACTATTTTTTCCCGCTCAATTTTATTGGTGCCAGTAAGTCTACAATCTGAAGTCAACTGTAACTTGTATTACTGTCTTGTCAGCAATGTGTTTGAAAGTTCTGAAACTTTTGGATGATTTTAATGGATTTAAGGATTAAGATCGTTCCCGGTAACATTATTAAACATCGATCTATTGGATAGCATTTTGATCAACGGTAATTTCAAATCTTTTCTTTCTTCCGTGTTTTTAAACATTGATCTATTGGTAGGCCTATAACATTTTGATCAACGGCAATTTCAAATCTTTTCTTTCCGTGTTTTTAAACATCGATCTATTGGTATAGCATTTTGATAAACGGTAATTTCAAATCTTTTCTTTCCGTGTTTTTATACATCGAATTTTGGAATACGGAATTAAAATAATATTTTCATCAAAATTTAAAATGGAAAAATAATTTAAAAGATAGTGGACCACGGCCATATACGCCTAACGAAAAAGTCGAAAAAGGAAAAAATTTAATCAGGAGAAAACAAAACTTTCTCAAACCTTTCGATTTAGCTCCAATAACATCCATTTTAAGTTTCATCAAAATCGGTTGAAAACTAAGAGAGTAATAGCATATTTAAGATTTGGGGCAAGGGCAATAACTCTGCTTGTAACAATCGAAAATAGCTCAAATTCGAACTTGATCTTCGTTTTCTGATCATATATACACATATCAAATTTCATTTGATTCCGTCAAAAACTCTAGTTTTTAGAGCGTTTACAAGGAAATGTTGATGGACGGACCGACAGATTTGAGGCAAGGGCAATAACTCTGCTTCTAACGATCGAAAAAAGCTCAAATTCGAACTTGATCTTCGTTTTATGAATATGTATACACATATCAAATTTCATTTGATTCCGTCAAAAACTCTAGTTTTTAGAGCGTTTACAAGCAAATGTTGATGGTCGGACCGACGGATTTGGGGCAAGGGCAATAACTCTGCTTCTAACGATCGAAAATAGCTCAAATTCGAACTTGATCTTTGTTTTATGAATATGTATACACATATCAAATTTCATTCGATTCCGTCAAAAACTCTAGTTTTTAGAGCGTTTACGAGCAAATGTTGACGGACGGACGGACGGACGGACGGACGGACGGACAGGGGTGACTACAATATACGTCCTCATAGAGAGATGAGGGCGTATAAAAATACATTGAAAAACGGTACATTGAATTATAACTCCGCTTGATATCTAAGTCAATACCTGATTACGCTTGGCATGATTAAAGTGGTGATTAATCCTGTTGACCAATCAATTCACACCTTGTGGTCGATGTAAAATAACCGGAGGCCGAGGTATCTTATCATAGTATATGAATGGCCGAGCTGTCTCGAGTCCGAGACGTCGTGACCCCTGTATATTAATATCATTTTAACTGAAAATTTGAAATAATTTGATGATTATTTCTGGATTATTGTAAGAGTTATTTCCTTTGACAATACAATACCACATTTAATAGATGTATGTAATATTGACAAAGGCAATCACTCTTACCATAATCCATAAATAATCAAAGTGGCATGTGTGCACGAAAATGTAGTTTATGCCTGATAAACAAATGCTATTATTGTTATTTTATCTGAATACATTCAAAATCATTCAGCAGAAAAATTTTTAATAGTACGAAGGGACAGTTTTTTTTTTTTAAATTAAAAATTATAATATCGCACCAACAAAATCAATGATACTAACTTTTAGACATTTTTTTTTTAAAATTAAAAAAAAAATTTCGTTCGCTCGTACCTTTTTTTTTCCAAGAAATCCCGAAGAACAGAAAATTATTTTGGTATGGCCTTATTATATTTTGCAATTTTGAAAACCCTTACCCGATTTTTTGAATTTTTTGACTTTAATATATGCATAGTTTATGATCTATTAAGATTAGAGGCTTTAAAATTGGAACATAATTGAACATACCCCATATAAATGTATCCATTAAAAAAAATTGACATGGGCGGTGCACATCCGGGTTAAATTTTAATTTTGTTTACATTTTGTTGTCTGGAAAAAATCCATATAAACTACATTTTTTTTAAAAAATGCTTCTGCACACACAAACCTCACAAAGTCGTGTTAGATTTTGGTTTTGTTATACACTCTCTTTAAGAGAGAGACCATATCTTTAAATTTATTTTTATTATGTATGTAGAATAGGTTATCATAGTGTAGATTTGTTTAAAACGTTTTAGGGTCTGGTTAATCTAAAATGTATTGACGTGTAAGGTTAGCATTAGATACATGGCATGCAAAGCACGTGCATTGAATCTACCAGGGTATATTAGGTTGGAAATATTTAGTTTGGTGGCTCATTCTGTTAATACTAGAGTGTTGTAGTTGGTCCTGTGTTTCAGTAGTCTCATATTGTAGTAATAGATGTCATGATATAGAACATCCATTAGTTTTTCTCAGCTGTACTTTGTAATGTACATGTACGTCGACTAGTCTGGGGACATGAATGAAATGGTCGATGATAGCTGATATGGTTCTATGGTATGTTTTAAAATGGTACTAATAGTCTGTGTGACATTGATTTAGTTTGCATCTAATGGTGTTAGAGATGTTGTCTGGGTGACGCTACAAGACATTTCTTTTTCTATATGACATGCTGCTAGTACACATATGATTGAGACGGGACTTAGACCAGCATTTATGTTCAGATTCATGTTTATGGTGTATCAGTATACTGTAACTGTAAGCTTACACATGTATTAATGTGATGTTACATGTGTGTATTTATGTTAAACCGGTGATGTGAAATTATAACTGGAAGTGACAGTTGATTGTCTCATTATCAATTAATATGGTGCTATGTATGGTATGGGTAGTAGGGCGTTTCACACCCAGATAATTCCCACCCGGATAATTCCCGCCCGGCCAATTCATATCAGGACATTTCGCACCAGGATGATTTGCACCAGGACAACTTCCACCCGAGACATTTCACACCCGGGCACTTTACACCCAGGACAATTACCATCCAGGAAAACTGCCACCCGGAAATTTTACACCCGGGCAATTCGCAACCATGACAATTTCTATCCATAAGAATCGCATTCCTGTCTCCTACACAAACAACAATCTATAAGGGGTCCATTCCAATAAAATTCGTAAGTATAAAATCATGCCATGGTAGACTATGGTATCTATGGTAGTTCGGCATAATTTTGTACTTACGAATTTTACTGGAACTGGGACCAGGGTATAAGTGTCGCAAGGTGACTACGCTCCAATATTTCTTACACTAAATGTATACAATGGGATTTTAACAGAAAAGTATTAAAATGGGCCATAATCTGCCTCAAAGTATGACCGGCTGCCGTTTGGGACTTTTTGGCGAGAAATTATCTACAATCATAACTTATTTCTTCTTCTATCAATACATGCATTCCGTTTTTATACGCCCACATTGAAATGTGAATTAAATAATAAAATTGACATCAAATACCATCCTTTAATACCCAACGTTTCGTCAAAAAAGTTTTGACTTCTTCAGGGGAAGAACTAAATTACAAATGGTGGAAGGCAGTTAGATTAATGACAATATGACCTCATAAAATTTATGACGTCATAATCTTAGAAACCTCAAAACAAGAGGGTAAGAGTTAGATCAATGACCCCATGACCTCAGAAGAATTATGACGTCATAATCCTACAGATGCCATATTATATAAAAATTCTGAAAAATGACTCCAGAAAAAACATGATATAAAACATTATATAAAACACGATAAAAATCTAAACAGGAAGCTAATCATTTTGGTGGTAAGGGTGGGGGAAGATTAGGAACTAAAATTTAGCAATTTTGAAACCTCCTGGGTTAAGTTCATTCAAACCATTGGGCCATACAGAGTCAAGTCTATGAATCCACAGATTTTCTGCACTGTCTAATTTACTTTTGTTTTCATTTGAAATTTTCTCAAGAAGTGTGCAAGTATAATCATGACCAGGTTGGTTGAAATGGGGGGCAATATGAGGAGCTTTGTGAACCTTTTTCAATTTGATGTTACTCCTATGTTTGTTATGTCTAATATTGAATGGGGTTATTGTCTGTCCAACATACTGAAATTTACATAGTTTACAAGTTAGACAATACACAACATAATTACTCTGGCAATTTAAAGTGTCTTTGATATAAAATGATTTTGAATGTCTATTGGTGATTTTGTTTGTAGTGTTCATTTTTTCACAAGTTTTACACTTAGGTTTATGACAAGGTACACATCCAATATGCTTAGCACTATTTACATTTTGCACACAATATTTGAGTTTATTTTCACTTAATAAATTCCCTAAAGTCCTATTTCTGCGTCCTGCAACAATGATTTTTCTGTTCTTTAAAATTTCTGTCATTCTGTAGCTTGTCTTTAAAATGTCGGTGTCTTTGGCCATCTTGTGGAGATTTGGTTGTCGTGGGTCATATGTATTAGTCCAAGGAATAATCTTCTTAGGCTTCTTGTTATCTTCTTTTGTTTGTTGCTTTGGGAAAAGTAGTTCAGATCGAGGTCTTTCTCTCGCTTTGTTGAACGCAGTTTCAATTAGTTGATCCTTATATCCCGAACTCTTAAGATGGTTAGCAAACTGTAGTAATCTGTTGTTTTCCCATTCTATACGGCTACATATTCTTCTAATTCTAAGAGCACCACTAAAAGGTATTGATCTAAAAGTATGTCTGGGATGGCAGCTGCTAGGTGGTAGATAGTGATGGCTAGCTGTTTCTTTAGTGAAGAGATCAGTTTCTAATATGTTACCATCCTTAATAATTTTTACATCTAAAAAATTAACTTCATCTGGATCAATTTCCATAGTAAACTTAATTTTGGGGTGGAGGTTATTAAGTTTATCTAAAAATTTATGTGAATCTTCTAATGATTTTGTTGACTTGGCCCAAATGTCATCAATAAATCTGCATGATATGTCTGGTTTTTCAGGTAAAGAATTCCAAAATTTATTCATCCAATAGGTCATGTAGATATTGGCATATGTAACGGCAAAAGGTGTCCCCATAGATGTTCCAGAGATCTGTCTAAAGAATTCCCCATTAAATTCAAATTCATTGTTATTCAGAACGAAGTCTGCTACTTGTAGAATATAATCAGTTTCTTCAGCACTGGTATTATAAGTTTTATCTAGGGCATCCTTCAAAGCATCAAGACCTTCGGAGATAATGATGTTTGGATAAAGACTAATAACATCAAAGGTAAGTAGGTGACTATCTGTTGGTATTGAACTGTCATTGAGGGATTGGATTTTCTGCAGAAAATGAGTGGTGTCTCTCACAACTTCATGACAATAATCCTGAGCCACATCTTTTAATTTCCAGTCTAGCCATTGAGAAGCTTTGTACGTAGGGGCTGTTATCTGACTGCATATGGGTCTGCCTGGTGGAATGTCTGATGTACTTTTAACTTTATGTACTTTGCCAAGAATATAAAAGTGGGCTGGTTTGCTAACTGGTCTACCACCTAGCAGCTGCCATCCCAGACATACTTTTAGATCAATACCTTTTAGTGGTGCTCTTAGAATTAGAAGAATATGTAGCCGTATAGAATGGGAAAACAACAGATTACTACAGTTTGCTAACCATCTTAAGAGTTCGGGATATAAGGATCAACTAATTGAAACTGCGTTCAACAAAGCGAGAGAAAGACCTCGATCTGAACTACTTTTCCCAAAGCAACAAACAAAAGAAGATAACAAGAAGCCTAAGAAGATTATTCCTTGGACTAATACATATGACCCACGACAACCAAATCTCCACAAGATGGCCAAAGACACCGACATTTTAAAGACAAGCTACAGAATGACAGAAATTTTAAAGAACAGAAAAATCATTGTTGCAGGACGCAGAAATAGGACTTTAGGGAATTTATTAAGTGAAAATAAACTCAAATATTGTGTGCAAAATGTAAATAGTGCTAAGCATATTGGATGTGTACCTTGTCATAAACCTAAGTGTAAAACTTGTGAAAAAATGAACACTACAAACAAAATCACCAATAGACATTCAAAATCATTTTATATCAAAGACACTTTAAATTGCCAGAGTAATTATGTTGTGTATTGTCTAACTTGTAAACTATGTAAATTTCAGTATGTTGGACAGACAATAACCCCATTCAATATTAGACATAACAAACATAGGAGTAACATCAAATTGAAAAAGGTTCACAAAGCTCCTCATATTGCCCCCCATTTCAACCAACCTGGTCATGATTATACTTGCACACTTCTTGAGAAAATTCCAAATGAAAACAAAAGTAAATTAGACAGTGCAGAAAATCTGTGGATTCATAGACTTGACTCTGTATGGCCCAATGGTTTGAATGAACTTAACCCAGGAGGTTTCAAAATTGCTAAATTTTAGTTCCTAATCTTCCCCCACCCTTACCACCAAAATGATTAGCTTCCTGTTTAGATTTTTATCGTGTTTTATATAATGTTTTATATCATGTTTTTTCTGGAGTCATTTTTCAGAATTTTTATATAATATGGCATCTGTAGGATTATGACGTCATAATTCTTCTGAGGTCATGGGGTCATTGATCTAACTCTTACCCTCTTGTTTTGAGGTTTCTAAGATTATGACGTCATAAATTTTATGAGGTCATATTGTCATTAATCTAACTGCCTTCCACCATTTGTAATTTAGTTCTTCCCCTGAAGAAGTCAAAACTTTTTTGACGAAACGTTGGGTATTAAAGGATGGTATTTGATGTCAATTTTATTATTTAATTCACCAAGTTAATTATACATCAAATGAATCGCTGTACTACTAGTGGTATTTGTGATCCCATCAGAAAGTCTTCTGTGATTGGTTATTGCTGCCTGCTTTTTCTCATTGGAATCACCACATTGAAATGTGGTCGTATATTGCCGTCGCCCCTGTCCGTCCGTCGGTCCGTCGGTCGGTCCGTCCGTCTGTCCACAATTGGCTTGTGACCGCAATAGAGACCACAGTTTTGCTTGAATTTGAATACAATTTTGTGTGTAGGATTATATTCAAAAGATCTCGGACAAGTTCGAATTTGGGTTCGATTCGACAAAAATTCACGGAGTTTTACACCCAAAATACGTTAAAAATGGCTTGTGAACACGATAGAGACCACAGTTTTGGTTGGATTTGAATAAAATTTTGTATGAAGGATTATATTCATAAGATCTCAGACAAGTTCGAATTTGGGTTCAATTCGATGAAAATTCACGGAGTTTTACACCCAAAATACGTTAAAAATGGCTTGTGAACGCGATAGAGACCACAGTTTTGATTGGATTTGAATAAAATTTAGTATGTAGGATTATATTCATAAGATCTCGGACAAGTTCGAATTTGGGTTCGATTCGACAAAAATTCACGGAGTTTTACACCCAAAATACGTTAAAAATGGCTTGTGAACGCGATAGAGACCACAGTTTTGGTTGGATTTGAATAAAATTTAGTATGTAGGATTATATTCATAAGATCTCGAACAAGTTCGAATTTGGGTTCGATTCGACAAATATTCACGGAGTTTTACACCCAAAATGTGTTAAAAATGGCTTGTGAACGCAATAGCGACCACAGTTTTGGTTTGATTTGAATAAGATTTTGTGTGTAGGATTATATCCATAAGATCATGGACATGTTCGAATTCTGGATCGATTCAACAGAGTTTTACACCTAAAATATGTTAAAAATGACTTGTGAATGTGATAGAGACCACAGTTGTGGTAGGAATTTAATAAACTTTTGTGTGTAGGATAAGATCTTGGAAAAGTTTGAATTCTGGATCAATTCGACAAATATTTACAGAGTTTTACACCTAAAATATGTTATAAATGACTTGTGAACGCGAAAGAGACCACAGTTATCAAAAGATATAAACTATATTTTTGACAGGTTATATTTTTGATACGATTTGACACCATTTGGGGAATGCTCTTGATATACTAAAAAAATTTATAAGGAAGGTGGGCGTATATTGCTAGGCAACCACTTGTTAATTTTATAATGGGAGCAAAAAAGGGTGCGAATTGCCCGGGTGTGAAATTTCCGGGTGGCAGTTTTCCTGGATGGTAATCGTCCTGGGTGTGAAGTGCCCGGGTGTGAAATGTCTCGGGTGGAAGTTGTCCTGATGCAAATCATCCTGGTGCGAAATGTCCTGATAGGAATTGGCCGGGCGGGAATTGTCCGGGTGGGAATTATCTGGATGTGAAATGTCCGAGCACGGTATGGTATGATTGTGAACCACTGTTTCAACTTGTGAGTGAACGATTATAAGATATCCATCTATGGTGAAATGAATTACGAGTATAGACAGAAGAAGATGATAATGAACTGAAATTGGGGGGTGGTTTTGTATAGTTTTATGTTTACCTTTTGTTGATTTGTGTATGTATATGTGTTGTTGTTGGTTATATAAACTTGTTAATTTATATGTCTTGATTATTGGGTCTTCTTTGGGGTAATTCTGAGGTGTGAGACATTCCGTCCGTCCATCCTGTGACATTTTAGCTCAATTATATCAAAATCTCAGCTATTTCGGCTGTATAGTTTAAAAAAGGGAACAAGGTTTATTAATTTCAAAATTTCCGATTATAGATTTTGACCTTTTTTGACATTTATGATCGTATATCTCCTTAACCAATAGATGTAAAGGCTTGATAATTCAGCCATAGTAAGATATTATTAATATTAATAATATCACATCAAAAAATCTGACGTGGGCGTGGCACATCCAGGTAAAATTTTGTTTTTGTCAAAATTTTGTTCATCAAAAAAAAAAAAGGTAAAGTTTAATTTTTTTCAAAAAATGACCTATCGTCCTATCTGTAGTCAAGTTTCTGCACCTACTAAACAAGCCTCCCTTTGGCTTGATTGGAAGCTTAAATCAGTAGCGGACGCTAATATTGCAATGAAATGGTGAAAGATACAACTGAATTTCTACAGAAGATTGAGACATTTAATTTAGATCCCATTCCTTTTCAACAATTATTAACATTTGATGTCATAAGTTTGTATCCTAACATTCCTATACCAGAAGGAATTGAAGCTCTAAAAGAAGCAATGTCAGTCACTGATCTATTAGATGATAATGAAGTTTCAGCTATTTTACTACTCGCCAAATTCACACTTGATAATAATGTTTTCACTTTTAATGGTTTATTCTACAAACAAATTTCTGGCACTGCTATAGGATCGCCTTTCGCTGTGACGTATGCTAACATTTTTAACTAATAGTCTGTGTGACATTGATTTAGTTTGCATCTAATGGTGTTAGGGATGTTGTCTGGGTGACGCTACAAGACATTTCTTTTTCTATATGACATGCTGCTAATACACATATGATTGAGACGGGACTTAGACCAGCATTTATGTTCAGATTCATGTTTATGGTGTATCAGTATACTGTAACTGTAAGCTTACACATGTATTAATGTGATGTTACATGTGTGTATTTATGTTAAACCGGTGATGTGAAATTATAACTGGAAGTGACAGTTGATTGTCTCATTATCAATTAATATGGTGCTATGTATGGTATGATTGTGAACCACTGTTTCAACTTGTGAGTGAACGATTATAAGATATCCATCTATGGTGAAATGAATTACGAGTATAGACAGAAGAAGGTGATAATGAACTGAAATTGGGGGGTGGTTTTGTATAGTTTTATGTTTACCTTTTGTTGATTTGTGTATGTATATGTGTTGTTGTTGGTTATATAAACTTGTTAATTTATATGTCTTGATTATTGGGTCTTCTTTGGAGTAATTCTGAGGTGTGAGACATTCCGTCCGTCCATCCTGTGACATTTTAGCTCAATTATATCAAAATCTCAGCTATTTCGGCTGTATAGTTCAAAAAAGGGAACAAGGTTTATTAATTTCAAAATTTATTAACATTTGATGTCATAAGTTTGTATCCTAACATTCCTATACCAGAAGGAATTGAAGCTCTAAAAGAAGCAATGTCAGTCACTGATCTATTAGATGATAATGAAGTTTCAGCTATTTTACTACTCGCCAAATTCACACTTGATAATAATGTTTTCACTTTTAATGGTTTATTCTACAAAACTTGTGAGTGAACGATTATAAGATATCCATCTATGGTGAAATGAATTACGAGTATAGACAGAAGAAGATGATAATGAACTGAAATTGGGGGGTGGTTTTGTATAGTTTTATGTTTACCTTTTGTTGATTTGTGTATGTATATGTGTTGTTGTTGGTTATATAAACTTGTTAATTTATATGTCTTGATTATTGGTCTTCTTTGGGGTAATTCTGAGGTGTGAGACATTTTGTCCGTCCACCCTGTGACATTTTAGCTCAATTATATCAAAATCTCAGCTATTTCGGCTGTATAGTTCAAAAAAGGGAACAAGGTTTATTCATTTCAAAATTTCCGATTATAGATTTTGACCTTTTTTGACATTTATGATCGTATATCTCCTTAACCAATAGATGTAAAGGCTTGATAATTCAGCCATAGTAAGATATTATTAATATAAATAATCTCACATCAAAAAATCTGACGTGGGCGTGGCACATCCGGGTAAAATTTTGTTTTTGTCAAAATTTTGTTCATCAAAAAAAAAAAAGGTAAAGTTTAATTTTTTTCAAAAAATGACCTATCGTCCTATCTGTAGTCAAGTTTCTGCACCTACTAAACAAGCCTCCCTTTGGCTTGATTGGAAGCTTAAATCAGTAGCGGACGCTAATATTGCAATGAAATGGTGAAAGATACAACTGAATTTCTACAGAAGATTGAGACATTTAATTTAGATCCCATTCCTTTTCAACAATTATTAACATTTGATGTCATAAGTTTGTATCCTAACATTCCTATACCAGAAGGAATTGAAGCTCTAAAAGAAACAATGTCAGTCACTGATCTATTAGATGATAATGAAGTTTCAGCTATTTTACTACTCGCCAAATTCACACTTGATAATAATGTTTTCACTTTTAATGGTTTATTCTACAAACAAATTTCTGGCACTGCTATAGGATCGCCTTTCGCTGTGACGTATGCTAACATTTTCATGTCATTTTGGATAAAAAAGTTTTGGAATCCTTTACCTAATAAACCTAACATTAATTTTCGTTTTATTGATGATATTTGGGGAATATCGTCTATGTCTTCTAAAGATTGTACAGATTTCCTGACTCTTCTTAATAATCAACATCCAACAATCAAGTTCACCATGAATATTAGTGAAAACTGTGTTTCCTTTCTTTATGTTAATGTAATTAAAGAAGAGGGCCATTTAGAAACAGATCTATTTT
Organism: Lottia scabra; assembly: GCA_029955415.1. NCBI lineage: Eukaryota > Metazoa > Mollusca > Gastropoda > Lottiidae > Lottia > Lottia scabra. The sequence goes on from JARJEI010000001.1 coordinate 19,948,837, forward strand.
CTAAATCTACAGACACTACCTGCCACCTACTAGTTGTCACCCTAAACACATTTTCAGTTCTATACCATATAGTGGTGCTCTTCGTATTAAAAGGATTTGTAGCAAACCAGAGTGGACAGTAGCCAATCTTTAAAAAATTTTCATCGTACTTAAAATCTTGTGGTTACAGCAAAAAAACTATTCAGAAGGCCTTCAAAAAAGTTGAACTCAAAACCCGCAATGAACTCCTCCAGTACAAGACCAACAAAAACAACAATGACAAACAAATTATTCCTTGGGTTACAACCTATGATCCTCGACAACCTAACATCCGAAATATGGCTAAAGATAGTACGTTATTAGACACCAGTGAAAGAATGAAGAAAGTATTGAAAGATAGTAAGATCATCATGGCTGTAAGAAGAAACAAAACTATTGGTGACATCCTTCGAGCTAATAAGTTACAGAACGATAGTTAAACTAATGCAGAAACTTGGGGATGTACACCATGCTTAAGACGCAGACCCCCTTGTAAAGCGTGTGACACCATAAACATTACTAATACCGTGACTAGCAAAGACTTATTTTACATAAAAGACTCATCCAATTTTGTGATTTATTGTTTAACTTGTTCAGAATGTGGAATTCAATATGTAGGACAAACTATAACATCATTTAGTGTAAGGCTTAACAAACACCGTTCTAATATTAAATTAAAGAAAGAAGGTAAAGCACCTAGAGTGTCTCCACATTTTAATATGCCAGGTCATTCTTTTACCTGGACCATTCTCCCGAAAATTTACCATGAGAACAAAATTAGATTAGATATGGCAGAATCATTTTTGATTCATAGACTTAATACTGTTTGGCCCAATGGCTTAAATGAACAAAATCCTGACAATCTCAAAAACTTTTTTAAGTAAATTGTTTTTTGTTTTTTTTATATATCAATACTCTCTTTAAATTGTTTTGGCTTTTACTTCTACTTTAATTATAGCTAGATTTTTTGTTAGAAGTGTTGTTGGGTAGGACCTCTGATGTCATTAGCTTGATGACGTCATAATTGCAGTGTGTTCTCGCGAACACACTGCTTTGTTTTCATAATTTTTTAAAAAATTAATTTTGTACCGAGTACTCTGAAGAAACTGTGATAATTACAGCAATATTTGCAATGCATTACATCACTGTATATGGTCTATTACTGAATGAATGTAAATTGATACATTTTTGCACAACCGGAAGTGCAATATTGAAAACTGTGAAAAAAGTGGTTTATTGGCCTTAGAAAGCGCATTTTTGAACCGATTTTTCTCGGAGTTACGTTTTTTGAATCTCGTGCAAATATCTCATAGGATAGTAGTGAAAGAAAATTGAATTTTGAAAATTCTTAGCACACTTTTTTGAGTCAAATTTTGCTTTTTTTGGCCAAAATTTCTATTTTCTGTGCTATTCGTCCGATTTTATCAAAAATTCTGATGCTCAAGCAGATCACATTAGAGAACAAATTTCCTCGGTTAAACTTTTTTTATCACTTCCGGTTTTCATGATATCAAACTTCTCACTTCCGGTTGACCCACTCCATGAAAATCATATGGTTGTCAAAAAAACTGATACTAATAGATATATATCGTTATGACTCAAAAAATGAGAGGCATTTCTTAGACAAAAATATTTATAGTTTGGCCGCCATTTTGATTTTTGTAAAAAGTGCGAAAATTTTATTCAGAAAAATCAGTTTATCCGATTTCGACGAATCTGGTGTCAAATAACAGAACATAAAAATTTTAAAAAATGTTGGGAAGCCGATTTTTGAATTTTGATTTGGTTTTCCTGCAATTTCCGGTTAAATTTTGTCAATATTTTGAAGGCCTGTATCTTTTGACCTTGACCTTTGATCTATCTGACCAATAATAAATAGATAGATATTTTGATTGTGTACAATAATCTATTTCAAAAATTTTATTATTACTTCCGGTTTCGACGTCATTCGCTCTTAAAGTTGAATTTTCAACTTCCGGAATTTTGAAGATATTCGAAAAATTATTTTTGCATTATATTTGTTTTTTTAGACACAAAAGTATACAAGTGATAAAATTTGACATGGATGTAAAGGACCAGTCGCCATCTTGAAATGGTATATTTCTATAAACTGCAAAATGGGGCCTCAGGGTGTTATGGAATTTGCATAATTTTGTCGATTATGGAATCTACAGTTGATTGCTACCAAAACAAGGGAAGCCGATTTTTGAATTTCAATTCTGAATTTTTTAAATTACCGGTTGAAATAAATCAGCAATTGTCAAAACTTTCATTGTCCATATTTCGTGACCTTGACCTTTCATGACTGAGTGACCTCTACAAAGATTATTGTCCTCGATGAGAAGCATTTATTGGCAAAACGCTTACTTCCGGTTTTATAGCCCTTTAAATAGCCCTGTCACTTGACCTAATTTACATCAGTCAAAAATCATTTCTCAATCCATCAATTCTTGATCTACTCTTTCCAGGGATACATGTATATAATACAAGATTTTTTACTCAAAATTCCGCCTTTTAGAATTTAGAAGTTTTGTTCCTTCTGCCATTTAAAGTCACATTGCGGGATTCGTTTGTTTACAAAATGAAATTTACGGGATTTCGGTACAAAAGGCATTCTAGCCTAATCTCTGATGTTTAATTAAGTCAAAAAACTAAAATTCACGGCTTTGGGTACTCAGATGGCTTCGATGCAGCTGGATTTAAAATCGGGATCTAATAAAATGATTTCCATTAAATTAAATGCTAATGAGGTCAAGCGGGGGGCGTGTTAGTTAAATGACGTCATACACCAATCTCCAGTAGCGCGTGCTAGTAGTGGGCGGAGCTTGTGAGTTATTGACGTCTCCCTCAATCAACTCAGTGTTGAAAAGTAAACAAACAAAATTTCCTTCAAATGGCTGTAGAATTGGAACCACGAAAGGGAATCGAAATTTTTTTTTTCAATATTCATTTCTAAGTGCTAACTTTAAAAAAAACCGATGAAAACACTTTTTTTCAATGTGTAAGTCTGGGCTTGTGTGGCTTTAAACTATACATATTTTTTTCCGACTTTTTCAATTTCTGATCAATCTGAAAACCTACAGTTGGATATACACTTTGATTGTGAACAAAAATCTGTTTTTTAACATTTTGATTTCACTTTTTGTTTTAAAGTCATTCCCTTTTTCAATTAAGATTTTCAACTTCCGTAATTTACAAGAAATTGTACACATATTGTTGATAGTGTACTATGTTTTGTTCAAACCCACAGTTAATAATTAGATTATCTCCCCTGTTGCATAAGCCCCCAATGTCATTTCAATTGTTAAAGAAGCACTAATTTTAGTAATAGTTTTTGTCTATTTAATAAGATGAAGACTATATGTGATCTTTTTCAGTATTTTCCAGTTCTTACGGGTTTAATGAGTTGCAAGATTAAACTCTGTGGTCCTATGAAAAATAATCCTATGATATTGAAACTGGTTGATTAAATAAAGAATAATAACGACTCCGTCATTTACGAATCTCAAACAGCCCAGCTGTTACATTTTATTAAAAGGATTGTTAAGAGGATATCAATTTTTTTATATGTCCACATGTGGACGTATTTTGTCGGCACCCATGTCTGTCCGTCCGTCCCTTCGGAACATTTACTCGTAAACGGAATCAGTATGTGTATATAATCCTTAAGCGACATTTAGGGGTAGAGATCACATTAAATAACGGAACACAATTTTATGGTATACTACTCCTTAGTATGTCCTTACTTCACCTGAAGATGACAATGTAGATTGTTGAAACGTTGTGTGTAATAAAACTAAGGAGTAGTATACCATAAAATTGTGTTCCGTTATTTAGTATGTGTATACATAAAACGAAGATCAAGTTCGAATTTGAGCTATTTTCGACAGCTAGAAGCAGCCTTTTTGCCCTTGACCCAAATTGGCCAGTTAGTAGTCTTAAAAGAAACATTAGGGTATTACATCTTTGAAATAATCATTGAGGTACAATATATAAATACCATGGGAATTTCTTATTGCATAGGCCAGAGGTTAAATCAATTGTTTAAGAGGCACTGACTTTGGCAATGGAGTAGGATTAACTTAGCAGATAATGTTCTAATATGTATCCCGAATATTGTTTGGATATATCCTAATATTCATCTGATACATTTATTTATCACATTACTATGGGCGCACGCCTCTCTGCACCCCCCATCAGAAGACCTTGGGAGGGGGGCATGATACCATGTGGCCCACCCCCTCCTACAAATGGTCAAGCATAGTTGAGTAAAATATCTGTAGTGGAACTAAAAAGGCACACTTTGGCATCCAAGAACATTTCGCATGCGGCGCACTATTCCATTAATTTATTGTCAAATGATATGAAAGTGTTACTTTCGAACTTCATCTCCGTTCACACAAGCATCGTTACTGATGAGCACATGAAGCAAATATAATCGATTGCATATTTTTGTCTATCATATGTGATCAGTACAAAACAAAAGACACTGCAAGGGCCGCGGAGTGGGGGTGAGAGGTGTATTTTGGATTTTGGTCCCATTTCGACAATTTTAGTATTTAAGAGTTCTTTCTTTGTCTCTTTAATGAGCTTAAAACCCACATCCCGAGGGAATTAATGACGAGGGGCTTGCCCTGAGGGAAAGGATTTTAAATATCATAAAACCCGAGGGGAAGTTTTTTATCTGACTTATAAACCGATTCTGAATCTTAATTTCATTTTTATTCAAAAATAATTTTTAATCCACAATGTAAATAAGCCATGTCGCAAAACGAATACACCACGAACACGTGCATGTGAGTATAGTAAATCACGTGGTCTGTCAGTTGTACTCAGAAAGGACGCCATGGACGGCCGAAGACAATTTATTTTTATAGTAGTACACTGAGATATGATTTCCAATACAGGGTTGGAGAGACCTTATGTGGTGAAAACATTAAGAAGAGATTATTGTTTGAGATAAGTAAAATGTTTTATGAATGGTTTGATTATATTAAGTAAAAAATTGGAATAGCCGTCTCAAAATATTACTGTTTGTCACGAGGCTTTTTGTGCTACAGGCTGTGCACGCACGTTAGAGAGCCATCGACACTTGGAAAACGAAAAAGAATAGGCTATACCACTGTCCTGATAATAGTCAGATAAAACCTGCCGTTGAGCAGGTCATCCTGATAAATGTTCCTCATTGCACAGTGCATTGCTTTGCCAGGATTAGTTTGCCCAAGCAGACGCAAAAAGTAGGACGACAAATCCCAGTACGTTTAGTCATTTGCAAAATAATACCGTGCGTTTGAAAAAAGCACATTAATTAGACTAAATATCCAGCTAAACATTGTTTTATTTAGATGTTTTTTAGAGGTTTTTTATTTATTATGATATTTGTTTTACAGGACATCCCCAACGGTCAAAAGGAGAGGGTTTCTCAGCTCTTACTCAACAAAATTTGCTGGAACATCCATCAACACGGAAGAAGATAACATGTACTGTCTGTGCAAGTTAAAACGTTTTTTGAATTTTTGTCATTATTTTTATGAGAATTGGAATATCAGCCTTACAATGCCACTGTAAGTCTTAGAATGTCTTTGCTTTGATAAAAAAATAATTGTAAGATTAAATTTAATGGAAATACATTTCTCTCCTGGAAATTTCATCCAAAAAGGTAACTAATTTTGACTAAAAATTGTCCTCTGTAAAAAAAAAATTTGAAGAATAAATTGTGTTCCTATTTATATTTTCATCAAAGCAAAGACGCACAGTAGTTCCCATTGTGCAGACTGCAATAACTTCTGCACCGCTTAGTGTCGATGTTATGTGTCAAAAGTAGGTCATATATTTTTTGTTTTTATTAAAGACACCTAATCTAATTTTGTTGTTATTTCGGAGCGATTTAACTAGCCAGCTTCATCTAGGGGGATATTTAGGTAAAATATTACGATTTTATACAGAATATCCCTGGGATTTTACATAAAAAACCGGGGGAATTCTGTATAAAGCCTACTCAGGGATTTTATAAGATTAAAAATCCTGCTAGAACATTGGGATGACGTCACTAGAGGTTTATAATTTTCAAAATCTATCTTTGTGATTTATTGAAATAGTATTAAAAATTTAGTTTTATGTGCGTTGTATAAAACCGTTCAGAGAAAAGTTTTTTTTAAAGAAACATAAGAGTATGATGTATTCTTTTAACGACAAACTTTTGATTAGATTATGAGCAGCAGTTGCAGACTGTGAAGTAAATTTGTTTGGTCAATCCAAATTCTAATTTGTCTTTGATGAATGTCCTACATTTAAATCGTATGTGCTATGGGTTGGAATTTTTATTTGTTCCATTTAACTATTTCTACTTTTAAATTAAGGAATAAAAATATAGATTTCTGCTGTAAATCTCCGAACTTGGGTCGAAAGATGTAACTTTTCACCCATGGACGACACCGGATACACACTGCTCGGTACCGTCCAAAGTTCTAGTTTTTATTGCAGTGCGTTCTAGCGAACGCACTGCTTTGTTTTCATAATGACTATTTTTTTTTTTTTTCGAATTCTGGTCACGATCCCCAGCCAAAACTGCACATGCCACGCATAATCTGACATGATTTCCCACGATAAATATGTGCTCATTAGTGAATGAATATAAAATGACGCATTTTCACATAACCGGAAATGACGTATGAAAACAAATGTGTTTTAAGATTTTTGCCATTATCACTTCTTCTTTTCAACTGATTTTGATGGGAATTTTTTTGTTTATTTCATTAATTGATTTGCTTTCAGATAAAAGTTTCAAAACATGCACTTTAAGAATTTTGTCGCTTACTTTTGGAGCACTTTTTTAGAAAACTTTTTTAACTTTTGCAATTTTATTTTGAGCAATCTGAAAACTTACATGTTCATAGACATTTTGATTGCGAATAAAATGGTATTTTAAAATGTTTTATATCACTTCCGGTTTTGACGTCATTCGCTTGCAAAGTTGAAATTTTAACTTCCGGAATTATGAAAATATTCAAAAAAATCTTTTTGCAATGTGCTAGGAATAATCATTGACAAAATATGAAATGATAAAATCTGACCCAGATATTTCATATTAGCCGCCATCTTAAAATGACTGATTTTTCTTTAAATCAAAATTCAGAATCAGGGAATCAACCGATTTGAATAAAAATGATGTCTATAGAATCTTCAATCGATTGCTAACAAAACATGGGAAGCCGATTTTTGAATTTCGATTCAGATTTGTTTTTATTTCCGGTTAAAATTTTTCAGTAATAGTCAAAACTTTTAAGGCTCATATCTTGTGACCTTGACCTTGACTGACCTTGTGACCTGAACAAAAGTTGTTGCCCTTGACGAGATCTTTCCAATGATATAATCATTTTAGATGCCCAATGTTTACTTCCGGATTTATGGCCGTCAGAAAATTGCAATTTTTGACTTGAAACAGCTTTGTCACGTGACCTAATTCATGTACGTCACAAATTATCTTTTATTATTATCACGCTTTATCTCCTGTTTCCAAAAATGTATAACACTAGATATTTCGATCAAAATTGCTTTTTCGAATTTTGTTCTTTGTTCTATAGTAACTCTGCGTGTTTTTTTTTTTTGGCGGGAAAAAACACGTGTTATCTGAATTACGGATTTTATAAGATAGATAACAATTTCTTCTTAAGATATGGAAGAACATGACTATCAAAGAAAAAAAATATGATAAAATCGTAACCGGAAGTAACACGCTGGCCATCATCTTGAAATGAACATGTTTTCTTTAAATCGAGAGAATAGAACAGGGTATCATCCGATTTGTATAATATTGATGTCTAGGGCATTTTCAATCTATGGCCAACAAAATGATGACAGGCAATTTGCTAATTTCGATTATGATGTTTGCCTATTTCCGGTAAAAGATATTCAGAAATGTCCAAAATTTTCAAAGCTCATTACACGTTACCTTGGATTTGGGTGACCTTATGACCTGAACAAAAGTTATTGCCAATGATGAGATCTACCCAAAGGTGTATTCATTTTTGTTGTCCAATATTTACTTCCGGTTTTATAGCCATTTAGAAATTGTAAGTTTGAACTTTGAACAGCTCTGTAACGTCACGTGACGTCACAAAATATCTTCTTTTCTTATTACGCTTTATCTCCTCTTTCCAGTGATATATAACACTAGATATTTTGATCAAAATTGCTATTTGGAATTTTGTTCTTTGTTCTATAGTAACTCTGCGTGTTTTTTTGGCGGGAAAAAACACGTGTTATCTGAATTACGGATTTCGTAAGATAGGTAACAATTTCTTCTTAAGATATGAAAGAACATGACTAACAAAGAAAACAATATTACAAAATCGTAACCGGAAGTAACACGTTGGCCACCATCTTGAAATGAACATGTTTTCTTTAAATCGACATCCGATTTATATAATTTTGATGTTTATGGCATTTTCAATCTATTGCCAACAAAATGAGGGCATCTGAATTGCTAATTTCGATTATGGTGTTTGTCTATTTCCGGTATAAGATATTCAGCAATTATTGTAACACTTTTAAAGCTCATAACTTGTGACCTTGCCATTTGTTGACCTCATGATCCGAACAAAAGTTATTGCCCGAAATGAGATCTATCCAATGGTGAATTCATTTTTGTTGTCCAATATTTACTTCTTGTTTTATAGCTATTTGAAAATTGTCAGTTTGAACCTAATTCACGTGCGTCACAAAAAATCGTCTTTTCTTATTATGCTTTATCTCCTCTTGATATATAATAGTAGATATTTTAATCATTTTGATTTTTTTTTTAATTTGGAAATTTTGTTCATTGTTCTAAAGTAACTGCGTGGCTTTTTTGGCTCGAAAAAACACGTGGTTCCTAAATTGTGGATTTTTAAAGAGAGTCGACACATTCTTTTGAAGATATAAAATGACATAACATTCATAGAAAAAAAAAAGGATAAAATTGGACCCGGAAGTAACTAGTAGACCACCATCTTGAAATGACCAACTTTTCTTTAAATCGATATAAGTGATCAGGATATCATCCGATTTACATAATGTTGATGTCTATGTCATCTTCAATATATTACTAACAAAATGGTGACAGCCGATTTCCTAATTTCGATTAAAAGTTTTGTCTATTTCCAGTTAAAGAAATTCAGCAATAGCAAACACTTTCCAAGCTCAAAATTCGTGACCTTGACGTTTGATGACCTTTTGATCTGAACGAAAGCTATTGCCCTCGATAAAATCTATCAAATGATGTTTTACTTTGTGTTTTCCGATGTTTACTTCCGGTTTAATAGCCGATTGAAAATTGAGATTTTTAACTATAAACAGCTCTGTCACATGACCTAATTTATATGCAGAACTAAAATGCAACCGTTCAAGGATGTTTAAATTGCGCACTGCTCAGTACCGTTATCACAGTTCTAGTTGTTTTATTGCAGGGCGTACTTCGTACGCCCTGCTTTGTTTTCGTATTGATTATTTTTTTTTTTTTTTTTTTTCGTCCACGGCCCGGCCTATTACTCGGAAATGGTAATATGTATGGAAAAACAGATTTCATGACGTTTTCTAACTCGCTTCCCAAAAACTAATGAATGTAAAACGAAATTGATCTGAGCAACAGAAAGCGACAAGAGCAACAAACATAAAATGGCCTCTAGAGACCGTATTTATCAACCGATTTTGCTCAAATTACTTCCATCGTATTTCTTGTAACAAAGGACACATAATAGAACTTTAAAATATTCGATTACGTGAAAATCGTTCGTCACTTTTTCTTGCCGTAATAAATCAAAGTATGATTTTTTGTTTGATTTTTAACGGATCAATATGAAACTTCTATGATGTAGACCTACGGCAAGTGCAAATAATTCCCCACACTCAAAATTTTTGCATCACTTCCGGTTTTGATGATATCACTTCCGGTTACATCACTTCCGGTAAAACTTATTTATGATAAAATTAGGATATCCATAATCTTAATGTTATTATTACAAACTGTTATGACCAAAAAAATATTTACCGGAAGTTATAGTTTGGCCGCCATATTGGTTAGAGTAATTTTTCCAAAATATTTATTCAGAATAATTTTGTATCTAGACATTTATGATTTTGATGTTAATCGGAGCATTAAAGATTTTTGGACAGTTTCTTGAGAGCCGAATTTCGATTTTCGATTTTAACTTTTTTGTATAACGTAATGTTTTTTTCCAAAGTTTAGAGGCTTGTATCACATGACCTTGACCTTGGATGACCTTAATATGACACACAATGATACCTTGCGACCTTGACCTTCTGATGACCTTTTGACCTTTGGGGTCAGACAATTATAACCTATTTTATAGGGCTCTAAACATGGCTTTTTTAGCATATTGCCAGTGCTGTAGCGCAAAACCTAACTGGAATAACACCCTAATGTTTCCTGATTTTTAATGTACTCTTTAAAAGGTTTCAAATAATATCAGATTTGGCGATGTCAAAATTCAATTTAAGAAAATGTTGCGATTTTGATCAAACTTTAAAGGCTTCTATCTCGAGAACTTGACATCAGATCATCTTGATATTTACAGATCTCATAAAGATTTATGAGAGCTTTAACATGATGTATTCATTTTTCATGTCCGACACGTGCTTTCTGTTTTAGAGGTGTGACTCAAAGGTGATTTTGCATCTTTAAAGCGTTTTTACGTGGGCCCTAATATAGATAGAGCAATAATTTTTTCGGATCCGTAATGCTGAGACTCTGAGGTTTCCAAAAATATGAAACACTTCTATGTAACTAGCATATTTCCATATCCCATACTTTAACATGGGGCAATAATATGTATGTCGGTTAATTGATTGTTTAAACAGTGTCACTATTAATAAAGTCAGTAAGTTTGACATGTTCAAGTTAAAGGGGCTCTACCTCGATTTTTGTTAGATATCAATTATATTCAATTTACGCATTAAAGGGAGGTCTAGGATAGACTAAACTACGGCATGCTGAAAATTTAACTTACTGAAGCACCCGGTAGGCACGCCCGCTGCTTAATTGACCCACTTTCTTATTTATGGACCGATTTTCTTCAAAATTTGCATATACCTTAATGTTTGAACAGTGATTTGAAGGAAAATACAAAATTTGTGTTTTGCGCATGCGCAATGCTAACTTTTTTGTTTGTTATCCGATTTTTCGGAAATTTAGTATGTACATGTATAATCAGACTCAGAATCTGGGGGAAACGTTAAATTTGAGTATTGCGCATGCGCATTATCAACTTTCTTATTTCTTATGCATTTTTTTTCAAAATTTATATGTGTATGTATAATCAGATTCGAAATATCATGGATATATTGAATTTGTGTAGTGTGTAGTGCGCATGCGCGTCGCCAACTTTCTTATTTCTTATCCGAATTTCATGAAACTTAGTATGCGTATGTATAATTCATTTCGAAATATCAGGGAAATATAGAATTTGTGATTTGCGCATGCGCAATGCCAACTTTTTTTATTTCTGAACCGAATTCATTCAAATTTGATATGCAAGTGCATAATGAGATTAGAAATATCATGGATATATCGAAGTTGTGTTGTGCGCATGCGCATTGCTAACTTTCTTATTTCTGAACAGAATTCATTCAAAATTGGCATGTATGTATATAATTAGATTAGAAATTTCAAGAACATATTGAATTTGTGTTTTGCACATTCGAATTGCCAACTTTTTATTTCTCAACCGAATTGCATGAAATTTGGTATGCATACGTATAAACCAATTCGGGATTTCATGGAAATAGAGGATTTGTGTAGAGTGAATGCGAATCGAAATATTGCCGCACCCTCGTACCTGTATGTCGTAACCCGCCCTGCACCAGTACTGTTAACTGTACAGTTCTAGTTTTTTTTTTTTTTTCGTCCACGGCCCGGCCTATTCCTCGGAAATGGTAATATGTATGGAAAAACAGATTTCATGACGTTTTCTAACTCGCTTCCGAAAAACTAGTGAATGTAAAACGAAATTGATCTGAGCAACATAAAGCGACAAGAGCAACAAACATAAAATGGCCTCTAGAGACCGTATTTATCAACCGATTTTGCTCAAATTACTTTCATCGTATTTCTTGTAACAAAGGACACATAATAGAACTTTAAAATATTCGATTACATAAAAATCGTTCGTCACTTTTTCTTGCCGTAATTAATCGAAGTATGATTTTTTGTTTGATTTTTAACGGATCAATATGAAACTTCTATGATGTAGACCTACGGCAAGTGCAAATAATTCCCCACACTCAAAATTTTTGCATCACTTCCGGTTTTGATGATATCACTTCCGGTTACATCACTTCCGGTAAAACTTATTTATGATAAAATTAGGATATGCATAATCTTAATGTTATTATTACAAACTGTTATGACCAAAAAAATATTTACCGGAAGTTATAGTTTGGCCGCCATATTGGTTAGAGTCATTTTTCCAAAATTTTTATTCAGAATTATTTTGTATCTAGACATTTATGATTTTGATGTCAATCGGAGCATTAAAGATTTTTGGACAGTTTCTTGAGAGCCGAATTTCGATTTTCGATTTTAACTTTTTTGTATAACGTAATGTTTTTTTCCAAAGTTTAGAGGCTTGTATCACATGACCTTGACCTTGGATGACCTTAATATGACACACAATGATACCTTGCGACCTTGACCTTCTGATGACCTTTTGACCTTTGGGGTCAGACAATTATAACCTATTTTATAGGGCTCTAAACATGGCTTTTTTAGCATATTGCCAGTGCTGTAGCCCAAAACCTAACTGGAATAACACCCTAATGTTTGTTGATTTTTAATGTACTCTTTAAAAGGTTTCAAATAATATCAGATTTGGCGATGTCAAAATTTAATTTAAGAAAATGTTGCGATTTTGATCAAAATTTAAAGGCTTCTATCTCGAGAACTTGGCCTCAGATCATCTTGATATTTACAGATCTCATAAAGATTTATGAGAGCTTTAACATGATGTATTCATTTTTCATGTCCGACACGTGCTTTCTGTTTTAGAGGTGTGACTCAAAGGTGATTTTGCATCTTTAAAGCGTTTTTACATGGGCCCTAATATAGATAGAGCAATAATTTTTTCGAATCCGTAATGCTGAGTTCCTCAGGTTTCCAAAAATATGAAACACTTCTATGGAACTAGCATATTTCCATATCCCATACTTTAACATGGGGCAATAATAGGTATGTCGGTTAATTGATTGTTTAAACAGTGTCACCATAGAACTGGTGTCACTATTAATAGTAAGTTTGACATGTTGAAGTTAAAGGGGCTCTACCTCGATTTTTGTTAGATATGAATTATATTCAATTTACGCAGTTTAGGGAGGTCTAGGATGGACTAAACTACGTCATGCTGAAAATTTAACTTACTGAAGCACCCTATAGCACTGCTTAATTGACCCACTTTCTTATTTATGAACCGATTTTCTTCAAAATTTGCATATACCTTCATGTTGAATAGTGATTTGAAGGAAATACAAAATTTGTGTTGTGCGCATGCGCGGTGCTAACTTTTTTGTTTGTTATTCGATTTTTACGAAATTTGGTATGTACATGTATAATCAGATTCAGAATCCAGGGGAAATGTTAAATTTGAGTACTGCGCATGCGCATTATCAACTTTCTTATTTCTTATCCATTTTTTTTCAAAATTGACATGTGTGTGTATAATCAGATTCGAAATATCGTGGACATATTGAATTTGTATAGTGCGCATGCGCGTTGCCAACTTTTTTATTTCTTATCCGAATTTCATGAAATTTAGTATGCATATGTATATTCCGATTCGAAATACCATGGAGATATTGAATTTGTGTTATACGCATGCGCATTGCTAACTTTCTTATTTCTGAACCGAATTCATTCAAAATTGGTATGCATGTGCATAATAAGATTAGAAATATCACGGAGATATTGAATTTGTGTTGTGCACATGCGCATTGCTAACTTTCTTATTTCTGAACAGAATTCATTCACAATTGGCATGTAGGTATATCATTACATTCGGAATTTCATGAACATATTGAATTTGTGTATTGCACATTCGAATTGCCAACTTTTTATTTCTCAACCAAATTGCATGAAATTTGGTATGCATACGTATAATCCAATTCTGGATTTCATGGAAATAGAGAATTTGTGCAGAGTACTTGTTTGTCGTAACCCGCCCTGCACCAGTACTGTTAACTGTACAGTTCTAGTTATTATTTTATTTTACAGTGTTTTTTTATTTTGTATTGGACTCACTTTGTATCCTGTCATTAGAATCCATTTTTTTTGTTTAAACTGTGATCACCGTTATCTTCTTCATGACTGGTTTGGATGTTCAACTATTATTGCGTGGCAAATCTATCGATTTGTCACGCTTTGTTTTCGTTATGATTATTATTATTATTATTTTTTTTTTGGAGTGCGTTCTAGCGAACGCACTGCTTTGTTTTCATAATGACTATTTTTATTTTTTTTCGAATTCTGGTCACGATCCCCAGCCAAAACTGCACATGCCACGCATAATCTGACATGATTTCCCACGATAAATATGTGCTCATTAGTGAATGAATATAAATTGACTCATTTTCACATAACCGGAAATGACGTATGAAAACAAAAGTGTTTTAAGATTTTTGCCATTATAACCTCTTCTTTTCAACCGATTTTGATGGGATCTTTTTTGTTTATTTCATTAATCGATTTTCTTTCAGATAAAAGTTTCAAAATATGCACTTTAAGAATTTTGTCGCTGACTTTTGGAGCACTTTTTTAGACAATTTTTTTAACTTTTGCAATTTTATTTTGAGCAATCTGAAAACTTACACGTTCATAGACATTTTGATTGCGAACAAAATGGTATTTTCAAAAATGTTATATCACTTCCGGTTTTGACGTCATTCGCTTGCAAAGTTGAAATTTTAACTTCCGGAATAATGAAAATATTCAAAAAAATCTTTTTGCAATGTGCTAGGAATAATCATTGACAAATTATGAAATGATAAAATTTGACCCAGATATTTCATATTATCTGCCATCTTGAAATGACTGAATTTTCTTTAAATCGAAATTCAGAATCAGGGAATCATCCGATTTGAATAAAAATGATGTCTATGGAATCTTCAATCGATTGTTAACAAAACATGGGAAGCCGATTTTTTAATTTTGATTCAGAATTGTTTTTATTTCCAGTTAAAAATGTTCAGTAATAGTCAAAACTTTTAAGGCTCATATCTTGTGACCTTGACCTTGAGTGACCTTGTGACCTGAACAAAAGTTGTTGCCCTTGACGAGATCTATCCAATGAAATAATCATTTTAGATGCCCAATGTTTACTTCCGGTTTTATGGCCGTCCGAAAATTGCAATTTATAACTTTAAACAGCTCTGTCACGTGACCTAATTCATGTACGTCACAAATTATCTTCTATTATTATCACCCTTTATCTCCTGTCAGGGCCGGCAGAGCCGGGGGGTTTGGGGGGTTTGGGGGGTGTTTGCACTCCCTAAAATTTACTCGGAAAGTGCCCTTTTTGAATTTAAAAAAAAAATAAATGTGAAGAATAAAATGAAAAAAAAAACTGTACAGTCGTCTATGAGCTAAATACCGCCACAGTTTCCCTAGATGACGTCGCGCAAAAAACGCGTTACCCATCATGCCACTCCTCGCACAGTCCCACTTTGTCTACGCCCGCTCCGACGAAAGAGGGCCTACCCTACATTACATTTCAATTTCGATCAAATCTACTGGACACGAATCTGTTTGGTTGTAACATCCAACATGAAGCAAAAGTAGAGACATGAATTCGGAATCTTTGGATTCTAGCACTACTAGACTCGAAAAAGCGATACATTTCAACATAATAAGAATATCTATATCTAAAATAAACTTCAAGTCCTGATTTGGAATGCTGTAACAACAAAATGTTTTTGTGAGAGTTGAGAATTTGAATCTTTCGTAAAAATAAAGGCAGTTCGAAATAATTATACTTAATTATGGTAGGTCTAACTGGCAAAGAAAAATCATCAGAGGCTTGAATAGGGTCAGCATGTTTCGGACTAGGGAATATCTACAATGGCTAGCCACCCCCTTACCTGTGTTGACGTGATTACGTTATTACCAATCTATATATCATTTGATTAAAATGTTGAAAATTCTTTGGAGATTTAGAGATGTATATTTGAACCATAAACTATGTGAACCTAAAAAAAATTGCCGCTTGCGCCTTTGGCGCTCGCGGGTTTAGAACACATTTTTCATTATCCACCCATTTTTATGAAATTCCTAAACCCGCCACTGCTACATGTACACTGACTCTTTTACTCAGGCATTATTAAAGTTGAATTCACGGGAAATTACATCTAAATGTTGAAATTACACATCGCTGCCATGATTGGTTATGTGCCCTTTTGATGTCTGTACCCCCTAAAAATATATTGGCGCGCCGGCCCTGCCTGTTTCCAAAAATGTATAACACTAGATATTTCGATCAAAATTGCTTTTTCGAATTTTGTTCTTTGTTCTATAGTAACTCTGCGTGTTTTTTTGGCGGGAAAAAACACGTGTTATCTGAATAACGGATTTCATAAGATAGGTAACAATTTCTTCTTAAGATATGGAAGAACATGACTAACAGAGAAAAAAATATGATAAAATCGTAACCGGAAGTAACACGCTGGCCACCATCTTGAAATGAACATGTTTTCTTTAAATCGAGAGAATTGAACAGGGTATCATCCGATTTGTATAATATTGATGTCTAGGGCATTTTCAATCTATGGCCAACAAAATGATGACAGCCAATTTGTTAATTTCGATTATGATGTTTGCCTATTTCCGGTAAAAGATATTCAGAAATGGCCAAAATTTTCAAAGCTTATTACACGTTACCTTGGATTTGGGTGACCTTATGACCTGAACAAAAGTTATTGCCCATGATGAGATCTACCCAACGGTGTATTCATTTTTGTTGTCCAATATTTACTTCCGGTTTTATAGCCATTTAAAAATTGTTAGTTTGAACTTTGAACAGCTCTGTCACGTGACGTCACGTCACAAAATATCTTCTTTTCTTATTACGCTTTATTTCCTCTTTCCAGTGATATATAACACTAGATATTTTGATCAAAATTGCTATTTGGAATTTTGTTCTTTGTTCTATAGTAACTCTGCGTGTTTTTTTGGCGGAAAAAAAACACGTGTTATCTGAATTATGGATTTCATAAGAAAGGTAACAATTTCTTCTTAAGATATGAAATAACATGACTAACAAAGAAAAAAATATGACAAAATCGTAACCGGAAGTAACACGTTAGCCACCATCTTGAAATGAACATGTTTTCTTTAAATCGACATCCTATTTATAAAATTTTGATGTTTATGGCATTTTCAATCTATTGCCAACAAAATGAGGGCAGCTGAATTGTCTATTTCCGGTATACGATATTCAGCAATTATTGGAACACTTTTAAAGCTCATAAGTTGTGACCTTGCCATTTGTTGACCTTATGATCCGAACAACAGTTATTGCCCGAAATGAGATCTATCCAATGGTGAATTCATTTTTGTTGTCCAAATTTACTTCTTGTTTTATAGCCAAATGAAAATTGTCAGTTTGAACCTAATTCACGTATGTCACAAAAAATCGTCTTTTCTTATTATGCTTTATCTCCTCTTGATATATAATAGTAGATATTTTACTCATTTTGCTTTTTTTTTAATTTGGAAATTTTGTTCATTGTTCTAAAGTAACTGCGTGGTTTTTTTGGCGCGAAAAAACACGTGGTTCCTAAAATTGTGGATTTTTAAAGAGAGTCGACACATTCTTTTGAAGATATAAAATGACATAACATTCATAGAAAAAAAAGGATAAAATTGGACCCGGAAGTAACTAGTAGACCACCATCTTGAAATGGCCAACTTTTCTTTAAATCTATATAAGTGATCAGGATATCATCCGGTTTACATAATGTTGATGTCTATGGCATCTTCAATATATCACTAATGGTGACAGCCGATTTCCTAATTTCGATTAAAAGTTTTGTCTATTTCCGGTTAAAGAAATTCCGCAATAGCAAACACTTTCAAAGCTCAAAACTCGTGACCTTGACGTTTGATGACCTTTTGATCTGAACCAAAGCTATTGCCCTCGATAAAATCTATCAAATGATGTTTTACTTTGTGTTTTCCGATGTTTACTTCCGGTTTAATAGCCGATTGAAAAGTGAGATTTTTAACTATAAACAGCTCTGTCACATGACCTAATTTATATACAGGACTAAAATGCAACCGTTCAAGGATGTTTAAATTGCGCACTGCTCAGTACCGTTATCACGGTTCTAGTTTTTTTTTTTTTTTTCCAAATTCTGGTCAGCGTCTGTAGAGAAAACTGAAAATGGTATAGAAATTCTGGATTGATCAGCTAGTTTCACTCGAGGGAAATTTTCCCTTAAATATAAAACGGTACATTTTTGCGATACCAGAAGTGGGCTATTACATAATGTGCAATATTTTTTCATCGAGTCTGTAGGGCTTATTTATGAACCGATTTACCTGAAACTTCCTTTAATATGTTTATTGTTATAAGAAGTATCCGATTGATCTGAAATTCACAGGATATAAACAGAATGTCGATACATATAATACAAGATAATTAAAATATTTCTATCACTTCCGGTTTTGGCGTGAAGACTTCCGGTTTTTCAAAATCATGTCTGGCGACCCCACTTCCGGTGTAATTTTCAGATATTGGCTAAAACCATATATATTGTATGTCAGACATAATTAGAAGGCACTTAGCCGAAAAAATCCAAACCAGCAGTGATACATAAGCTGTCGTCTCAGACTGACACACTTTAGCAAAAAATTAATTATTCCTCCATTTTTCATCCGATTTTTATGATTTTGATGTCTATCAAAACTTTGTAACTTTATCTAAAACTTGTAGGCACAGAATTTTGAATTTCGAATTTGAATTGTTTTTATTTTGGTTTGAATTTTTTGAAAATTCAAAAGGCCATACCGTGTGACCTTGACCTTCAATGACCCTGAAATTTTCAATGTAGAATGTCCTTGACCTCAGCTATCAATAGGTGTTTTGATTTTAGTTGAAAAATATTAACTTCCAGTTTTATAGACATTCAAAAATTGACATTTTTGACAACTTTGGACGGCTGTATCACCTTCTCTAATTAACACAAAGAATTAATTATTTACAATTTTGTAATGCTGATCCCTTAAAATATGTTTTCAAAATATTGCGCTTTTTTTCTACTGAGAGTACAATGTAATTATCTCATAGTGATATGGTTGTTTAATCAGGAAATACTAATTTTTCTTTTTTCAACGATATGTGACATGAGTAGTTTAATACAAAAATCAATTTGTGATAATAGGCATAGAATACCCCTTTCTGAGAGAAAAAAGATATAGAGAGGATTAAAATGATTGACAGGTGTTATAAAAGGAGTTACACTACATTGATAATAAACTATTGACATGAACTTTTAACCTTGGCATTGTGCCAGAGAACTCATTAATCTGATTATGCAATTTTTTAACCCTAAAAAATTTATTTATTTTGCAAAACATTTACGTACTAATTTTTAACATACCTAGAATTAAAGAAGTGATTTTGCAATTAAATTTACAGTTGGAATTTTTTTGATATCTTAATTAGAGCTCAAACTACGAATGCCTCATAAAGGCTGCAGATTTAAAGTTGTTGACAGGTGTTAAGAGAAGTTATGCAACATTGAACATCAACACTGTTGACCTGAACTTTTCACCGCAGGCCATAAACAGATTAATCTGATTATGCAATCTTCTATCTTTTAATTTTTTATTTATAATTTTTTTTAAATTTTGCTTCTATTATTATTTAAACAAGTTCTTATTTAAAGCAGTGAATTTTTTATACAATTACCAGTTCGAATTTTCTCTCTACCATTATTTTAACTATATCTGCAATATACACACAACAGTTTTGGTTATTGGTGTTAGGCTGGGGGGATGAAACTGAGGGGATGAAAGCAAACGACGGGTTACCCCTCAAGGGTTATAGTCAATTGGGCCCCTATCCAAAATGGTCCCTAGTCAAAATGGCCTCTTAATTTACTCCTTGATTTCAACCAATTCATTGGTCAAAAAGTCAAAATGGTCCCTGATGAATTTCTTTTATACAAATTGTAGCTTATATCATGATTATCAAAGGAACTTAATAATTTGAAGCGTGAGTGTTTAATCTTGCCACAGTCAATTGGGCCCCTATCCAAATTGGCCCCTAGTCAAAATGGCCATAAAAGTTAAATTTGGTCAAAATGGCCAGTCACCATGGCCCCTATTTTGGTCAAAATGGCCTCTGAATTTCCTCTTTGATTTCAACCAATTCATTGGTCAAAATGGCCAAAAAAATAAAAGTCAAAATGGTCCCTGATTTTTTTTTTTATAAATTGTAGCTTATATGATGATAATCAAAGGAATAATTGGAAGCTATTTTAACCCTAAAAAGGTCACTAATTTTGACTGAAAATTGTACTCTGTAACAACAAATTTTGAAGACATAAATTGTGTTCCTATTTATATTTTCATCAAAGCAAAGACATTCTAAGACTTACAATATTAATTTGAAGTTACTAAGTACCGAGGTCTCGTTTTATTTGTTCGTTATTGTTGATTGTATTTGTGAGAGTACCGAGGCCCCATTTTATTTGTTCATAATTGTTGAATGTATTTGTGAGAGTACCGAGGCCCCATTTTATTTGTTCATAATTGTTGAATGTATTTGTAATGTATCGTCTATGCAGTCACTATTAACAAAGTTAAAGGTCTTAGTCTCGATAGAGGCGTAATATCTCTTCGTAAAATATTTCAAGCTGGTCAAGCCTATGTTGCGTTAAGCAGAGTTAAAACATTACAGGGTCTTACAATACAAGATTTTACGGAAAAAAACATATGTGATGAAAAAATTTAATCGGCATTAGGAGCAATCGACGGATACTAATATAATTTTACACAATGTTCAGGGTTTATATCTATTCACATACAAGATCTACAGAAACACATTAAAATGCTAGATGATATCATTTGTTTAACAGAAACATGGCTAAATAATTCAATAACTCCAACATAACTCAAGTTAAATCACCAACCTCGAAGCAGCAGCTATGATGACACTAAAGATTTCAAATTTTTAAAAGAAAAGGGGCATTGAGGATTAGGAATATATTTTAAAGAAGAAAAAAATAAATTTGGGAGTTTTAAAAATAGAACACAATGCTTTGAATATTCTGGATAAGAATATTAACGTAATTGTTATCTATAGACCAACTGTTTATCGATTAGAATTATTTCTTCCAATGTTAGAAAGATTACTAGTTTGATTACAAGATTGATATTTGATTGAATCTACCCTTTCACAAAACTTTTTACTAAAAATGAGGGAGTGAACACCAGACTTTAGGGGTTTGAAGTTCAAAAAGTCTTACAGCTATCAGGCAAAGCATCACGGACCACGCTCAGTGCTGTTCACAGCTCTAGTTATTAGTTTGATTTTACAAAAAAAATTTGGACATACAGACAGGGGCGACAAAATATACGCCCGGATAAATCTGTAATAAATAATGAAACTCGACATCAAATACCATCCTTTAATACCTAAAAAAGTTTTGACTTCATTAGGGGAAGAAACAAATTACAAAGGCAGTTAAATTTAAATGACAATATGACAATTTATGACGTCAGTCTTAGAAACAACACAACAAAAAAAGTGTCAAATCACAATCATTCTTGAAAAGATGTCCTCAAAAGATGTATAACATCAAAATCTTAGATAAAGATAGATTGCCAGGCAAGGTTATATACGTCCACTAGCAGCTTTGTTTAAAAAAGAACATTTTGCAGAAAACCCAGCAACCATATATTCAACCTGTAGTCATAGGGCTACATTTCGTTCAGAATTTATTAAGAAATTAAGTGTCGTCCAAATATTTTTTTTCTCGATTTCATCAAGGGTTCAGCATTCATCAAGTTTAGTCAAAATCCTTCTGCCTGTGTGCGGACATTTCACACCTAGATAATTCCCACCCAGACAATTCCCGCCCGACCAATTCATATCGGGACATTTCGCACCAGAATGATTTGCATCAGGACAACTTCCACCAGAGACATTTCACACCCTGGCACTTCACACCCAGGACGATTCACATCCAGGAAAACTGCCACCCGGAAATTTCACACCCGGGCAATTCGCACCCATTTTTGCTCCCATTATAAAATCTAGTATTTCAAATCTTATGTTCTTAGGTTTTGTATTTTGTTTGTAGCACAGGTGATTATTATGTAGCCATGTATTTAATAAAAACAGGTATTATAGAGCTCATATTTAGCAAAATTGAACACTTAACTTCACTTTTATCAAATTATGAAATATTTTATGTTTTTGACCCCAAAGTATCAAATAGAAGACACTGAAGACACCATATCAATACAATTTGGATTGTTTCAGTAATTTGAGGCTTTTGAGCCTAGTTATTTAGTCTTTCTTCTAATTTATTGTTACCCTATAATTTTTCATAAAAAAATTAAAATGATGGTTTCGCTGTGTTCATATGATTTCCTTAAAAGTAAAGTCTGATTTGTGCCTAAACAAAAAAGTTTCAGTTAAACTTGTACGTATTTAGGTGATTTTAATGTAAAAAGAACTGTGCTGATTGATCAGGAGTTCAAACTTATTTTGATATTTTAGTTGCAACCAGCAAAATAAGTCAAGAGACATATTTCTCTACCATTTATTTCCCTTAAATCTGCTTGAATCGTACATTAGTTATCCAAGAACAACTGCGAAAACAAATTAATAAACCTTTACACAAACTTTTAAGATATTTTGGAATCCAGTTATATACGGCCAGGTATTTTTAGTCAAAAGATTCTTCAGAATTTAATCTTAAGTTTCCCTTTTTTAAGCATAAAATAACTAAACTCCAAAAAAGTCAGGACTTCCCTTTAGAGTATAGTGACAAAATCTATAAGCTTGCACTACTTTTGATGACTCAATTCTGAAGAAATTTGTTATCCATTTGTTTCTGACTTTTTTTTAGATTGAACCTCTTATAATGAACAAAACATCGAAATTTTCAAACTAGGTGTTTATATACAATAACTGTAAAACACAATTTTAAGCTTTTTTTCAATAATAACCTGTAATTGTATGGGGTATAGAGACTAAAATGCGAGTACAAATTAATGCGATCCGCGATAGGTGTCGCATTATTTAATATCATAAATCCCGGAAGTATGAAGTATGGTGCGTGAATCGGCTCGTATAGAGGTCGTGTTTGTCCCTGCTGGATGTACTGGCGAATTGCAACCGATGGATTTATGTGTCAATGGAGACTTCAAACGGGCAATGAAAAGTGAATTTACCGACTGGTACTCAGATTGCATTTCAAAGGATCCTTAAACCCGAGTTGACATGAAACTATCCAACTTGAAACCAATCCACGCGAAATGGTTCGTGAAGTGTTCAGTGAACTACAATTAAAACGTGACATGATTTTGTTGGGATGGAGAAAAGCCGGAATTCTACAAGTCTTAAATGAATGAAGACATGAACAATGGTCTAGGGAAAATCTTTTGTCATTGATTACTAATCAGCTTCAAATTTAGAGATTACCTAATTACTTAATCCAGCCCGGTCTCAATTTAAATACTTGACCTATATTACTTTTTTTTTTTCGATTTTTCCACAGGGCACATGGCTAAGGATTCAACTTCTTTAGAAATATTTCTACCTATGTTGACCTTCTCTAGTGGCAACCTTGTTTTTAAATATAAATTGAAACAGTTTTGCAAAAGAGCAATTTGCACATTGCAACATTAGCAAAAACAGGTTTTTTGACTCTGGAAGCTACATTTTGTGGCTGATTATATTTTGCTCGGGTTTTCATATTTGGAATCTGTGACTAATTCCAATGTGATATGATTTAAAAAATTTCAAATTTCGAAAATTCGAAGCCCACCTTTTTTGGCCGATTTTCGAAATTTGGGGACTATTTTTCAGTTTTTAGGGATTAATCTGAAATTTTGATCAAATTTTGATGGAAAATCGATTTTCACTTCCGGTTGAATAACTTCCGGTGTAATTTGAACGAAATTATGTTTATTGTTATTAATCGTAATTCTACAGCCGATTTTTAAAAACAAAATTAGTCCGAAAAAATACTTTGTTGATTTGATACATTTTTATAAAACGAAAAATGGGGCTTGGTGGTAAGTGTGGTGTATTAGATGTTTGTATTTCTGGAAACTATAGTCGATTGCGACCAATAACTAAGAGGCCGAATTTTGAATTTCGATTTTCCTTTTTTGCAACTTCCGGTTGAATTTTTTCAGTTTTTGAAGGCTCATATCTCGTGACCTTGACCTTTGATGGCCTTGACCTTAAGTAGGTTAAAGGTCATCGACCTTGGCTACCAGATGATACTTTAATATTTGACCTCCGATATCAACTTCCGGTTTTATAGCTGTCCGAAAATAGCCAAATTCACAACTTTGTATTGCTCCTACAGGTGACCTTATTAACCTATAGAGTTTATTTTTGCATATTCTGAATGGGCTTTTTGAGCTCTTTCGAACGATATATCACAATGTATTGTAATGCAAAATTAGGGTTTTTTTTAATTTTGCAATTTTGAAAACCTTTAAATGATTTTTTGAATTTTTTGACTTTAATATATGCATAGTTTATGATCTATTAAGTTTAGAGGCTTGAAAATTGGAACATTCCCCATATAAATGTATCCATCAAAAAAAAAATTGACATGGGCGTGGCAGATCCGGGTTCAATTTTTAATTTTGTTAACATTTTGTTGTCTGGAAAAAATTCATATAGACTACATTTTTTTGAATAATGCTTCTGCACACTAACCTCATTACTTTATCTCAATTATATCAAAATCTCAGCTATTTCGGCTGTATAGTTCAAAGATAGTGGACCACAGCCATATACGCCTAACGAAAAAGTCTTAAATGTAATCAGGAAAAAACTAAACTTTCTCAAACCTTTCAATTTAGGTCCAATAACTTCCATTTTAAGTTTCAACAAAATTGGTTGAAAACTTAGATAGTAATGGCATATTCAAGACTTTGGGGCAAGGGCAATAACTCTGCTACTAACAGTCGAAAAAAGCTCAAATTCGAACTTAATCTTTGTTTTCTGAATATGTATATACAAACCGAATTTCATTAGATTCCATCAAAAATTCTAGTTTTTAGAGCGTTTACAAGCAATTGATGTTAATACAAGCACTTTTACTGTATAGAGGTTAAAGGGCGAAAACTCCTCAAAACTGATGGAAGAGGCCTAAATCTTGAAAAAGCTTTAATTTTAATCAGGAGAAAACTAAACTTTATCAAACCTTTTGATTTAGATCCAATAACATCCATTTTAAGTTTCATCAAAATCGGTTGAAAACTAAGAGAGTAATAGCATATTTAAGATTTGGGGCAAGGGCAATAACTCTGCTTATAACGATCGAAAATAGCTCAAATTCGAACTTGATCTTCGTTTTATGAATATATATACACATATTAAATTTCATTTGATTCCGTCAAAAACTCTAGTTTTTAGAGCGTTTACAAGCAAATGTTGATGGAAAGACCGACGGATTTGGGGCAAGGGCAATAACTCTGCTTCTAACAATCGAAAATAGCTCAAATTCGAACTTGATCTTCGTTTTATGAATATGTATACACATTTGATTCTGTTAAAAACTCTAGTTTTTATAGCGTTTACGAGGAAATGTTGACGGACGGACGGACAGGGGTGCCGACAATATACGTCCTCATAGAGAGATGAGGGCGTATAAAAAAGGGAACAAGGTTTATAAATTTCAAAATTTCAGATTATAGATTTTGACCTTTTTTGACATTTATGATTGCATATCTCGTAAACCAATAGATGCAAAAGCTTGATAATTTAGCCATAGTAAGATATTATTAATTTCAAAATTTCAGATTATAGATTTTGACCTTTTTTGACATTTATGATTGCATATCTCGTAAACCAATAGATGCAAAAGCTTGATAATTTAGCCATAGTAAGATATTATTAATATAAATAAAGTCACATCAAAAAAGCTGACGTGGGCGTGGCACATCCGGTCAAAAAATGACCTTGCATACAGTTACTGCATTGCTTTATTCAGCTTATGTTAAGGTTCATAGATTTCGGCTTTGTAGTTCAAAAAAAGGGAACAGGGTTAAAAAATATATTTTTATCGGTTTTTGAACTTGACCTTTCTAGGATAAAAGGTCATTGACTTTGGCTATTCAAATATACTTTCATATTTGATGTCTAGCGTCAACTTCCAGTGTTATTACTGTATGCATTTCCAAATTTTAAAGACTTGTTTCTCGTGAATTTGACCATGAGGGACCTTGACCTTCAGTAGGTCAAAGTTTATTGATAAAGGTTTTCAGCTGGAACGTTCAAATATTAGGTCTGGTGACTACTTCCGGTTTCACAACCTTTCAAAAAAACAAAATTTTTAATAGTTGTCGACTTCTTTGGCACTTGGGATTTACGTTCATGGTCCATGTTTTTTAACATTCCCCTTAGCAATTTGCACATTTTCAAAGTCCCACTCTGTGCCTCTGTGGCTCTAGTTTTTTATTGTTTTGTGAATTTTGTTAAACTTATTATATATGAAATAAAAATTATTTTATAATCATAACTTAATATGTCTTTACTAAATTGCGTGACATACAACAAATATCGATGTTCACTAATGTCAGCCATATGAAAGGGACATAACTCCATATAATTCACTAGGAAATATGTATTTTAAAATGCGGATACAAATTAATGCGATCGCGGATAGGTCGCATTTAACGCATTAATTTCTATCTCGCAATAATTTGTAGCCTTACAGTAGCCTACCTTGAACACCGTGGATGAATGTATTCTCTTATTGATCAAATTCAAGAACCTAATTTTTTTGTTCATTGTAAGAGGTGGTATTGCTTTAAAAGGAATTCTACTTTCTAGACTGAAGTATATTCTCTTCTTAGACATAAACGTTATTGAACATAACTATCCAACGGAATCCATCTACATGTATTGATCCATATACCTACGGAAAATTGTTTTAAAAATTCTTTTTGTTTAATCATTTAATCTATTAACATACTGTTGTTCAAAAAGGAAGAGAAATGAGGTCATATCAAATAAACCTAACATTTTATAAAGTAACTGTTTCATTCTAAACTTGATAATAATGAGATGATTTATATAGTGTTAAAAACATTGTTGACATGATGTTTACACAGAACCATTCCAGCTGATTAAATGCAATGACCCCTGAAGCAGGTGTGAGCTTTTTCGTATGCTTTTTTTACAGTAAGATGTTAGACTGTATTGTAGTGTCAGTGGGAAAAATGTGTTCACTGTGCCACAGTAGTAACATTCCATTAAACACAACATCCAGAATATATTATATTATACATACATTGTATATATATTCTGCAAAATATCTATATGATATGAGGAATGGCACCAACTCAAGGGGAAAATGAAAATAAATCACTGTTAGGATATTTTATTCTATCTCCATGAAAATTAACAATTTCTTTACAAAATCTGTTTAATAGATACATTATACACAATATCACAGCATTTACCATCACAGTTTGTATGATTTTTTAAACAATAACTTGTAACAAAAAATAAGCTATGAAATAAAAATATACTCATAACTATTAATATTAAGAAATACAGTTTTAATCTATTATGCGCCAATCAATAAATATCTGTTCAGAATAAGTTTATATCAAGAATTTGCATGCTATGGAATAATCTTTGTTAAAATGGTGTCAAAGTCAAATATACAATAATAGAAAATGAAAAGTTTAAAATCCAGGGATTCAATATATGATGACATCACACAGAAGAAGAATTATCAACATATAAACTAAGGTGATTTTAATTATTACCAATAAATTGTAGTTCTGTCTAAAAAAAATCATGCTCCATTTAAGTTTGGTTTAATAATTTTGTAACCTTTTCAAAATATCATTAAGGATGTAAAGAATAAGCTTACAAACTATCATCAAGGCCCCCATTCATTATCATATTGTAGCAGTGCGAATTTACACTAAAACTATGATAAGGAACTTTAAACTATTTAATAACAACTGGATACAATATTTACAAATACATCGGCATTGTCCGTCTGTATAGGTGCTCTGGTCAATCCAAGATGCCCCTGATAACATATCAATCCATATTTATACAAACGTTTGTCCATTGACATTGATTAACTAACAATTGACATAAAACAGATTATAGAAAGATATAACAAAACAATGTACAATTAAAACGTAAAAAGATTATAACAGATTAAAATGAGATAACTAAGTAAAAGTTCAATAAGGTATAATTGTATTAATGACATTAATGAGCTTGATACTATTAGGGACGTCTATGGCAGATTAGACTATAAGATCACACTATCATAATTATACTCCCCTTCCGTGAAAAAGTCTTGTCCTCGAGACTTAAAGAAAATTCAGCAAACTTGCAGTCACTAATGGTCAAATCTATCTTCATAATATGCATATCCACCACACTCTTGACACTCGATTTTACAGTCATGCAAATTTAAATAATCCCAAGCGTTATCGTCCAAATTCTGTTCTAAAACCCATGAGTTCATAGTAGATGGCAGACCAGTCCATTTTACAAAATATTCAGTGTCACCATCCCTGCGTGTTCTTCTTTTTAGAACCATTTCACTTTTGTTTCCACGTTCTTTTTGTTTCTGAATTAATTTTGGCTCTTCCGTTTTCAAATATGCAATATGTTGAACATGCCTTTTATCCTTCAAGGTAGAACCTGGTATTCTTGAAGAATATTTTAGAATGTATTCAGATGCGTAATCATCTAAATCATCGTCAATAACCCACGTATTTTTAGTTGAAGGAAGATTCTTCCATTTCACAAGGTATTCCATCTGGCCAAACTTTCGCATACTTGGTTTTCTTCTAACAACTTTCTCAGCAACTTTGTGGGTTGTAGAAGCAGCAAATATATTGACTGCCCGTTTCATTATAGCTTCCTCCGTCTGACAAGACATGATACTTGTCATCGGTGTTGCAGATATACCTTTATCTTCCTGAATGATATTACTTGTTTGAATACCATTTTCACTAGTAGATATCATAATTTCGTCTGTTTGAATACCAGGGTGGTTTGTTTCTTTACTAGAATTTGTTACTGAAGTAGATTGAATACATGCTCTCCTTTCTTTGTATTGTTGATACCTCATTCTGTCTCTTTTCAGTCTGTTTTCAGATTTCATTTGTGGTATATAGCTCGAATAACTGTTAGAACTGTGCCATGTCATCTTAAGTGAGAATTGGAAGTTATTTTCTTCTATCGACCAGTTAATTGGAAGCTTTTGTATTCCCATAAATTTTAACATATCCAATACCTTTCTGGGAATGATAGTTTCCATAGCTGATTTCTGTGAATTGTAGGGTTGAACTTGATCGCTTTTTATGAGGGTACCGGAATCTTGTAGGATCTCCACCAAACTGTAGCAGTGCGAATTTACACTAAAACTATGATAAGGAACTTTAAACTATTTAATAACAACTGGATACAATATTTACAAATACATCGACATTTCCGTCTGTATAGGTGCTCTGGTCAATCCAAGATGCCCCTGATAACATATCAATCCATATTTATACAAACGTTTGTCCATTGACATTGATTAACTAACAATTGACATAAAACAGATTATAGAAAGATATAACAAAACAATGTACAATTAAAACGTAAAAAGATTATAACAGATTAAAATGAGATAACTAAGTAAAAGTTCAATAAGGTATAATTGTATTAATGACATTAATGAGCTTGATACTATTAGGGACGTCTATGGCAGATTAGACTATAAGATCACACTATCATAATATGAGTAAAAATCATTAACTAGGCCTACCATTCCTACAACATTTTATTTTGCCACATAGACATATATCAATAAAATGATAGGCTTTTAAAATCAACAAATTTTCTCCTGTTCCAATTCATGTACACATTTATTCTTCTTAAAAACGTGAATTCTGAAAATATAAATCAACAATTCTTAAATTTTGCAAAAATTATATCATATATATTCCCTTCAGATTACATTGTTAGGCTTCACAAATCTAGACAGGGGCTTAATTTTAATAATGTCGATTCTTCTGACTTCTTAGCTACACTGACACTGTAATTGTAAAATCAAAACAAATATGTAGCCTACTAAAACTAAAATTCATAGAAATTTGAGATAACAGTGTAGAACAGAACAAAATATAGAATTCCTTCCCGATATTAGACAAAAATTCTAGTAGGAATAGGCCCTCGAATAGGCTGACGTAGAATGTAAACAAACACCCGCCATTTTTATTTTCTATTTTCTTGAACAGTCGACCATAGGCCTACAGACCGATCAAACTGTTCTTTTAAAAACAATTTCAACGTCCTACCGTTATGCCATAACGGTTACCGAACAAAACAAATTTCATTACCTTGCGTTACAGCTTCAAAAAACAATAAAAAATCTCCAAAATCTTCGATTGGCTGATGGAAGTATTACGTCATATTTGATTGACAGCTGGCGATCAATTGTGGTCGTACGGACGCACGGACGGACATGGGTGACGGCAATATACGTTCCTCATTTCATGTGGGCGTATAAAAAGTTAGTATGATTTCAGGAAAAACATGACAAAATACTAAACAAAAAGGGAGAAAAAAGAGAGGGGAGCAGGGGTTGGGGAAACCAAGACGTCACAATAAGGGGGAACTAAGCAAGATCAGATTAGAGCAAGTGAAGACAAAATCCCACTTTTATTACTAATATCTTTTGAACGGGGGTGAAAAAAATATAATTTCTTTTACATTTTTGATATATAAAACTTTATAAAAACAATAAATTTTTAAAAATAATTCCATTTTCTATGACCTTTAAAGAGTATCCACACTATTTGGATCAACTAATAAAAATGAACCAGTAAAATGGTGAAATGGTTTGTGTGTCTTTTACTTTATTGAACACTCCTTAAACCTATGGACCCACTGCATCTTCATTAGCTTAGGCTATTGAAGATCATCATTTTATGAAGACATATTGGATTCCTACCATGAGGATCAGAATGTTGAAACTTAACCAAGCAACTACCGGTACCAAGGAAAGTGACATCACTCAACTGACTTTTCATGTGTTTCTGTCCCCGAGGAAGGGGCCTTTGTGCCTTTGAGACATGTTGGACCGCTTTGTTTTTCTATAGCATATTATTTTTATGAATGTTTACACATTATAATGTGGGTATAAAAATACAAACCTTTCCATATATAGTCATAGTGATCATCTGTTACAGCTGCCATTATCAAGTTTTAGTTATATTTATATCAAGTTTATATCATTTTGAGCTGAAAATAAGACAATTTATAAATGTTAGAAATCACCTTATTAAAGCGATACTACGTCTTAGAATGAACAAAAAAATTAAGTTCTCATACTTGGTCAATATTCATCAACAGTGTCCAAAGTATACAAACAACATCAAATAAACCCATAAAACTATGTAAATTTCCATAAAATAACAGATTATTATTGATAAACGCCTTAAATTGGATTAAGACATTTATCAATTATTGTATTTAAACATAGTTTTCTGGATTTATCAGATTATATAGGTAATCTGTTTTATAGTTATGCCACTAGGTTTGTCCCCTGATGAATATATACTCCTATTGACCAAGTTTGAAAATTTATTTTTTTTGTTCATATTAAGATGTAGTATCGCTTTAAATGTATCACATGAAAAGAACAAAATTAATATAATAACTGTGAACAGCACCAAGCTTGTAATGAGACCTTATTGCATTTAAATGACCTTTTGGAATTTCTAGACCTATAAAGCCTGCTGTAAGAAAGCAAGAAGGAATTAATAATACTCCTTCGCAGTAGGCTATACAAATCAAGAAATGTCAAACTTTAATTAATGAATATTTTCCAAACTTTGTTAAGTAGTTAAAACAATTTTTTTCTAAATCTGGCAAAACTTAATCTATTCTATGGGAAAACAAATTCATTTAAAAGTACTGTTTATATAAAGATAGTGGACCACAGTCATATACGCCCACCACGTCGTGCGGATGGTAAAACAAAAAAATCTTAAATTTAAGTATAAGTAAACTAAACTTTCTTAAGTCTTTTGATTTAGCTCCAATAACATCCATTTTAAGTTTCATCAAAATCGGTTGAAAACTAAGAGAGTAATAGCATATTCAAGATTTTTGGGCAAGGGCAATAACTCTGCTTCTAACGGTCGAAAATAGCTCAAATTCAAACTTGATCTTCGTTTTCTGAATATGTATGCACATACCGAATTTCATTTGATTCCATCCAAAATTCTAGTTTTTAGAGCGTTTACAAGCAATTGATATTGATAGAAGCACTTAGGCTACTGTATAGAGGTTTAAGGGCGATAACTCCTCAAAACGGATGAAAGAGGCCTCAATCTTTCTTTTAAACACGTTTGATTTTTTTTTTTTGTAAACAATATTTTATTCATAAAGAAAAGGATTGGGGAACAGGCTTTCGCCTATACCACCCCTCTGGCCTCTCCCATAAACATATTTACAATGCAAACAAATTGATCGTTCCAAATATATATACATGCATTGCTACATAATTTGGAATGATAATAATAATATAGTAATAAAAGGGAATACAAAGGTTTAAAATTGTTTGGAGTAGGCAATAAAATCATGAGTTTTTTCAAAAATAAAGTTCGGTTTTGTGCATCCAAATGTAAGAGGCAGTTAAAGCGATGTTACGTTTTTTTGTTCATTTTAAGACGTAATATCGCTTTAAGTAGGTAGTGATCTGTATCTTCAAATGGATGACCACAAACGCAGGCCGGTGACTCAGATATATGTCTTAAAAATTTGTGACCATTGAGATCACTACAAGAGAGACGTAGACAACAGTGGATTATTTGTTTTTTTCGATTTCCAGAGTTTTTAAAAGATGAGATTCGAGTGAAAGTTTTTGGAAATCTGGAAGATTGTTCCATTCACGAATTGTTGATGGTAAAAAATCAGTTCGACAGTAAAAAGATGGTAAGTTGTTATTTCTAAAAGAGTAGGCGGTATTTTTGGTTGGTAAAAGTTCCGAAAGAAAATTGGGTGTAATATTGTTTATCATTTTATATAACATTAGAAGTTTGTGTCGTCGACGTCTCTCCTGTAGTGGGATAAATCCTGTTTCTTGGTAGATTAAGGCGTGGCTTGTTCCCTTGACAGCGCCGCATATAGTTCTGAGTGCCTGTTACTGGAGGTTCTCAAATTCAGTCGTTAGTTCTTTAGTGCTCCCGTCCCATAAAATATCACAATAATCAAAATTAAAAAAAAAAAAAAGAAAAAAAAAAGAAAAAAAAAAGAAAAATTTGTGTACAAAGTTTGATGATTTATAGATCAAGTACATGACCACAGGCTACTGGATATTTTTTTTTAAGATATACAATATAGCAATATACACAAGTACATGTGTATTAAATGGACATATTTTCCCCTTGATCAATATTGTATTGAATGACATAATTTATTTTATTACATACATGTGTAATACTATGACAGCCAATCATTGAATACAAGCCCATGTAATAATTGAATCCATATTCAACGGTCATTGAATACGGTCGGAACTTCTACTGACTCGCGAAAGACGCCATCTTGTTTTTTTTTATCTCACTTAGAATATTCCCAGTTGCATTACAAGTTTCAATTTAAACAAATGATGATGAATTAAAATAAATTCTTAATTTAAAACATGTCCAAACAAAAATAGTCTACAAAACCCATAAAGAACACCGTAATTAATATTTTTGAAAGCAAAATAGCCTTGTTATGTGTTGAGCGGCATTGGGAATTCCCTATATTTATAGCCGGAAATTTCTGAGTCTAATAATAATTTTGGAATCCCCTGTTTAGGCTAGTAGTCTCTATCACCTAGGCGTAAGACTACTTCTCTTATAACCTTATCGCACAATTTTTGTTGTACGTTTTTTAGTGTACATGACAAACCTACAGTCCATTCAAAACAATCAACGAGTGTATGTAATAAAAGTAGAACTGCACACGAGTCTATAGGAATTCAATATTGCACTCAGGGCTTGGCGGCGGGATATCACTCGTGTGCTACACACACTCATGATATCCCTACGCCAAGCCCCTCATGCAATATTGAATTCCTATAGACACGTATGTGCAGTTCTACTATTGTAGCCCACTCCCCTTTCTCCCTTAAACCATATAAAATTTCATTTTTGTATTAACACTATATATACCGGTAAGGCAAAATTAAATAATAAGCAAACCTTTCTGTAGAATTAAATATCTAAGATAGCTTGCCAGGCAAGGTAATATACATCCACTGGCAGCTGTCAGAAATGATCATTTTTATACGCTCTCATCTCTCTATGAGGACGTATATTGTCGGCACCCCTGTCCGTCAGTCCGTCCGTCCATCAACATTTACTCGTAAACGCTCTAAAAACTAGAGTTTTTGACGGAATCAAATGAAATTTGATATGTGTATACATATTCATAAAATGAAGATCAAGTTCAAATTTCAGCTATTTTCGATCGTTAGAAGCAGAGTTATTACCCTTGCCCCAAACCTGTCGGTCCGTTTGTCAACATTTGCTTGTAAACGCTCTAAAAACTAGAGTTTTTAACGGAATCAAATAAAATTTGATATGTGTATACATATTCATAAAACGAAGATTTGGGGCAAGGGCAATAACTCTGCTTGTAATGATCGAAAATAGCTCAAATTCGAACTTGATCTTCATTTTATGAATATATATACACATATCAAATTTCATTTGATTCCGTCAAAAACTCTAGTTTTTAGAGCGTTTACAAGCAAATGTTGATGGACAGACCGACGGATTTGTGGCAAGGGCAATAACTCTGCTTTTAACGATCGAAAATAGCTAAAATTCAAACTTGATCTTCGTTTTATGAATATGTATACACATATTAAATTTCATTTGATTCCGTCAAAAACTCTAGTTTTTAGAGCGTTTACGAGGACAGGGGTGCCGACAATATACGTCCTCATAGAGAGATGAGGGCGTATAATAAAATCAGATGAAAACTGTAGCTTCTATTGTGTTGTTTAACGAACAATTTTTGACGCATTTTATCAAATTCAAGGGCAATAACTCAAAACCCATCGAAACACCAAGTTTCAATAAAATCAGATGAAAAGTGTAGCTTGTATTGTGTTAACAAAAAATTTGGACACATTTTATCACAGTCAAAGGCAATAAATTAAAAGACGTTTATCGAAAATACATCAAATTTGAACTTGACCAAGATTTTATCAATTTAAAGGATCACATGAAGTTTCATCAAAAGACTGTAGTCTCTATTGTGTTAAAAAGAAATATTGACTGACAGACGGACAGGGGCGACGTCAATATACAACCACATATTCATGTGTAATAAATAATAAAACTTGCCATCAAATACCATCCTTTAATACCCAACGTTTCGTCACAAAAGTTTTGACTTCATCAAGGGAAAAACAAATTACAAATGGTGGAAGGTATGGAAGACCAAACAGCCCATAATTGTGACCCATCACATCGAAATGGGTCTTAAGTCTCATTTTGAATGACATGGGATATTAACATTTCTATCTTCCCAATGAAATTATCTCCATTTTGGTACCTCATTCACATTTCTAACACAATTAGTATAAAATCTATGCTAAATTGTTTATGACATTCCGGTAGTTTTTAAAAAATTGAGAAAAAGGCATTGAAAGTTTTCCATCCTAAATCACTACAATTACATAGCAACCAATGCATAACATCAGGGTTCGAAATACCGGGTGCATAGGTGCACCTATTTTTTTCGCTATGCACCTTCTTTTTTAAAAACTTAATGTTCTAGGTGCACGTCCGTGCACCTAGATAAAATTGACTGACACAATGCTAAAATGCTTAAATTCACCTAACAGTAAATCTTTGGGGTTTAATACATACATTGTAGTATAAGGCTACAGTTTAGGCTGAGTGCCTCTATAAAGATGTTACCAAATTAAAACATGTCCCAATTCAGTAAAATACATAACATGTAGGTCAATTAAGAACAAATAAGACATCAAAACAGCATTAGAGGATTGTGATAAACTTTAAATCAATAATAAAGTCCGTTTTTGGTCCAGCCATAAAATCCAAGAGGGTGGACACGCCAAACAGGAATCTCAGAATGGTTAAATCAGCATAATTATTCTTTTAATTTCTGAATTTGCAATACAATATGCTATTTATTTTTAATTGCGTGGCAAATCTTTCGATTTGTCACGCTTTCTTTTCGTTATGTTTATTTTTTTTTTTATTTTTTTTTTTGGGAAACTTTTTAGAGAAAATCGAAAATGGTGTAGCATAATTGTATCCACCAAACATTATTAAATGACCTGGAATCAAAAATGAATATCTAAAACTCAATTTTTGCTGAACCAGGAGTGGGCTATTGCATAATATGCAATTATTTTGCACCTAGTCTGTAAGGTTTATTTATGAACCGATTTGGCTAAATTTTCTTCAATATATTCATTGAAATAAGAAGTATCAAGTGCGGTTACAAAAATTTCAATTTTTAAATATTTTTGTAAAAAAAAATTGAAACCAAAATTGTCAAAAAAGCTCAAAATTTCTAACTCAGCCGCTAATTATCCGATTGACCTGAAATTCATAGGACATGTACAGAATGTTCATAGAAATAAAATTAATCAATCAAAATTTTTCGATCACTTCCGGTTTTTCAAAATCACGCCTAGCAGCCTCACTTCCGGTATAAATTTCAGATATTGACAAAAACTATATATATTGTCTGTCAGTCATAATTAGAATGCACTTAGCATAAAAAAATCCAAACCGGAAGTGATGCATAAGCTGCCGTCACAGACTGACACATTTCAGCAAAAAATCAATAAGTCCTCTATTTGTTATCCGATTTTTATGATTTTGGTGTCTGTCAAAACCTTGTAACCTTGTCTACAGTTTGTTGGAACAGAATTTTGAATTTGAAATTTTTTTATGTTTGTTTGAATTTTTTGAAAATTCAAAAGGCCATATTATGTGACCTTGACCTTTGATGACCTTGAAAATTCCAATGAAGGATGTCCTTGACCTCAGCTATCCATAGGTATGCTGATATAAATTGAAAAATATTAACTTCTGGTTTTATGAACATTTGAAAATTGACATTTTTGTCAACTTTGGACATCTATATCGCATTCTCTAATCAACACAGAGAATTAAATTTTTCAATTTTGTAATGCCGATTTGATTATCTTTTACACGATATATGACAATAACCCATTAAAATATGTTTTCAAAATATTGCGTTTTTTTCGACTGAGGGTTCTAACTTACAATGCAATTATCTAATAGCAATATGGTGTGTATAGTCAGTATGTACTAAATTTTCTCTTTTCAACGACATATGACATGAGCAGTTTAATACAAAATCCATTAAAGTGAAAATAGGCATAGATTACCCCTTTTCTGAGAAAAAAAGTAGTAGAGAGGATTAAAATGATTGACAGGGTTATAGCAGGTTATATAATATAGTAATAAAACTATGGCATGAACTTTTCACATGGAGGTGTGAAGTATTTTAGGTCATAAACAGATTAATCTGATTACGTAATCTTTTAACACTCTAAAAAGTATAAAAAATTTATTCATTTTCTTTGCAAAATTTTCACTTATATTAATTTTACATACAATCATTTAGAGCAGTGAATTTTTGATACATTAACCTGTTCGAATTTTTTCTCTACCATTGACAGAACCCTTTCTACAAGATACACACCAATTTTCTTTTTGTCTGCTAAGGTTATTGAAGGTCATAAACAAATTAGTCAGACTACATAATCTTTTAACTCTAGGGCTGGACTCTAGCAGACGGTTACATCCCATTACTCATAATTCCATTACTCATAATAAATTTTTAATGGTTCAGTGCATGTTTAATCCCTAGCTATACCCCCATATACACATGGACTTAACCGATTAAGAACATTCAATACTTATATCTCAATAACATCTTTTATCTAAATCATCAATATTAAAGCACTTTAAAGACATGGAAATTAAAATAAAAACAACTTCAATAAGCATATTCTGACACAAATCACAAGTCAATTATTTGAAAACCAGGTGGCTATATGGGCACATTCTGATGAGATATTCACAGACTTTAACTGAGCTTAAGCAAATGTCCTACTGAATCCAAATATTCAAAAATATTCGATAAAATAAAGTTGATTACACAATCCGGGGCAAGCTGAAAAAGTACCATCCACAAAATGAGAAGGAACCTATCTCCATCTTGAATCTTATTTGGTTGGTGTCTGGTTTAACATGTATAACAAAACACAAGACAATATTATGGAATATAACACACTTCTTTAATAAAGTTAGGCACATAACGTTTCAACACAATATTCACGTGTCGTCATCAGATGGTTTAACATGGTCAATATTTTTTAATTTTGTTATGAATTTTACTTCTTGAAGTCCTGCCATTTCTATAAGTAATATCATTTTGGTGAAGTTTCATGTATGTAACCAAAAATGATTGCAAAGCCATGACTAAGTAACTAAATCGTTTGATCAAACGAATACTGAGTTAAACAGTCAGCTTATTAAAAGTTAATCCATCTGTAGTTAATTGATTGGACTGTCCCATATATACTATAGGTATGTACTAATTTCAGAAATTAAAACTTTTTATGAGTACTGGCATTATGAGTAATGGAATTATGAGTAATGGGAACACACCTAGCAGACAGCAATTAAAACTGTTTACGCGTCTGCGCTAATCTGTTGAAATAAAAAGTAAGTGTTCAAACTGTTTCTTATCGTCTGCTAAGATTATTATAGGTCAAAAATAAATTAATCTCATTACACATTGTTTTAACTTTATAAAAATTAACATGTTTTTTCGAATGTTTGCTATATTTGATATAATATCAGATTTTTTCTTATTTTGAGGGTGATTCTTACCCACGGCACTTAATTGACTAACATACATCAATTCAACTGGCTACTGACTGCTCCAATCCATTGAAACAAAAGACAGTATTTCAACTCAGCATTAAAGGGAAATATTGACGTTTACACAGTTCGAATGTTGGGGAAGGGGGTATATCCCCTATAGTACTATACAAAATGGCCCCTAGTCAAAATGGCCATAACAGTTAAATTTGGTCAAAATGGCCATTCACCATTGCCCTTATTTTGGTCAAAATGGACCGGTCACCATGGCCCCTATTTTGGTCAAAATGGACTCTGTATTTATTCTTTGATTTCAATCAATTCTTTGGTCAAAATGACCTTTTTTGAGGACAAAATGGCCAAAAAAATAAAAGTGAAAATGGTCCATGATTTTTTTTTTATAAATTGTAGCTTATATGATCATAATCAAAGGAATAATTGGAAGCTATTTTAACCCTAAAAAAGGTCACTAATTTTGACTGAAAATTGTACTCTGTAACAACAAATTTTGAAGACATAAATTGTGTTCCTATTTATATTTTCATCAAAGCAAAGACATTCTAAGACTTACAATATTAATTTGAAGTTCCAGTTCCAGTTCTCAAAAAGATTATACAAAAAATATATTATGTATTATGTAATAAAAATATTATTTTGAGACCATTTTGACTTTTTGGAAAGACCATTTTAACCTTTTTTGAGGACCATATTGACCATTTCTCAGGGACCATTTTGACCAAATGAGGGGCCATTAGTGTCTGCGCTAATCCGTTGCAATATAAAGTAAATGTTTAATCTTGCCAAAGTCAAAATGGCCATAAAAGTTAAATTTGGTCAAAATGGACAGTCACCATGGCCTCTGAATTTCCTCTTTGATTTCAACCAATTCATTGGTTAAAATGGCCAAAAAAAATAAAAGTCAAAGACATTCTAAGACTTACAATATAATTCAGTTTTCAAAAAGATTATACAAAAAATATATTATGTAGCGCTTTATGTTTTGTTAATTTGTAACATCATAAATAAAAAGACCATTTTGAGACCATTTTGACTTTTTGGAAGAATCATTTTGACCTTTTTTGAGGACCATTTATCAGGGACCATTTTGGATACCAGACTTTAGGGGTTTGAAGTTCAAAAAGTCTTACAGCTATCAGGCAAAGTATCACGGGCCACGCTCAGTGCTGTTCACAGCTCTACGCTCTAGTGTTATTTTTGCTTTTAAAAACTGAATTTATTGGTTAATTTTGAAATAAAAGAATATATATTTTTATTTTAATATAAAATCTATAAGGAGGCCGGCTGGGCAGTAGGGTCAAGCCTTTGAACCTTTGGTTTATCTGTACAGACTACAGTTATACTCTATTTATAAACCCTTACATTATTAACATTTCAACAAATAAACAACACTGAAGAGATTATAAGAATAGTTTTATTGCACTTTTTTTTTTAAAAAAATAACAATTTTCGAAGCCTTAGGCTACTCTATAAAAAAAGAACTTCCCATTAGGAAAAAATAGCGATGGCCATCGTAATACGCCCACTTTTGTAATGGCAGCCAATTCGTCCGGGGGGTTGACAAGAGTGATCAGTAAATGAAAGATTCTGAGAATGACATTTTCTCTTTTTACAAGAGTAAATCCATGGGTTCAAGTTTCCTGGAAAAAACAAATATGTCACTGAAATATGCATAAAACAAGGGCAACCAACGTTTAGGTTCCATCTTAAAATGATTAAGAGCAGTCACATAGTTGATGATGTTTCTGATTTTCAATAAGGTGTATCCGAAGGTCAATACAAACACTAACAGCCAGTTTCATAAAAATCCACCAAGAAATCAGCTCTCTATCGTGTCCACAACTTTGAGAGTGTAACGGCTGAAAAATTAACGTGTTTTAAAGAACAACGGGCAATAACTCATAAAATATTTTTTCGATGTTTCTGATATTCAATAGGGTTTATCCTAATGTCAATACAAACACTCATACCAAGTTTCATCAAAATCCATCAAGAAACCAGCTCTCTATGGTGTCCACAACATATTTTCAAAAGCAAGGGCAATAACCCAGGAAATATTTTTTGATTCGTCTGATTTTCAATAGGGTTCATCATTGGGTGATTACAAACACTCACAGCAAGTTTCATAAAAATCCACCAAGAAACCAGCTCTCTATCGTGTCCACAACTTTGAGAGTGTAACGGCTGAAAAATTAACGTGTTTTAAAGAACAAGGGCAATAACTCATAAAATATTTTTCAAATGTTTCTGATATTCAATAGGGTTTATCCCAATGTCAATACAAACACTCATACCAAGTTTCATCAAAATCCATCAAGAAACCAGCTCTCTATGGTGTCCACAAAAATATTTTCAAAAGCAAGGGCAATAACCCAGAAAATATTTTTCGATTCGTCTGATTTTCAAAAGGGTTCATCTTTGGGTGATTACAAACACTCATACCAAGTTTCATCAAAATCCATCAAGAAACCAGCTCTCTATGGTGTCCACAAAAATATTTTCAAAAGCAAGGGCAATAACCCAGGAAATATTTTTCGATTTTTCAATAGGGTTCATCTTTGGGTGATTACAAACACTCACAGCAAGTTTCATAAAAATCCACCAAGAAACCAGCTCTTATCGTGTCCACAACTTTGAGAGTGTAACGGCTGAAAAATTAACGTGTTTTAAAGAACAAGGGCAATAACTCATAAAATATTTTTCAATGTTTCTGATATTCAATAGGGTTTATCCTAATGTCAATACAAACACTCATACCAAGTTTCATCAAAATCCATCAAGAAACCAGCTCTCTGTGGTGTCCACAACATATTTTCAAAAGCAAGGGCAATAACCCAGGAAATATTTTTCAATTCGTCTGATTTTCAATAGGGTGATTACAAACACTCACAGCAAGTTTCATAAAAATCCACCAAGAAACCAGCTTTCTAACGTGTCCACAACTTTGAGAGTGTAACGGCTGAAAAATTAACGTGTTTTAAAGAACAAGGGCAATAACTCATAAAATATTTTTTTGATGTTTCTGATATTCAATAGGGTTTATCCCAATGTCAATACAAACACTCATACCAAGTTTCATCAAAATCCATCAAGAAACCAGCTCTCTATGGTGTCCACAAGATATTTTCAAAAGCAAGGGCAATAACCCATGAAATATTTTTCGATTCGTCGGATTTTCAATAGGGTTCATCCTTGGGTGATAACAAACACTCACAGCAAGTTTCATCAAAATCCATCAAGAAACCAGCTCTTTATCGTGTCCACAACAATTGTGGACAGACGGACAGACAGACGGACAGACAGACGGACAGGGGCGACTACAATATACGCCCACATTAATGTGTGGGCGTATAAAAACAATAAGATCTCGTTAATTTGTGACACCACTGATTAATTTGATGAGTACATTTTGATAGAAAACAAGACCCATTGAGATAAAAGAAAGATCAAAGAATATTGTGAACACCTGCTGTCCACTGATCAGTGTGGATGTAGAATTAGGCCAGAATTGTACTCTACTGGAGTCAAAGGCAATTGTTTTATATCCATAGAATTTTCCACTACAATATATAGGGTTGATAGACCTGTCATTGATAGAAAACGAGTGCCTGTGTTCTTGCCATATTTATAGAAGACATTCCGATTAGAATTTTTACGCTTCAACGCTTTATCACTTGAAGATATTAATACACTTGTCCTTTTTAACGGCATCAAATTTAAGAAGTTAATCAATTTCTATAACTACATTTTTAATTATTTAACAGACATGTATAAATATATCACATTCCTAAACATTTACCGTTTTCTATTTACTTTAACGAGATTTATACGCGCTTGACCTTGTCAACTTAGACTCAATGTCACGGGGACAAAAATACAAAATTATCGTTAATTTCAAAATGATTTATAATATTATAAAGAGCAAAAATAAAGCCTGTATTTTTTAATAAAAATTCATTTTAGTCAAAGTAAGGTAGATACGTGAAATTTGATTTTTTTATCACTCACTATTTTGGTGTTTGTTATGCCAACTTCAATTTTTTCGTCAACAAGGGGTGCGCACTATACATGGGTAAATGAATTTTTCCCGATTTTGATGGGGTAAGGAAGGGGTGCGCATTATACATGGGTGCGCATTTTATTCGGAATTATACTGAAGGTCAAGGTCACTCATGGTCAAATTCACGAGAAACAAGTCATTAAAATTTGGAAATGCATATAGAAATAACACCGGAAGTTGATGCTAGACATCAAATATGAAAGAATAAATAAACAGCCAAAGTCAATGACCTTTGATCCTAAAAAGGTCAAAGTCAACAAAGGTCAAGGTCAAAAGAAAATTTTTTTTTTTTTAACCCTGTTTCCTTTTTTGAACTACAAAGCCAAAATCTATGAACCTTTAACATAAGCCGAATAAAGCAATGCTGTACCTGTATAAATAAAGAAACCAAGTACTGACGATCCGAACCGCAAAACGAAACTCGAAATCCAAAAAGACATTTTGACGAAACATAGGTAACAGCTTAAGAACTTTTCATATGAGGAATTATATCAATCATACATGAGTAAGTATATCATAATGAAAAGTGGTATACAATGTCATTTTTTGAAAAAAAAATTAAACTTTACCTTTTTTAACAAAATTTTGACAAAAACCAAATTTTACCCGGATGTGCCACTCCCAGGTCAGATTTTTTTTATGTGACTTTATTTATATTAATATCTTACTATGGCTAAATTATCAAGCCTTTACATCTATTGGTTAACGAGATATACAATCATAAATGTCAAAAAAGGTCAAAATCTATAATTGGAAATTTTGAAATTAATAAACCTTGTTCCCTTTTTTTAACTATACAGCCGAAATAGCTGAGATTTTAATATAATTGAGCTTAAGTAATGAGGTTCAAAAAAATGTAGTCTATATGGATTTTATCCAGACAACAAAATGTAAACAAAATTAAAATTTAACCCGGATGTGCCACACCCATGCCAATTTTTTTTTGAGGGATACATTTATATGGGGTATGTTCAATTATGTTCCAATTTTAAAGTCTCTAAACTTAATAGATCATAAACTATGCATATATTATAGTAAAAAAATTGGGTAAAGGTTTTCAAAATTGCAAAATATAAAAAGAATTCTAATTTTACATTACAATCAACTGTGACATATCGTTCGAAAGAGCTCGTAAAGCACATTCAGAATCTGAAAAAAATAACCCTCTAAGTGAATTTGGTCACATGCTAGAGCAGTCCAAAGTTGTCAATTTTGCTGTTTTCGGACAGCTATTAAACCGGAAGTTGACATCAGAGGTCAAATATTAAAGTATCATCTGGTAGCCAAGGTCGATGACCTTTGATCTACTTAAGGTCAAGGTCATCAAAGGTCAAGGACACGAGATATGAGCCTTCAAAAACTGAAAAAATTCAATCGCAAATTGCAAAAAAAGCAAAATCGAAATTCAAAGATAGTGGACCACAGCCATATACGCCTAACGAAAAATTTAATCAGGATAAAACTAAACTTTCTCAAACCTTTCGATTTAGGTCCAATAACATCCATTTTAAGTTTCAACAAAATTGGTTGAAAACTAAGATAGTAATAGCATATTCAAGACTTTGGGGCAAGGGCAATAACTCTGCTACTAACGGTCGAAAATA
Source organism: Lottia scabra (assembly GCA_029955415.1). NCBI lineage: Eukaryota > Metazoa > Mollusca > Gastropoda > Lottiidae > Lottia > Lottia scabra. The sequence goes on from JARJEI010000001.1 coordinate 19,993,706, forward strand.
GCTCAAATTCGAACTTGATCTTTGTTTTCTGAATATGTATATACATACCGAATTTCATTTGATTCCATCAAAAATTCAAGTTTTTCAAGCAATTGATGTTGATAGAAACACTTACTGTATAGAGGTTAAAGTGCGAAAATTCCTCAAAACTGATGAAAGAGGCCTAAATCTTGAAAAAACCTTAATTTTAATCAGGAGTAAACTAAACTTTCTTAAGTCTTTTGATAACATCTATTTTAAGTTTCATCAAAATCGGTTGAAAACTAAGAGAGTAATAGCATATTCAAGATTTGGGGCAAGTGCAATAACTCTGCTTCTAATGATCAAAAATAGCTCAAATTCGAACTTGATCTTCGTTTTATGAATATATATACACATATCAAATTTCATTTGATTCCGTCAAAAACTCTAGTTTTTAGAGCGTTTACAAGCAAATGTTGATGGACAGACCGACGGATTTGGGGCAAGGGCAATAACTCTGCTTCTAACGATCGAAAATAGCTAATAGCTTCCCAGGTTTTTTCACAATTTTTATTTTCTTTCATTTGACATCAAAATTTTGAAATTCGGTTCAGCCAAATTGGCTGAATAAAAATCGAAGTGTTGCAGGAAAATCAAAATGGAGGCCATTATCTCTTTTCGATTATCGAAGTTTCGTTAACAAATATCAATTAACGCAGAAGTGGTTAAACCAGTGACGCAAAATTTTTGACTACGCAGTTTTGTTTACTACCATGATTTCTATATGCAATAAAAATTTCAGATAAATCGGACAAAAAGAAAATGGAAAAAATGGTCAAAAATTGCAAAAGTTTGGATGCAAAATGTGGCAACGAATATTTGAAAATCTAAAAATTTTAATTTCTTGTTAATTGGGTATTCGCTAGAGATTCTAAAAATGAAAACCAGAGCAAAATCAGCCCAAAATTGCACCTTCAAGGCACAAAAAAACATATTTTGCACATTTAGCAAATGCACCACTTTCGTTTTGCAAAAATGTTCCAATTTATATTTATGCAATACCTAAAAAAAAAGTAAAATATAGAGTTGTAAAAAGATTGCTGCAACTGTTGCAGTTTAGGCTGTGTGCCCTGTGTAAATAACGAAAGAAAAAAATAGGAAACATTATGATAACAAACTGGGACTTTGCTTCTGCTTTTCGTCATGCTTTAACTTTTTACATCATACACTTATGACTTCACTTTTGTAACAGTCATTTTGTTTTTGTGGGACTTTGCTTCTGCAAAGTCCCACAAAAACAAAATGACTGTTACAAAAATGACGTCATCAGAAATATGACGTCTTGGTTACTCAAACTATCTACAAAGTGAAGAAAGAGCGAAGGGCGAAAGAGGATGGTTTTTAGAGTCAAACTACGTCGCGAAACCGCCGAAACCGCAAACCCAATGAGAGGTCCCCCCCCGCCTAGAGAAAAATGGCACAAATTTTGTGCATTTGAAAGTTATTTTGAATTAGGAACTTCTTAAAATTACTCTTAATTTTCATCTGATATTTTGACCCTTTCAAAAATTAGCATTCATTCTTTATCACCATATGGAAGATTAAAAGTTTCATTTGTCGAGGTAGTTTGTAAATTTGCCAATACACGTATTTTATAGCTATAACGAAAATCAAATCTGAGAAATAAAATGTCGACTACATGACAAACATATTATTTTCTCTTAATCTAAATATTTTCTGAATAAGTTTGTATGCTTATTACATGCCCACATCCCATTTCTGTACAATAAACTATCTTACTTTTCTGGACAATGAACATGTACACGTATCTCATGTATTTATAACCTTAAAAATCAAGACCAGGGCTTGCCAGGCAAGGTAACATACGCCCACTGGCAGCTGTCGGAAATGATCATATTTTAATTAACGATAATACAAATTTTATTATAAAAGTGAAGGGCAAAACTCAAAAACTGTTCATCGAAAATGCATCATATAGAACTTGTTCCGGATCTTATTAATTGCAATGATCACACCAAGTTTCATTAGAATCAGTTCAAAATTGTAGCTTCAATCCTGTTCACAAACTATTTTTGACGCATTTTGACAAAGTCAAGGGCAATACCTCAAAATCCATTCATTAAAATTGTGTCAAGTTTGAGATCTTATCAATTCCAATGATCACATAACAATTTTTAATAAAATTGGATGAAAACTGAAGCTTCTATTGTGTTAACGAACAATTTTATGTGTTTTATGAAAGTCAAGGGCAATAACTCAAAATCTGTTCATCAAAACTACGTCAAATTCGAGATCTTATTAATCTCAAGGAGCATACCAAGTTTCATCAAAATTAGATGAAAACTGTAGTCTCTAGAGTGCTCACAAACCAAATTTGACGCATTTTTTCAAAGTCAAGGGCAATAACTTAAAAACCGTTCATCGAAAATACGTCTAATTCGAACTTGATCAAGATCTTATCAATCCAAAGTATCATAGCAAGTTTCATCAAAATCAGATGAAAACTGTAGTCTCTAGAGTGCTCACAAACAAAATTTGACGCATTTTTGCTAAGTCAAGGGCAATAACTCAAAATCTGTTCATCAAAACTACGTCAAATTCGAGATCTTATTAATCTCAAGGAGCATACCAAGTTTCATCAAAATTAGATGAAAACTGTAGTCTCTAGAGTGCTCACAAACCAAATTTGACGCATTTTTTCAAAGTCAAGGGCAATAACTTAAAAACCGTTCATCGAAAATACGTCTAATTCGAACTTGATCAAGATCTTATCAATCCAAAGGATCATAGCAAGTTTCATTAAAATCAGATGAAAACTGTAGTCTCTAGAGTGCTCACAAACAAAATTTGACGCATTTTTGCTAAGTCAAGGGCAATAACTCAAAAAACGTTCATCGGAAATACGTCACATTCGAACTTGACCGAGATCTTATCAATCCAAAGGATCATAGCAAGTTTCATCAAAATCAGATGAAAACTGTAGTCTCTGGAGTGCTCACAAACCAAATTTGACGCATTTTTGCAAAGTCAAGGGCAATAACTGAAAAACCGTTCATCGAAAATACGTCAAATTCGAACTTGACCGAGATCTTATCAATCCAAAGGATTATAGCAAGTTTCATCAAAATCAGATGAAAACTGTAGTGTCTATTGTGCTCACAAGAAATGTTGACGGACGGACGGACGGACCGACGGACAGGGGCGACGACAATATACGACCACATATTCATGTGGGCGTATAAAAAACACAGATTTGTATTAACTAAATGATTAACATCCGATTTGTCAAAATACCGTTGAACGACCCCTTTAACACACAAAAAACTTAAGCGACCGCTATGTTACGGCCACTGCGTAAACAGTGCCGGTATTGATAATTCAGAGTCCAGGGCTGGACTATAAAACATTCGACTGGTACATGTTTCGTTGAGCACGTTTGACTACTGCGCAGCTTTTAGCGTACTCAACGAAATGTACCAGTCGAATACCTCTATTAAATTAAAAATCTCAGTATATAAGTATAATCAAAGGTTCATTACTTAGAAAAGTTTTTCATAGTATCAGGATTGTATTCATTTAATCCTTTAGGCCAAAGTGTATCAAATTTATGAATCCACATGGATTCAGCAAGGTCTAATTTTCTTTTATCATTATTGAAAATTTTCTGTAGAACGGTGGTTTGGAAATAATGTCCTGGTATGTTGAAATAAGGTGCTACTCTAGGAGCTTTACCTGCTTTGTTATGTTTTATGTTTGACCTGTACTTGTTAAGTCTAATGCTGAAAGGGGTGATAGTTTGTCCAACATATTGCATATTACAGCACACGAGGAATCACACGAAACATTGTCTTTGATGAAAAATTTCTTAGAGTCTTTGTTTTTTATTAGTTGTTTCTATAGTTTCACATGCTTTACAAGGGGGTCTTTTCAGTTACAAGGTTTACATCCCCAGGTTTTTTGGTCTCTGTCTTGGATAGTTCTTAATATCTTGTTCATTTTCAAAATGTTGCCAATGGTTCTATTTCTTTTTTCAGCTATTATTATTTTCATAGATTCTTTTATTTTTTTCATTCTTGTACTGGTGTCTAAGATGGTATTATCTTGTATTAATTTTCGTAAATTTGGTTGTCTTGAAACATAAGTCTCATAGAGAGATGAGGGCGTATAAAAACTAAAAAAGAATTATCTTAATGTAGTATAATATAAGGATACCTTGCCATCTAAAAATGCAATTGGGTCATTAATCAAATTTTTTTTTTTTTAAATGCGTTTCGTGTAAGTTGAGTTGAGTTTTTATAAGAAATATGCGGGTATATATTCTTGTAATAACACTCCTTATTAAAAGAACGAAACGAAAAAATAGCGATGGTCATCGTAATACGCCCACTTTTCTAATGGCAGCCATTTCGTCCGGGAGGTTGATGAGAGTTGTCAGTAAATGAAAGATTCTGAGAGAGACATTTTCATTTTACAGGAGTTTTGTTACAGTTTTTTTTCTTTATGTTTATGAACTTACAAATGTAAAGTTTCATTGTGATAAGTCACTGAACTATGAACAAAACAAGGGCAATAACTCATGTAATAAAGAGTTTTTGATTTAACTGATGTTCAATATGCTTCATACTAAATTGATTACGAACAGTCACACCAAGTTTCATCAAAATCCATCAAGTCACCAGCTCCTATTGTGTCAACAACTTTGAGAATGTAACGTGCTAAAAAATTAACACGTTTTAAAAAACAAGGGCAGTAACTCATAAAATATCTTCCTAGGGTTCTGATTTTCAATATGGTTTATCTCAAAGTCATCAAATTTCATCAAAATCCATCAAGAAACCAGCTCTCTATCGTGTTCACAAAGTATTTTCAAAAACAAGGGCAATAACCCATCAAATATTTTTCGATTTGTCTGATTTTCAATAGGCTTCTTCCTTGGATGATTATAAACACTCACAAGAAGTTTTATCAAAATCCATCAAGAAACCAGCTCTCTATCGTGTTCACAACTTTGAGAGTGTTACAGCATGGGTCGAAATAAAAAATAAATAGCAGATGCACAGTGTGCACCTAGATTATTTAAAAAATTTAAACTAGGTGCACAGCAACAAAATTAGGTGCACCAAAATTGTAATTTTAACTGATTTATTTAGGACTCCAGTTTAGACAAAATAGGCCTTCTCACATCAAAACAACGCTTGAAACTAATAACAATGCCCGGTACTTATTTATGAATACGCCTAAACTTCGTTCATCACTTCACGCCAGTATAAATAATCCATTGATTCTCCACCCAAAAACGGTATATTTCAAACATCGAGTATAAGCAAGCATACAGTGGAATGGTCACTTGTGGATGGGTATTGAATTGATGGTTCACTTCCTAGAAAAGCAGAGACTGGTTGAATGCTAAGAATAGCCTACTACATAGATGCCTACCCAAGCTGATCAAAATCAGTAGGCGTAGGCCTACTCTGGACAAATATTTTCAGTATTCTTGAAAAGTTTTCTCAATTGCGCATGACGGATAATTGGTAGCCAATAAAATACAAATCTTTGTATTTTTTAATCTTTTTTCCACCTATGGGAAGTTTTTTTTTATAGAGTAGCCTAAGGCTTCGAAAATTGTTATTTTTAAAAAAAAAAATGCAATAAAACTATTCTTATAATCTCTTCAGAAAATAGAACCATAATAAGAGGATCAGGTATAGAAGATGTACCACAATTTACCTATCTTGGAAGCGTCATCAGTACAACTGATGAGGATATAACAGCAAGAAGAAAGAAAGCTCAACAAGCATTTGTAATCCTCAAAATTTTAGTTCCTAATCTTCCCCCACCACCAAAATGTTCCTGTTTAGATTTTTCATCTTGTTTTATATAATGACGGTCATGGGGTCATTGATCTAACTCTTACCCTCTTGTTTTGAGGTTTCATAAATTTTATGAGGTCATATTGTCATTAATCTAACTGCCTTCCACCATTTGTAATTTAGTTCTTCCCCTGAAGAAGTCAAAACTTTTTTGACGAAACGTTGGGTATTAAAGGATGGTATTTGATGTCAATTTTATTATTTAATTCACCACATTAATGTGTGGGCGTATAAAAACTATAGCTTCTATCGCGTACACAAGTTAACTATAACGTTTTTACACTAAGTCAAGGGCAATAACTCATAAACCGACGATTGGAATCGTACTATTTACAAACTCATCCGAGATATTATCAAGATGAATACACATACCAAGTTTCATTCAAATCGGATAAAAACTGTAGCTTCTATCGCATACACAAGTTAATTTTAACGTTTTTTCACTAAGTCAAAGGCAATAACTCATAAAGCGACGACTGGAATTGCGCCATTTTCAAACTCATCTGAGATATTATCAAGATGAATACACAAAGTTTCATTCAAATCGGATAAAAACTCTGGTTTCTATCGCGTACACAAGAAATTGTTGATATGTTGGACTAACTATCACCCCTTTCAGCATTAGACTTAACAAGCACAGGTCAAACATAAAACTAAACAAAGCAGGTAAAGCTCCTAGAGTAGCACCTCATTTCAACATACCTGGACATTATTTCCAAACCACTGTTCTACAGAAAATTTTCAATAATGATAAAAGAAAATTAGACCTTGCTGAATCCATGTGGATTCATAAACTTGATACACTTTGGCCTAAAGGATTAAATGAATACAATCCTGATACTATGAAAAACTTTTCTAAGTAATGAACCTTTGATTATACTTATATACTGAGATTTTTAATTTAATGATCCCACATTTTAACTCCTTAATGACATCACATTTTTCTGGCTTAATGACGTCATGCTTTACCTTTTTACATCACACACTTATGACTTCACTTTGTAGATAGTTGTTTGAGTAACCAAGAGGTCATAATTCTTATGATGTCATTTTTGTAACAGTCATTTTGTTTTTTTAATTGTATTGGTTCCCTGAGGAAGTGTGTTTATATACACATGAAACGTTGGAGAAATAAATGGTTTTATGTTGACAGAAGTTTAATTTTTTAAAGCCTCATATCTTCATCCTGTCAAAGCATCATAGTTTTTTACAACTAAGATCACCATTAAACACCTTCATGATTGGTTTTGTTCAACTGTCACTTTTATTTGGAACTTGCACATTTTTATGTGGGCATATAAAAATTAATTGAAATTAAAAAATCAGCTTCTCATGTTTTGATAGCAATTGACTATGTAGATTGCATAGACATCAAAATTATGCAAATTCCATAACACCCTGAGGCCCCATTTTGCGTTTTATGAAAAATGTATATCGGGTGTCTCAAAAAAAACGTCCCCAACTTTGACGAAAAGTATCTCAGCTGCTGATGAGCCGATCTCTTTCAAAATTCTTACAAATTTACTTCAACATGTCCTTGCTAAACACTGAAAATATGAAAGTCATCGAACAAAAATTATACGAGTACGCCTCAAACAAAATAGCATGTCAAAAAATTCAATATCAAAGCAAATAACATATTTGAATTTTTGTCCATTTTGTCTTCACCACAACCACCAATATCCAACATTTTCCATCCTGATAAACTCTCTCGGATCACATCTAAAGGTACCACTCGAGAAGCGACCATCCTGCATTTCAGTTCTTGTTTAATCAGTGTGTCCCTCTAACCCAAGTGCAATACACCCGTTTCTTAAGAGAATCCCATACTGCCAGGAGTCATTACCATCACCAGTGGGACAAACTGGATGAACAGTAACTGAACGGCAGGAAGGTTGCTTTTTGGGAGAAAATATCTTAAGATGAGATCGGTAATAGCATTTCAGGATGGAAAATGAATGATATTAGTGATCGATGTGGTGAAAGCACAATAGACACGGGTTGAAATGTGCAGTTTGCTCTGATATTGAATTTTTTCACATGCTATTTTGTTCGAGGCAGGACTTATACAATTTTTATTCGATGACTTTCATATTTTCAGGGTCTGACACAGACATGTTGAAGTAAATCGGTGAGACTTTTGAAAGAGATCGATTCACCAACAGCTGAGATACTTACGGTCAAACTTGGGGACGTTTTTATTGGGACACCCGATATATCTTCAAAATTTCGGAAGTTAAAATTTCAACTTTGAGAGCAAAAATGACGTCAAAACCGGAAGTGATATCGAAATTTTGAAAATTGCTAATTGTTTGCAATCAAAAGGTCTATGCATATGCAAGTTTTCAGGTCGATTTAAATAAAATTGCAAAAGTTGAAAAAATGGTCAAAAAGGGTGCTCCAAAAGTCAGCGAGAAAGTTTTCAAAGTGGATGTTTTTAAACACCTATCTTGTGGAGAATCAATAAGAAAATTTAACAAAGAAAGTCCGCTCAAATCGGTTTATAAACAGTGTTGAAAATGGTAAAAAACTTAAAATGGGTTTTTCTGTCATACGTCATTTCTGGTTGGACAAAAAAGCGTCATTTCACATTCAAGCAACACCGTGCAGTTAGATATAGTAGGAAAACATCTGTGATATTGTGTGGTTTGATCCCTTCATACCGAATTAGCGTGACCAGAAGTAGACAAAAAAAAAGTCATTTGCAAAACAAAAGATAGCTTGCCAGGCAAGATAACATACGCCCACTTCAGCAAATTTGAATATTTGAAAAAGTTGATTGCACCATCGCACTTATTTGAGCTGATATTTAGATGAATCAATTCGAATGAAAACTCTAGCCTCTATCGTGTACACAAGTTAATTTTAACTTTTTTTTTTTACCAAGTCAAGGGCGATAACTCATAAACTGACAACTAGAAACGCACGATTCTCGTATTTTTCTGTGTTATTATAAAGATGAATACACATACCAAGTTTCATTCAAATTGGATAAAAACTCTGGTCTCTATCGCGTACACAAGTCAATTTTAACGTTTTTTCACTAAGTCAAGAGCGATAACTCATAAACTGACAAATGTAATCGCGCCATTTTCAAACTCATCCAAGATATTATCAAGATGAATACACATATCAAGTTTCATTCAAATCGGATAAAAAATATAGCTTCTATCGCGTACACAAGTAAATTTTAACGTTTTTTAACTAAGTCAAGGGCAATAACTCACAAACTGACGACTGGAATCGCACTATTTTCAAACTCATCCGAGATATTATCAAGATGAATAGACATACCAAGTTTTATTCAAATCGGATAAAAACTCTAGCTTTTATCGCGTACAGAAGTTAATTTTAACGTTTTTTAACTAAGTCAAGGGCAATAACTCACAAACTGACGACTGGAATCGCACTATTTTCAAACTCCTCCAAGATATTATCAAGATGAATAGACATACTAAGTTTTATTCAAATCAGATAAAAACTCTTGCTTCTATCGCGTACACAAGTTAATTTTAATGTTTTTTCACTAAGTCAAGGGCAATAACTCATAAACCGACAACTGCAATTGCACCAATTTCTATCTCATCCGAGATATTATCAAGATAAATACACATACCCAGTTTCATTCAAATCGAATAAAAACTCTAGCTTCTATCGCGTACACAAGTTAATTTTAACGTTTTTTAACTAAGTCAAGGGCAATAACTCACAAACTGACGACTGGAATCAAGGGCAATAACTCATAAACCCACGACTGGAATTGCGCCATTTTCGAACTCATCCGAGATATTATCAAGATGAATACACATACCAAGTTTCATTCGAATCGGATAAAAACTCTGGTTTCTATTGCGTACACAAGAAATTGTTGACAGACGGACGGACCGACGGACGGACAGGGGTGACGGCAATATACGTCCACATTTTCATGTGGGCGTATAAAAACAAATTCTGCAATGATTGGAATGGGGAGGTTGTATGTTTGAAAGCACAAATTCTCTACACCTAGTAGGGTGTAAATAAAACCTTGTCCTTCCTTGTCAGGCCCAAAACCAAAGATAGTGGACCACAGCCCTATATGCAAATCATGGCATGCAGATGGTATGAAGAAAAAGCCTTAAATTTAATCATAAGTAAACTAAACTTTCTTAAAGCTTTCGATTTAGGTCCAATAACATCCATTCTAAGTTTCATCAAAATCGGTTGAAAACTAAGACAGTAATAGCATATTCAAGATTTTGGGACAAAGACAATAACTCTGCTTCTAATGGTCGGAAATAGCTCAAATTCGAACTTAATCTTTGTTTTCTGAATATGTAAACACATACCGAAATTTCATTTGATACCATCAAAAACTCTAGTTTTTAGAGCGTTTACAAGCAATTGATGTTGATAGAAGCACTAACTGTATAGAGGTTAAGGGGCGATAACTCCTCAAACTGACGAAAGAGGCCTAAATCTTGAAAAGGCCTTAAATTTAATAAGAAGTACACTTAAACCTTTGGAAATTCGCACTTTTAGAACGAACAAACGGATGGACAGATGGATGGACGGACAGGGGTGACGACAATATAGAGAGATGTGGGTGTATAAAAAAGGGGGGTAGGTGGTGGACTTTAGGGGTTTTTGCCTCCTATCCCTTATTACAATCTATATTTAAGGGTGTTAATTGGGCTATTTCACGTTATGAAAAAATGGAATAAGTATATGAAATAATGATTTCTTGAGACTTGTTGTGCATTTGTTGATGATTTGGGGTCCTTCTCGATAGTTTAAGGTTGATTTCATGTCAATCAGATTTTTTTTAATGAGTTGACAGCCCTTTCAAACATGTCATAAAAATTGGACATTTCAAACCTTTAATACAAGTTTAAAAAAATGTGAATGGATCAATCTACATCAAACTTGGCATAAATGTAGACAATTACATTGCCGAGAAACTTACAGAGCGATTTTCCAAAAAAAAATATTATTTTGGTGGTTACCATGGAAATACGAAAATTTACGAAAATTTATTTGTAGGTACGGCAAACATTTTTCAGGGGCCAAACTGATTAGAATTTTCGAAAAAACTCTCTGTACGTTTCATCCTTATTGAATAAGCTATCAATCAAGACCAAGATCGTAATTTTCCAATAAAAAATGGCTGAGAAATCTTGTACCAACCGGGACACATTTTGCTACTTTTTCCTAATTTTTTAGCAAAAACTAACGAAATACCTAATTTCTTTTCGTTTTTTTTCATTCTATATAGTTTACAAATAAAGTAATAATAATTATCTACAATCTGAGCCCAAAAATAATAAGTAATTCGCAAAAATTCCATCTCGTGGTTTTTTTCTCGAACGCTAGCCCAATCAATACCCTTAAATGAGTCATGGGCAGTCTTTGTTTTAAGTTAATTAATCCTGACTCTTACAGGAATGCAAACTCTTAGAATGAAAAAAAATTTCTCAAACTTGGTTTGGGAGAAGCACGTTTGCGCACAAAATCAAAAGTTTCATTTGCGCACAGTATACATCTGCGCACAAAAAAGCTCGACATTTGCGCACAAATTATAGTCTACATTTGCGCACATCTAGATTAGATATAAAACACAACAGTTGAAAATTTAATAATTTAATATCAAAATATTCTACTACATTATATACATTACAACACAATGTCATAAGAATGTGTCTAGTAGGACCTACTACACCATTTAAAAAGCTGATAACGTGACAATGTGTATGGGTACACAGTACATGGATATCGATTCGAACTGGTATTCGAATATTGCTTCGGATTTTTTTCGACTAGCATTACACACTTCAAAAACCGGAGGGTAAATTCTTGTATGCCATTTTTCGCAAATACTCGGATCTGACCATTTCGCCACTCTTGTATTCCTCCTGGAAACCCTTCATAGAACGGAGCTTTTCTTTGTCCGGTTTTTCAAGAAGAACGCTGTGCGATGCTCTCATCTTTAGATAGCTGTTTGTTTGGATGCACTTAAGTTTTTCCATGAAATCATAAATATTAGGGTGACTTTGGTAGAACATTGTACTTAATTGTTTATGGAAACTCTCACATCCATTTGTAGTACGCTTGGTAGTTAGATTAGAATCAGTCCATAAAATAACAGGAAATCTGGCGTTTAAGTCGACATAGCATAATAGGTGATAACAGATAAGTGATAATCAACAAGGAGTCAGTTTAGTTCTTGGTTGGACTAAAATAAAATTGTGTTCCGTTATTTAATGTGATCACAAAACACCGATATAGCTTGGTGTATAAATGTTGTGCGCAATCGTAACATAGATTAATTAGTTTCTTTTGAAAAAATGTGCGCAAATCTCGACCCAAATTCTCAGGTAATTTGTGCGCAAATGTCGACCCAATTAGTCATTTTGAGCGCAAATGTCTTGCACCCAAGAGTTTACCTTCATTGGGTACTTTATCTGATGTCATGAACATACAACAGATAATCTGTATAATCTGATAAATCCATAAAACTTCATGTACTTTATGTATAATGTCAGAAAACATGTTTTGAGCGTTCGTTTACTTTTTAAATTCGAGGCGAGAAATGAAGGAATGCTGGACAGCCTTGCACGTTGTGCGCACAGCCTTTCATTGGCGACTGCTTGAATTTATTACTGTGAAAAAAACTTTGATAATGATAGTATGAATGAACTACAAACATATCGATCTTTACAAATATATCGAGGTTTAATGGATTTGAGGTAAATAAATATGTTCAAAACCCTGCACCTACAAAGATGCGGAAAATTCCCAATTTTAGTGTCTTTGTTTTTCTGACTCTCCCCCAGCCATATCTGTCCAATTAGCTATCAAAGGCTGGGAATAGAGTCAGCAATTTTCAGACTACAGTAGTCAGTAAATTTACAAAATGATTTTATGAAACAAAGTTTCAGATATTGAACATCCTGTTGCACATGATAATTTAGCGATAGTAGAATGACTTGCACAACAATACATATAAATAAATAGAATTCTATGTGATTGAAAAATGTTTGGATTTTTGTGATATGACAGATGACTGAAATAAGGGGCATGTAAATTGGAGCTGAGATTTTTCATTACAAAGCAAAGTCATCCTTAAACTATCAATAGGCCTACTAATTTGAAACTGATTATTAATATTATTATAAAAAATAGTCAACAATAATCAATTTACAATAACAAGAATGCGAAGACAGAAACTTATTGAGTTGTTTTGGTTTTTTTTTCAAATAGAGATTACCTGAGAAAATCAAACCGGAAGTTTACCTGATAAAAAATAAAAATCACCGTGCGCATGCTCGACCACTTCTCAAAACATAGAAATATAAGGTAAAGAATGATTACATACGGCCATAGGCGTACGAGCCGGGGGGGGGGGGGGGCAATTGCCCCCCCCCCCCCCCCCAGTGATTTTCATGAAGGAAATTTAAAAAAATAAAATCGTTCGGAAATGATGTGATCAGACAGTTGGCGAGAAGTTTTTGGAATTAGGGGTTGGGTGGGGGTCGACTTGTCGGGCATTTATATTTCGTTGTCGGGCAAATTAGCATTAGTCGTCGGGCAAATTGGTTTTGCCCCCCCGCTCAACTAACACCCCGTACGCCTATGCATACGGCCATATTGCCTGGTATTTGGGCAGGAAAAGACAACTCTTGTTTGACAAAACTTACTGAAATTGTTGATTATCAACCAAGGATGAACCCTATCGAAAATCAAAAGAATCAAAAAATATTTGAAATGAATTATTGCCCGTGTTCTTTAAAACGCGTTTGATTTTTATCTCGTTAACACTCTACAAGTCACAATTCTTTACGGATTTTGATTAAACTTGCTGAAATTGTTTATTATCACTCAAGGATGAACTCTATTGAAAATCAAAAGAAATGAAAAATATTTAACATGAATTATTGCCCTTGTTCTTCAAAACGCGTTCCATTCTTAGCTTGTTAACACTCTACAAGTCACAATTCTTTACGGATTTTGATGAAACTTACTGAAATTGCTTATTATCACCCAATTGAAAATAAAATAAATCGAAAAATATTTAATATTGAAAATCAAAAAAACTGAAAAATATTTAACATGAATTATTGCCCTTGTTCTTCAAAACGCGTTCGATTCTTAACTTGTTAACACTCTGCAAGTCACAATTCTTTACGGATTTTGATGAAACTTTCTGAAATTGCTTATTATCACCCAAGGATGAACCCTTTTGAAAATCAAAATAATCGAAAAATATTTAATGAATTATTGCCCTTGTTCTGTAAAACACGTTCGATTTTTAGCTTGTTAACACTTTACAAGTCACAATTTTTTACGGAATTTGACAAAACTTACTGAAATTGTTTATTATCACCCAAGGATGAACCCTATTGAAAATCAAAAAATATTTAATATAAATTATTGCTCTTGTTCTTTAAAACGCATTGATTTTTAGTTTGTAAATACTCTAGAAGTCACAATTCTTTTTCGATTAGATTTTAATGAAACTTATTGAAATAGTTTATTATCACACGATAAACCCTATCGAAAATCAAAAAAATATTTGATATGACTTATTGCCCTTCTTCTTCAAAATAGGTTTTAGTTTTTAGCTCATAAACAGAGACGGATTTTGACTAAACTTCATGAATGCTTAACCCTTGATGAAATCGAGAAAAAAAATGTTTGGACGACACTTAATTTAAGTTCTGAATGAAATGTAGGCCCATGACTACAGGTGGAATATTTGATGGTTGCTATTTTCTGCCAAATGTTCTTTTTCAAACAAAGCTGTCAGTGGGCGTATATTACCTTGCCTGGCAAGCTATCTTTATTTTTTTTTGCAATGCGTTCTAGTTTTGAAAACGGCTATTTTTTGCAGTGCGTTCGATTTCGAACGCAGTGCATTGTTTTGCAAACGGCTTTTTTTTTTTCGAATTTAACAATCGCTTTTTTGGTAGGAAGGCAACATACCACAAAGAGTCTGTTGCAATTTCCTACGATGAATTGTTGACCATCAACTTTAAAAAAAAAATTGGCGCCATTTTGACAAACCGGAAATGAGGAAGAAAAAAAACATAATTTTGTTTTTTTCAATCTCACAGCTATACTTTTCATCCGATTTTTTTCAAACTGTTTAAAACTGTTTTCACGACTGTTGGCTACTAAATAAAGGTTTTAAACTGCTCAAATTTTGACTTTTGTTGACTATTTTCTGAAGTTTAATTTTTGCTTTTTTTTTTTTCAACTTTTAAAATTTTATTTTGATCGATTTGCAAACAAAATTCAGTTTTCAAAATTTAGATACCACTTCCGGTTTTTACGTAATTATCTTGTAAATTTGAAATTTTAACTTCCGGAATTTTGAAATTTGTCTTTTGCAATGTGTTACAATTTGTTATAACAACAACTTGAAATAAAAAAATCCGACCCGGAGGTAACAGATCAGCCGCCTTTTTAATATGAGTAACTTTTATAAAAATTAACAAGTGGTTGCCTAGCAATATACGCCCACCTTCCTTATAAATTTTTAGTATATCAAGAGCATTCCCCAATTGGTGTCAAATCGTATAAAAAATATAACCTGTCAATAGTTTATATCTTTTGATCACAAAATTAAACTATATTAGAACCGTGCGACGGTACCGGATGTAGGTAATTTGGTCACAGTAAATTTGGTCACCGGAAAAATGGTCACAGTAATATGGGCACAAGGTATTTTGGTCACAGTAATACTGGCACAAGGTATTTTGGTCACAGTTATACGGGCACAAAGTATTTTGGTCACAGTAATACGGACACAAGGTAATTTGGTCACTGTAAGACGGGCACACGGAATTTTGGTCACAATAATACGGGCACATGGTAATTTGGTCACAATAATAAGGGCACAAGGTAATTTGGTCACAGTAATAAGGGAACAAGGTAATTTGGTCACCGTAATAAGTAATAAGGGCACATGGTATTTTGGTCACAGTAATAAGGGCACAAGGTAATTTGGTCACTTTAAAGGGATATGTTCACTATCAGTTCGACCTGTAAATCTTTAGTCTTAGAACCTGGATTGTTTTTGTCATCTAATCCGTAATAATGTTCACAACTCTCCCTCAAAATTTGAGCCTTCAAATCCCAGTGTATCCATAGTTATCAGCGTTAAAAAGTTAATTCATACCTTAAGTGAGACTATGCAATATATAGAAAACACAGAAAATGGATAAGTGTTTAATAAATGGGTAAAATTTTAAGGATTGTGCTATTTTTGTGTAAAAAAAGACAGTACAAGATTCAGTGATCAAGTACATGACCACAAGATGTACAGTTTACTAATGTTTGATTAAAAGTTACAGAATATTTTTTTCATAATTCATAATTATAAAAATATGAAATGGTTAGATAATCTTGAAATGATCAAAAATAAGAAAATGAAAAAAACAAAACAAAAAAACAATCAAGGTCAAAGGTGGGTTCTTATTGAAAATGAGACGGGAGGGTTAAAGTTATTCAAGCTCAATGCCAGATTTAAAAAAGAAATTCGCTGACATTAGGAGTGTGTGTATTTTTCAAAGCTATGTAGTTTTATGACAAATCTAAACTTAGGATGACATAAGGGAAAAAGGCAATTAGCTCAAAAAAGTGCCGTCGGTAAAGATGAGCCGACCGGCCACAGATGGAGCGGCGATACCGAATAAACAATCAATCGGTCAGGGCGACCGTATGCCGCCTGCTGATGTCGAATTGGCCATTGGTAATGTAGAACCGACCATCCAGTGGTCGATGATGTATAGGAAATCAGTTCCCGGTGGTCGTAGGCAGCTCACGGTCATACATATATCACGGCAGTTATGTTAAAATAGTTCTGTAGAACTAGATCTAGGAGAGTGGAATCTAATTCATAATTTTGTTCAGAGCCAGTGCCAGTGCCAGGTGAAAAGGAAATAAACTGTGCATAACCACAGGAACGGGGACAGAATAGCCTATTTTGGTGCTTCATGAGTCTTGAGTACCCCATATAATCCCCATTATAATTTTCTTTTCTTGAAAAACGCTTATAACATTTCCTGAATTTATAATGCATGGGGATTATGGGGTACTCAAGACTCATGAAGCACCAAAATAGGCTATCCTGTCTCCATGTACCTGTGTGTATAACATCATAATAGTCTAATTGTCTTTAAAGTATTACCAAGTTGCAACCATCATACCGCAGGGCCGGCGCGCCAATATATTTTTAGGGGGTACAGACATCAAAAGGGCACATAACCAATCATGGCAGCGATGTGTAATTTCAACATTTAGATGTAATTTCCCGTGAATTCAACTTTAATAATGCCTGAGTAAAAGAGTCAGTGTACATGTAGCAGTGGCGGGTTTAGGAATTTCATAAAAATGGGTGGATAATGAAAAATGTGTTCTAAACCCGCGAGGCGCGAGTGGCAATTTTTTTTAGGTTCACATAGTTCAGGGCCGGCAGAGCCGGGGGGTTTGGGGGGTGTTTGCACCCCCTAAAATTTACTCGGAAAGTGCCCTTTTTGAATTTAAAAAAAAAATAAATGTGAAGAATAAAATGAAAAAAAAAACTGTACAGTCGTCTATGAGCTAAATACCGCCACAGTTTCCCTAGATGACGTCGCGCAAAAAACGCGTTACCCATCATGCCACTCCTCGCACAGTCCCACTTTGTCTACGCCCGCTCCGACGAAAGAGGGCCTACCCTACATTACATTTCAATTTCGATCAAATCTACTGGACACGAATCTGTTTGGTTGTAACATCCAACATGAAGCAAAAGTAGAGACATGAATTCGGAATCTTTGGATTCTAGCACTACTAGACTCGAAAAAGCGATACATTTCAACATAATAAGAATATCTATATCTAAAATAAACTTCAAGTCCTGATTTGGAATGCTGTAACAACAAAATGAGTCTTGAGTACCCCATATAATCCCCATTATAATTTTCTTTTCTTGAAAAACGCTTATAACATTTCGTGAATTTATAATGCATGGGGATTATGGGGTACTCAAGACTCATGAAGCACCAAAATAGGCTATCCTGTCTCCATGTACCTGTGTGTATAACATCATAATAGTCTAATTGTCTTTAAAGTATTACCAAGTTGCAACCATCATACCGGACCGCTCTGTAATGTATACTTTAAAAAAACCTTACGGAGCAACATTTATTAATTTGTAATTTATATGTCAGGACAACTTACATGACTTAAACTTATAAACCGCTCTTAAAGGGGAATGTTCAGCATTTCCGATGATCGATTTAAGACTTGAATACACATGTATTTCTAATTAGCCTAGAAGTACTTGAACTGCACGAAAATCATATAATTCATTCAATTATATCAATACCTTAGCATTTATCCTTCATTTTCTGTATTATGTGTTTTCATAATAACCATAGTCTTACTAAACAACGAATCGTATTTTTGACTTTCAAACGCTGATAATTATGGGTGTACATCCATTGTACACATTGATCTTTATTTCTACAAAATCCATCTCAGATAGATGATTTTTCCAGTTTCTTGGCACCAAAAGTATGCAAATAGTTTTGCCTGTGGACCCCACCGACACGCAAGGTCAATAATACGATATATTCTGTCGGGTTTCCAAAACCAAAATACCACGTGCCTAGATTACTGTGCCCAAAATACCTTATGCCCGTTTTACTGTGACCAAAATACCGTGTGCCCGTATTACTGTGACCAAAATACCTTGTGCCCGTATTACTGTGACCAAACTTCCGTGTGCCCTTATTACTGTGACCAAATTACCTTGTGCCCTTATTACTGTGACCAAAATACCGTATGCCCTTATTACTGTGACCAAAATACCATGTGCCCTAATTACTGTGACCAAAATACCTCGTGCCCGTATTACTGTGACCATAATACCTTGTGCCCGTATTACTGTGACCAAAATACCTTGTGACCAAATTACTGTGACCAAAATACCTTGTGACCAAATTACTGTGACCATATTTCCGGTGACCAAATTTACTGTGACCAAGTTACCGTTCACCACGGTACCGAGCATTGCGCATTCGGTTTCGTTTATGGGTGAAAAGTTACATTTTCAATCCATATTGAGAAATTTACAGAACATAAATATCGGCAAATAAATTGTTTATATTCGGGAGTGAAAAGTAGAATAACCAGTCCACGTTCAGTAGTGAAAAATGGAATAACAAGCGTATGTTCGGTAGTGAAAAGTCATCTGATTAAAAAGTCGTTGTTTTTATTTATGTTCATTTTTATACATCATTGGAAGTAGAATAGTTAAAGAATATTTATTAATATTTTTCATATGCAATATCATACATATGAAAGAAATGAAATGAAATGAATGGAGTTTACGTCCTACTTTTCTTCACCTATATGGGCCAACTGAGGACGGGCAAACGCCATGCAGTGCGCAATGAGGGAAATTTCGCCAGGACAGCGGCACTAGCCTGCTCTTATTTTCGATTTCCAACTGTCGAGGGGTCTTTAACATTCACAGCCAATAACACACGGTTTATTGTCCCATCCGAACGACTAGGCGCTTTTTCCATGTCAGCCCCTCCGACCTGCATCACTGAAAGGTGAAACCGGGTTGAAAAGTCCGAAGGCATCATCTCGACCCATGTCGGTATTGAACCCTGGACCTTCAGGTTACCGAGTATGCGGCTCCCTGCCAATTCTTCTTTTATAAGTGACATCAGAATACTGAGTGCTTACCTACATACACGTAGGTTCGCAGGTCAGCTCGTAAATCATCAGTATAACAATTGAGCAAAAATCTATATTATTATTTTTTTTAAAAAACTTTTTAATGGTCAACGTTTTTAGACATGCAATTTTAAAACTTTTTTTTTATTAAATGACAGAACCAGATTTTTAGACAGATTTTCTTCTTTTGGCATTGGATCGTTATATATTACATTTAGATTTTATTTTTATCTTTTTTACCACATAATTTTAAACGTTAAAAACGCAAGTTACAATGTAAGAAAGTCATGTTAAGCATGGTAATGCAATTGTCAGTTGAAGGGAGAGAACTGTGCTCGTTGTACATTATATCAAAACATTGACCAGTGAGAAGCGTTAAAAGAAACAATGTGGTATCTTGTAACTTTCTAGCTGTTAGAACACTGTTCATGTATTGTATGATATGCCGAGGGGATGATACGTTGTAACACAACAACGCGGATTCTCACATGTCGCAGATATGGCAGAAAAGAATGATCTTCTCGAGGTATATTATACCTTCGTGATGATTAAAGGCTAAGAACACTTCCAAGTCATTTGAACTACTAAAATTAGAAATATGAGCCTTTAAAGATTCAGTTTTACTAAATTTCTTGTTCCAGAAATATACAGAAATCGACATTAAAAAAATCAGTTGCCATAAGGTTGTTGGCCATATGCTAAGGATTTCATCAGTTGAAGGGAGATAACTGCGTTCGTTGTACATTATATCAAAACATTGACCAGTGAGAAGCGTTAAAAGAAACAATATGGTATCTTGTAACTTTCTAAATGTTGGTATAGTGTTCTGAAATCGTATGATATGCTGAGAGGATGATACGTTGTAACACAACAACGCGGACTCTCACATGTCGTCAAATATGGCAGCATAAAATGATCCTCTCGAGGAGTATTACACCTAAATGAAGATTAATGGCTAATTTACTTTCCTGGTCATTTGAACTAAAAGATTCAGAAATAAGAGCCTTGAAAGATTTAGTCATTACTTAAATTCTACTTCCAGAAACATTAAGAAATCGAAATTAAAAAATCAGTTGCCATAATGTTGTTGGCCATCGACTAAAAATTTCTTAGACACCGATATTATGTAAATCCGATTATCCCCTAAGGTCCCATTTTGAGTTTTATATAAATAAATAAACATTGCACCTGACATAGTACTTCCCAGTCGGATTATATCTTTTATGATGACCATTTCTAACATAATGCAAAAAGAAATAACTCCGAAACTCCAGAAGTTAGAATTTCAAGTTTACAAACAAATGACGTCAAAACCGGAAGTGATATCAAAATTTGAGAAATATTTTTTTTGTTCATTATCAAATTGTCTATCTACTTGTAAGTTTTCAGATCGATCAAAATCAAATTTCCAAAAAAACACGCTTAGTTACAATGAAATTTGGCACAAAATTTGCAAGTTTTAAAAAGCGCAATTTTGATTCAAATATTTTATGTTATATATCATTTGAAAGAGCAGATTTAGCATAGTAAAAAAAAGCATGTCTAAAAATTTGTGACGTATGTTAATTAGGTCACGTGACAAAGCTCTTAAAAGTCAAAAATTGCTATTTTCAAATGGCGATAAAACCGGAAGTAAACATCAGAAATCGGAAATGAATATATCATTTGATAGATCTCGTCAAGGGCAATAATTTTTGTACAGGTCAAAAGTCATCAAAGGTCAAGATCACTAGATATGAGTCTTGAAAATTTCGGTCATTACTGAAATTCTTGTTTCGGAAATAAAAAGAAATTGAAATCGAAATTAAAAAATCCGCTGTCATAAGGTTGTTGGCAATCGACTAAGGATTTCATAGACACCAATATTATGCAAATCCGATTATCCCCTGAGGCCCCATTTTGAGTTTTATAAAAATTAGTCACAACAACATGGCGCCTGACATATTACTTCCGGGTCAAATTTTATTATACATATCTTTTATGATGACAATTTCTAACTTAATGCAAAAAACAAATTTCAAATATCTCCAAAACTCCGGAAGTTGAAATTTTAAGTTTACAAGCAAATGACGTCAAAACCGGAAGTGATATCAAAATTTTGAAAACACAATTTTGTTCGCAATAACAATGTCTATATGCCTAGAAGTTTTCATAGCGATCAAAATAAAATTGTGAAAGTTGAAAAAAACGTCAAAAAAGAGTTCCAAAATTCAGCGTCAAAAGTCAAAAATTGTAAGTTTTTAAGTGGTAATCGTGTAGAAAAGACATAACTGAAATAAACAAAAAAGATTCCATCGAAATCGGTTGAAAATTGTAGGTAAAAATGATAAAAAACCGAAAATACACGTTTTGTCATACCTCATTTCCGGTTGGACAAAACTGCGTCGTTTAACATTTAAGCCACAATGAGCAGCAGTTTATCGGGGGAAATCATGTCAGATTGAGCGTGACAAACTCCCTTCATACCGAAATAGCGAGACCAGAAAATGAAAAAAAAAAAAAAACTAGATCCATAGGCTTTGCATGGTTCTGAGCAGTGCGTAACAGTTTTGAAATTATTTAAAGACTGTTTTTAAAAGGGTCTGTATTGGTATTATTTCTAAACAAAGAAAGCTACCACTACTAGCGAAACCTTGGATGTTACTTCTAAAGTCAAAATTCTCAAATTTCAATTGCTTATAAAACCAGCAGTATACATCGGACAACAAACATGAATACATCATTAAATAAATCTCAACGAGGGCAACAGATCTTGTTCAGGTACCAAGGTCAGCAAAGGTCAAGGTCAAAAGATATTAGCCTTGAAAGTTTAGTTATTGCATGAAAAAATTAAAACGCAAATAAAAACTAGAGCCGTACCAAAACGGCGCTGGGCAGTGCGTCATCCTGGAAATCTTTCATAAACTATAAGGAACAAAGTAAATGGTTACGAAAATGTGAACATTAGAAAAGTTAAATCTAATGAGATTACTTTATCTATAAGAATTGTAACTGTTTGTGGTCTGAATGCTTATAAAATTAACGATTGATTTGTTTTCGACAATAGCAAAATTTCTTCTTCGCTAGTTCGCTAGTTTTAGGGTTGTCTTGTTTCATAGTAAGCGCTTATTATCGATGTTAACAGTCCGATATGTGTATATCAACTGACAGAAGGGCCTAGCTTTATCGGCTCTATAGTCGATCTGTGGCGGCTATATTTCTTCAACAAGTAAATATGGCGGCGGATGGCTTGACTTATTTTTTAAAAACATTATTTTTTCTAGCGTATTTAATGCATAATATCTTTAATCAAGTTTTACTTTTACAATTGAAATAGTAGTTCTCTCCCTTCAACTGTTTTGACAATAATTGTATGCGTTTGGGCCATGTTCTTTTTCTGTAGATTAGTATCGCCTAAACTCAAGTCAATTACAAGTTGAAGGTAGAGCACCGTAATTTAACCATTAAGACAACAAATATTTTATTCTAGTTCATCTTACAAGCCAATAACGTCAAAATCGGTAGATATATCGAAATGCTGAAAAACAGATTTGAGTTTGCAATCAAAATGTTTATCTACCCACAAGTTTTCAGAACATTTAAATAAAATTTGAAAAAAACAGTTACAATGGAACTTTTCAAAATTTTAATCGTGCAATTTTCATAGATACATAATGTGTTATATATCATATGAAAGAATAGATAAGACACACTAAGAATATCTAATAATTTGGGACGTATTTAAATTAGGTCACGTGACAGAACTATTTAAAGTTAATTTGGCAAATTTCAAATGGATATGGAACCGTAAGTAAGAATTGGACACTTTAAATGGATATATCATTGGATAGATCTGGTCAAGTGCAATAACCTTTGTTCAGTTCACAAGGTCAAGGTCACGAGTTAGTTGTCTTTGAAATTTTGGCAATAACATAAAAAAAATATACCGGAAATAACAACAAAGCAACATCGAATATTAAAGGGCCATTCTGCATTTTTGAAAAAAAGTTTCCATTATCAACAAAATCGCAAATGCTATTAAAGTATGCTTATTTTATCTCTATATCTTCTTGATCAAACTAAATTTGGTTTTAAAGGGTTGATAACAAATAGGGAGTACTTATTGTTACTTAAGCAATATGACCTAGTTTTGGTGTTTGCCCTTTAAATGGCTCATTATTTCTAGCTGAAATCTTTTAAAATACACAAGAAGGACATTTCTCTACAATTAGGCGTTTATTTTACTCAAATCCGTTCAGTAGTTCAGCGCCCAAAAAACATAACACACTAAAAAACCTTACGTAAGGTTTTTAAATATTTTAGCCAGCTTTAAGCGTTTAAAAATTAACAGCTGGATTTTTTTAGTTAAAACTTTCAGATACTTTAAAGGGCACGTAGTTACAGATTTTGGTGTAAAGTTTTCACGAATTTGAGCAAAAAAAATTTTTCACCTAAAAAAAATTCAGACTGTCCCTTTAAAATCGAATTGCGTACTTTTTGGGGCAATCGACTGACCTGTACAAAAATACTACAATCACAAAAATCGAATATAACCCTGAGGCCCCATTTTAAGTTTTGTAAAAGTTGGCCATATCAATGTGGCGGCTGATCTATTACACCCGGGTCAGATTTTATTGATTAATTGTTTAAATAGCATCATTTCTAATATATTGCAAACAAAAAATTTCGAATATCGTCAAAATTCCGAAAGTTAGATTTAAAATTTAAAATGCCAATAACGTCAAAACCGGAAATTTTGAAAACAGATTTGAGTTTGAAATCAAAATGTCTTTCTATTTGGAAGTTTTCAGAACGCTGAAAATAAAATGGAATATAGATCATACAATAGCCACGGCGTTCTTAAGATTTATCTCAAAGACCTTTATCTTGGTGCAGAATTGTAAAGTAGGTATATTTTAGTGGTAATTATTTTCTGCAGTATAAAAATTTCATTAAAAAGTTTACGACTGGTACAAATTTGTCTAAAATTACCTCCCCTGTCAACGTTCAGTCATTACCAATATTTAAATGGCTATAAATCCGGAAGTAAAAATGGGACAACAAAAATGAACTTTTCATGGATAGCATTCATCTTGAGCTGTAAATTTTTCAACCCGGTTTTCCCCTGTCAGTGATGCAGGTCGGAGGGGCTAACATGAAAAAAGCGTCTAGTGGGATGGACAATAAACCGAGGCCCCGTGTGCTACAGGCTGTGGCTACGGGCTGTGCACGTTAAAGATCCCTCGACAGTTGGAAATCGATAATAAGAGTAGGCTAATGCCGCTGTCCTGGCAAAATTTCCCTCATTGCACATTGGATGGCGTTTGCCCGTCCTGATTAGCCCAATTAGGTGCAGAAGAGCAGGACGTAAAACTCCATTTCATGTCATTTCATTTGAGCTGTAAATTTGAAATTGCTTGAATTTCTATCTTGTAGCTATTGGTTAAAAGAAATAAACAGAAAAGGACCGATCAAAATCGGTTGATATACTCTTATCACTGGAGGTTTTTCCTACATGCAGTACCTTCGTAGCATTTAATTAACCACAATGTTAGAACATACAATCCCTAAATCCGGGCTATCTGTTGAATACTTATTACACAAACGGGCTTACACTGAATATTTTTAGAAATACAATCACTTTCCAGCATAATCCATGATACATTGAACAGACTCAAAGTACTTGAGAAGTATCTCTATGACTATTATCCTGATGCAGTATGATATAGTCAATATTTTGATTTAATGTAATTTCTGCAATATGAAAATTCCATTTAAAAGTTTACGACTGGTAGAAATATTTAAATATATATATAGAAATAGTATAAAATTACCTCCCTTGATCGTTAAATCATTAACAATACCAATATTTAAATGGCTATAAATCCGGAAGTAAAAATAGGACAACAAAAATGAACACATCATGGGATAGCATTTATCTTGAGCTGTAAGTTTTGTTCCGGTTTCAACGAAATCAGAAGTCAAGGTCACAAAATATGAGCCTTGAAAGTTTTTTAAATTGCTGAAAAAATTTAACCGGAAATTGAAAAATAACAAAATTAAAATTAAAAAATCCACTCCCGTACTTTTTTTCGCAATGCATTGCAGTTTCCAGAAATACCACAATCACGCAAATCGGATTTATCCCTGAGGCCCCATTTTGACTTTTACAAAAGTTGGTCAAATCAATATGGCGGCCAAACTATAAACATTTCCTTTCAAATTTTCTCTCAAATTTTAAGTCATACCAATAAAAACCTATTAAGATAAGATTCGGCGACATTCATGCATTTTCCAGGTTGTGGCTTAGCCGGAAGTTTGTATCATTATTTCGTGAAAACCGGAAGTGATGCAAAATTTTTGTCTGAACCAATTTGTTATTGATTGTGATCTGTTTTAGCACCAGCAATTTCAAATTGATCGGACGAATACTCTAGAAAATAGAAAAATTTGGTCAAAATTGGCAAAATTCGGTCCAGAAATGTGTGCTATGAATTTTCGAAATTCGAACTTTTTTGAATGCTATCATATCAGATATTCGCGAAAGATTCTAAAATTGAAAATCCGAGCAAAATTGGAGCAAAAACGCGTCTTCCAGGATCGATTTACTACTTTTTGCACAGATTTCCGTTTTGCATTTCCGGTTTTGCAAAAACGTTCCAATTTACATTCACTCAGTAATTCACTAAAAATGTTGATCTACTGCGTTATAATTGTTGCTGTAACTATTATAGTTGCTGAGATTTAGGCGACACAAAATCGTAATTTTTTGAAATTACGAAAACAATAGCAGTGCGTTCAAACGCACTGCTAACTAGAACTGTTCAGTTAACAGTACTGATGCAGGGCTTGTTACGACACAAAGGTACGACCGGTGCGGCAATTTTTCTTGTGCATGCCCTGTACTCATGTTCTTGTAGCGCATGCGACACAAGCTGATTTTGAAGGAATTCGGTTAAGAAATAAGAAGGTTGGCAATGCGCATGCGCAGAACCTAAATTTAATACATCAATGATATATCGGATCTAATTATACCCATACATTTCAATTTTGAAGAAAATCGGATAAGAAAAAAGAAAGTTGGCGATGCGCATGCGCACTACCAAATTCAATATATCCATGACATTTTGGATCTAATTATACACATACATGTTAATTTTGAAGAAATTCGGATAAGAAATAAGAAAGTTGGCAATGCGCATGCGCACTACCAAATTCAATATATCCATGATATTTCTAATCTAATTATACACATACATGCCAATTTTGAAGAAATTCGGATAAGAAATAAGAAAGTTGGCGATGCGCATGCGCACTACACAATTTCAATATATTCATGATATATTGGATCTAATTATACACATGTATGTCAATTTTGAAGAAATTTGAATAAGAAATAAGAAAGTTGGCGATGCGCATGCGCACTACACAAATTCAATATATCCGTGATATTTCGAATCTGATTATACACATATGTGTCAATTTTGAAGAAATTTGGATGAGAATCAAGAAAGTTGCTAATGCGCATGCGCATAACCTAAATCAATTATTTCCCATGAATTCGCAATCCGATCATGCATATACGTACCAAGTTTCATAAAATTCGGATGAGAAATAAAAAAGTTGGTAAATTAAGTGGAAATGTACCTTTAAATGTGTTTCCATATGCATAAACTACAGCATAACGCTGTTCAATCCAACCTAGAGTGTTCTTATAATATGTTATAACTGGACACAAGAAATAGTTATCAGAAAATAGTGTGAACATAGCTTTAACTTAACACCCTAAACTTTGATTTATATCTGTGTTGACAGGGTCACTGACACTAATTAACCGAATACCTCTATCCAAATTCCAAATACATTGCACATTGGTATTTAATGCTATTTTGAATAATATGCTTGAATGAAAGGTATGCATATTATACATCATTGGATGCGTCTTGATGCGTAGATTACGAATCTGCAAAAATTATGATATTTGCACTAAAAGGGTAGCTGTTAGAGCCATTTAAAACAAATTTTAAACTATTTTCAATCGCTTATAAAACCTGAAGTTACTGTCAAAAACAAAAAATGAAAATACCACTATATAGATATTGTCGAGAACTTAGAGTCATGAGAAACGCAAGGTCATGGAAGGTCAAGGTCACGTGAAAAATGACTTCAAAAATTGAGCAAAAGAAAAAAAATATTAAAAAATTTGAATTAAAAATTCAAAGAAGTTAAAGCAAAATTTCAAAATTCGGATGTCTAGCAAATGTAGCCAAACGACTAAGGTTTCAATTATTATCAAAATCATAGAAATCGGATAATAAATGAAAAACTTATAACCAATTTAAGCAATATTGGTATGATCCAAGATGGCGGAAGATTTGACGTTTCCGGTACAATTTTTTTCACTAAATTTATGTCAAATGATATGTCTAGTGACATGCATATATTTATTTCAGCATATCTGTAAAAGGAAAAAAGTTGAAAATCGAACTTTATGAGCATTTTTTGCAAAAACAAAAAAAGTTGCAAAATTTCTGAAAACGGCTTTAGGTTTATCACTATAATAGTAATGTATATATACAATTTCAGATCGATTGCGTTATAAGCAAACATTTTAGTATTGAGCTAAAATAGTTTTGCTACAAAAACTTGCAAATATTTTTGCAAATTGACATTTTTTATAAAGCAATACTATGTCGTTAAATATGAACAATACAATACGAGAAACCCTATGCAAATCGAAGTGTAAATACGACTCCCAGTACTGTCCAAAATATTTCATTGATGCATAATTTATACATAACCATATTTGCATAACTGTTCCGTAATACATTTAAAATCTAATGAGCGCGTATTACAAATACGACATGGTACGAAAATTACCGTAAGATGTGCCGTTTCGTCCCTGTGCTCTGTCAAAAAATCGAAAAAAAAAAAAAAAAAAAAACTAGAACTGTTCAGGTAACAGTACTGATGCAGGGCTTGTTACGACACAAAGATACGACCGGTGCGGCAATATTTCTTGTACATGCCCTGTGCTCATATTTTTATAGCGCATGCGACACAAACTGATTTTGAAGGAATTCTGGTAAGAAATAAGAAAGTTGGCGATGCGCATGCGCACAACACAAATTCAATGTATTCATGATATATCGGATCTTAATATACACATCCATGTAAATTTTGAAGAAATTCGGATAAGAAATAAGAAAGTTGGCGATGCGCATGCGCAGTACACCAATTCAATATTTTCATGATATTTCGACTCTAATTATACACATCAATGTAAATTTTGAAGAAATTCGGATAAGAAATAAGAAAGTTGGCGATGCACATGCGCACGACACAAATTCAATATGTTCATGATATTTCGAATCTAATTATACACATCCATGTAAATTTTGAAGAAATTCGGATAAGAAATAAGAAGGTTGGCGATGCGCATGCGCACTACACAATTTCAATATATCCATGATATTTTGAATCTAACTATACACATGTATGTCAATTTTGAAGAAATTCGGATAAGAAATAAGAAAGTTGGCGATGCGCATGCGCACTACACAATTTCAATATATCCCTGATATTTCGAATCTGATTATACACATATGTGTCAATTCTGAAGAAATTTGGATGAGAATTGAGAAAGTTGATAATGCGCATGCGCAGAACCTAATTCAATCATTTCCCCTGAATTTGCAATCCGATCATGCATATACGTACCAAGTTTCATAAAATTCGGATGAGAAATAAAAAAGTTGGTAAATTAAGTGGAAATGTACCTTTAAATGTGGTTCCATATGCATAACCTACAGCATAACGCTGTTCAATCCAACCTAGAGTGTTCTTATATGTTCTAACTGGACACAAGAAATAGTTATCAGAAAATAGTGTGAACATAGCTTTAAATTAACACCCTAAACTTTGATTTATATCTGTGTTGACAGGGTCACTGACACTAATTAACCGAAATACCTCTATCCAAATACATGTACATTGAACATTGGTTTTTTTGAATAATATGCTTTAAAGGTATGCATATTATACCTCATTGGATGCGTCTTGATGCGTAGATTACGAATCTACAAAAATTATGATATTTGCACAAAAAGGGTAGCTGTTAGAGCCATTTAAAACAAATTTTAAACTATTTTCAATCGCTTATAAAACCGGAAGTTACGGTCAAAAACAAAAAATGAAAGTACCACTGGATAGATATTGTCAAGAACTTGGAGTCATGAGAAATGCAAGGTCATGGGAGGTCAAGGTCACGTGAAAAATGACTTCAAAAATTGAGCAAAAGAAAAAAAATATTAAAAAATTTCAATTAAAAATTCAAAGAAGTCAAAGTAAAATTTCAAAATTCGGATGTCTAGCAAATGTAGCCAAACGACTAAGGTTTCAATTATACCGAAATCATAGAAATCGGATAATAAATAAAAAACTTATAACCAATTTAAGCAATATTGGTATGATCCAAAATGGCGGAAGATTTGACGTTTCCAGTACAATTTTTTTCACTAAATATATGTCAAATGATATGTCTAGTGACATGCATATATTTATTTCAGCATATCTGTAAAAGGTAAAAAGTTGAAAATCGAACTTTATGAGCATTTTTTGCAAAAACCAAAAAAGTTGCAAAATTTCTGAAAACGGCTTTAGGTTTAACACCATAATAGTAATGTATATATAAAATTTCAGATCGATCGCATTATATGCAAACATTTTAGTATTGAGCTAAAATAGTTTTGCTACAAAAAGTTGCAAATATTTTTGCAAATTGACATTTTTTATAAAGCGATACTATGTCGTTAAATATGTACAATACATTACGAGAAACCCTATGCAAATCGAAGTGTAAATACGACTCCCAGTACTGTCCGAAATATTTCATGGATGCATAATTTATGCATAATCAAATTTGCATAACTGTTCCGTAATACATTTAAAATCTAATGAGCGCGTATTACAAATACGCCATGGTACAAAAATTACCGTACTATGTGCCGTTTCGTCCCTGTGCTCTGTCAAAAAATCGAAAAAAAAAAAAAAAAAAAAAAAACTAGAACTGTTCAGGTAACAGTACTGATGCAGGGCTTGTTACGACACAAAGGTACGACCGGTGCGGCAATATTTCTTGTACATGCCCTGTACTCATATTTTTATAGCGCATGCGACACAAACTGATTTTGAAGGAATTCGGGTAAGAAATAAGAAAGTTGGCGATGCGCATCCGCACAACACAAATTCAATATATTCATGATATATCGGATCTTAATATACACATCCATGTAAATTTTGAAGAAATTCGGATAAGAAATAAGAAGGTTGGCGATGCGCATGCGCACTACACAATTTCAATATGTCCATGATATTTTGAATCTAATTATACACATGTATGTAAATTTTGAAGAAATTCGGATAAGAAATATGAAAGTTGGCGATGCGCATGCGCACTACACAAATTCAATATGTTCATGATATTTCGAATCTAATTATACACATCCATGTAAATTTTGAAGAAATTCGGATAAGAAATAAGAAGGTTGGCGATGCGCATGCGCACTACACAATTTCAATATATCCATGATATTTTGAATCTAATTATACACATGTATGTCAATTTGGAAGAAATTCGGATAAGAAATAAGAAAGTTGGCGATGCGCATGCGCACTACACAATTTCAATATATCCCTGATATTTCGAATCTGATTATACACATATGTGTCAATTCTGAAGAAATTTGGATGAGAATTGAGAAAGTTGACAATGCGCATGCGCAGAACCTAATTCAATCATTTCCCCTGAATTTGCAATCTGATCATGCATATACGTACCAAGTTTCATAAAATTCGGATGAGAAATAAAAAAGTTGGTAAATTAAGTGGAAATGTACCTTTAAATGTGGTTCCATATGCATAACCTACAGCATAACGCTGTTCAATCCAACCTAGAGTGTTCTTATAGCCTATGTTCTAACTGGACACAAGAAATAGTTCTCAGAAAATAGTGTGAACATAGCTTTAAATTAACACCCTAAACTTTGATTTATATCTGTGTTGACAGGGTCACTGACACTAATTAACCGAAATACCTCTATCCAAATACATGTACATTGAACATTGGTTTTTTTGAATAATATGCTTTAAAGGTATGCATATTATACCTCATTTGATGCGTCTTGATGCGTAGATTACGAATCTACAAAAATTATGATATTTGCACAAAAAGGGTAGCTGTTAGAGCCATTTAAAACAAATTTTAAACTATTTTCAATCGCTTATAAAACCGGAAGTTACGGTCAAAAACAAAAAATGAAAGTACCACTGGATAGATATTGTCAAGAACTTGGAGTCATGAGAAATGCAAGGTCATGGGAGGTCAAGGTCACGTGAAAAATGACTTCAAAAATTGAGCAAAGGAAAAAAAATATTAAAAAATTTCAATTAAAAATTCAAAGAAGTCAAAGTAAAATTTCAAAATTCGGATGTCTAGCAAATGTAGCCAAACGACTAAGGTTTCAATTATTACCGAAATCATAGAAATCGGATAATAAATAAAAAACTTATAACCAATTTAAGCAATATTGGTATGATCCAAAATGGCGGAAGATTTGACGTTTCCAGTACAATTTTTTTCACTAAATTATGTCACATGATATGTCTAGTGACATGCATATATTTATTTCAGCATATCTGTAAAAGGTAAAAAGTTGAAAATCGAACTTTATGAGCATTTTTTGCAAAAACCAAAAAAGTTGCAAAATTTCTGAAAACGGCTTTAGGTTTAACACCATAATAGTAATGTATATATAAAATTTCAGATCGATCGCATTATAAGCAAACATTTTAGTATTGAGCTAAAATAGTTTTGCTACAAAAAGTTGCAAATATTTTTGCAAATTGACATTTTTTATAAAGCGATACTATGTCGTTAAATATGTACAATACATTACGAGAAACCCTATGCAAATCGAAGTGTAAATACGATTCCCAGTACTGTCCGAAATATTTCATGGATGCATAATTTATGCATAACCATATTTGCATAACTGTTCCGTAATACATTTAAAATCTAATGAGCGCGTATTACAAATACGACATGGTACGAAAATTACCGTACTATGTGCCGTTTCGTCCCTGTGCTCTGTCAAAAAATCGAAAAAAAAAAAAAAAAAAAAAAAGAATAATCATTTGCAAAACAAAGCAGGGCGTACTTGTAAAGTACGCCCTGCAAAAAGAATAATCATTTGCAAAACAAAGCAGGGCGTACTTGTAAAGTACGCCCTGCAAAAACTAGAACTGTTCAGGTAACAGTACTGATGCAGGGCTTGTTACGACACAAAGATACGACCAGTGCGGCAATATTTCTTGTACATGCCCTGTACTCATATTTTTATAGCGCATGCGACACAAACTGATTTTGAAGGAATTCGGGTAAGAAATAAGAAAGTTGGCGATGCGCATGCGCACAACACAAATTCAATATATTCATGATATATCGGATCTTAATATACACATCCATGTAAATTTTGAAGAAATTCGGATAAGAAATAAGAAAGTTGGCGATGCGCATGCGCAGTACACCAATTCAATATGTTCATGATATTTCGAATCTAATTATACACATCCATGTAAATTTTGAAGAAATTCGGATAAGAAATAAGAAAGTTGGCGATGCGCATGCGCACTACACAAATTCAATATGTTAATGATATTTCGAATCTAATTATACACATCCATGTAAATTTTGAAGAAATTCAGATAAGAAATAAGAAGGTTGGCGATGCGCATGCGCACTACACAATTTCAATATATCCATGATATTTTGAATCTAATTATACACATGTATGTCAATTTTGAAGAAATTCGGATAAGAAATAAGAAAGTTGGCGATGCGCATGCGCACTACACAATTTCAATATATCCCTGATATTTCGAATCTGATTATACACATATGTGTCAATTCTGAAGAAATTTGGATGAGAATTGAGAAAGTTGATAATGCGCATGCGCAGAACCTAATTCAATCATTTCCCCTGAATTTGCAATCTGATCATGCATATACGTACCAAGTTTCATAAAATTCGGATGAGAAATAAAAAAGTTGGTAAATTAAGTGGAAATGTACCTTTAAATGTGGTTCCATATGCATAACCTACAGCATAACGCTGTTCAATCCAACCTAGAGTGTTCTTATATGTTCTAACTGGACACAAGAGATAGTTATCAGAAAATAGTGTGAACATAGCTTTAAATTAACGCCCTAAACTTTGATTTATATCTGTGTTGACAGGGTCACTGACACTAATTAACCGAAATACCTCTATCCAAATACATGTACATTGAACATTGGTTTTTTTGAATAATATGCTTTAAAGGTATGCATATTATACCTCATTGGATGCGTCTTGATGCGTAGATTACGAATCTACCAAAATTATGATATTTGCACAAAAAGGGTAGCTGTTAGAGCCATTTAAAACAAATTTTAAACTATTTTCAATCGCTTATAAAACCGGAAGTTACGGTCAAAAACAAAAAGTGAAAGTACCACTGGATAGATATTGTCAAGAACTTGGAGTCATGAGAAATGCAAGGTCATGGGAGGTCAAGGTCACGTGAAAAATGACTTCAAAAATTGAGCAAAAGAAAAAAATATTAAAAAATTCCAATTAAAAATTCAAAGAAGTCAAAGTAAAATTTCAAAATTCGGATGTCTAGCAAATGTAGCCAAACGACTAAGGTTTCAATTATTACCGAAATCATAGAAATCGGATAATAAATAAAAATTTATAACCAATTTAAGCAATATTGGTATGATCCAAAATGGCGGAAGATTTGACGTTTCCAGTACAATTTTTTTCACTAAATATATGTCAAATGATATGTCTAGTGACATGCATATATTTATTTCAGCATATCTGTAAAAGGTAAAAAGTTGAAAATCGAACTTTATGAGCATTTTTTGCAAAAACCAAAAAAGTTGCAAAATTTCTGAAAACGGCTTTAGGTTTAACACCATAATAGTAATTTATATATAACATTTCAGATCGATCGCATTATATGCAAACATTTTAGTATTGAGCTAAAATAGTTTTGCTACAAAAAGTTGCAAATATTTTTGCAAATTGACATTTTTTATAAAGCGATACTATGTCGTTAAATATGTACAATACATTACGAAAAACCCTATGCAAATCGAAGTGTAAATACGACTCCCAGTACTGTCCGAAATATTTCATGGATGCATAATTTATGCATAATCAAATTTGAATAACTGTTCCGTAATACATTTAAAATCTAATGAGCGCGTATTACAAATACGACATGGTACGAAAATTACCGTACTATGTGCCGTTTCGTCCCTGTGCTCTGTCAAAAAATCGAAAAAAAAAAAAAAAAGAAAAAAGAATAATCATTTGCAAAACAAAGCAGGGCGTACTTGTAAAGTACGCCCTGCAAAAAGAATAGTCATTTGCAAAACAAAGCAGGCCGTACTTGGTAAAGTACGCCCTGCAACCAGAATCGTGAGACGATACTGGGCAGTGCGCATCCGGTTTCGTCCATGGGTGAAAAATGGCGTTTTCAATCCATACTGCGAAATTTACAGAACATAAAAATCGGCATATAAATTGTTTATATTCGTGAGTGAAAAGTAGAATAACCAGTTAATGATCATTTTTATACATCATTGGAAGTAGAATAGATAAAGAATATTTATTAATATCTTTCATATGCATTATCATACATATGAAAGAAATGAAATGAAATGAATGAATGGAGTTTTACGGACGGACAAACGCCATGCAGTGTGCAATGAGGGAAATTTTGGCCAGGACAGCGAAAATAGCCTGCTCTTATTTTCGACTTCCAACTGTCGAGACGTCTTTAACGTGCACAGCCAATAGCAAACGGGACCTTGGTTTATTGGATTGAATCCTGGACGTTCAGGTTAGCGAGCAAGCGTCGAACTCACTGAGCCACCGTGCCTCCCTTCATATGAAAGAGCTAATTCTTCTCATATAAATGACATCAGAATACTGTGTGCTAACATCCATACGCGTAAGTTCGCGGTACAGTTCGTAAATTCTCATTTTAACATAAACTTAGCATAAATCTATTTTATTATTTTTTTAAAAAAACATTTTAATGGTTAACATTTTTAGACACGCAATATTTTTTTAATAAATGACAGAACCAGATTTATAGAACAGATTTTCTTTTTTTTTGGTATTGGATCGTTATCTACTACATTTAGATATTTTTTAAACTTTTTTACTACATAATTTAAAACGTTAAAAACGCAAGTTACTATGTAAGAAAGTCATGTTAGTGCGATTGTCAGTTGAAGGGAGAGAACTAAATTTAAACATACAGACAACAAACATTTGTCAGTTGAAGGGAGAGAACTGCATTTAACCATGCAAAACATTGACCAGTGAGAAGCGTTAAAGGAAACAATATGGTATCTTGTAACTTTCTAGACGTTGGTATACTGATCATGAATCGTATGATGTGCTGAGGGAATGATACGTTGTAACTCAACATCGTAGACTCTCACATGCGATCAGGTATGGATTACTGCCGGGATTACGAGCTACCTGATAAGTTTGTTCGGACTAACATTATAGAAAGACAAGTTAGAGTATGGATAAATGGAAATGCTAGTGTCAGCAGAAAGTTCGTGTTGGATGCCGTAAAACATGCTTTGGATGATGATGATGTCGCGATAGAGGCAATTTCTAAGCGCGGTGTATTCCGTGAATGGTACGTAACTTTTGCCGATAAGAATGAGGCGCTGGAGCTATCCAACTGTGCTCGTGTCCATCTGAATGGTGCTGAGTATGTCTTTGCTAATAATCCACTGGCTTCCAAGATTAATTGATCCGGAAATCTGTGTAGACATTTTCAAAGAATGGGGAAAAGTAACCAAAGTGTATGAAACTACGTCATACGAAGATGGATGCGTAGGTATTAGCAATAGGATCAGCAATAGGATCTACGGCGTGGATATGGAAGTTGGTGAACATCGCTTGATTGACGTCCCTCATTTTATTTCCTTCAAGAATGGCAGCATTAAAGGTCTGGTGACGTGTAGGGATCGTTTACCTCTTTGTTTGGGTTGCTACACGCTTGGTCATCTGAAGAAAAATTGTCAAAAGGCTAAACCATCAGAGAACACCTACGCTTCGAAGGCAGCCTCGAATTTAAGTAAACCTGATTTTATTGAGGACGAAGAGAAGAAAGATAGTTCTGAGGGTGCTGGTGATGACGTGTTGTCTTCACAGACGTCTGAATCTGGTACAGTGATGGAGTGTGAGGGAGAAACTGGTGGTGTTAAAAGAAAGAGTGATGATCGACAAGAAGAAGAAATAGAGGTAGAGAATGAGAATTTAAAAGAGGACAAAAAGAGAAAAGGTGAGGTAATTTCCATTCCATTTAAAGTATACCCCAATATGGATGCAGGTATCTTGAATGCCTTTTTAAAAGATAATCCTGAAGTTAATTTCTTTTACCAAAAGAAGAAAACATTGCCTGATTCTGTTTTGTGTGATGACATTAAAAACGCTTTTTCTGATAGAGTCAACTCTAAGTATGGTTGCAGTGATGGATATAATTATATCAATGGATTTAAAGTGCCTTTTAAAGTTTTTCCAGGAATGTCCGCCAAAGAAATTGGAGCCGAATATTATAAGATATTTAAGGATTACCCCCCTAAATGGACATGTACCTCAAGAGAACAGTGTTTTGTAAACCCCTTTGCCACCACTAATGTGTAATTTCTTAATGGACAGAATATTTGATTTGCGACACTGGATAGCGTCATGGACAGCTTTATGAACCTTTCTATTTTGGATTGTGATTTTACTTGTAGTTTTTATATTTTCAGATGTATTTTGTGTTTTGTTATGTGGTATTGTTCCTTTAAGTATACAAAGTTACATGAATTCAGGTATTGTTTTCACTGGTTTGAGTATTTTACTCACTGGATTGCTCAGTCAATCGTTTATAAATCTCATCTCTTTGAAATTTCGCTCACCTTGTGTATCTTGTGTACACATGTTTACTTTGTTATGTCATGTTTACAAGTTGTTAACATTATATGTGTTATCACTTCTGTTTCGATCAATTATTGTGTCCCTCCCCCTTTATTTTTGTACAATGTTCAAACTGTTTCAACCCAATTTAGCATCATGTCTTGTCCTTCTTTAAATATTTCTACTATTAATTGTAATGGCATTGCAGCTGAAAAACGGAAACGTATTTTAATGGACCTTATTTTAAGCTTAAGATCTAATATCATATTTTTACAAGAGACCCATATACAAACTGTCAATGAAGGTAAAGATTTTGAAAAATTGGGTGACTTTAAAGCTTTTTGGAGTTTTGGTTCGAACCGCCAAAATGGTGTTGGTATATTAATTAGTAATAATATTAATTATAAGATAATTAAATTTGATTTTGATTTTGACGGACGTATATTATACTTAAATATAGATATTAACAACATCTCATTTCGTTTTCTTTCAATTTATGCTCCAGTGGACAGAAGGGTTAAGAGTGATTTTTTCAAATATTTATATAAATTTTGTGTTACGTCAAGAGTCCTAATTTTAGGCGGTGATTTTAATTGTGTTTTTGATATACGTAAAGACAAAATAGGTGGCAATGTTTGTCCACATACAACTGATAGTATTTATTTAAAATCTATAATAACTGAGTGTAATTTGCTAGATATATTTAGATATTTACATCCTGATGATTGTGTAACAACTTGGCATGGTATCGGTGTTTCTACTCGGTTAGATAGATTTTATATAACTTCTAGCTATTCACAATTTATAAATCATCATCAAATTTCACCATGTTCAATTTCTGATCATGATTTCGTCACCATTAATATTGCTCTGGATAACTCCACATCAATTGGCCGGGGATTCTGGAAATTAAATAATTCGATTTTGGATGATGATTTATTCATTTTGGATTTTCGTAAGTATTGGTCCACTATTTATAATACAACAGTTGAAATAACTTGTGAGTGGTGGGAGAAAACAAAGTTATTGATTAAAGATTTTATTGTTAAATTTTGTAGAAATAAGAATAAAACTAAGAATAGGCAACGGAAAGAGGCTGAAAGTCGATATTCTTATTTATTAAAGAATGAATATAGAAATCCTGGTAATTATACTAATCAAATCAAATATGTTTAAAATGAGTTGTTCAAACTAGATATTGATAAGGATAAAGGTGCAGTTATTAGATCTAGAGCTTTGTATTTAGATAATAATGAAAATCCTAGTAAATATTTTCTACAAAAAGAAATTAAACATAGTAAAGATAAGTTTATTAATAAATTGTATGATTTTGATGATAATAAATTATATACTGACAGTAGTAATTTAGTTAGAATAGCTAGTAATTTTTATAGTGAATTATTTACTAAGCAAC
The DNA here is from genome assembly GCA_029955415.1 of Lottia scabra. Classification (NCBI taxonomy): domain Eukaryota; kingdom Metazoa; phylum Mollusca; class Gastropoda; family Lottiidae; genus Lottia; species Lottia scabra. The sequence goes on from JARJEI010000001.1 coordinate 20,032,705, forward strand.
CTACAGACCCAGTTATTAGTAATGAATTTGTGTCTTTATTACCTCGCTTGGATGATGATGCAAGCGATCTCTGTGAAGGTTATATTACGGTTAATGAAGTTAAAGCGGCCCTCGAAGGGTTTAATTCAAATCGTTCACCTGGTTTAGACGGTATTTCTAAAGAATTTTATTTGGTTTTCTTTAATATTTTAGGTCCCATCTTAACCCGCCTTTATAATTTATGTTTTGATAATTTCTCGTTATGTCCTTCACAGAGATCGGCTGTTATCACTTTAATTTGTAAAGACCGTTCTAAGGAGGAAGATATGAAGTTTTGGAGGCCTATATCTCTCCTCAATGTTGATTTTAAAATTTTATCGAAGATTATTCAATTAAGACTGAGTTGGGTCATTGATGAAATTATACACCCTGATCAAACTTGTGCCGTGCCGGGTCGCCGCATTTTTTCAAATTTACATTTGATACGCAATATTATAGATTATACTCAACTTAAAGGTTTAAGTGTTGCTTTCTTAAATTTAGATAGCGCTAAAGCCTACGATCGTGTCAGTTTTGATTTCCTTTTTTCGTGTCTTGAGAATTACAATTTTGGTCCTTTTTTCATTAAATGGGTGAAACTACTATATACAGATGTCTACAGCTCAGTATTAGTTAACGGTCATATATCGAACTCGTTTCAATGTACAAGGGGAGTTAAGCAAGGTTGTTCTCTCAGTCCACTATTATATGTTTTGATATTAGAGCCTTTTCTTATTGCTATTTGCCAAGAGAGTTTTATTAGAGGTTTATCTCTCCCCGGTTCTAGGGAAGAAGTGAGGGTCGGTGGGTATGCTGATGACGTCACAGGTATTGTTACGAACAGGTCTAGTGTTCAGAGGGTTCTGAATTTATACGAGAGATATGGTCAAGGGTCTGGTGCTCTCTTAAATAAGCTAAAGTCAAAAGTGCTTACTTTTGGTAAATTTGAGCATTCGAGTGATGATTTTGGTGTAACATGGGTAGAATCTCAAAGAGTGCTAGGTGTTGTTTTTGGTGGAGATATAGTAGAAAATAATTTTAATAAGATTATCAATAAGTTTATCTCTGTTTCTAATTTTTATAAGTCACGAAATATGACTATTCGGTAGATCTACTATTATGAAAACTTTAGGTTTGTTAAAATTATGGTATGTTGCTACTATTTTAGATGTTCCTAGTGAGCTAGTGAAACAGTTAAATTCTATTATGTTTAAGTTTATCTGGGGATATAAAATAGAACCATTAAGAAGAAGCATTATGTATAATGATAAACAAAATGGTGGAGTGAGTGTGGTTCACATTCAAATTAAAATATTTTCATTACGTTTAAAATATATACATACTAGTTTAAACAATTCTGACGATAAAAACACGTATTTTGTTAAATATTGGTTAAGTTTCACTTTAGCAAAAATTAATCCCAAGTTGTTTTCTAATTCTGTGCCCCATGGAGATATATTGCCTCCTTTCTATCAAAAATATTAGAGTTATATTAGAAGAATTTATTTCTAGATTTCCTGATTTTAATTGGAATGGTTGTGTATCTTCTAAACAATTTTATGAGTTATTATTAAAACCTCACATTGCTTATAATCAGATAGTTAAGATATTTCCTAATGTTAATTTTAAAACTGTCTTTAATAATGTTCATTGTAATTTTATTGATCCTCAATCCAGAAGTTTAGCATGGCGGTTAATTCATGATATAGTTCCATGTAGATGGACATTATTTTGTAAGAAATTGACATCCAAGAAAAATTGTGTTTTCTGTGATAGTCATATTGAAACTTTAGATCATGTATTTTATTATTGTTCAATTGTTTCTCCACTTTGGGATATTGTTAAAGAATGGGTTAGTTTATTGCCTCTTGATAAAATTAAATTAGATTTTACTTTGATTAGATTTTTGTTATTTCCAAAATGTGATAAAATTCATTTTCATGTGATATTAGTAATTGTTAATTTAGCTAAACTTGTTATATGGTATAATAGGAATGATAAGTTATTTGATAAGAAAGTAGTTTGTTCTAACAGTATTATTACTCAGTTCAAAGAGAAATTAAGATTTAGAATTTTAGTTAGATTTAGATTACCTGTAGATAAGTTTCAGAAATACTGGTTAGATCCAGGTTTATTTTGTATAAATAATGAGGACAATAAGTTGATATTTTTTATTTAATGATGTAAAAGGGGGGTGGGGGTGTATATAGTATCAATTAGTATATAGATTGTATTTATATCGATTGTGGATATATTTGAATCGATGGGGTTGTCTTTGGAAAGTATATTATTTAGTTTACCAATTATGAATTTAAATATTTTTGTTAATCTATCATCACCTCATTTCATTGTAAATAATCATTCCAATTTCATTTAGATGATAGATTTTATTGAATATATTGTATTCAGTATTTTTATATAATAAAAAAAAAAAAAAGGGATGATACGTTGTAATTCAACAACACAGACTCTCGCATATCGTCAGATATGGTAGCATAGATTGATCCTCTTGACGTGTGTTACACCGAAATGAAGATTAAAGGCTAAATAAACTACCTGGTCATATCAGCTAATAGATTTAGAAATAAAAGTCTTGAACTAAAATTCTGGTTCCAGAAATTTAAAGAAATCGAATTAAAAAATCAGTTGCCACAAGGTTGCTGGCCATCGACTAAGGATTTCATAGACACCGATATTATGCAAATTAGATTATCCCCTGAGGTCCCATTTTGAGTTTTATAAAAAATAAGTCACAACAACATTGCACCTGACATAGTACTTCCGTGTCGGATGTTATCATTTATATCTTTTATGATGACCATTTCTAACATAATGCAAAAAGAAACTTTCAAATAACTCCAGAAGTTAGGATTTCAAGTTTCCAAACAAATCACGTCAAAACCGGAAGTGATATCAAAATTTCAGAAATATTGTTTTGTTCATTATCAAATTGTTTATCTACTTGTAAGTTTTCAGACCGGTCAAAATCAAATTTCCAAGAAACACGCACAGTTACAATGAAATTTGGCACAAAATTTGCAAGTTTTAAAAAGCACAATTTTGATTCAAATATTTTGTTTTATATATCATTTGAAAGAGCACATTTAGCATAGTAAATATGTCAAAAAATTTGTGACGTATGTTAATTAGGTCACGTGACAAATCTCTTTAAAGTTAAAAATTGCAATTTTCAAATGGCGATAAAACCGGAAGTTAACATCAGAAATCGGAAATGAATATATCATTTGATAGATCTCGTTAAGGGCAATAACTTTTGTACAGGTCAAAAGGTCATCAAAGGTCAAGGTCACTAGATAAAGAAACCAAGTACTGACGATCCGAACTGCAAAACGAAACTCGAAATCCAAAAGGACATTTTGACGAAACATAGGTAACAGCTTAAGAACTTTTCATATGAGGAATTATATCAATCATACATGAGTAAGTATATCATAATGAAAAGTGGTATCAGGTGTCTAGAAGAGTAAGCATACCCTGCCTGGCGCCACACCCGTCCTAGCTGTTAAACATCCACAAAACTACAAAACAAAAACGTGAAAAAGCGTCGGATGAAACAAACATGACTCGACGACAAATTTACACAAACTCAATCCGTACGCTATCAATCAACGAGGAACCATATTATCAGAAGGGCAAGCAAATACTGCCTAGAACACCACCAGTAATAGCTGCTTAATATTTAAGATAGAGGGAGGCAAAACAAGAGTAGTGTCTAGTAAAATTATAAAAATAAGGTGACAACTCGACAGTTTCGTGAGGATAACTTAAAAAGAATCGTTTAGCAAAAGCATTTGCAGTCATAACACAAACAGATGATTTGTATTGATAAATCAATTTTTGATGGCGGTCTTAAAATTTCCTAAGAGAGCTTCAGTTAGTGTCGGTTTTAGTTCACATCCTTGTAGTAGACTAACACACTACAACTTAAAGACAGAAGCATAAAATCGCGTCAAATAAAATTAGTGACCAGACGACAAATGTTAAAAGTTCAAGGGACGTAACTGATATGAGCCTTGAAAGTTTCGGTCATTACTGAAATTCTTTGTCCGGAAATAGAAAAAAGTCTAAATTGAAATTAAAAAATCCGCTGTTATAAGGTTGGTGGCAATCGACTAAGGATTTCATAGACACCATTATTGTGCAATTCCGATTATCCCCTGAGGCCCCATTTTGAGTTTTATAAAAATTACTCACAACAACATGGCGCCTGACATATTACTTCCGGGTCAAATTTTATCATAAATATCTTTCATGATGACAAATTCTAACATAATGCAGAATTTTTTTTTCAAATATCTTCAAAATTCCGGAAGTTGAAATTTCAAGTTTACAAGCAAATGACGTCAAAACCGGAAGTGATATCAAAATTTGGAAAACACAGTTTTGTTCGCAATATCAATATCTAAATGCCTAGAAGTTTTCATAGCGATCGAAATAAAACTGTGGAAGTTGAAAAAAGCGTCAAAAAAGAGTTCCAAAATTCAGCGTCAAAAGTCAAAAATTGTAAGTTTTTAAGTGATTATCGTGTAGAAAAGACATAACTGAAATAAACAAAAAAATATCCATCGAAATCGGTTGAAAATTGTAGGTAAAAATGATAAAAAACCGAAAGTACACGTTTTGTCATACCTCATTTCCGGTTGGACAAAACTGCGTCATTTAACATTTAAGCCACAATGAGCAGCTAATTATCGTGGGAAATCGTGTCAGATTGAGCGTGACAAGTTCCCTTCATACCGAAATAGCGAGACCAGAAAACGAAAAAAAAAACTAGAGCCGTACCAAAACGGCGCTGGGCAGTGCGTCATTCTTGAAATATTTCATAAATCATAAGGCACAAAGCAAATGGTTATGAAAATATTAATATTAAAAAAGTTAGAAACATTTTTTTAGTGTAGTTACGGCACGATATCTTTAATAAAGATTAACAATAAAAATAGAAGTCGTAAATTGAAAAACGCTACAATTTGTTTTTGTTTATATCAAGTGACTGAAGGTCATGGCTAACTGGGCTAGTAGCAAATATGGAAATTAATGGCAGATGGCTTGACTTATTTTTTAAGAACACTATTTCTATAATGTTTATCAAGTGACTGAAGGGCGTGGCTTACTCGGCTTTATAGTGGCGGCCATATTTCAACAAGTATGGCAACTGCTAGTAGCAAATATGGAAATTATTTAAAAAAAAATAAACCCATGATTTTCAATGTAGTTACAGCATGATAGCTTTAATAATGATTAACAATAAAGATAGTAGTTCTCTCCCTTCAACTGTTTTGACAATAATAATTGTTAGCGTTTTTTGCGATGTTTTTTACTTCTTTGGCTCAAGGTAATTTACATGTTAAAGGGAGAGCACTAGATCATGTTTCCATTTAGACAACAAACTTTTATTTTAGCTAATTATTAAAAAGCCAAGTCGTTCAAAACCGCAACATGCTTAGCTACCCACAAGTTTTCAGAACATTCAAATAAAATTTGAAAACACACACACAGTGACAATGGAACTTTGCACAAAATTTCCAAATATTAAATCGTGGAATTTTCTTTAAAACATAAAGTGTTAGATATCATTGAAAAGAGTAGATTAGACACAATAAGTATATTTAAGAATTTCTGAAGTATGTAAGTTAGGTCACGTGACAGAGTTATTTAAAGTTAAAAATCGCAAATTTCAAATGGTTATAGAACCGGAAGTCAACATCTGACAACTACATTGGACTCACCATTGGATAGATCTGGTCAAGGGCAATAACTTTTGTTCAGGTCACAAGGTTAAAAAAGTTCAAGGTCACGAGTTACAAGTCTTTAAAATTTTGGCAATTACATAAAGAAAATATACCGGAAATAACAAGAAAGCAACATCGAATATCAAAAATGTAATTACGTACTTTTCCGGGCAATCGACTGAGCTATCCAAAAATACTACAATCCCGAAAATCGATCATAACCCACAGGCCCCATTTTGAGTTTTACAAAAGTTGGTCATATCATTATGGTGGTTGATCTAATACATCTGGGTCACATTTCATTGATTGGTGGCTTATATAGCAACATTTCAAATATAATGCAAACAAACAATTTCAAATATCTTCAAAATTCCGGAAGTTAGATTTTAAATCTAAAAAGCGAATAACGTCAAAACCGGAAGTGTTATGGAAATTTTGAAAACAGATTTGAGTTTGCAATCAAAATGTCTATTTACCTGTAAATTTTCAGGACGGTCAAAATAAAATTCGAAAAAAACACGCACAGTTACAATGAAACTTTGCACAAAATTTTCAAATTTTAAATCGTGCAATTTTCATTCAAACATAAAGTGTTGTATATCACTGGAACGAGTGGAATAAGCACACTAATAATATATAAGAGTTTGTGACGTATGGTAGTTGGGTCACGTGACAGAGCTGTTTAAAGTTAAAAATCGCAAATTTCAAATGGCAATAGAACCGGAAGTAAACATCGGACAACGAAAATGGATATTTCATCGGATAGATCTAGTCAAGGGCAATAACCTTTGTTCAGGTTGCAAGGTCACAAAAGGTCAAGGTCACGAGTTACAAGTTTTTGAAATTTTCGCAATTACTTTAAACGTTATACCGGAAATAACAAAAAGGCAGTATTAAAAATCAAAAATCTAATAACGTACTTTTTTTGGCAATCGACTGGGCTGTCCTAAAATACTACTATTACGAATTCCGTTCATAACCCTGAGGCCCCATTTTGAGTTTTACAAAAGTTGGTCATATCAATATGGCGGCTTATTTGTAACTTCCGTGTCAATTTTTTTTCATTCATTGTTTTCGAATTGTCATTGCAATCATATTTCCAAAACAAAATTTCACATATCTTCGAAATTCCGGAAGTTGAAATCTAAAAATTTAAAAGCCATTTTCGTCAAAACCGGAAGTGATATCGAAATTTTGAAATTAGCATTATGTTCACATTCGAATTGCCTATATGCAGTTTTATTTTCAGATTCATCGAATTAAAATTGTAGAATTTGAAAAAATTTTATAATTAAAACTAAAAAAAGTTATCGACAAAAGTAAAATGTTAAATTGCTTGAAGAAGCCGTATTGTAGACATTAATTTAAAGAAATAACCTAAAAAAATCCGAGTCAAATCGGATGAAAAATAGAGCCGTGAAATGAAAAATTCTAAAATACGCCTTTTTGTCCTACGTCATTTCCGGTTAGACAAAAATGCATCAAATAACATTTAAAAAATTTAGTTTTTCAAGAAAAGTAGGCAAGTCGCATCAGTGCATATGTGACATTAGCAGTTTTTGCTGGGCGCTCTGACCAGTATTTGAAGAAAAAAAAAACTAGAGCCGTACCAAAACGGCGCTGGGCAGTGCGTCATCCTGGAATCTTTCATAAATCACAAGGCACTTAGCAAATGGTTATAAAAATATTAATATAAAAAAAGTTAGAAACATTTTTTCTAGTCTAATTACAACATGATAGCTTTAATAAAGATTAACAATAAAAATAGTAGTTCTCTCCCTTCAACTGTTTTTGACGATAATTGTTAGCGTTATTTAATCAAATGTGTTAGCGTTTTTGCGATGTTTTTTACTTCTTTGGTTTAGTATCGCCAAAACTCAAGTTAATTACAGGTTGAAGGGAGAGCACTATCATTTAACCATTTAGACAACACACATATTATTTTAGTTTATTAGCCAATAACGTCAAAACCAGTAGTAATATCGAAATTTTGAAAATAGATTTGAGTTCGCAATCCAAATGCTTAGCTACTCACAAGTTTTCAGAACATTTTAATAAAATTTGAAAAAACACGCTCAGTGACAATAGAACTTTGCACAGAACTTCCAAATATTATATCGCGCAATTTTCTTTAAAACATAAAGTGTTATATATCATTAAAAAGAATAGATTAGGCACAATAAGAACATATACAAATTTGTGACGTATGAAAGTTAGGTCACGTGACAGAGCTATTTAATGTTAAAAATCGCAAATTTCAAATGGCCATAGAACCGGAAGTTAACATCGGACAACTAAAATGGATACATCAGTACATAAATCTGGTCAAGGGCAATAGCCCTTGTTCAGGTCACATGGTAAAAAAGTTCAAGGTCACGGGTTACAATTCTTTGAAATTTTGGCAATTACATTAAATACAATATACCGGAAATAGCAAAAAAGCAGCACCGAATATCAAAATCGAATCACGTACTCTTTGGGGCAATCGACTAAGTTGTCCAAAAATACTACAATTACGAATTCCGCTCATAACCCCGAGTCCCCATTTTGAGTTTTACAAAAGTTAATCATATAAATATGGCGGCCGATCTATTACAACTGGGTCAAATTTCATTGATTGATTGTTTATATAGCATCACTTCAAAAATTTTGCAAAAAAAAAAAATCATATATCATATAAATTCCGGAAGTTAGATTTTAGATTTTAAAAGCGAATTACGTCAAAACCGGAAGTGTTATCGAAATTTTGAAAACAGATTTGAGTTTGCAATCAAAATGTCTATCTACCTGTAAGTTTTCAGGACGGTCAAAATAAAATTTGAAAAAAACACGCACAGTTACAATGAAACTTTGCAAAAAATTTTCAAATTTTAAATCGCGCAATTTTCATTCAAACATAAAGTGTTTTATATCACTGGAAAGAGTAAAATAAGCACAATAATAATATATAAGAGTTTGTGACGCATGTTACTTGGGTCACGTGACAGAGCTGTTTAAAGTTGAAAATAGCAAATTTCAAATGGCAATAGAACCGGAAGTAAACATCGCACAACGAAAATGGATATTTCATTGGATAGTTCTAGTCAAGGGCAATAACCTTTGTTCAGGTTACAAGGTCATAAAAGGTCAAGGTCATGAGTTACAAGTCTTTGAAATTTTGGCAATTACTTTAAACGTTATACCGGAAATAACAAAAAGGCAGTATTAAAAATCAAAAATCTAATAACGTACTTTTTTTGGCAATCGACTGGGCTGTCCTAAAATACTACTATTACGAATTCCGCTCATAACCCTGAGGCCCCATTTTGAGTTTTACAAAAGTTGGTCATAGCAATATGGCGGCTTATTTTTTACTTCCGGGTCAATTTTTTTTAATTCATTGTTTTTGAATTGTCATTTCAATCATATTTCCGAAAACCATTTTTACATATCTTCAAAATTCCGGAAGTTGAAATTTTAACTTTAAGAGCCATTTACGTCAAAACCGGAAGTGATATCGAAATTTTGAAACTTGCATTTTGTTCACAATCTATATGCCTATATGCATGTATATTTTCAGATTCATCGAAATAAAATTGTAGAAGTTGAAATTTTTTTATAATTAAAACTAAAAAAAGTTAGGGACAAAAGTAAAAATTTTCAATTACTTAAAGAAGCCGTATTGTAGACATTAGTTTAAAGAAGTAACCTAGAAAAATCCGAGTAAAATCGGATGAAAAATAGAGCCGTGAAATGAAAAATTCTAAAATACACTTTCGTGCCCTACGTCATTTCCGGTTGGAAAAAAATGCAACAAATTACATTTAAAAAATTTAGTTTTTCGAGTACATAAGAGAAATTGCATCAATGCATATGTGGCATTTACAGTTTTGGCTGGGCGCTCTGACCAGAATTTGAAGAAAAAAAAAAAAAAAAAAAAAAAAAAAAACATTCTGGAAACAAAGCAGTGCGTTCGAAATCGAACGCACTGCAACTAGAGCCGTACCAAAACGGCGCTGGGCAGTGCGTCATCCTGGAAATCTTTCATTAATCATGAGGCACTAATTCTAAGGCAAATGGTTATGAACATTAGAAAAGTTAAATCTAGAGAGATTTTCTTATTTTAAGGAATTAAAATAACTGTTTGTGGTCTGAATGCTTAAAAGAGTGACGATTGGTTAGTTTTCGACTATAGCAAAATTTCTACTTTGCTAGTTTCAGGGTTGGCTTGATAATAATAATAGTGACCGCTTATTACTGATGTTGACAGTTCGATGTGTGTATATCAATTGACTGAATGACGTGGCTTACACGGCTTTATAATGGGTCGTTGGCGGCCATATTTCTTCGATATGGAGACTAAAAGTAGTAAATATGTCGATTAGTGTCGGATGGTTTGACTTATTTTTTATCAACATTTCTAGTTTAATTACAGCATGATAGCTTTAATAAAGATTTACAATAAAAATAGTAGTTCTCTCCCTTCAACTGTTTTGACGATAAATGTATGCGTTTAAAGTTAAAAATTCCAATTTTCAAATGGCAACAGAACCGGAAGTAAACATTGAACAAATTGTACATACTATTGGATAGATCTAATTAAGGACAATAACCTTTCTTCAGGTCACAAGGTAAAAAAAAGTCAAGGTCAAGTCTTTGAAATTTTGTAAATTACTTAAAACATTATACTGAGAAATAACAAGAAAGCAATATCGAATATCAAAAATCAAATAGCGTATTTTTTATGACAATCGACTGAGCTGTTCAAAAATACTACAATCACGAAAATCGCTCATATCCCTGAGGCCCCATTTTGAGTTTTACAAAAGTAGGTCATATCAATATGGCGGCTGATTTATTACATCCGGGTCAGATTTTATTAAGTTATTGTTTCTATTACATCATTTCGAATATATTGCCGTCAAAATTTTTCAAATATCTTCAAAATTCCGGAAGTTGAAATTTAAATTTAAAAAGTGAATGACGTCAAAACCGGAAGTGATATCTAAATTTTGAAAACAGATTTGAGTTTGCAATCAAAACATCTATCTACCTGTAACTTTTTAGAACGCTCAAAATAAAATTTAAAAAAAACACTTACAGTTACAATGAAACTTTGCACAAAATTTTCAAATTTTAAATCGCGCAATTTTCATTCAAACATAAAGTGTTTTATATCACTGGAAAGAGTAAAATAAGCACACTAATAATATATAAGAGTTTGTGACGTATGTTACTTGGGTCACGTGACAGAGCTGTTTAAAGTTGAAAATAGCAAATTTCAAATGGCAATAGAACCGGAAGTAAACATCTGAGAACGAAAATGGATATTTCATTGGATAGATCTAGTCAAGGGCAATAACCTTTGTTCAGGTTACAAGGTCATAAATGGTCAAGGTCATGAGTTACAAGTCTTTGAAATTTTGGCAATTACTTTAAACGTTATACCGGAAATAACAAAAAGGCAATAAAAAATCAAAAATCTAATAACGTACTTTTTTTGGCAATCGACTGGGCTGTCCTAAAATACTACTATTACAAATTCCGCTCATAACCCTGAGGCCCCATTTTGAGTTTTACAAAAGTTGGTCATATCAATATGGCGGCTTATTTTTTACTTCCGGGTCAATTTTTTTTAATTCATTGTTTTTGAATTGTCATTTCAATCATATTTCCGAAAACCATTTTTACATATCTTTAAAATTCCGGAAGTTGAAATTTTAACTTTAAGAGCCATTTACGTCAAAACCGGAAGTGATATCGAAATTTTGAAACTTGCATCTTGTTCACAATCCATATGCCTATATGCATGTATATTTTCAGATTCATCGAAATAAAATTGTAGAAGTTGAAAAATTTTTATAATTAAAACTAAAAAAAGTTAGGGACAAAAGTAAAAATTTTCAATTACTTGAAGAAGCCGTATTGTAGACATTAGTTTAAATAAGTAACCTAAAAAAATCGGAGTAAAATCGGATGAAAAATAGAGCCGTGAAATGAAAAATTCTAAAATACACCTTCGTGCCCTACGTCATTTCCGGTTGGACAAAAATGCATCAAATTACATTTAACAAATTTAGTTTTTCGAGTACATAAGAGAAATTGCATCAAGGCATATGTGGCATTTACAGTTTTGGCTGGGCGCTCTGACCAGAATTTGAAGAAAAAAAAAACAAAAAAACTAGATCCATAGGCTTTGCATGGTTCTGAGCAGTGCGTAACAGTTTTGGAATTACTTAAAAACTGTTTTTAAAAGGGTCTGTATTGGTATTATTTCTAGACAAAGAATGCTACCACAACTAGCGAAACCTTGGATGTTACTTGTAAAGTCAAAAATCGCAAATTTGAATTGCTTACAAAACCGGAAGTATACATCGGACAACAAATATGAATACATAGTCGGATAGATCTCATCGAGGGCAAAAACTTTTGTTCAGGTCACAATGTCACCAAAGGTCAAGGTCAAGAGGTATGAGTCTTGAAAGTTTTGGTAATTACTGAAAAAAATAAAACGGAAATGCAAGAAAGGCAAAACAGAAGAACAAAAATCGATTACCAATACTTTGAATGCAATTGACTGTAGTTTCCAAAAATATCAAAGTTACGAATTCCGCTCATAACCCTGAGGCCCCATTTTGAGTTTTACAAAAGTTAGTCATATCAATATGGCGGCCGATTTGTAACTTCCGGGTTAAATTTTTTTATTTCAAATTGTTAATATACCATAATGTTAAATATTGCAAAAAACAAATTTCAAATATATTCAAAATTCCGGAAGTTGAAATTTCAAATTTACAACCTAATTACGTCAAAACCGGAAGTGGTATCAATTTTTCGAAAACAGATTTTGGATTGCAATCGAAATATCTTTCCATCTGTAAATTTTCAGATCGATTGAAATAAAATTTGAAAAAAACACGCACAGTTACAATGAAAATTTGCACAAAATGTTCAAATTTTAAATCGTGCAATTTTAATTTAAGTGTATATTGTCGTACATCATTGGAAAGAGCAAATTACGCATAATATGATTGTTAAATCATTTTTGACGTATTTACGCTAGGTCACGTGACAAGGCTGTTTAAAGTCAAAAATCACAAATTTCAATTGCCTTTAAAACCGGAAGTATACATCGGATCACAAATATGAATATATCATTGGATAGATTTCATCAAGTGCAATAACTTTTGCTCAGGTACCAAGGTCATCAAAGGTCCAGGTCAAAAGATATGAGCCTTGAAAGTTTTAGTAATTGCATAAAAAAAACAAAACGAAAATAAAAAAAAAAATTGAAATCACAATTCAAAAATCGGCGCCTAGACTTTTTTAGCAATCTATTGTAGTTTCCAAAAATACTAAATTTACGAATGCCGCTCATAACCCTGAGGCCCCATTTTTAATTTTATAAAAATTACTCATATCAAAATGGCGGATGATCTGTTATTTCCGGGTCGGATTTTTTTATTTCAAATAGTTGTTATAACAAATTATAACACAATGAAAAAAACAAATTTGAAATATCTTCAAATTTCCGGAAGTTGAAAATTTAAATTTACAAGCTAATTACGTAAAAACCGGAAGTGGTATCAAAATTTTGAAAACTGCATTTTGTTCAGAATCAAAATGTCTTTACACCTGCAAATTTGCAGATCAAACGAAATTAAATTGTAGAAGTTGAAAAAAACGCAAGAATTAAAATTAAGAAAATAGTCAACTAAAAGTCAAAATTGAAGAAGTTTAAAACTTTTATTTAGTAGCGTACAGTTATAGAAAACAGTTCAAAACAGTTTAATAAAAATCGGATCAAAAATAGAGACGTGAGATTCAAAAAACCAAAATTGTATTTTTTGTTCTACCTCATTTCCGGTTGGTCAAAATGGCACCAATTTATATTTAAAAGTTCATGGTCAACAATTTATCGTAGGGAATTGAACAAATCTGTATGTGGCATGTTGCCTTCTTACTAAAATAGCGAGTGTAAAATTCGAAAAAAAAAAAAAACTAGATCCATAGGCTTTGCATGGTTCTGAGCAGTGCGTAACAGTTTTGGAATTACTTAAAAACTGTTTTTAAAAGGGTCTGTATTGGTATTATTTCTAGACAGAGAAAGCTACCACAACTAGCGAAACCTTGGATGTTACTTGTAAAGTCAAAAATCGCAAATTTGAATTGCTTACAAAACCGGAAGTATACATCGGACAACAAATATGAATACATAGTCGGATAGATCTCATCGAGGGCAAAAACTTTTGTTCAGGTCACAATGTCACCAAAGGTCAAGGTCAGGAGGTGTGAGTCTTGAAAGTTTTTGTAATTACTGAAAAAAATAAAACAGAAATGCAAGAAAGGCAAAACAGAAGATCAAAAATCGATTAACAATGCTATGAATGCAATCGACTGTAGTTTCCAAAAATATCAAAGTTACGAATTCCGCTCATAACCCTGAGGCCCCATTTTGAGTTTTACAAAAGTTAGTCATATCAATATGGCGGCCGATTTGTAACTTCCGGGTTAATTTTTTTTGTTTCAAATTGTTGATATACCATAATGTTAAATATTGCAAAAAACAAATTTCAAATATATTCAAAATTCCGGAAGTTGAAATTTCAAATTTACAACCCAATTACATCAAAACCGGAAGTGGTATCAATTTTTCGAAAACAGATTTTGGATTGCAATCAAAATATCTTTCCATCTGTAAATTTTCAGATCGATTGAAATAAAATTTGAAAAAAACACGCACAGTTACAATGGAAATTTGTACAAAATGTTCAAATTTTAAATCGTGCAATTTTTATTTAAGTGTGTATTGTCGTACATCATTGGAAAGAGCAAATTACGCATAATATGATTGCTTAATCATTTTTGACGTATTTACGCTAGGTCACGTGACAGGATTGTTTAAAGTCAAAAATCACAAATTTCAATTGCCTATAAAACCGGAAGTATACATCGGATCACAAACATGAATACATCATTGGATAGATTTCATCAAGGGCAATAACTTTTGTTCAGGTACCAAGGTCACCAAAGGTCAAGGTCAAAAGATATGAGCCTTGAAAGTTTTAGTAATTGCATAAAAAATCAAAACGAAAATAAAAAAAAAATTAAAATCAAAATCCAAAATTCGGCGCCTAGACTTTTTAAGCAATCGACTGTAGTTTCCAAAAATACTGAAGTTACGGATTCCGCCCATAACCCTGAGGCCCCATTTTTAATTTTATAAAAGTTACTCATATCAAAATGGCGGATGATCTGTTGCTTCCGGGTCGGATTTTTTCATTTCAAATTGTTGTTATAACAAAGTATAACACAATGAAAAAAACAAATTTGAAATATCTTCAAATTTCCGGAAGTTGGGATTTTAAATTTACAAGCTTATTACGTAAAAACCGGAAGTGGTATCAAAATTTTGAAAACTGCATTTTGTTTAGAATCAAAATGTCTATACACCTGCAAATTTGCAGATCGAACAAAATAAAATTGTAGAAGTTGAAAAAAACGCAAAAATTAAAATTAAGAAAATAGTCAACTAAAAGTCAAAATTGGAGAAGTTTAAAACTTTTATTTAGTAGTGCACAGTTATAGAAAACAGTTGAAAACAGTTTGATAAAAATCGGATCAAAAATAGAGCTGTAAGATTGAAAAAACCAAAATTGTGTTTTTTGTTCTACCTCATTTCCGGTTTGTCAAAATGGCACCAATTTATATTTAAAAGTTCATGGTCAACAATTTATCGTAGGGAATTGAACAAATCTGTATGTGGCATGTTGCCTTCTTACTAAAATAGCGAGTGTAAAATTCGAAAAAAAAAAAAAAAATAGCCGTTTGCAAAACAATGCAGTGCGTTCGATTATCGAACGCACTGCAACTAGAACCGCGAAGACGGTACCGAGCAGTGCGCAACCCACTCTATACATGGATGCAATGTCACATATTTCAACCGATGATAAGAGTTTTACATATAAAAGCGAACTTGTCAAATTACTCACTCAATTTCTTTTGTGTGTCAGTAGAAAGTGCACTGCAAGATATGTTTGCAGGGATATTAAAATAAATGTAGAACTACAAGAAGTAGACAGAAAGATTAACTATGAAAACTTTAGCTTCTCGAACTCATCCAATATATTATCAAGATAAATACATAATAATATACCAAGCTTCATTCAAATCGGACAAAAACTCTAGTATTTATCGCGTGTACAAGAAATTGTTGACCGACGGACAGACAGGGGTGATGGCAATATACGTCCATATTTTCATGTAGTTGTATAAAAAGGCAGATAAAATGAATTCAGAAATACTAGCAGACAGACTAAATATAAGGGTGCAGAACTACAAGCAGAAAGACCAACTAAAAGGGGCGCACGGCTACCAGTATACAGGCAGGGTTAACTAAAAGGGATGCGAGAATACCAGCAGATAGACAAACGAAACACGTACAGTTACAATGGAATTCGGCATATTACTTTCAAATTCTAGAACGCGGAATTATGATTCAAATACATAGTGTCATATAAATAATATGTAAATTAGGTCACGTGACAGATTTTTTTTTTTTTAAAGAATTTTGAAAAAAAAAGCACTCACATTAACAATGGAATTCATCCAGATAAATACACATACCAAGCTTCATTCAAATCGAATAAAAACTCTAGCTTTTATCATATACACAAGCTATTTTTAACGTTTTCACTAAGTCAAGGGCAATAACTTTTAAACCGACTACTGGAATAGCGCCATTTTCGAACTCATCCGTGATATTATCAAGATGAATACATATACTAAGCTTCATTCAAATCAGATAAAAACTCTAGTCTCTATCGCGTGTCAAGAAATTGTTGACGGACAGACCGACGGACAATATACATCCATATTTTAATGTGGGCGTATAAAAAGGCAAATAAAATGGATTCAGAAATACCAGCAAACAAAACGAGGTGCAGAACTACAAGCAGTCATACCAAATAAAAGGGGCGCACGGCTACCAGAATACAGGCAGGTTAACTAAAAGGGACGCGGGAACACCAGCAGACAGACAAACGAAACACGAACAGTTACAATTGAATTTGGCAGAATATTTTCAAATTCTAAAACGCGGAATTATGATTCAAATACATAGTATCATATATCATTGGAAAGCGTAGATATAGCATAATACGAATCAAAAATAATTTGTGTCGTATGTAAATTAGGTCATTCAAATCGAATAAAAACTCTAGCTTTTATCACATACAAAAGTTAATTTTAACGTTTTCACTAAGTCAAAGGCAATAACTCATAAACCGACGACTGGAATAGCTCCAATTATGAAAGGATCCGAGATAGTATCACGATAATTATACATACCAAGTTTCATTCAATTCGGATGAAAACTTAAAGGGGACCAGTCTTCATTTTAATTGGTTGATTTGGGTCTTGAATATACTTAAGTATCCTTCAGAAGCACTAGAAATGTACGAAAATTGCATATTTCCTTCAAATATATCTTAAATTAGACATTTCTCCTTCTATTTCTATAGATGACTTTTCTATATATTGCATAGTATCGCTAATGTGTAGTAGGGCATGATAACTTTCAAATGCTAATAATTATGGATGCACATGGATTTGAAGGCTCAAATTTCAATGGTGAGTTGTGATAACCAGTACTAAATTGCTGAGCTAAAAAATCCCCATTTCTGAGACTTATCCAAATCGACCCGCGAAAATGAAGCCTGTGACTCTTTAAGCTTCTATCGCTTACACAGGTTAATTCTTACGTGTTTTTTTCACTAAGTCAAGGACAGTAACTCTAAACCGACGACTGGAATCGCGCCATTTTCAAACTCATTCGAGATATTATCAAGATAAATACATATACCAAGCTTCATCCAAATCGGATAAAAACTCTAATCGCTATTGCGTGTACAAGAAATTGTTGAAGGACGAACGGACCGACGGATGGACAGGGGTGGCGACAATATACGTCCATATTTTCATGTGGCTGTATATAAAGGCAGATAAAATGGAATCAGAAATACCAGCAGACAGACTAAATAAAAGAGGTGCAGAACTACAAGCAGTCATACCAAATAAAAGGGGCGCACAGCTACCAGAATACAAGCAGGTTAACTAAAAGGGACGCGGGAATACCAGCAGACAGACAAACGAAACACGAACAGTTACAATGGAATTTGGCAGAATATTTCAAATTCTAGAACGCGGAATTATGATTCAAATACATAGTGTCATACATCATTGGAAAGAGTAGATCAAGCATAGTAACGCCGAAAAAGAATTTATGACGTATGTAAATTAGGTCACGTGACAGAGCTGTTTAAAGTTAAAAATTGCAATTTTCAGAAGGCCATAAAACCGGAAGTAAGCAATTGACATCTAAAATGATTATACCATTGGATAGATCTCGTCAAAGGCAACCACTTTTGTTCAGGTCACAAGGTCACTCAAGGTCAAGGTCACGAAATATGGGCCTTGTAAGTTTTGACAATTTCTGATTTATTTTAACCGGAAATAAAACAAAATTCGAATTGAAAATCAAAAATCGGTTTCCAATGTTTTGTGCGCATTCGATTGGAGATACCATAGACACTAATATGATGCAAATTCCATAATACCCGTAAGCCCCATTTTGCGTTTTATAAAAATATATCATTTCAATATGGCGATTGATTTTTTACATCCGGGTCAAATTTTATCATTTAAATATTTTTGTGTGAAGATGTCAAATATATCACAAAAAGAATTTTTCGAATATCTTCAAAATTCCGGAAGTTAAAATTTCAACTTTAAGAGCAAATGACGTCAAAACCGGAAGTGATATATTTTTTTTGAAATTATAGTTTTGTTTGAAATAAAAATGTCTAGTCACCTGTAAGTTTTCAAATTGATCAAAATAAAATTGCAAAAGTTAAAAAAAATGTCAAAAAAGTGCTTCAAAAAGTCAGCGACAAAATTCTACATGTGCGTGTTTTTTAAGAACTATCATGTAAACATTCGAATAATGAAATAAACAAAAAAAGTCCCATCAAAATCCGTTGAAAAACAGAGGTGAAAATGGTAGAAAACAAAAAATGGGTTTTTCTGTCATACGTCATTTCCGGTTAGACAAAAATACTTCATTTTACATTCATTTCATACCGTGCAGTTAGGTATCGTAGGAAATTATCTGAGATAATGTGTGGTATGTTCCCTTCATACCGAAATAGCGTGACCAGAAATAGACAAAAAAAAAAAAACAGTCATTATGAAAACAAAGCAGTGCGTTCGCTAGAACGCACTGCAAATAGCCGTTTGCAAAACAATGCAGTGCGTTCGATTATCGAACGCACTGCAAAAAAAAAAACATTCTGGAAACAAAGCAGTGCGTTCGAAATCGAACGCACTGCAAAAAAAAAAAAAAAAAACATTTTGAAAACGCACTGCAACTAGAATCGTGAGACGATACTGGGCAGTGCGCATCCGGTTTCATCCATGGGTGAAAAATAGCGTTTTCAATCCATTCTGCGAAATTTACAGAACATAAAAATCGGCATATAAATTGTTTATATTCGGGAGTGAAAAGTCATCTGATTAAAAAGTCGTTGTTTTTATTAATGTTCATTTTTATACATCATTGGAAGTAGAATAGTTAAAGAATATTTATTTATATCTTTCATATGCATTATCTTACATATGAAAGAAATGAAATGAATGGAGTTTTACGTCCGACTGAGGACGGGCAAACGCCATGCAGTGTGCAATGAGGGAAATTTTGCCAAGACAGCGGCATGTGCCTGCTCTTATTTTCGATTTGTCGAGGGGTTTTTAACGTGTACAGCCAATAGCACACGGGAGCCTGGTTTATTGTCCCATCCGAACGACTTGGCGCTTTTTCCATGTCAGCCCCTCCGACCTGCATCGTTGAGAGGGTGAAAACGGGTTGAAAAATCCAAAGGCATCATCTCGACCTATGCCGGGATTGAACCCTGGACCTTCAGCTTAGCGAGCAAGCGATTAACTCACTGTGCCACCGCGGCTCCCTTCTTATGAAATAGCCAATTCTTGACATAATTTAAATGACATCAGAATTCTGAGTGCTAACTTCCATACACGTAAATTTGCAGTTCAGCTCGTAAAATATCATTTTAACATAAACTTAGCAAAAATTCTATATTATTATTTTTTTAGAAAACATTTTAATGGTATGCAATTTTAAAACTTGTTTTTTTAAAAAATGACAGAACCAGATTTTTAGAACGGCTTTTCTTCTTTTGGCATTGGATCGTTATCTACTTCTTTTAGACTTTTTGTTTATCTTTTTTAGGACATAATTTAAAACGTTAAAAATGCAAGTTACAATGTAAGAAAGTCATGTTAAGCCTGATAGTGAAATTGTCAGTTGAAGGGAGAGAACTGCGCTCGTTGTACATTATATCAAAACATTGACCAGTGAGAAGCGTTAAAAGAAACAATATGGTATCTTGTAACTTTCGAGTTGTCGGTATACTGCCCATGAATCGTATGGCATGCTAAGGGGAGGATGCATTGTAACACAACAACGCGGACTCTAACATGTCGTCAGATATGGCAACATATAATGATCCTCTCGAGATGTAATACACCTAACTGAAGGTTGATGGCTAATCTAATTTCCTGGTCACTTGAAGGAGTAGATTCAGAAATATGAGCCTTGAAAGTTTTAGTCATTATTTAAATTCTTTTTCCAGAAATATAATAAAATCGAAATTAAAAAATCATTTAGTTGCCATAAGGTTGTTAGCCATCGACTAAGGATTTCTTAGACACCGATATTATGTAAATCCGATTATCCCCTAAGGTCCCATTTTGAGTTTTATAAAAATAAGTCACAACATTGCACCTGACAAAGTACTTCGGAGTCGGATTTTATCATTTATATCTTTTATGATGACCATTTCGAACATAATGCAAAAAGAAATAACTCCGAAACTCCAGAAGTTAGAATTTCAAGTTTACAAGCAAATGACGTCAAAACCGGAAGTGATACAAAAATTCTAGAAATATTTTTTTGTTCAGAATCAAATTGTCTATCTACCTGTAAGTTTTTAGATCGATCAAATAAAATTTCAAAAATCACGCACAATTTCAATGGAATTTGACACAAAATTTGCAAGTTTTAAAAAGCGCAATTTTGATTCAAATATATTGTGTTATATATCATTTGAAAGAGCAGATTTACCATAGTAAAAATGAAATAGAATTTGTGACGTATGTAAATTAGGTCACGTGACAGAGCTCTTTAAAGTTAAAAATTGCAATTTTCAAATGGCGGTAAATCCGGAAGTAAACATCAGACATCGAAAATGAATATATCGTTTGATAGATCTCGTCAGGGGCAATAACTTTTGTACAGGTCAAAAGGTCATCAAAGGTCAAGGTCACTAGATATGAGCCTTAAAAGTTTCGGTCATAACTGAAATTCTTGTTCCGGAAATACAAAGAAATTGACATCGAAATTCAAACATCCGCTGTCATAAGGTTGGTGACAATCGACTAAGGATATCAAAGACACCATTATTATGCAAATATAATTATCCCCTGAGGCCCCATTTTGAGTTTTATAAAAATTAGTCAGAACAATATGGCGCCTGACATATTACTTACGGGTCAAATTTTATTATATATATCTTTTATGATGACAGTTTCTAACATAATGCAAAAAGAAATTTTTAAATATTTTCAAAACTCCGGAAGTTGAAATTTCAAGTTTACAAGCAAATGACGTCAAAACCGGAAGTGATATCAAAATTTTGAAAACACAGTTTTGTTCGCAATAACAATGTCTATAAGCCTAGAAGTTTTCATAGCGATCGAAATAAAATTGTGAAAATTTAAAAAAAGTTCAAAAAAGAGTTCCAAAATTCAGCGTCAAAAGTAAAAACTCATACGTTTTTAAGTGGTTATCGTGTAGAAAAGATATAACTGAAATAAACAAAAATTATTCCATCGAAATCGGTTGAAAATTGTAGGTAAAAATGATAAAAAACCAAAAATACACGTTTTGTCATACCTCATTTCCGGTTGGACAAAACTGCATCATTTAGCATTTAAGCCACAATGTGCAGCCATTTATCGTGGGAAATCGTGTCAGATTGAGCGTGACAAGTTCCCTTCACACCGAAAAAGCGAGACCAGAAAACGAAAAAAAACCAAACAAACTAGAATCGTGAGACAATACTGGGCAGTGCGCATCCGGTTTCGTCAATGGGTGAAAAATGGCGTTTTCAATCCATACTGCGAAATTTACAGAACATATAAATCGGCATATAAATTGTTTATATACGGGAGTGAAAAGTAGAATAACCAGTTCACGTTCGTAGTGAAAAGCCATCTGATTAAAAAGTCGTTGTTTTTATTAATATTTTTCATATGCATTATCATACATATTTAAGAAATAAAATGAATGGAGTTTTACGTCCGACTTTTCTGCACCTATATGGGCTGACTGAGGACGGGCAAACGCCATGCAGTGTGCAATAAGGAAAATTTTGCCATGACAGCGGCATTAGCCTGCTCTTATTTTCGATTTCCAAATGTCGAGGGGTTTTTAACGTGCACAGCTAATTACGCACGGGACCTCGGTTTATTGTCCCATTGGAAATACTAGGCGCTTTTTCCATGTCAGCCCCTCCGACCTGCAACATTGAGAGGGTGAAACCGGGTTGAAAAATACGAAGGCATCATCTCGACCCATGCCGGGATTGAACCCTGGACCTTCAGCTTAGCGAGTAAGCGACTAACTCACTGTGCCACCGCGGCTCCCTACATATGATATATAAATGACATCAGAATACTGAGTGCTAACCTCCATACACGTAAGTTCGCGGCACAGCTCGTATATTATCATTTATACATAATCCTAGTAAAAATTCTGTAATATTATTTTTTTAGAAAACATTTTAATGGTCAACGCTTTTAGACATGCAATTTTAAAACTTGATTTTCAATAAATGACAGAACCAGATTTTTAGAACGGATTTTCTTCTTTTGGCATTGGATCGTTATCTACTTATTTTAGACTTTTTGTTTATATTTTTTAGTACATAATTTAAAACGTTAAAAATGCAAGTTACAATGTAAGAAAGTCATGTTAGCATGATAGTGCAATTGACAGTTGAAGGGAGAGAACTGCATTTAAACATACAGACAACAAAAATTTTTCAGTTGAAGGGAGAAAACTGCATTTAAACATTTTAAAATACTACTCAAACATTGACCAGTGAGAAGCGTTAAAAGAAACAATATGGTAAATTGTAACATTATAGATTTTAGAATATTGATCATGAATCGTATGATGTGCTGAATGAATGATACTTTGTAATACAACAACGTAGACTCTCATATGTCAGATATAGTATCAAAGAATGATCCTATCGAGGTGTTTAACACCTAATTGAAGATTACAGACTAATAATACTTCCTGGTCATTTGAACTAAAAGATTTAGAAAGATGAGCTTTGAAAGTTTCAGTCTTTACTAATGTATTTGTTCCAGAAATATAAAGAAATCGAAATTAAAAATTAGTTGCCACAAGGTTGTTGGCCATCGACTAAGGATTACATAGACACCGATATTATGCAAATCCGATTATCCCCTATAAGGTCCCATTTTGAGTTTTATAAAAATAAGTCACAACAACATGGCACCTGACGTAGTACTTCCGGGTTGGATTTTATCATTTATATCTTTTCTGATGACCATTTCTTACATGATGCAAAAAGAAACTTTCAAATAAAACGGGCACTCCAGAAGTTAGAATTTCAAGTTTACCAACAAATGACGTCAAAACCGGAAGTGATATCAAAATTTCAGAAATATTGTTTTGTTCATTATCAAAATATTTATCTACTTGTAAGTTTTCAGATCGATCAAAATCAAATTTCCAAAACACACGCACAGTTACAATGAAAATTGGCACAAAATTTGCAAGTTTTTAAAAAGCGCAAATTTGATTCAAATATTTTGTGTTATATATCATTTGAAAGAGCATAGTAAATATGTCTAAAAATTTGTGACGTATGTTTATTAGGTCACGTGACAAAGCTCGTTAAAGTTAAAAATTACAATTTTCAAATGGCCATAAAACCGGAAGTTAACATCAGAAATCGGAAGTGAATATATCATTTGATAGATCTTGTTAAGGGCAATAATTTTGTACAGGTCAAAAGGTCATCAAAGGTCAAGGTCACTAGATATGAGCCTTGAAAGTTTCGGTCATTACTGAAATTCTTTGTCCAGAAATAGAAAAAAGTCTAAATCGAAATTCAAAAATCCGCTGTCATAAGGTTGGTAGCAATCGACTAAGGATTTCATAGACACCAAAATTGTGCAAATCCGATTATCCCCTGAGGCCCCATTTTGAGTTTTATAAAAATTACTCACAACAACATGGCGCCTGACATATTACTTCCGGGTCAAATTTTATCATAAATATCTTTCATGATGTCAGTTTATAACATAATGCAAAAAGAAATTTTCAAATATCTTCAAAACTCCGGAAGTTGAAATTTGAAGTTTACAAGCAAATGACGTCAAAACCGGAAGTGATATCAAAATTTTGAAAAAACGGTTTTGTTCGCAATAACAATGTCTATATGCCTAGAAGTTTTCATAGCGATCGAAATAAAATTGTGGAAGTTGAAAAAAACGTGAAAAAAAAGTTTCAAAAATTCAGGGTCAAAAGTAAAAAATTATAAGTTTTTAAGTGGTTATCGTGTAGAAAAGACACAACCGAAATAAACAAAAAAATATCCATCAAAATCGGTTGAAAATTGTAAGTAAAAACTAGAATCGTGAGACGATACTTAGCAGTGCGCATCCGGTTTCGTCCATGGGTGAAAAAATGGCGTTGACCTTGGTTTATTGTCCCATCCGAACGACTAGGCGCTTTTGCCATGTCAGCCTCTCCGATATGCATCATTGAGAGGGTGAAACCGGGTTGAAAAAGGCATCATCTCGACACATGTCAGTATTGAACCCTGGACCTTCAGGTTAGCGAGCAAGCGTCTGACTCACTGTGCCACCGCGGCGCCCTACATATGATAGAGCCATTTCTTGATATGATATATAAATGACATCAGAATACTGAGTGCTAAACTCCATACATGTAAGTTCGCAGCACAGCTCCTAAATTATCAATTTATTATAAACATAGCCAAAATTCTATATTATTATTTTTTTAGAAAACATTTTAATGGTCAACGTTTGTAGACATGCGATTTTAAAACTTGTATTTTAATAAATGACAGAACCAGATTTTTAGAACGAATTTTCTTCTTTTGGCATTGGAGCGTTATCTACTTCTTTTAGACTTTTTGTTTATCTTTTTTAGTACATAATTTAAAACGTTAAAAATGCAAGTTATAATGTAAGAAAGTCATGTTAAGCTTGGTAGTGGAATTATCAGTTCAAGGGAGAGAACTGCATTTAAACATACAGACGACAAACATTTTTCAGTTGAAGGGAGAAAACTGCATTTGAACATTTTAAAATACTGTACTACTCTGGCCAGTGAGAAGCGTTAAAAGAAACACTATGGTAAATTGTAACTTTTCTAGAAGTTAGAGTTCTGATCATGAATTGTATGATGTGCTGAGGGAAGGACACGTTGTAACACAACAACGTTGACTCTCGCATGTTATCAGATAGTAACTAAAGCTGATCCTCTCGAGGTGTGTTTCACCTAATTGTAGATTACAGGCTAAGAATACTCCCTGGTCATTTGAACTAATAGATTTAGAAATATGAGCCTTGAAAATTTCAGTCTATACTAAAATTCTTGTTCCAGAAATATAAAGAAATCGAAATTAAAAATTCAGTTGGCACAAGGTTGTTGGCCATCGACTAAGGATTTCATAGACACCGATATTATGCAAATCAGATTATCCCCTGAGGTCCCATTTTGAGTTTTATAAAAATAAGTCACAACAACATGGCACCTGACATAGTACTTCCGGGTCGGATTTTATCATTTATATCTTTTCTGATGATGATTTCTAACATGATGCAAAAAGAAACTTTCAAATAATTCGGGACTCCAGAAATTAGAATTTCAAGTTTACAAACAAATGACGTCAAAACCGGAAGTGATATCAAAATTTCAGAAAAATAGTTTTGTTCTATATCAAATTGTTTATCTACTTGTAAGTTTTCAGATCGATCAAAATCAAATTTCCAAAAAACACGCACAGTTACAATGAAAATTGGCACAAAATTTGCAAGTTTTAAAAAGCGCAATTTTGATTCATATATTGTGTGTTATATATCATTAGAAAGAGCAGATTTAGCATTGTAAATATGTCTAATAATTTGTGACGTATGTTTATTAGGTCACGTGACAAAGCTCTTTAAAATTAAAAATTACAATTTTCAAATGGCGATAAAACCGGAAGTTAACATCAGAAATCGGAAATGAATATATTATTTGATAGATCTCGTTAAGGGCAATAACTTTTGTACAGGTCAAAAGGTCATCAAAGGTCAAGGTCACTAGATATGAGCCTTGAAAGTTTCGGTCGTTACTGAAATTCTTTGTCCGGAAATAGAAAAAAGTCTAAATCGAAATTCAAAAATCCGCTGTCATAAGGTTGGTGGCAATCGACTAAGGATTTCATAGACACCAAAATTGTGCAAATCCGATTATCCCCTGAGGCCCCATTTTGAGTTTTATAAAAATTACTCACAACAACATGGCGCCTGACATATTACTTCCGGGTGAAATTTTATCATAAATATCTTTCATGATGACAGTTTCTAACATAATGCAAAAAGAAATTTCCAAATATCTTCAAAACTCCGGAAGTTGAAATTTGAAGTTTACAAGCAAATGACGTCAAAACCGGAAGTGATATCAACATTTTGAAAAGACGGTTTTGTTCGCAATAACAATGTCTATATGCCTAGAAGTTTTCATAGCGATCGAAATAAAATTGTGAAAGTCGAAAAAAGCGTCAAAAAAGAGTTGCAAAATTCAGCGTCAAAAATACAAAATTATAAGTTTTTAAGTGGTTATCGTGTAGAAAAGACAAAACTGAAATAAACAAAAAACATTCTATCGAAATCGGTTGAAAATTGTATGTAAAAATGATAAAAAACCGAAAATACACGTTTTGTGATACCTCATTTCCGGTTGGACAAAACTGCGTCATTTGACATTTAAGCCGCAATTAGCAGCAAATTATCGTGGGAAATCGTGTCAGATTGAGTGTGACAAGTTCCCTTCATGCCGAAAAACGAAAACGAGACCAGAAAACGAAAAAAAAAACTAGAACCGTGCGACGGTACCGAGCAGTGCGCATCCGGTTTTGTCCATGGATGAAAAGTTACATTTTCTATCCATATTGCGAAATTTACAGAACATAAATATCGGCATATAAATTGTTTATATTCGGGAGTGAAAAGTAGAATGACCAGTCCACGTTCAGTAGTGAAAAATGGAATAACAAGCGTATGTTCGGTAGTAAAAAGTCATCTGATTAAAAAGTAGTTTTTGCAATCGAACGCACTGCATTGTTTTGCAATTGACTATTTTTTTTTTGCAGTGCGTTCGATTTCGAACGCACTGCATTGTTTTCAGAATGTTTTTTTTGCAGTGCGTTCGATAATCGAACGCACTGCATTGTTTTGCAAACGGCTATTTTTTTTTTTTTTTTCGAATTTTACACTCGCTATTTTAGTAAGAAGGCAACATGCTACATACAGTTTTTTTCAATTATCTACGATGAAGTGTTGACCATCAACTATTAAATATAAATTGGTGCCATGTTGACAAACCGGAAATGAGGTAGAACAAAAAACATCATTTTGGTTTTTGGAATCTCACAGCCCTTTTTTTGATCCGATTTTTATCAAACTGTTTTGAACTGTTTTCTATAACTGTTAGCTACTAAATAAGGATTTTAAACTTCTCAAATTTTGACTTTTAATTGCCTATTTTTTTAATTTTAATTTTTGCGTTTTTTTCAACTTGTTTAATTTTATTTCGATCGATCTGCAAATTTGCAGGTGGATAGACATTTTGATTCCAAACAAAATGCAGTTTTCAAAATGTTGATACCACTTCCGGTTATGACGTAATTAGCTTGCAAATTTAAAATTTCAACTTCCGGAATTTTGAAGATATTTGAAATTTGTTTTTTGCGTTGTGTTACAATTTGTTATAACAACCATTTGAAATAAAAAAATCCGACCCGGAAGTAACAGATCATCCGCCATTTTGATGTGAGTAACTTTTGTAAAATTAAAAATGGGGCCTCAGGGTTATGAGCGGCATCCGTAACTTTAGTATTTTTGGAAACTACAATAGATTGCTAAAAAAGTCTAGGCGCCGATTTTTGAATTTTGATTTCCATTTTTTTTTTTATTTTCGTTTTGATTTTTTATGCAATTACTAAAACTTTCAAGGCTCATATCTTTTGACCTTGACCTTTGGTGACCTTGGTACCTGAACAAAAGCTATTGCCCTTGATGAAATCTATCCAATGATGTATTCATGTTTGCGATCCGATGTATACTTCCGGTTTTATAGGCAATTGAAATTTGTGATTTTTGACTTTAAACAGTCCTGTCACGTGACCTAGCGTAAATACGTAAAAAATGATTTAACAGTCATATTATGCGTGATTTGCTCTTTCCAATGATGTACGACAATATACACTTAAATTAAAATTGCACGATTTAAAATTTGAACATTTTGTGCAAATTTCCATTGTAACTGTGCGTGTTTTTTTCAAATTTTATTTCAATCGATCTGAAAATTTACAGATGGAAAGATATTTCGATTGCAATCCAAAATCTGTTTTCGAAAAATTGATACCACTTCCGGTTTTGACGTAATTAGCTTGTAAATTTGAAATTTCAACTTCCGGAATTTTGAATATATTGGAAATTTGTTTTTTGCAACATTTAACATTATGGTACATCAACAATTTGAAATAAAAAAATTTAACCCGGAAGTTACAAATCGGCCGCCATATTGATATGACTAACTTTTGTAAAACTCAAAATGGGGCCTCAGGGTTATGAGCGGAATTCGTAACTTTGATATTTTTGGAAACTACAGTCGTTTGCATTCATAGCATTGTTAATCGATTTTTGATCTTCCGTTTTGCCTTTCTTGCACTTACGTTTTATTTTTTTCAGTAATTACCAAAACTTTCAGGGCTCATATCTCGTGACCTTGACCTTTGGTGACATTGTGACCTGAACTAAAGTTTTTGCACTCTATGAGATCTATCCGACTATGTATTCATATTTAAAGTCCGATGTATACTTCCGGTTTTGTAAGCAAATCAAATTTGCGATTTTTGACTTTACAAGTAACATCCAAGGTTTCGCTAGTTGTGGTAGCTTTCTTTGCCTAGAAATAATACCAATACAGACCATTTTAAAAACAGTTTTTAAGTAATTCCTAAACTGTTACGCACTGCTCAGAACCATGCAAAGCCAATGGATCTAGTTTTTTTTTTTTTTTTTTTCTTCAAATTCTGGTCAGAGCACCCAGCCAAAACTGGAAATGCCACATATGCATTGATGCAATTTCTCTTATGTACTCGAAAAACTAAATTTTTTAAATGTAATCTGATGCATTTTTGTCCAACCGGAAATGACGTAGGGCACAAAAGTGTATTTTAGGATTTTCCATTTCACGGCTCTATTTTTAATCCGATTTTACTCAGATGTTTTTAGGTTACTTCTTTAAACTAATGCCTACAATACGGCTTCTTCAAGAAATGGAAAAATTTTACTTTTGTCGCTAACTTTTTTTAGTTTTAATTATAAAATTTTTTCAACTTCTACAATTTTATTTCGATGAATCTGAAAATATACAGACATATAGGCATTTGGATTGTGAATAAAATGCTAGTTTCAAAATTTCGATATCACTTCCGGTATTGACGTAAATGGCTCTTAAAATTAAAATTTCAACTTCCGGAATTTTAAAGATATGTAAAAAAAAATTTCGGAAATATAATTGAAATGACAATTCTAAAACAATGAATTAAAAAAAAATTGACCCTGAAGTAATAAATAAGCCGCCATATTGATATGACCAACTTTTGTAAAACTCAAAATGGGGCCTCAGGGTTATAAGCGGAATTCGTAATAGTAGTATTTTGGGACATCCCAGTCGATTGCCACAAAAAGTACGTGATTAGATTTTTGATTTTTAAAACTGCCTTTTTGTTATTTCCGGTATCACGTTTAAAGTAATTGCCAAAATTTCAAAGACTTGTAACTCATGACCTTGACCTTTTATGACCTTGTAACCTGAACAAAGGTTATTGCCCTTGACTAGATCTATCCAATGAAATATCCATTTTCGTTGTCCGATGTTTACTTCCGGTTCTATTGCCATTTGAAATTTGCGATTTTTAACTTTAAACAGCTCTGTCACGTGACCCAACTAACATACGTCACAAACTCTTATATATTATTAGTGTGCTTATTTTACTCTTTCCAGTGATATATAACACTTTATGTTTGAATGAAAATTGCGCGATTTAAAATTTGAATATTTTGTGCAAAGTTTCATTGTAACTGTGCGTGTTTTTTTCAAATTTTATTTTGACCGTCCTGAAAACTTACAGGTAGATAGACATTTTGATTGCAAACTCAAATCTATTTTCAAAATTTCGATTACACTTCTGGTTTTGACGTTATTCGCTTTTTAAATCTAAAATCTTACTTCCGGAATTTTGAAGATATATGATTTTTTTTGTTTGCAATATATTTGAAATGATGCTATATAAACAATCAATCAATGAAATTTGACCCAGTTGTAATAGATCGGCCGCCATATTTATATGACTAACTTTTGTAAAACTCAAAATGGGGCCTCGGGGTTTTGAGCGGAATTCGTAATTGTAGTATTTTTGGACAGCTGAGTCGATTTCCCCAAAAAGTACGTCATTTGATTTTGATATTCGATGCTGCTTTTTTGTTATTTCTGGCATATTGTATTTAATGTAATTGCCAAAATTTCAAAGAATTGTTAACTGGTGACCTTGAACTTTTTTACCTTGTGACCTGAACAAAGGTAATTGCCCTTGACCAGATCTATGTACTGATGTATCCATTTTAGTTGTCCCATGTTTACTTCCGGTTCAATGGACATTTGAAATTTGCGATTTTTAACTTTAAATAGCTCTGTCACGTGACCTAACTTTCATACGTCACAAATTCTTATATATTATTAGTGTGCTTATTTTACTCTTTCCAGTGATATATAACACTTTATGTTTGAATGAAAATTGCGCGATTTAAAATTTGAATATTTTGTGCAAAGTTTCATTGTAACTGTGCGTGTTTTTTTCAAATTTTATTTTGACCGTCCTGAAAACTTACAGGTAGATAGACATTTTGATTGCAAACTCAAATCTATTTTCAAAATTTCGATTACACTTCCGGTTTTGACGTTATTCGCTTTTTAAATCTAAAATCTAACTTCCGGAATTTTGAAGATACATGATTTTTTTTGTTTACAATAAATTTGAAATGATGCTATATAAACAATCAATCAATGAAATTTGACCCAGTTGTAATAGATCGGCCGCCATATTTATATGACTAACTTTTGTAAAACTCAAAATGGGGCCTCGGGGTTTTGAGCGGAATTCGTAATTGTAGTATTTTTGGACAGCTGAGTCGATTGCCCCAAAAAGTACGTCATTTGATTTTGATATTCGATGCTGCTTTTTTGTTATTTCTGGTATATTGTATTTAATGTAATTGCCAAAATTTCAAAGAATTGTTAACTGGTGACCTTGAACTTTTTTACCTTGTGACCTGAACAAAGGTAATTGCCCTCGACCAGATCTATGTACTGATGTATCCATTTTAGTTGTCCCATGTTTACTTCCGGTTCAATGGACATTTGAAATTTGCGATTTTTAACTTTAAATAGCTCTGTCACGTGACCTAACTTTCATACGTCACAAATTCTTATATATTCTTATTGTGAATAATCTATTATTTTTAATGATATATAACACTTTATGTTTTAAAGAAAATTGCGCGATATATTATTTGAATGTTTTGTGCAAAGTTCTAACGCTAACAGTTATCGTCAAAACAGTTGAAGGGAGAGAACTACTATTTTTATTGTTGATCTTTATTAAAGCTATCATGCTGTAACTAGACTAGAAAAACTTTTTTAATATTAATATTTTCATAACCATTTGCTTAGTGCCTTGTGATTTATGAAAGATTTCCAGGATGGCGCACTGCCCAGCGCCGTTTTGGTACGGCTCTAGTATTTATTTTTTTTCGCTTTCTGGTCTCGCTATTTCGGTATGAAGGGAACTTGTCACACTCAATCTGACACGATTTCCCACGATAAACTGCTGCTAGTTGTGGCTTAAATGTCAAATGACGTAGTTTTGTCCAACCGGAAATGAGGTATGACAAAACGTGTATTTTCGGTTTTTTATCATTTTTACTTACAATTTTCAACGGATTTTGATGGATATTTTTTTTTTACACAAAATATTTGAATCAAAATTGCGCTTTTTAAAACTTGCAAATTTTGTGCCAATTTTCATTGTAACTGTGCGTGTTTTTTGGAAATTTGATTTTGATCGATCTGAAAACTTACAAGTAGATAAACAATTTGATAATGAACAAAACAATATTTCTGAAATTTTGATATCACTTCCGATTTTGACGTCATTTGTTTGTAAACTTGAAATTCTAACTTCTGGAGTTCCCAAATTATTTGAAAGTTTCTTTTTGCATCATGTTAGAAATGATCATCAGAAAAGATATAAATGATAAATCCGACCCGGAAGTACTATATCAGGTGCCATGTTGTTGTGACTTATTTTTTATAAAACTCAAAATCGGACCGCAGGGGATAATCTGATTTGCATAATATCGGTGTCTATGAAATCCTTAGTCGATGGCCAACAACCTTGTGCCAACTGATTTTTTATATTTCGATTTCTTTATATTTCTGGAACAAGAATTTCAGTATAGACTGAAATTTTCAAGGCTCATATTTCTTAATCTATTAGTTCAAATGACCAGGAAGTATTCATAGCCTGAAATCTTCAAATAGGTGTTACACCCCTCGATAGGATCATTCTTTGATACTATATCTGACATGTGAGAGTCTACGTTGTTGTATTACAACGTATCATTCCCTCAGCACATCATACGAATAATGGTCAGTATGACAACATCTAGAATTTACCATATTGTTTCCTTTAACGCTTCTCACTGGTCAATGTTTTTAAAATGTTTAAATGCAGTTTTCTCCCTTCAACTGAAAAATGTTTGTTGTCTGTATGTTTAAATACAGTTCTCTCCCTTCAACTGACAATTGCACTCTCAATGCTTAACATGACTTTCTTACATTGTAACTTGTATTTTTAACGTTTTAAATTATGTACTAAAAATGATAAACAAAAAGTCTAAAAGAAGTAGATAACGATCCAATGCCAAAAGAAGAAAATCTGTTCTAAAAATCTGGTTCTGTCATTTATTAAAAAACAAGTTTTGAAATTGACTGTCTAAAAACGTTGACCATTTAAATGTTTTCTAACAAAATAATATTATAGAATTTTTACCAAGAATTTGTTAAAATGATAATTTACGAGCTGTGCTGCAAACTTACTTGTATGGAGGTTAGCACTCAGTATTCTGATGTCATTTATAAATCATATCAAGAATTGGCACAGTGAGTTAGACGCTAGCTCACTAAGCTGAAGGTCCAGGGTTCGATCCCGTCATGGGTCGAGATGATGCCTGCGGATATTTCAACCCGGTTTCACCCTCTCAATGATGCATGTCACATGGGCTGACATGGTAAAAGTGTCTAGTCGTTCGGATGGGACAATAAACCAAGGTCCCGTGCTCTATTGGCTGTGCACGTTAAAAACCCCTCGACAGTTGGAAATCGAAAATAAGAGCAGACAAATGCCACTGTCCTGGAAAAATTTCCCTCATTGCACACTGCATGGCGTTTGCTCGTCCTCAGTCAGTCCATATAGGTGCAGAAAAGTCGGACGTAAAACTCCATTCATTTCATTTCTTTCATATGTATGATAATGCATATGAAAAATATTAATAAATATATAAATTCCAATGATGTATAAAAATGTACATTAATAAAAACAACTACTTTTTAATCAGATGACTTTTCACTACCGAACGTGAACTGGTTATTCTACTTTTCACTCCCGAATATAAACAATTTATATGCCGATTTTTATGTTCTGTAAATTTCGCAGTATGGATAGAAAACGCCATTTTTAACCCATGGACGAAACCGGATGCGCACTGCCCAGTATCGTCTCACGATTCTAGTTCTTATTTATGTTCATTTTTATAAATCATTGGAAGTAGAATTGTTAAAGAATATTTATTAATATTTTTCATATGCAATATCATACATATAAAAGAAATGAAATGAAATGAATGGAGTTTACGTCCTACTTTTCTTCGCCTATATGGGCTAACTGAGGACGGGCAAACGCCATGCAGTGTGCAATGAGGGAAATTTCGCTTTTACAGCGGCATAAGCCTGCTCATATTTTCGATTTCCAACTGTCGAGGGGTCTTTAACGTTCACAGCCAATAACACACGGTTTATTGTCCCATCCGAACGACTAGGCGCTTTTTCCATGTTAGCTCCTCCGAAATGCTAACAAAAAGAGGTTCTATAGCACTGTGGTTAGCGCGTCGTTCTTTACAAACATGACGTCATTTGCTTGGATACGAGGAAATGGTGGTCGTTATGTTTGCGAGTTCGGTTCCTGACTAGGGTGTGAAAGTCCGATGACCTTGAATAAGTCATCTTCACTCATAATTCCAGTCCACCCAGCTGTAATTGGGTACGGATAATCCGGGAAAGATCAATGCCAAGAGGTTTGGCCAAGGACCAGCTGGGAGAAAGGATCCGCACGGAACCTAAGTTGTTATCCTTGTAAAATATAGATGTTTCTTTCTTTCTTTCTTTGCATCATTGAGAGGGTGAAACCGGGTTGAAAAATCAGAAGGCATTATCTCGACCCATGCCGGGATTGAACCTTCAGCATAGCGAGTAAGCGTCTATCTCACTGTGCCACCGCAGCTCCCTACATATGATAGAGCCTTGATATGATCCATAAATGACATCAGAATACTGATTGCTAACTTCCATACAGGTAAGTTCGCAGCACAGCTCTT
This sequence comes from Lottia scabra, assembly GCA_029955415.1. Taxonomy (NCBI): domain Eukaryota; kingdom Metazoa; phylum Mollusca; class Gastropoda; family Lottiidae; genus Lottia; species Lottia scabra. The sequence continues at coordinate 20,067,639 of JARJEI010000001.1, forward strand.
AAATTATCATTTTATTATGAACATAGCCAAAATTCTATATTATTATTTTTTTAGAAAACATTTTAATGGTCAACGTTTTTAGACATGCAATTTTAAAACTTGTTTTTTAATAAATGACAGAACCAGATTTTTAGAACGGATTTTCTTCTTTTGGCATTGGATCGTTATCTACTTCTTTTAGACTTTTTGTTTATCTGTTTTAGTACATAATTTAAAACGTTAAAAATGCAAGTTACAATGTAAGAAAGTCAAGTTAAGCATGGTACAATTGTCAGTTGAAGGGAGAGAACTGCATTTAAACATACAGACAACAAACATTTTTCAGTTGAAGGGAGAAAACTGCATTTGAACATATTAAAATACTACTCTGACCAGTGAGAAGCGTTAAAAGAAACACTATGGAAAATTGTAACTTTCTAGATGTTGGTATATTGAACATGTATCGTATGATGTGACGAGGGAAATGATACGTTGTATTACTACAGCGTAGTCTCTTACATATTGTCAGATATAGTAATAAAAAATGAGCCTCTCGAGGTGTGTTACACTTATTTGAAGCATACGGGCTAATAGTACTTCCTGGTCATTTGAACCAATATATTTAGAAATAGCTTTGAAAGTTTCAGTCTAAATTAAAATTCTTGTTCCAGAAATATAAAGAAATCGAAATTAAAAAATCGTTGCCACAAGGTTGTTGGCCATCGACTAAGGATTTCATAGACACCGATATAATGTAAATTAGATTATCCCCTGAGGTCCCATTTTGAGTTTTATAAAAATTAGTCACAACAACATGGCACCTGACATAGTACTTCCGGGTCGGATTTTATCTATATCTTTTCTGATGACCATTTCTAACATGATGCAAAAAGAAACTTTCAAAAAATTCGGGCACTCCAGAAGTTAGAATTTCAAGTTTACAAACAAATGACGTCAAAACCGGAAGTGATATCAAAATTTCAGAAATATTGTTTTGTTCATTATCAAATTGTTTATCTACATAAAGTAAACTTGTAAGTTTTCAGATCGATCAAAATCAAATTTCCAAAAAACACGCACAGTTACAATTAGTCTGGTCATTCTGTGATTTAACCTCAAGAAAATTGCAACAGAAAATTTTACGACTGTTTCCTTTTTATTGAATGTATCTGAGTTTGTAAAAAAAAGTCTACCAAAATCAACCCTGGGGAAAAGGGTTAATTTCTGCTTCAAAAAAAATAAAAACCAACTAGGTGAAAATGGCACATACAGGTCGCCGTACATGTACAAGGGAGATAATTCGTAGTGATTCTGCTAAAGTATTCAGTAACAAAACAACAATAACGGATCCATTGTATTTTATGGCAAGTTAAAAAAACCAAATTTAATTAAAAAAGTAAGTTTTACTTTGAACATGCACATCAAACTGATCAAACATAACTTGTGTAGCGTCATCTGCTATTCGTTGCTAAGGCCGCTCCAGCAAAGAACATGACTGTGTGATAAACATGTTAAACTAAACTTAAACACTACCTAATACGAATATTTCCGTCATTAACAAATGTACCCAACATTGTTACACTTATTAGAAACATAATTATGTGAAAAAGTACATCGAAAAGTGGAAAATCAATACAAAATACTGGACCTTCTTTCATAATGTAGAAAAAGTATGGAAGCCCATGAGTTACGTTATATAGGCCTAGGCCTATACCATTGAAATTCTTTCAATTCATAACGTTTTACAGCAAATCTTGACAATATTGATATCGGAACAAGTTACCTGTTTCTAAAACTCTCGATATTAATACAGACCCTGTCATAGTTTTTGATAGTTATCCAGACCACCCGGTCACAAAGGACATTAGCCTACACACATGCATCGGTCTAAGGGAATCGTGTCACTAAACGTGACGAAGGAACGAATATTAGAAAACGGCGTTCTGGATTCAGAAGTCGACCTACCACATAAGACAAACACATAAAAATCATTCATGAAATAATATTGAGTGGCCATTTATTCTGTTCTGTTTTACAAAAAAGGAGCAATAGAGAATGAGCCTCGGTTCATAAGTCCTCATTTTAAGAAGGCCATTGATGATAATTTTGGCTATCCACTTCATTTGCCTAGGATATTGTCAAGCTGCAATCTCCTTGGGTGTTTCTTGGCAAAAATGTCTCGACAAAATCATCATAGTGAATTTCTACATGTCAGTTGTGGCTTTTCACCAAACATTTTTGAGCGGCCGGTGCTTCTAGGGGGGGCGAAAGTCTGAACAGGGGGCAGTTAATGAAGATATCCTAAAACGCGATTATCTGTTGTTTTCCGATGAATTGAGTCTTAAAAAATTTTTAAATTTGGACTCTCGGAAATACCATTGCAATTTCTTGTCATTTTGAAAAGAGTTTTTGCCTGGGGGACATTTCCTAGAACATTTTGAGATTTACTCGACTGGAAATGCGATTTCTTGTCATTTTGAAACGAGATTGGTCTGAGGGACATCTCCTAGGAAATTTTGAGATTTTGGCGACTGTAAATGTGATTTCTTGTCTTTTCCTGTCATTTTGAAAATATTCTGGGCTGAGGGGCATTCCCTAGAAAATTTTAAGATTTAGACAAATAGAAATGCGATTTCCTGTCATTTTGAAAATAGTTTGGTTTGGGGTACATCCCCTTGAAAATTTTAGATTGATACAACTGGAATCATTTTGAAAATAGTTTGGTTTTGGGGGAAATCCCCTAGAAAATTGTGATATTTAGACTACTGGAATCATTTTGAAAATAGTTTGGTTTTGGGGGAAATCCCCTAGAAAATTGTGATATTTAGACTACTGGAATCATTTTGAAAATAGTTTGGTTTGGGGGACATCCCCTAGAAAATTGTGATATTTAGACTACTGGAATCATTTTGAAAATAGTTTGGTTTTGGGGACATCCCCTAGAAAATTTTGAGATTTAGACTTTAAACTGGAAAAGCGATTTCCTGCCATTACGAAACGAGTTTGGTCTGGACTGGGATATTCCTTAGCCTGTGGGGAATGTAGGGGAACAAACTGCAGTAATTCAATTCCCGTTACCGAAGAAGACTTAGACAATGATTAGAATGATTAGTTGTATACAAGACACGGCTACAAAAATTCAAGGCTATGTACGACTATTTGCTTTTCTTTTGACATAACCAAAACACCACCCCCCCCCCCCACCCACCGCACAAACACACGCGCACAATTAGATGATTTATTCCACATTTAAGTTCATAAGGTGATATATACAAGATGTTTTAATCTTACAATCAAATATTTGGATAACTTCACTTTTCTATGCAAACTTCGAACTTAATCGTCCAATCTTCATATATGCCCTCTATTTGACCTTGAACTATTATAATGAATGAAATTGTCCCTGTGATACTTTTCATGAAGTAAATTAAAGTTGCATTTATAGAGATAGTTATATAAGAAAAAATAATATAATAAATATGAATTTCTTCCTTCCTACCAATATTCTAAAAAGCGAAAATTGAATTAAATAGGCCCATACTTTGTGACCTTGGAAAAGGTCATTCCCATGGGTTGATTTTGGTAGACTTTTTTTTCCTGAAAGCTAACATACTACAAAATAACATAAAGTAAAAATAAATTCTGTTGCAATTTTCTGGAGGTTGGTCCCTTTTTTCGGCCAAAATGACCAGAAAATTGGCACAAAATTTGCAAGTTTTAAAAAGTGCAAATTTGATTCAAATATTTTGTGTTATATATCACCCCATATCAGGCCCCATTTTGAGTTTTATAAAAATTAGTCACATCAATATGGCGTCTGACATATTACTTCCGGGTCAAATGTTATTATAAATATCTTTTATGATGACAAATTCTAACATAATGCAAAAAAAAAAATTCAAATATCTCCAAAACTCCGGAAGTTAAAATTTGAAGTTTACAAGCAAATGACGTCAAAACCGGAAGTGATATCAAAATTTTGAAAACACAGTTTTGTTCGCAATAACAATGTCTATATGCCTAGAAGTTTTCATAGCGATCGAAATAAAGTTGTGAAAGTTGAAAAAAGCGTTAAAAAAGAGTTGCAAAATTCAGCGTCAAAAATCAAAAATTATAAGTGTTTTAGTGGTTATCGTGTAGAAAAGACATAACTGAAATAAACCAAACAAATTCCATCGAAATCGGTTGACAATTGTAGGTAAAAATGATTAAAAACCGAAAATAGATATTTTGTGATACCTCATTTCCGGTTGGACAAAACTGCGTCATTTAACATTTAAGCCACAATGAGCAGCAAATTATCGAGGGAAATCGTGTCAGATTTAGTGTGACAAGCGTCCTTCATGCCGAAATAGCGAGACCAGAAAACGAAAAAAAAAAAAACTAGATCCATAGGCTTTGCATGGTTCTGAGCAGTGCGTAACAGTTTTGAAATTATTTAAAGACTGTTTCTAAAAGAGTCTCTATTGGTAATTTTTCTAAACAAAGAAAGCTACCACTACTAGCGAAACCTTGGATGTTACTTGTAAAGTCAAAAATCGTAAATTTCAATTGCTTATAAAACCGGAAGTATACATCGGACAACAAACATGAATACATCATTGGTGAAACCTCAACGAGGGCAACAACTCTTGTTCAGGTACCAAGGTCAGCAAAGGTCAAGGTCAAAAGATATTAGCCTTGAAAGTTTTAGTTATTGCATAAAAAAAATTAAAACGCAAATAAAAAAAAATTGAAATCAAAATGAAAAAATCGGCGTCTTTACTTTGTTTAGCAATCGACTGAAATTTCCAAAAATACTAAAAATACGGATTCCGCTCATAAGCCTGGGGCCCCATTTTTATTTTCATAAAAGTTACTTATATCAAAATGGCGAATAATCTGTTACTTCTGGGTCGGATTTTTTTATTTCAAATTTTTGCTATAACAAATTGTAACACATTGCAAAAAAAAAATTTCAAATATCTTCAAAATTCCGGAAGTTGAAATTTCAAATTTACAAGCTAATTACGTCAAAACCGGAAGTGATATCGAAATTTTGAAAACAGAATTTTGTTCGCAATCAAAATATCATTCTTTCTGTAAATTTTCATATCGATTGAAATAAAATTTGAAAAAAACACGCACAGTTACAATGGAAATTTGCAGAAAATTTTCAAATTTTAAATCGTGCAATTTTTATACGCCCACATGAAATGTGGAGCGTATATTGCCGTCACCCATGTCCGTCGGTCCGGCGGTCCGTCGGTCCGTCGGTCCGTCCGTCCGTCGGTCCGTCCACAATTGCTTGTTAACACTCTACAGGTAACAATTATTTACGGATTTTGACGAAACTTGCTGAAATTGTTTATTATCACCCAAGGATGAACCCTATTTAAAATCAAAAGAATCGGAAAATATTTAATATGAATTACTGCCCTTGTTCTTTAAAACGCGTTCAATTTTTAGCTTGTTAATACTCTACAAGTCACAATTCTTTACGGATTTTGACGAAACTTGCTGAAATTGTTTATTATCACCCAAAGATGAACCCTATTTAAAATCAAAAGAATCGGAAAATATTTAATATGAATTATTGCCCTTGTTCTTAAAAACGCGTTCGATTTTTAGCTTGTTAACACTCTACAAGTCACAATTCTTTACGGATTTTGACGAAACTTGCTGAAATTGTTTATCATCACCCAAGTATGAACCCTATTGAAAATCAAAAGAATCGGAAAATATTTAATATGAATTATTGCCCTTGTTCTTTAAAACGGGTTTGATTTTTAGCTCGTTAACACTCTACAAGTCACAATTCTTTACTGATTTTGACGAAACTTGCTGAAATTGTTTATTATCACCCAAGCATGAACCCTATTGAAAATCAAAAGAATCGGAAAATATTTAATATGAATTATTGCCCTTGTTCTTTAAAACGCGTTCGATTTTTAGCTCGTTAACACTCTACAAGTCACAATTCTTTACTGATTTTGACGAAACTTGCTGAAATTGTTTATTACCACCCAAGGATGAACCATATTTAAAATCAAAAGAATCAGAAAATACTTAGTATGAATTATTGCCCTTGTTCTTAAAAACGCGTTCGATTTTTAGCTTGTTAACACTCTACAAGTCACAATTCTTTACGGGTTTTGACGAAACTTGCTGAAATTGTTTATCATCACCCAAGTATGAACCCTTTTGAAAATCAAAAGAATCGGAAAATATTTAATATGAATTATTGCCCTTGTTCTTTAAAACGGGTTTGATTTTTAGCTCGTTAACACTCTACAAGTCACAATTCTTTACTGATTTTGACGAAACTTGCTGAAATTGTTTATTATCACCCAAGCATGAACCCTATTGAAAATCAAAAGAATCGGAAAATATTTAATATGAATTATTGCCTTTGTTCTTTAAAACGCGTTCGATTTTTAGCTCGTTAACACTCTACAAGTCACAATTCTTTACTGATTTTGACGAAACTTGCTGAAATTGTTTATTATCACCCAAGCATGAACCCTATTTAAAATCAAAAGAATCGGAAAATATTTAATATGAATTATTGCCCTTGTTCTTTAAAACGCGTTTAATATATAGCTCGTTGACACTCTAGAAGGCACAACGATTTGAAAGAAACCTATTGAAATAGTTTATTATCACACGATAATCAAAAATATTTGATTTGAGTTATTGGCCTTCTTCTATGAAATACATTCAGTTTTAAGCTCAGAAAGACTCTACAAGGCAGAAGGATTTTGACTAAACCTGATGAATGCTGAACCCTTGATGAAATCGAGAAAAAAAATATAGTTAGGCAACACTTAATTCAAGTTCTGTACGAAATGTAGGCCTATGACTACAGGTTGAATATTTCATGGTTGTGATGGTTGCTGTTTTCTGCCAAATGTTCTTTTTTAAACAAAGCCTCCAGTGGGCGTATATTACCTTGCCTGGCAAGCTATCTTTATTTAAGGATTTATTGTCATACATCATTGGAAAGAGAAAATTACGCATAATATGATTGTTGAATCATTTTTGAAGTATATACACTAGGTCACGTGACAGGGCTGTTTTAAGTCAAAAATTACAAATTTCAATTGCCTATAAAACCGGAAGTATACATCGGATCACCAACATGAATACATCATTGGATAGATTTCATCAAGGGCAATAACTTTTGTTCTGGTACCAAGGTCACCAAAGGTCAAGGTCAAAAGATATGAGCCTTGAAAGTTTTAGTAATTGCATAAAAAATCAAAACGAAAATAAAAAAAAATATTGAAATCAAAATTCAAAAATCGGCGGCTAGACTTTTTTAGCAATCTATTGTAGTTTCCAAAAATACTAAAGTTACGGATGCCGCTCATAACCCTGAGGCCCCATTACTCATATCAAAATGGCGGATGATCTGTTACTTCCGGGTCGGATTTTTTTATTTCAAATTGTTGTTATAACAAATTATAACACAATGAAAAAAACAAAGTTGAAATATCTTCAAATTTCCGGAAGTTGAAAATTTAAATTTACAAGCTAATTACGTAAAAACCGGAAGTGGTATCAAAATTTTGAAAACTGCATTTTGTTTAGAATCAAAATGTCTATACACCTGCAAATTTGCAGATCGAACGAAATGAAATTGTAAAAGTTGAAAAAAACGCAAAAATTAAAATTAAGAAAATAGTCAACTAAAAGTCAAAATTGTAGAAGTTTAAAACCTTTATTTAGTAGCGTACAGTTATAGAAAACAGTTCAAAACAGTTTGATAAAAATCGGATCAAAAATAGAGACGTGAGATTCCAAAAACCAAAATTGTGTTTTTTGTTCTACCTCATTTCCGGTTTGTCAAAATGGCACCAATTTACACTTAAAAGTTCATGGTCAACAATTTATCGTAGGGAATTGAACAAATCTGTATGTGGCATGTTGCCTTCTTACTAAAATAGCGAGTGTAAAATTCGAAAGAAAAAAAAAAACTAGATCCATAGGCTTTGCATGGTTCTGAGCAGTGCGTAACAGTTTTGGAATTACTTAAAAACTGTTTTTAAAAGGGTCTGTATTGGTATTATTTCTAGACAAAGAAAGCTACCACAACTAGCGAAACCTTGGATGTTACTTGTAAAGTCAAAAATCGCAAATTTGGATTGCTTACAAAACCGGAAGTATACATCGGTCAACAAATATGAATACATAGTCGGATAGATCTCATCGAGGGCAAAAACTTTTGTTCAGGTCACAATGTCACCAAAGGTCAAGGTCACGATGTATGAGTCTTGAAAGTTTTGGTAATTACTGAAAAAAATAAAAAGGAAATGCAAGAAAGGCAAAACAGAAGAACAAAAATTGATTAACAATACTTTGAATGCAATCGACTGTAGTTTCCAAAAATATCAAAGTTACGAATTCCGCTCATAAGCCTGAGGCCCCATTTTGAGTTTTACAAAAGTTAGTCATATCAATATGGCGGCCGATTTGTAACTTCCGGGTTAAATTCTTTTATTTCAAATTGTTGATATACCATAATGTTAAACATTTCAAAAAACAAATTTCAAATATATTCAAAATTCCGGAAGTTGAAATTTCAAATTTACAAGCTAATTACGTCAAAACCGGAAGTGGTATCAATTTTTCGAAAACAGATTTTGGATTGCAATCGAAATATCTTTCCATCTGTAAATTTTCAGATCGATTGAAATAAAATTTGAAAAAAACACGCACAGTTACAATGAAAATTTGCACAAAGTGTTCAAATTTTAAATCGTGCAATTTTAATTTAAGTGTATATTGTCGTACATCATTGGAAAGAGCAAATTACGCATAAAATGATTGTTAAATCATTTTAGACGTATTTACGCTAGGTCACGTGACAGGGCTGTTTAAAGTCAAAAATCACAAATTTCAATTGCCTATAAAACCGGAAGTATACATCGGATCACAAACATGAATATATCATTGGATAGATTTCATCAAGTGCAATAACTTTTGTTCAGGTACCAAGGTCACCAAAGGTCAAGGTCAAAAGATATGAGCCTTGAAAGTTTTAGTAATTGCATAAAAAATCAAAACGAAAAAAAAAAAAAATTGAAATCAAAATTCAAAAATCGGCGGCTAGACTTTTTTTTAGCAATCTGTTGCAGTTTCCAAAAATACTAAAGTTACGGATGCCGCTCATAACCCTGAGGCCCCATTTTTAATTTTATAAAAGTTACTCATATCAAAATGGCGGATGATCTGTTACTTCCGGGTCGGATTTTTTTATTTCAAATTGTTGTTGTAACAAATTATAACACAATGAAAAAAACAAATTTGAAATATCTTCAAATTTCCGGAAGTTGAAAATTTAAATTTACAAGCTAATTACGTAAAAACCGGAAGTGGTATCAAAATGTTGAAAACTGCATTTTGTTTAGAATCAAAATGTCTATACACCTGCAAATTTGCAGATCGATCGAAAAAAAATTGTAGAAGTTGAAAAAAACGCAAAAATTAAAATTAAGAAAATAGTCAACTAAAAGTCAAAATTGTAGAAGTTTAAAACCTTTATTTAGTAGCGTACAGTTATAGAAAACAGTTCAAAACAGTTTGATAAAAATCGGATCAAAAATAGAGACGTGAGATTCCAAAAACCAAAATTGTGTTTTTCGTTCTACCTCATTTCCGGTTTGTCAAAATGGCACCAATTAATATTTAAAAGTTCATGGTCAACAATTTATAGTAGGGAATTGAACAAATCTGTATGTGGCATGTTGCCTTCTTACTAAAATAGCGAGTGTAAAATTCGAAAAAAAAAAAACTAGAACCGTGATAACGGTACTGAGCAGTGCGCAATTTAAACATCCTTGAACGGTTGCATTTTAGTCCTGCATATAAATTAGGTCATGTGACAGAGCTGTTTATAGTTAAAAATCTCAATTTTCAATCAGCTATTAAACCGGAAGTAAAAACACAAAGTAAAACATCATTTGATAGATTTTATCGAGGGCAATAGATTTGGTTCAGATCAAAAGATCATCCAAATCCAAGGTAACGTGTAATGAGCTTAGAAAATTTTGGCCATTTCTGAATATCTTTTACCGGAAACAGGCAAACATCATAATCGAAATTAGCAAATTGGCTGTCATCATTTTGTTGGCCATAGATTGAAAATGCCCTAGACATCAATATTATACAAATCGGATGATACCCTGTTCACTTCTCTCGATTTAAAGAAAACATGTTCATTTCAAGATGGTGGCCAGCGTGTTACTTCCGGTTACGATTTTATCATATTTTTTTCTTTGTTAGTCATGTAGCGTGAAACTGGAATTATATTTCTGGGGATGGGGTTTTGCTTTGCAACCCCAGAACCACCACGCAAAATCTCTTCGTTAACGTAAGTAAGTGTCAGCTCAAAAGTGACTAAGTTCTATCCCAATGAAAGAACAACCAAAGACTCGAATGAACAAAATGGGGCGATGGTGTTCTATGACAAGAACACACAGGAACCAATATCTCAATTCAAACAAACAAATGTTTTATAAACAAAACTTTATATATCAAAAATATCAATAATACACAATACACAATACACTATATACACTTTATAAATAATGATAATGATGAATGGGCGCTGCTACGAGACACAACTATATATTGAGCCCCAAAAATGAAAAAACGATATCGGGCCCCAAAACTGGACACACACAAAAATGGATAAAACGAATCAGAGCACAGTCCTATACACAAATTGATTATCAGTTTTTAACACTAACCAGGGCACTGTCCTATACACAAAAGGCACAAAAAATGATTTTCACACGTATAATTATTAAATGCACAATAGCCCAAAATATTTGGGGTGGCACACACGTGGACAAATAAAACTCGATAGCCCCAAAATATTTGGGGCGGCACACACGAATCACAATAAAGCACTGAAACACTGTATATCATAACACGCACAACACCGGTAACAAAAATCACTGAGGATCGCCCGATTGAAAAAGGGTAATGAGGTACCGCCGACAACACTAGTCACATAGGACCTTCGGGGTAGAGCTCACACTTGCTAAAAAGCACACCATCTTTCTGGTCATCACACAAGATGCCTAGATTAGATCATAGATCATAGATGAGATACCACTGGTAACACTAGTCACAGAGGACCTCCAGGGTAGAGCTCACACTTGCTAAAAACACACTATCTTTCTGGTCATCACACAAGATGCCTAGATGAGATACCACTGGTAACACTAGTCACAGAGGACCTCCAGGGTAGAGCTCACCGAGAAGAGTTCCAACTTCACAGTTGGAGTGCAGTGCTCATTCTGAAGAAAATGTGGTCTGCATGCCCTTATAAACAAATCAACTCTCACAGAATCTCATGAGAAATAACGGTATTTACATATGCTAAATATTAAGGATTGAATAAGGAATATGAATATAATGGATTGACTTATGATTATGGACAGAATGAAAACTTATGAACTTAAAATATACATCTAGATCATATAAAATTAAACAATATTAAATAAAACCGTCACAGTCATGTTCTTCCATATCTTAAGAAGAAATTGTTACCTATCTTATGAAATCCGTATTTCAGATAACACGTGTTTTTTCCCGCCAAAAAAACACGCAGTTACTATAGAACAAAGAACAAAATTCGAAAAAGCAATTTTGATCGAAATATCTAGTGTTATACATTTTTGGAAACAGGAGATAAAGCGTGATAATAATAAAAGATAATTTGTGACGTACATGAATTAGGTCACGTGACAGAGCCGTTTAAAGTTAAAAATTGCAATTTTCTGACGGCCATAAAACCGGAAGTAAACATTGGGCATCGAAAATGATTATGCCATTGGATAGATCTCGTCAAGGGCAACAACTTTTGTTCAGGTCACAAGGTCACTCAAGGTCAAGGTCACAAGATATGAGCCTTAAAAGTTTTGACTATTTCCGAAAATTCTAAACCGGAAATAAAAAAAATTCTGAATCGAAATTTAAAAATCGGCTTCCCATGTTTTGTTAGCAATCGCCTAAAGATTCCCTAGACATCATTTTTATTCAAATCGGATGATTCCCTGTTTCTGAATTTCGATTTAAAGAAAAAATACTCATTTCAAGATGGCGGCTGATATGAAATATCTGGGTCAAATTTTATCATTTCATATTTTGTCAATGGTTATTTCTAGCGCATTGCAAAAAGATTTTTTTGAATATTTTCATTATTCCGGAAGTTAAAATTTCAACTTTGCAAGCGAATGACGTCAAAACCGGAAGTGATATTTTTTTTTTGATAATGTCATTTTGTTCGCCATCAAAATATCTATGTACCTGTAAGTTTTCATATTGATACAAATAAAATTGCAAAAGTTGAACAAATGGTCAAAAAAGTGCTTCAAAAAGTCAGCAACAAAGTTCTCAAAATGCATATTTTTAATGTCTTACCTTGTAGACAAACGTTTAAAGAAATAAACAAAAAAGTTTCCATCAAAATCGGTTCAAAAACAGAGGTAAAAATGGTAAAAAACATAATATGGATTTTTCCGTCATATTTCATTTCCGGTTAGACAAAAAACCGTCATTTTACATTCACGCAACACCGAGCAGTTAGTTATCGTAGGAAAACATGCGAGATGATGTGTGGCATGCTCCCTTCATACCGAATTAGCGTGACCAGAAGTAGAACGCACTGCAAAAAATAGCCGTTTGCAAAACAATGCAGTGCGTTCGATTATCGCACTGCAGTGCGCATCCGGTTTCGTCCATGGGTGAAAATGGTGTTTTCAACCCATACTGCGAAATTTACAGAACATAAAAATTGGCATATAAATTGTTTATATTCGAGAGTGAAAAGTAGAATAACCGAAAAGAATCGATTTCCAACTGTCGAGGGGTTTTTAACGCGCACGGGCCTTGGTTTATTGTCCCATCCGAACGACAAGGCGCTTTTTCCATGTCAGTCCCTCCGACCTGCATGATTGAAAGGGTGAAACCGGTTTGAAAAATCCGAAGGCATCGTCTCGACCAATGCCGAGATTGAACTCTGGACCTTCAGCGAGCAAAATTCTAACTCACTGTGCCACCGGGGCTCCCTAAATGTGATAGAGCCAATTCTTGATAAGATATTTGACATCAGAATACTGAGTGCTAACCTCCATACACGTAAGTTCGCAGCACAGCTCGTAAATTATCATTCTAATATGAACCTAGCAAAAATTCTATATTAATTTTTTTTTAGAAAACATTTTAATGGTCAACGTTTTTAGACATGCAATTTTAATAAATGACAGAACCAGAATTTTAGAACGGATTTTCTTCTTTTGGCGTTGGATCGTTATCTACTTCTTTTAGACTTTTTGTTTATCTTTTTTAGTACACAATTTAAAACGTTAAAAATACAAGTTACAATGAAAGAAAGTCATGTTAAGCAATTGTCAGTTGAAGGGACAGAACTGCATTTAAACATACAGACAACAAACATTTTTCATTTGAAGGGAGAAAACTGCATTTAAATATTTTAAAATACTACTCTAAACATTGACCATTGAAGCGTTAAAAGAAACAATATGGTAAATTGTAACTTTTTGGATGTTGGTATACTGATTATGAATCGTATGGTGTGCTGAGGGAATGATACGTTGTAATACAACAACGTAGACCCTCACATATTAACAGATATAGTAACAAAGAATGATCCTCTCGAGGAGTGTTACACCTAATTGTAGATTATAGGCTAATATACTTCCTGGTCATTTGAACTAATAGATTAAGAAATATGAGCCTTGAAAGTTTCAGTCTATACTAAAATTCTTGTTCCAGAAATATAAAGAAATTGAAATTAAATTAAAACTTGTTTTTTAATAAATGACAGAACCAGATTTTTAGAACGGATTTTCTTCTTTTGGCATTGGATCGTTATCTACTTCTTTTAGACTTTTTGTTTATCTTTTTTAGTACATAATTTAAAACGTTAAAAATGCAAGTTACAATGTAAGAAAGTCATGTTAAGCATGGTGCAATTGTCAGTTGAAGGGAGAGAACTGCATTTAAACATACAGACAACAAACATTTTTCAGTTGAAGGGAGAAAACTGCATTTGAACATTTTAAAATACTACTCTGACCAGTGAGAAGCGTTAAAAGAAACACTATGGTAAATTTCTAGATGGGGGTATATTGATCATGAATCGTATGATGTGCTGAGGGAAGGATACGTTGTAATACTACAGCGAAGACTCTCACATATTGTCAGATATAGTAACAAAAAATGATCCTCTCGAGGTGTGTTACACTTATTAGAAGAATACCGGCTAATCTTCCTGGTCATTTGAACCAATAGTTTTAGAAATATGAGCCTTGAAAGTTTCAGTCTAAATTAAAATTCTTGTTTCAGAAATATAAAGAAATCGAAATTAAAAAATCAGTTGCCACTAGGTTGTTGGCCATCGACTAAGGATTTCATAGAAACCGATATAATGTAAATTAGATTATCCCCTGAGGTCCCAATTTGAGTTTTATAAAAATTAGTCACAACAACATGGCACCTGACATATTACTTCCGGGTCGGATTTTATCATTAGTATCTTTTCTGATGACCATTTCTAACATGATGCAAAAAGAAACTTTCAAATAATTCGGGAACTCCAGAAGTTAGAATTTTAAGTTTACAAACAAATGACGTCAAAACCGGAAGTGATATCAAAATTTCAGAAATATTGTTTTGTTCATTATCAAATTGTTTATCTACTTGTAAGTTTTCAGATCGATCAAAATCATATTCCAAAAAACACGCACAGTTACAATGAAAATTGGCACAAAATTTGAAAGTTTTAAAAAGCGCAAATTTGATTCAAATATTTTGTGTTATATATCATTTGAAAGAGGAGATTTAGCATAGTAAATATGTCTAAAAATTTGTGACGTATGTTTATTAGGTCACGTGACAAAGCTCTTTAAAGTTAAAAATTACAATTTTCAAATGGCCATACAACCGGAAGTGAACATTAGAAATCCGAAATGAATATATCATTTGATAGATCTCGTTAAGGGCAATAACTTTTGTACAGGTCAAAAGATCATCAAAGGTCAAGGTCACTAGATATGAGCCTTGAAAGTTTCGGTCATTACTGAAATTCTTTGTCCGGAAATAGAAAAAAGTCTAAATCGAAATTCAAAAATCCGCTGTCATAAGGTTGGTGGCAGTCGACTAAGGATATCATAGACACCAAAATTGTGCAAATCCGATTATCCCCTGAGGCCCCATTTTGAGTTTTATAAAAATTACTCACAACAATATGGCGCCTGAGATATTACATCCGGGTCAAATTTTATCATAAATATCTTTCATGATGACAGTTTCGAACATAATGCAAAAATAAATTTTCAAATATCTTCAAAACTCCGGAAGTTGAAATTTGAAGTTTACAAGCAAATGACGTCAAAACCGGAAGTGATATCAAAATTTTGAAAACACGGTTTTGTTCGCAATAACAATGTCTGTATGCCTAGAAGTTTTCATAGCGATCGAAATAAAAATGTGGAAGTTGAAAAAAACGTGAAAAAAGAGTTTCAAAATTCAAGGTCATAAGTCAAAAATTATAAATTTTTAAGTGGTTATCGTGTAGAAAAGACACAACGGAAATAAACAAAAAAATATCGATCAAAATCGGTTGAAAATTGTAAGTAAAAATTATAAAAAACCGAAAATACACGTTTTGTCATACCTCATTTCCGGTTGGACAAAACTGAGTCATTTAACATTTAAGCCACAACAAGCAGCAGTTTATCGTGGGAAATCGTGTCAGATTGAGCGTGACAAGTTCCCTTCATACCGAAATAGCGAGACCAGAAAACGAAAAAAAAAAAAAACTAGAATCGTGAGACGATACTGGGCAGTGCGCATCCGGTTTCGTCCATGGGTTAAAAAGGGCGTTTTCAATCCATACTGCGAAATTTACAGAACATAAAAATCGGCATATTAATTGTTTATATTCGGGAGTGAAAAGTAGAATAACCAGTTCACTTTCGGTAGTGAAAAGTCATCTGATTAAAAAGTAGTTGTTTTTATTAATGTACATTTTTATACATCATTGGAATTAGAATAGTTAAAGAATATTTATTAATATTTTTCATATGCATTATCATACATATGAAAGAAATGAAATGAATGGAGTTTTACGTCCGACTTTTCTGCACCTATATGGGCTGACTGAGGACGAGCAAACGCCATGCAGTGTGCAATGAGGGAAATTTTGCCAGGACAGTGGCATTTGTCTGCTCTTATTTTCGATTTCCAACTGTCGAGGGGTTTTTAACGTGCACAGCCAGTAGAGCACGGGACCTTGGTTTATTGTCCCATCCGAACGACTAGGCGCTTTTACCATGTCAGCCCATCCGACATGCATCATTGAGAGGGTGAAACCGGGTTGAAATATCCGCAGGCCTAGACATTCAGCTTAGTGAGCAAGCGGCTCCCTACATATGATAGAGCCAATTCTTGACATGATATGTAAATGACATCAGAATTCTGAGAGCTAACCTCCATACAAGTAAGTTAGCAGCACAGCTCGTAAATTATCATTTTAACATTATCTTAGTAAAAATTCTATAATATTATTTTTTTATAAAACATTTTAATGGTCAACGTTTTTAGACATGCAATTTTAAAACTTGTTTTTTAATAAATGACAGAACCAGATTTTTAGAACGGATTTTCTTCTTTTGGCATTGGATCGTATTCTACTTCTTTTAGACTTTTTGTTTATTTTTTTTAGTACATAATTTAAAACGTTAAAAATGCAAGTTACAAGGTACGAAAGTCAAGTTAAGCATGGTGCAATTGTCAGTTGAAGGGAGAGAACTGCATTTAAACATACAGACAACAAATATTTTTCGGTTGAAGGGAGAAAACTGCATTTGAACATTTTAAAATACTACTCTGACCAGTGAGAAGGGTTAAAGCAAACACTATGGTAAATTGTAACTTTCTAGTTGATGGTATATTGATCATATATCGTATGATGTGCTGAGTAATACTACAGCGTAGTCTCTTACATTTTGTCAGATATAGTAATAAAAAATGATCCTCTCAGGTGTGTTACACTTATTAGAAGTATACAGGCCAATAATACTTCTGGTCATTTGAACCAATAGATTTAGAAATAGCTTTGAAAGTTTCAGTCTAAATTAAAATTCTTGTTCCAGAAATATAAAGAAATCGAAATTAAAAAATCAGTTGCCACAAGGTTGTTGGCCATCGACTAAGGATTTCATAGACACCGATATAATGTAAATTATCCCCTGAGGTCCCATTTTGAGTTTTATAAAAATTAGTCACAACAACATAGCACCTGACATAGTACTTCCGGGTCGGATTTTATCTATATCTTTTCTGATGACCATTTCTAACTTTCAAATAATTCGGGCACTCCAGAAGTTAGAATTTCAAGTTTACAAACAAATGACGTCAAAACCGGAAGTGATATCAAAATTTCAGAAATATTGTTTTGTTCATTATCAAATTGTTTATCTACTTGTAAGTTTTCAGATCGATCAAAATCAAATTTCCAAAAAACACGCACAGTTACAATGAAAATTGGCACAAAATTTGCAAGTTTTAAAAAGCGCAAATTTGATTCAAACATTTTGTGTTATATATCATTTGAAAGAGCAGATTTAGCATAGTAAATATGTATAAAAATTTGTGACGTATGTTTATTAGGTCACGTGACAACGCTCATTAAAGTTAAAAATTACAATTTTCAAAAGGCCATAAAACCGGAAGTTAACATCAGAAATCGGAAATGAATATACCATTTGATAGATCTCGTTCAGGGCAATAACTTTTGTACAGGTCAAAAGATCATCAAAGGTCAAGGTCACTAGATATGATCCTTGAAAGTTTCTATCATTACTGAAATTCTTTGTCCGGAAATAGAAAAAAGTCTAAATCGAAATTAAAAAATCTGCTGTCATAAGGTTGGTGGCAATCGACTAAGGATTTCATAGACACCAAAATTGTGCAAATCCGATTATCCCCTAAGGCCCCATTTTGAGTTTTATAAAAATTAGTCACATCAACATGGCGTCTGACATATTACTTCCGGGTCAAATTTTATTATAAATATCTTTTATGATGACAAATTCTAACATAATGCAAAACAAAAATTTCAAATATCTCCAAAACTCCGGAATTTAAAATTTCAAGTTTACAAGCAAATGACGTCAAAACCGGAAGTGATATCAAAATTTTGAAAACACAGTTTTGTTCGCAATAACAATGTCTATATGCCTAGAAGTTTTCATAGCGATCGAAATAAAGTTGTGAAAGTTAAAAAAAGCGTTAAAAAAGAGTTGCAAAATTCAGCGTCAAAAATCAAAAATTATAAGTTTTTTAGTGGTTATCGTGTAGAAAAGACATAACTGAAATAAACCAAACAAATTCCATCAAAATCGGTTGACAATTGTAGGTAAAAATTATAAAAAACCGAAAATAGACATTTTGTGATACCTCATTTCCTGTTGGACAAAACTGCGTCATTTAACATTTAAGCCACAATGAGCAGCAAATTATAGAGGGAAATCGTGTCAGATTTAGTGTGACAAGCTTCCTTCATGCCGAAATAGCGAGACCAGAAAACGAAAAAAAAAAAAAACTAGATCCATAGGCTTTGCATGGTTCTGAGCAGTGCGTAACAGTTTTGGAATTACTTAAAAACTGTTTTTTAAAAGGTCTGTAATGGTATTATTTATAGACAAAGAAAGCTACCACAACTAGCGAAACCTTGGATGTTGCTGGTAAAGTCAAAAATCGCAAATTTGAATTGCTCACAAAACCGGAAGTATACATCGGACAACAAATATGAATAAATAGTCGGATAGATCTCATCGAGGGCAAAAACTTTTGTTCAGGTTACAATGTCACCGAAGGTCAAGGTCACGAGGTATGAGTCTTGAAAGTTTTTGTAATTACTGAAAAAAATAAAACGGAAATGCAAGAAAGGCAAAACAGAAGATCAAAAATCGATTAACAATTTTATGAATGCAATCGACTGTAGTTTCCAAAAATATCAAAGTTACGATTTCCGCTCATAACTCTGAGGCCCCATTTTGAGTTTTACAAAAGTTAGTCATATCAATATGGCGGCCGATTTGTAACTTCCGGGTTAAATTTTTTTATTTCAAATTGTTGATATACCACAATGTTAAATATTGCAAAAAACAAATTTCAAATATATTCCAAATTCCGGAAGTTGAAATTTCAAATTTACAAGCTAATTACGTCAAAACCGGAAGTGGTATCAATTTTTCGAAAACGGATTTTGGATTGCAATCGAAATATCTTTCCATCTGTAAACTTTCAAATCGATTGAAATAAAATTTGAAAAAAACACGCACAGTTACAATGGAAATTTGCACAAAATGTTCAAATTTTAAATCGTGCAATTTTGATTTAAGTGTATATTGTCGTACATCATTGGAAAGATCAAATTACGCATAATATGATTGTTAAATCATTTTTGACGTATTTACGCTAGGTCACGTGACATGACTGCTTAAAGTCAGAAATCACAAATTTCAATTGCCTATAAAACCGGAAGTATACATCGGATCAGAAACATGAATACATCATTGGATATATTTCATCAAGGGCAATAACTTTTGTGCAGGTACCAAGGTCACCAAAGGTCAAGGTCAAAAGATATGAGCCTTGAAAGTTTTAGTAATTGCATAAAAAATCAAAACGAAAATAAAAAAAAAATTGAAATCAAAATTAAAAAATCGGCGGCTAGACTTTTTTAGAAATCTATTGTAGTTTCCAAAAATACTAAAGTTACGGATGCCTCTCATAACCCTGAGGCCCCATTTTTAATTTTATAAAAGTTACTCATATCAAAATGGCGGATGATCTGTTACTTCCGGGTCGGATTTTTTTATTTCAAATTGTTGTTATAACAAATTATAACACATTGAAAAAAACAAATTTGAAATATCTTCAAATTTCCGGAAGTTGAAATTTTAAATTTACAAGCTAATTACGTAAAAACCGGAAGTGGTATCAAAATTTTGAAAACTGCATTTTGTTTAGAATCAAAATGTCTATACACCTGCAAATTTGCAGATCGAACGAAATAAAATTGTAGAAGTTGAAAAAAACGCAAAAATTAAAATTAAGAAAATAGTCAACTAAAAGTCAAAATTGGAGAAGTTTAAAACTTTTATTTAGTAGCGCACAGTTATAGAAAACAGTTCAAAACAGTTTGATAAAAATCGGATCAAAAATAGAGCTGTGAGATTCCAAAAACCAAAACTGTGTTTTTTGTTCTACCTCATTTCCGGTTTGTCAAAATGGCACCAATTTAAATTTAATAGTTGATGGTCAACAATTTATCGTAGGGAATTGAACAAATCTGTTTGTGGCATGTTGCCTTCTTACTAAAATAGCGAGTGTAAAATTCGAAAAAAAAATAAACTAGAGCCGTACCAAAACGGCGCTGGGCAGTGCGTCATCCTGGAAATCTTTCATAAATCACAAGGCACTAAGCAAATGGTTATGAAAATATTAATATCAAAAAAGTTACAAACATTTTTTCTAGTCTTGTTACAGCATGATAGCTTTAATAAAGGTTAACAATAAAAAATAGTAGTTCTCTCCCTTCAACTGTTTTGACGATAATTGTAAGCGTTATTAAATCAAATGTGTTAGCGTTTTGGCAATAGTTTTTACTTTTTTGGTTTAGTATTGCCAAAACTCAAGTTGATTACAAGTTGAAGGGAGAGCACTATCATTTAACCATTTAGACAACAAACATATTATTTTAGTTAATTAGCCAATAACGTCAAAATCGGTAGTAATATCGAAATTTTGAAAATATATTTGAGATCGCAATCAAAATGCTTAGCTACCCACAAGTTTTCAGAATATTCAAATAAAATTTTAAAAAACCCGCACAGTGACAATAGAACTTTGCACAAAACTTACAAATATTATATCGCGCTATTTTATTTAAAACATAAAGTGTTATATATCATTAAAAAGAATAGATTAGGCACAATAAGAATATATAAGAATGTGTGACGTATTAAAGTTAAGTCACGTGACAAAGGTATTTAAAGTTAAAAATCGCAAATATCAAATGGCCATAGAACCGGATGTAAACATCGGACAACTAAAATGGATACATCAATACATAGATCTGGTCAAGGGCAATAACCTTTGTTAAGGTCACAAGGTCAAAAAAGTTCAAGGTCACGAGTTACAATTCTTTGAAATTTTGGCAATTACATTAAATACAATATACCGGAAATAACAAAAAAGCATCATCGAATATCAAAATCGAATAACGTACTTTTTAGGGCAATCGACTAAGCTGTCTAAAAATACTACAATTACGAATTCCGCTCATAACCCCGAGGCCCCATTTTGAGTTTTACACAAGTTAGTCATATAAATATGGCGGCCGATCTATTACAACTGGGTCAAATTTCATTGATTGATTGTTTATATAGCATCATTTCAAATATATTGCAAACAAAAAAAATCATATAACTTCAAAATTCCGGAAGTTAGATTTTAGATTTAAAAAGCGAATAACGTCAAAACCGGAAGTGTTATCGAAATTTTGGAAACAGATTTGGGTTAGCAATCAAAATGTCTATCTACCTGTAAGTTTTCAGGACGGTCAAAATAAAATTTGAAAAAAACACGCACAGTTACAATGAAACTTTGCACAGAATTTTCAAATTTTAAATCGCGCAATTGTCATTCAAACATAAAGTGTTATATATCACTGGAAAGGGTAAAATAAGCACACTAATAATATATAAGAGTTTGTGACGTATGTTAGTTGGGTCACGTGACAGAGCTGTTTAAAGTTAAAAATCGCAAATTTCAAATGGCAATAGAACCGGAAGTAAACATCGGACAACGGAAATGGATATTTCATTGGATAGATCTAGTCAAGGGCAATAACCTTTGTTCAGGTTGCAAGGTCATAAAAGGTCAAGGTCACGAGTTACAAGTTTTTGAAATTTTCGCAAATACTTTAAACATTATACCGGAAATAACAAAAAGGCAGTATTAAAAATCAAAAATCTAATAACGTACTTTTTTTGGCAATCGACTGGGCTGTCCTAAAATACTACTATTACGAATTCCGCTCATAACCCTGAGGCCCCATTTTGAGTTTTACAAAAGTTGGTCATATCAATATGGCGGCTTATTTGTAACTTCCGGGTCAATTTTTTTTCATTCATTGTTTTCGAATTGTCATTGCAATCATATTTCCAAAAACAAATTTCACATATCTTCGAAATTCCGAAAGTTGAAATCTAAAAATTTTCGTCAAAACCGGAAGTGATATCGAAATTTTGAAATTAGTATTATGTTCACAATCGAATTGCCTATGTGCATTTTTATTTTCAGATTCTTCGAATTAAAATTGTAGAATTTGAAAAATTTTTATAATTAAAACTAAAAAAAGTTATCGACAAAATAAATTTTTTAAATTGCTTGAAGAAGCCGTATTGTAGACATTAGTTCAAAGAAGTAACCTAAAAAAATCCGAGTCAAATCGGATAAAAAATAGAGCCGTGAAATTGAAAATTCTAAAAAACCACTTTTTGTCCTACGTCATTTCCGGTTAGACAAAAATGCATCAAATAACATTTAAAAAATTTAGTTTTTCGAGAAAAAAAAGCAAATTGCATCAGTGCATGTGTGACATTAGCAGTTTTTGCTGGGTGCTCTGACCAGTATTTGAAGAAAAAAAAAAAAAAAAAAAACATTATGAAAACAAAGCAGTGCGTTCGAAATCGAACGCACTGCAAAAAAATAGCCGTTTGCAAAACAATGCAGTGCGTTCGATTATCGAACGCACTGCAAATAGTCAATTGCAAAACTATGCAGTGCGTTCTAAGAATCGAACGCACTGCAAAAAAAACAAAAAAACTAGAGCCGTACCAAAACGGCGCTGGGCAGTGCGTCATCCTGGAAATCTTTCATAAATCACAAGGCACTAAGCAAATGGTTATGAAAATATTAATATTAAAAAAGTTAGAAACATTTTTTCTCTTCTTGTTAGAGCATGATAGCTTTAATAAAGATTAACAATAAAAATAGTCGTTCTCTCCTTTCAACTGTTTTGACGATAATTGTAAGCGTTATTTAATCAAATGTGTTAGCGTTTTGGCGATAGTTTTTACTTGTTTGGTTTAGTATCGCCAAAACTCAAGTTAATTACAGGTTGAAGGGAGAGCACTATCATTTAACCATTTAGACAACAAACATATTATTTTAGTTAATTAGCCAATAACGTCAAAACCGGTAGCAATCAAAATGCTTAGCTACCCACAAGTTTTCAGAACATTCAAATAAAATTTAAAAAAACACGCACAGTGACAATAGAACTTTGCACAAAACTTCCAAATATTATATCGCGCAATTTTCTTTAAAACATAAAGTATTATAGATCATTAAAAAGAATAGATTAGGCACAATAAGAATATATAAGAATTTGTGACGTATAAAAGTTAAGTCACGTGACAGATGTATTTAAAGTTAAAAATCGCAAATTTCAACTGGCCATAGAACCGGAAGTAAACATCGGACAACTAAAATGGATACATCAGTACATAGATCTGGTCAAGGGCAATAACCTTTGTCAAGGTCACAAGGTCAAAAAAGTTCAAGGTCACGAGTTACAATTCTTTGAAATTTTGGCAATTACATTAAATACAATATACCGGAAATAACAAAAAAAGCATCATCGAATATCAAAATCGAAACACGTACTTTTTGGGGCAATCGACTAAGCTGTCCAAAAATACTACAATTACGAATTCCGCTCATAACCCCGGGGCCCCATTTTGAGTTTTACAAAAGTTAGTCATATAAATATGGCGGCCGATCTATTACATCTGGGTCAAATTTCATTGATTGATTGTTTATATAGCACCATTGCAAATATATTGCAAACAAAAAAATTCAAATAATTTAAAAATTCCGGAAAGTAGATTTTAAATTTAAAAAGCGAATAACGTCAAAACCGGAAGTGTTATCGAAATTTTGAAAACAGATTTGAGTTTGCAATCAAAATGTCTATCTACCTGTAAGTTTTCAGGACGGTCAAAATAAAATTTGAAAAAAACACGCACAGTTACAATGAAACTTTGCACAAAATTTTCAAATTTTAAATCGCGCAATTTTCATTCAAACATAAAGTGTTTTATATCACTGGAAAGAGTAAAATAAGCACACTAATAATATATAAGAGTTTGTGACGTATGTTACTTGGGTCACGTGACAGAGCTGTTTAAAGTTGAAAATAGCAAATTTGAAATGGCTATAGAACCGGAAGTAAACATCGGACAACGAAAAAGGATATTTCATTGGATAGATCTAGTCAAGGGCAATAACCTTTGTTCAGGTTACAAGGTCATAAATGGTCAAGGTCATGAGTTACAAGTCTTTGAAATTTTGGCAATTACTTTAAACGTTATACCGGAAATAACAAAAAGGCAGTATTAAAAATCAAAAATCTAATAACGTACTTTTTTTGGCAATCGACTGGGCTGTCCTAAAATACTACTATTACGAATTCCGCTCATAACCCTGAGGCCCCATTTTGAGTTTTACAAAAGTTGGTCATATCAATATGGCGGCTTATTTTTTACTTCCGGGTCAATTTTTTTTAATTCATTGTTTTTGAATTGTCATTTCAATCATATTTCCGAAAACCATTTTTACATATCTTCAAAATTCCGGAAGTTGAAATTTTAACTTTAAGAGTCATTTACGTCAATACCGGAAGTGATATCGAAATTTTGAAAGTTGCATTTTGTTCACAATCCATATGCCTATATGCATGTATATTTTCAGATTCATCGAAATAAAATTGTAGAAGTTGAAAATTTTTATAATTAAAACTAAAAATAGTTAGGGACAAAAGTAAAAATTTTCAATTACTTGAAGAAGCCATATTGTAGACATTAGTTTAAAGAAGTAACCTAAAAAAATCCGAGTAAAATCGGATGAAAAATAGAGCCGTGAAATGAAAAATTCTAAAATACACTTTCGTGCCCTACGTCATTTCCGGTTGGACAAAAATGCATCAAATTACATTTAAAAAATTTAGTTTTTTGAGTTCATAAGAGAAATTGCATCAACGCATATGTGGCATTTACAGTTTTGGCTGGGCGCTCTGACCAGAATTTGAAGAAAAAAAAAAAAAAAAAAAACATTCTGGAAACAAAGCAGTGCGTTCGAAATCGAACGCACTGCAAAAAACTAGAACCGTGCGACGGTACCGAGCAGTGCGCATCCGGTTTCGTCCATGGGTGAAAAGTTACATTTTCTATCCATATTGCGAAATTTCATAACATAAATATCGGCATATAAATTGTTTATATTCGTGAGTGAAAAGTAGAATGACCAGTCCACGTTCAGTAGTGAAAAATGGAATAACAAGCGTATGTTCGGTAGTGAAAAGTCATCTGATTAAAAAGTCGTTGTTTTTATTTATGTTCATTTTTATACATCATTGGAAGTAGAATTGTTAAAGAATATTTATTAATATTTTTCATATGCAATATCATACATATAAAAGAAATGAAATGAAATGAATGGAGTTTACGTCCTACTTTTCTTCACCTATATGGGCTAACTGAGGACGGGCAAACGCCATGCAGTGTGCAATGAGTGAAATTTCGCTAGTACAGCGGCATTAGCCTGCTCTTATTTTCGATTTCCAACTGTCGAGGGGTCTTTAACGTTCACAGCCAATAACAAACGGTTTATTGTCCCATCCGAACGACTAGGCGCTTTTTCTATGTCAGCTCCTCCGAAATGCATCATTGAGAGGGTGAAACCGGGTTGAAAAATCAGAAGGCATTGTCTCGACCCATGCCGGGATTGAACCCTGGACCTTCAGCATAGCGATCAAGCGTCTATCTCACTGTGCCACCGCGGCTCCCTACATATGATAGAGCCAGTTCTTGATATGATCCTTAAATGACATCAGAATACTGATTGCTAACTTCCATACAGGTAAGTTCGCAGCACAGCTCTTAAATAATCATTTTATTATGAACATAGCCAAAATTCTATATTATTATTTTTTTAGAAAACATTTTAATGGTCAACGTTTTTAGACATGCAATTTTAATAAATGACAGAACCATATTTTTCGAACGGATTTTCTTCCTTTGGCATTGGGTCGTTATCTACTTCTTTTAGACTTTTTGTTTATCTTATTAGTACATAATTTAAAACGTTAAAAATACAAGTTACAATGTAAGAAAGTCTGAGAGTGCAATTGTCAGTTGAAGGGAGAGAACTGCATTTAAACATACAGACAACAAACATTTTTCAGTTGAAGGGAGAAAACTGCATTTAAACATTTTAAAATACTACCTAAAACATTGACCAGTGAGAAGCGTTAAAAGAAATAATATGGTAAATTGTAACTTTCTAGATGTTTGTATACTGATCATGAATCGTATGATGAATTGAGGGAATGACACGTTGTAATACAACAACGTAGACTCTCACATGTTGTCAGATATAGTAACAAAGGGTGATCCTCTCAAGGTGTATTACATCTATTTGTAGAAAACAGGCTAATAATACTTCCTGGTTATTTGAACTATCAGATGTAGAAATATGAGCATTGAACGTTTCAGTCTATACTAAAATTCTTGTTCCAGAAATATAAAGAAATCGAAATTAAAAAATCAGTTGGCACAAGACACCGATATTATGCAAATTAGATTATCCCTTGAGGTCCCATTTTGAGTTTTATAAGAATAAGTCACAACAACATGGCACCTGACATAGTACTTCCGGGTCGGATTTTATCATTTATATCTTTTCTGATGATCATTTCTAACATGATGCAAAAAGAAACTTTCAAATAATTCGGGAACTCCAGAAGTTAAATTTCAAGTTTACAAACAAATGACGTCAAAACCGGAAGTGATATCAAAATTTCAGAAATATTGTTTTGTTCGTTATCAAATTGTTTATCTACTTGTAAGTTTTCAGATCGATCAAAATCAAATTTCCAAAAAACACGCACAGTTACAATGAAAATTGGCACAAAATGTGCAAGTTTTAAAAAGCGCAAATTTGATTCAAATATTTGGTGTTATATATCATTTGAAAGAGCAGATTTAGCATAGTAAATATGTCTAAAAATTTGTGACGTATGTTTATTAGGTCACGTGACAAAGCTCTTTAAAGTTAAAAATTACAATTTTCAAATGGCGATAAAACCGGAAGTTAACATCAGAAATCGGAAATGAATATATCATTTGATAGATCTCGTTAAGGGCAATAACTTTTGTACAGGTCAAAAGGTCATCAAAGGTCAAGGTCACTAGATATGAGCCTTGAAAGTTTCGGTCGTTACTGAAATTCTTTGTCCGGAAATAGAAAAAAGTCTAAATCGAAATTTAAAAATCCGCTGTCATAAGATTGCTGGCCATCGACTAAGGATTTCATAGAGACCAAAATTGTGCAAATCCGATTATCCCCGGAGGCCCCATTTTGAGTTGTATAAAAATTACTCACAAAGACATGGCGCCTGACATATTACTTCCGGGTCAAATTTTATCATAAATATCTTTCATGATGACAGTTGCTAACCTGATGCAAAAAGAAATTTTCAAATATCTTCAAAACTCCGGAAGTTGAAATTTGAAGTTTACAAGCAAATGACGTCAAAACCGGAAGTGATATCAAAATGTTGAAAACACGGTTTTGTTCGCAATAACAATGCCTATATTCCCAGAGGTTTTCATAGCGATCGAAATAAAACTATGGAAGTTGAAAAAAACGTGAAAAAAAAAGTTTCAAAATTCAGGGTCAAAAGTAAAAAATTATAAGTTTTTAAGTACTTATCGTGTAGAAAAGACAACGGAAATAAACAAAAAAATATCCATCAAAATCGGTTGAAAATTGTAAGTAAAAATGATAAAAAACCGAAAATAGATATTTTGTGATACCTCATTTCCGGTTGGACAAAACTACGTCATTTGACATTTAAGCCACAACTAGCAGCAGTTTATCGTGGGAAATCGTGTCAGATTGAGTGTGACAAGTTCCCTTCATACCGAAATAGCGAGACCAGAAAACGAAAAAAAAAAAAAACTAGAATCGTGAGACGATACTGGGCAGTGCGCATCCGGTTTTGTCCATGGGTGAAAAATGGCGTTTTCAATCCATACTGCGAAATTTACAGAACATAAAAATCGGCATATAAATTTTTTATATTCGGGAGTGAAAAGTAAATAACCATTTCACGTTCAGTAGTGAAAAGTCATCTAATTAAAAAGTCGTTGTTTTTACTAATGTACATTTTTATACCATTGGAAGTGGAATACGCCATGCAGTGTGCAATGGGGGAAATTTTGCCAGGACAGCGGCATTAGCCAGCTCTTATTTTCGATTTCCAACTGTCGAGGGGTTTTTAACGTGCACAGCCAATAGCGCACGGGACCTTGGTTTATTGTCTCATCCGAACGACTGGGCGCTTTTTCCATGTCAGCCCCTCTGACCTGCATCATTGAGAGGGTGAAACCGGGTTGATAAATCCGAAGGCATGCGACCCTTACCGGAATTAAACCCTGGAACTTCAGCTTAGCGAGCAAGCGTCTAATTCACTGTGCCACCGCAGCTCCCTACATGATAGAGCCAATTCTTACTATGTCAAATAAATGACATCAGACTACTTAGTGTTAACCTCCATACATGAAAGTTCGCAACACAGTTCGTAAATTGTCATTTTAACATACACCTTGCAAAAAATCTATATTATAATTTTTTTAGAAAACATTTTAATGGTCAACGTTTTTAGACATGCAATTTTAATATAAATGACAGAACCAGATTTTTAGTACGGATTTTCTTCTTTTGGCATTGGATCGTTATCTACTTCTTTTTGTTTATCTTTTTTAGTACATAATTTACAACGTTAAACATGCAAGTTACAATGAAAGAAAGTCATGTTAAGCATGGTGCAATTGTCAATTGAAGGGAGAGAACTGTATTTAAACATACAGACAACAAACATTTTTCAGTTGAAGGGAGAAAACTGCATTTGAACATTTTAAAATACTACTCTGACCAGTGAGAAGCGTTAAAAGAAACACTATGGTAAATTGTAACTTTCTAGATGTTGGTATACTGACCATGAATCGTATGATGTGCTGAGGGAATAATACGTTGTAATACAACAGCGCTGACTCTCACATGATAATAGATATATAGTATCTAAAGCTGTTTCTCTCGAGGTGTGATACACCTAATTGAAGATTACAGGCAAATAATACTTCCTGGTCATTTGAACTAAAAGATTTAGAAATATGAGCATTGAAAATTACAGTCTGAATTAAAATTCTTGTTCCAGAAATATAAAGAAATCGAAATTAAAAAATCAGTTGCCACAAGGTTGTTGGCCATCGACTAAGGATTTCATAGACACCGGTATTATGCAAATCAGATTATCTCCTGAGGTCCCATTTTGAGGTTTATAAAAATAAAAAACAACATGGCACCTGACATAGTACTTCCGGGTCGGATTTTATCATTTATATCTTTTCTGATGATCATTTCTAACATGATGCAAAAAGAAACTTTTAAATAATTCGAGAACTCCAGAAGTTAGAATTTCAAGTTTACAAACAAATGACGTCAAAACCGAAAGTGATATCAAAATTTTAGAAATATTGTTTTGTTCATTATCAAATTGTTTATCTACTTGTAAATTTCCAAAAAACACGCACAGTTACAATGAAAATTGGCGCAAAATTTGCAAGTTTTAAAAAGCGCAATTTTGATTCAAATATTTTGTGTTATATATCATTAGAAAGAGCAGATTTAGCATAGTAAATATGTCTAAAAATTTGTGACGTATGTTTATTAGGTCACGTGACAAAGCTCTTTAAAGTTAAAAATTCCAATTTTCAAATGGCGATAAAACCGAAAGTTAAAATCAGAAATCGGAAATGAATATATCATTTGGTAGATCTCGTTAAGGGCAATAACTTTTGTACAGGTCAAAAGGTCATCAAAGGTCAAGGTCACTAGATATGAGCATTGAAAGTTTCGGTCATTACTGAAATTCTTTGTCCGGAAATAGAAAAAAGTCTAAATCGAAATTTAAAAATCCGCTGTCATAAGGTTGGTGGCAATCGACTAAGAATTTCATAGACACCAAAATTGTGCAAATCCGATTATCCCCTGAGCCCCCATTTTAAGTTTTATAAAAATTACTCACAACAACATGGCGCTTGACATATTACTTCCGGGTCAAATTTTATCATAAATATCTTTCATGATGACAGTTTCTAATATAATGCAAAAAGAAATTTTCAAATATCTTCAAAACTCCGGAAGTTGAAATTTGAAGTTTACAAGCAAATGACGTCAAAACAGGAAGTGATATCAACATTTTGAAAACACATTTTTATTCGCGATAACA
The DNA here is from genome assembly GCA_029955415.1 of Lottia scabra. NCBI lineage: Eukaryota > Metazoa > Mollusca > Gastropoda > Lottiidae > Lottia > Lottia scabra. The sequence goes on from JARJEI010000001.1 coordinate 20,098,066, forward strand.
ATGTCTATATGCCTAGAAGTTTTCATAGTGATCGAAATAAAACTGTGGAAGTTGAAAAAAACGTCAAAAAATAGTTTCAAAATTCAGGGTCAAAAGTCAACAATGATAAGTTTTTAAGTGGTTATCGTGTAGAAAAGACACAACGGAAATAAACAAAAAAATATTCATCAAAATCGGTTGAAAATTGTAAGTTAAAATGATAAAAAACCGAAAATACACGTTTTGTCATACCTCATTTCCGGTTGGACAAAACTGCGTCATTTAACCTCTAAGCCACAATGAGCAGCAGTTTATCGTGGGAAATCGTGTCATATTGAGCGTGACAAGCTCCCTTCATACCGAAATAGCGAGACCAGAAAACGAAAAAAAAAAAACTAGAACCGTGAAGACGGTACCGAGCAGTGCGCAACCCACTCTATACATGGATGCAATGTCACATACATTACATTACATATTATAAAAGCGAACTTGTCAAATTACTCACTCAATTTCTTTTGTGTGTCAGTAGAAAGTGCACTGCAAGATATGTTTGCAGGGATATTAAAATAAATGTAGAACTACAAGAAGTAGACAGAAAGATTAACTATGAAAACTTTAGCTTCTCGAACTCATCCGATATATTATCAAGATAAATACATAATAATATACCAAGCTTCATTCAAATCGGACAAAAACTCTAGTATTTATCGCGTGTACAAGAAATTGTTGACCGACGGACAGACAGGGGTGATGGCAATATACGTCCATATTTTCATGTGATTGTATAAAAATGCAGATAAAATGAATTCAGAAATACTAGCAGACAGACTAAATATAAGGGTGCAGAACTACAAGCAGAAAGACCAACTAAAAGGGGCGCACGGCTACCAGTATACAGGCAGGGTTAACTAAAAGGGATGCGGGCATACCAGCAGACAGACGAACGAAACACGTACAGTTACAATGGAATTCGGCATATTACTTTCAAATTCTAAAACGCGGAATTATGATTCAAATACATAGTGTCATATAAATAATATGTAAATTAAGTCACGTGACAGATTTTTTTTTTTAAAGAATTTTGAAAAAAAAGCACTCACATTAGTCACATTAACAATGGAATTCATCCAGATAAATACACATACCAAGCTTCATTCAAATCGAATAAAAACTCTATCTTTTATCATATACACAAGCTATTTTTAACGTTTTCACTAAGTCAAGGGCAATAACTTTTAAACCGACTACTGGAATAGCGCCATTTTCGAACTCATCCGTGATTTTATCAAGATGAATACATATACTAAGCTTCATTCAAATCGGATAAAAACTCTAGTCTCTATCGCGTGTCAAGAAATTGTTGACGGACAGACCGACGGACAATATACATCCATATTTTAATGTGGGCGTATACAAAGGCAAATAAAATGGATTCAGAAATACCAGCAAACAAAAAGAGGTGCAGAACTACAAGCAGTCATACCAAATAAAAGGGGCGCACGGCTACCAGAATACAGGCAGGTTAACTAAAAGGGACGCGGGAACACCAGCAGACAGACAAACGAAACACGAACAGTTACAATTGAATTTGGCAGAATATTTTCAAATTCTAAAACGCAGAATTATGATTCAAATACATAGTGTCATATATCATTGGAAAGCGTAGATATAGCATAATACGAATCAAAAATAATTTGTGTCGTAGGTAAATTAGGTCATTCAAATCGAATAAAAACTCTAGCTTTTATCACATACAAAAGTTAATTTTAACGTTTTCACTAAGTCAAAGGCAATAACTCATAAACCGACGACTGGAATAGCTCCAATTATGAAAGGATCCGAGATAGTATCACGATAATTATACATACCAAGTTTCATTCAATTCGGATGAAAACTTAAGCTTCTATCGCTTACACAGGTTAATTCTTACGTGTTTTTTTCACTAAGTCAAGGACAGTAACTCTTAAACCGACGACTGGAATCGCGCCATTTTCAAACTCATTCGAGATATTATCAAGATAAATACATATACCAAGCTTCATCCAAATCGGATAAAAACTCTAATCGCTATTGCGTGTACAAGAAATTGTTGAAGGACGAACGGACCGACGGATGGACAGGGGTGGCGACAATATACGTCCATATTTTCATGTGGCTGTATATAAAGGCAGATAAAATGGAATCAGAAATACCAGCAGACAGACTAAATAAAAGAGGTGCAGAACTACAAGCAGTCATACCAAATAAAAGGGGCGCACAGCTACCAGAATACAAGCAGGTTAACTAAAAGGGACGCGGGAATACCAGCAGACAGACAAACGAAACACGAACAGTAATGGAATTTGGCAGAATATTTCAAATTCTAGAACGCGGAATTATGATTCAAATACATAGTGTCATATATCATTGGAAAGAGTAGATCAAGCATAGTAACGCCGAAAAAGAATTTATGACGTATGTAAATTAGGTCACGTGACAGAGCTGTTTAAAGTTAAAAATTGCAATTTTCAGAAGGCCATAAAACCGGAAGTAAGCAATTGACATCTAAAATGATTATACCATTGGATAGATCTCGTCAAAGGCAACCACTTTTGTTCAGGTCACAAGGTCACTCAAGGTCAAGGTCACGAAATATGGGCCTTGTAAGTTTTGACAATTTCTGATTTATTTAAACCGGAAATAAAACAAAATTCGAATTGAAAATCAAAAATCGGTTTCCAATGTTTTGTGCGCAATCGATTGGAGATACCATAGACACTAATATGATGCAAATTCCATAATACCCGTAAGCCCCATTTTGCGTTTTATAAAAATATATCATTTCAATATGGCGATTGATTTTTTACATCCGGGTCAAATTTTATCATTTAAATATTTTTGTATGAAGATGTCAAATATATCACAAAAAGAATTTTTCGAATATCTTCAAAATTCCGGAAGTTAAAATTTCAACTTTAAGAGCAAATGACGTCAAAACCGGAAGTGATATATTTTTTGGGAAATTATAGTTTTGTTTGAAATAAAAATTTCTATTCACCTGTAAGTTTTCAAATTGATCAAAATAAAATTGCAAAAGTTAAAAAAAATGTCAAAAAAGTGCTTCAAAAAGTCAGCGACAAAATTCTACAAGTGCGTGTTTTTTAAGAACTATCATGTAGACATTCGAATAATGAAATAAACAAAAAAAGTCCCATCAAAATCGGTTGAAAAACAGAGGTGAAAATGGTAGAAAACAAAAAATGGGTTTTTCTGTCATACGTCATTTCCAGTTAGACAAAAATACTTCATTTTACATTCATTTAATACCGTGCAGTTAGGTATCGTAGGAAATTATCTGAGATAATGTGTGGTATGTTCCCTTCATACCGAAATAGCGTGACCAGAAATAGACAAAAAAACCAAAACAGTCATTATGAAAACAAAGCAGTGCGTTCGCTAGAACGCACTGCAAAAAAATAGTCAATTGCAAAACAATGCAGTGCGTTCGAGAATCGAACGCACTGCAAAAAAATAAAAAATAAAAAAAATAGTCAATTGCAAAACAATGCAGTGCGTTCGAAAATCGAACGCACTGCAAAAAAATAGTCACTTGCAAAACAATGCAGTGCGTTCGAGAATCGAACGCACTGCAATAAAATTGAAATCAAAATGAAAAAATCGGCGTCTTTACTTTGTTTAGCAATCGACTGAAATTTCCAAAAATACTAAAATTACGGATTCCGCTCATGAGCCTGAGGCCCCATTTTTTATTTTATAAAAGTTACTTATATCAAAATGGCGGATGATCTGTTACTTCTGGGCCGGATTTTTTTATTTCAAATTGTTGCTATAACAAATTCGAACACATTGCAAAAAACAAATTTCAAATATCTTCAAAATTCCGGAAGTTGAAATTTCAAATTTATAAGCTAATTACGTCAAAACCGGAAGTGATATCGAAATTTTGAAAACAGAGTTTTGTTGGCAATCAAAATATCATTCTATCTGTGAATTTTCATATCGATTGAAATAAAATTTGAAAAAAACACGCACAGTTACAATGGAAATTTGCACAAAATTTTCAAATTTTAAATTGTGCAATTTTAATCAAAGGCTATATTCTCATACATCATTGGAAAGAGAAAATTACGCATAATATGATTGTTAAATCATTTTTGAAGTATATACACTAGGTCACGTGTCAGGGCTGTTTTAAGTAAAAAATCACAAATTTCAATTGCCTATAAAACCGGAAGTATACATCGGATCACAAACATGAATACATCATTGGACGGATTTCATCAAGGGCAATAACCTTTGTTCAGGTACCAAGGTCACCAAAGGTCAAGGTCAAAAGATATGAGCCTTGAAAGTTTTAGTAACTGCATAAAAAATCAAAATGAAAATAAAAAAAAAATTGAAATCAAAATTCAAAAATCGGCGGCTAGACTTTTTTAGCAATCTATTGTAGTTTCCAAAAATACTAAAGTTACGGATGCCGCTCATAACCCTGAGGTCCCATTTTTAATTTTATAAAAGTTACTCATATCAAAATGGCGGATGATCTGTTACTTCCGGGTCGGATTTTTCTATTTCAAATTGTTGTTATAACAAATTAAAACACAATGAAAAAAACAAATTTGAAATATCTTCAAAATTCCGGAAGTTGAAATTTTAAATTTACAAGCTAATTACGTCAAAACCGGAAGTGGTATCAAAATTTTGAAAACTGCATTTTGTTTAGAATCAAAATGTCTATAGACCTGCAAATTTGCAGATCGATCGAAATAAAATTGTAGAAGTTGAAAAAAACGCAAAAATTAAAATTAAGAAAATAGTCAACTAAAATTCAAAATTGTAGAAGCTTAAAACCTTTATTTAGTAGCTAACAGTTATAGAAAACAGTTCAAAACAGTCTGATAATGTTTTTTGTTCTACCTCATTTCTGGTTTGCCAAAATGGTGCCAATTTATATTAAATATTTCATGGTCAACAATTTATCGTCGGGAACTGAAAAAATCTGTATGTGGCATGTTGCCTTCTTACTAAAATAGCGAGTGTAAAATTCGAAAAAAAAAAAAATAGCCATAAGCAAAACAATACAGTGCGTTCGATAGAACGCACTGCAAAATAACCATTTGCAAAACAATGCAATGCGTTCGAAGAATCGAACGGACTGCAATAAAATTCAAATTTTATTCATATCAGGTGAAAACTGTAGTCTCTATCACGTTCACAAGTCAATATCGATGTGTTTTGACTAAGCCAAGGGCAATAACTCAAAATCCATTCCATGAAAAATCATCAAATTCGAACTTGTCCGAAATCTTATGAAAACAAATGTTCACACCAAATTTCATTCCAATCAGGTGAAAAGTGCAGTCTCTATCGCGTTCACAAGTAAATTTCAACGCGTTTTGACTAAATCAAGGGCAATAACTCAAAAACTATTCATTGAAAAGTCGTCAAATTTGAACTTGTCCAAGATCGCATGAGTACAAATGTTCACACCAAATTTCATTCAAATCAGGTGAAAACTGTAGTCTCTATCGCGTTCACAAGCCATTTTTAACATTTATTGGGTGTAAAACTCCGTGAATTTTTGTCGAACCGAACCCAAATTCGAACTTGTCCAAGATCTTATGAATATAATCCTACATACAAAATTTTATTCAAATCCAACCAAAACTGTGGTCTCTATCGCGTTCACAAGCCATTTTTAACATATTTGGGTGTAAAACTCAGTGAATTTTTGTCGAATCGAACCCAAATTCAAACTTGTCCGAGATCTTATGAATATAATCCTACATACAAAATTGTATTCAAATCCAACTAAAACTGTGGTCTCTATTGCGTTCACAAGCAAATTGTGGACAGACGGACGGACGGACGGCATGACCGACGGACGGACGGACGGACGGACGGACGGACAGGGGTGCCGACAATATACGTCCTCATAGAGAGATGAGGGCATATCAAAATCGGCTCGCCATGTTTTGTTAGCAATCGACTAAAGATTCCCTAGACATCATTTTTATTCAAATCGGATGATTCCCTGATTCTGAATTTCGATTTAAAGAAAAACTAGAATCGTGAGACGATACTGGGCAGTGCGCATCCGGTTTCGTCCATGGGTGAAAAATGGCGTTTTCAATCCATACTGCGAAATTTACAGAACATAATCGGCATATAAATTGTTTATATTCGGGAGTGAAAAGTAGAATAACCAGTTCACGTTCGGTAGTGAAAAGTCATCTGATTAAAAAGTCGTTGTTTTTATTAATGTACATTTTTATACATTATTGGAATTAGAATAGTTAAAGAATATTTATTAATATTTTTCATATGCATTATCATACATATGAAAGAAATGAAATGAATGGAGTTTTACGTCCGACTTTTCTGCACCTATATGGGCTGACTGAGGACGAGCAAACGCCATGCAGTGTGCAATGAGGGAAATTTTGCCAGGACAGTGGCATTTGTCTGCTCTTATTTTCGATTTCCAACTGTCGAGGGGTTTTTAACGTGCACAGCCAATAGAGCACGGGACCTTGGTTTATTGTCCCATCCGAACGACTAGGCGCTTTTACCATGTCAGCCCATCCGACATGCATCAATGAGAGGGTGAAACTGGGTTGAAATATCCGCAGGCATCATCTCGACCCATGTCGGGATTAAACCCTGGACCTTCAGCTTAGTGAGCAAGCGCCTATCTCACTGTGCCACCGCGGCTCCCTACATATGATAGAGCCAATTCATAATATGATATATAAATGACATCAGAATTCTGAGTGCTAACCTCCATACAAGTAAGTTTGCAGCACAGTTCGTAAATTATCATTTTAACATAATCTTGGTAAAAATTCTATAATATTATTTTTTTAGAAAACATTTTAATGGTCAACGTTTTTAGACATGCAATTTTAAAACTTGTTTTTTAATAAATGACAGAACCAGATTTTTAGAACGGATTTTCTTCTTTTGGCATTGGATCGTTATCTACTTCTTTTAGACTTTTTGTTTATTTTTTTTAGTACATAATTTAAAACGTTAAAAATGCAAGTTACAAGGTACGAAAGTCAAGTTAAGCATGGTGCAATTGTCAGTTGAAGAACTGCATTTAAACATACAGACAACAAACATTTTTCAGTTGAAGGGAGAAAACTGCATTTGAACATTTTAATATACTACTCTGACCAGTGAGAAGCGTTAAAGGAAACACTATGGTAAATTGTAACTTTCTAGATGATGGTATATTGATCATGTATCGTAAGATGTGCTGAGGGAATGATACGTTGTAATACTACAGCGTAGTCTCTTACATGTTGTCAGATATAGTAATAAAAAATGATCCTCTCGAGGTGTGTTACACTTATTAGAAGTATACAGGCCAATAGTACTTCCTGGTCATTTGAACCAATAGATTTAGAAATAGTTTTGAAAGTTTCAGTCTAAATTAAAATTCTTGTTCCAAAAATATAAAGAAATCGAAATTAAAAAATCAGTTGCCACAAGGTTGTTGGCCATCGACTAAGGATTTCATAGACACCGATATAATGTAAATTAGATTATCCCCTGAGGTCCCATTTTGAGTTTTATAAAAATTAGTCACAACAACATGGCACCTGACATAGTACTTCCGGGTCGGATGTTATCTATATCTTTTCTGATGACCATTTCTAACATGATGCAAAAAGAAACTTTCAAATAATTCGGGCACTCCAGAAGTTAGAATTTCAAGTTTACAAACAAATGACGTCAAAACCGGAAGTGATATCAAAATTTCAGAAATATTGTTTTGTTCATTATCAAATTGTTTATCTACTTGTAAGTTTTCAGATCGATCAAAATCAAATTTCCAAAAAACACGCACAGTTACAATGAAAATTGGCACAAAATTTGCAAGTTTTAAAAAGCGCAAATTTGATTCAAATATTTTGTGTTATATATTATTTGAAAGAGCAGATTTAGCATAGTAAATATGTCTAAAAATTTGTGACGTATGTTTATTAGGTCACGTGACAAAGCTCTTTAAAGTTAAAAATTACAATTTTCAAATGGCCATAAAACCGGAAGTTAAAATCAGAAATCGGAAATGAATATATCATTGGATAGATCTTGTTAAGGGCAATAACTTTTGTACAGGTCAAAAGGTCATCAAAGGTCAAGGTCACTAGATATGAGCCTTGAAAGTTTCGGTCGTTACTGAAATTCTTTGTCCGGAAATAGAAAAAAGTCTAAATCGAAATTCAAAAATCCGCTGTCATAAGGTTGGTGGCAATCGACTAAGGATTTCATAGACACCAAAATTGTGCAAATCCGATTATCCCCTGAGGCCCCATTTCGAGTTTTATAAAAATTACTCACAACAACATGGCGCCTGACATATTACTTCCGGGTCAGATTTTATCATAAATATCTTTCATGATGACAGTTTCTAACATAATGCAAAAAGAAATTTTCAAATATCTTAAAAACTCCAGAAGTTGAAATTTGAAGTTTACAAGCAAATGACGTCAAAAACGGAAGTGATATCAAAATTTTGAAAACACGGTTTTGTTCGCAATAACAATGTCTATATTCCCAGAAGTTTTCATAGCGATCGAAATAAAACTGTGGAAGTTGCAAAAAACGTGAAAAAAGAGTTTCAAAATTTAGGGTCAAAAGTAAAAAATGATAAGTTTTTAAGTGGTTATCGTGTAGAAAAGACACAACGGAAATAAACAAAAAAATATCCATCAAAATCGGTTGAAAATTGTAAGTAAAAATGATAAAAAACTGAAAATACACGTTTTGTCATACCTCATTTCCGGTTGGACAAAACTACGTCATTTGACATTTAAGCCACAACTAGCAGCAGTTTATCGTGGGAAATCGTGTCAGATTGAGTGTGACAAGTTCCCTTCATACCGAAATAGCGAGACCAGAAAGCGAAAAAAAAAAAACTAGAATCGTGCGACGATACTGGGCAGTGCGCATCCGGTTTCGTCCATGGGTGAAAAATAGCGTTTTCAATCCATACTGCGAAATTTACAGAACGTGCACAACCAATAGCACACGGGAGCTTGGTTTATTGTCCCATCCGAACGACTTAGCGCTTTTTCCATGTCAGCCCATCCGACCTGCATCATTGAGAGGGTGAAAAATCGAAGGCATCATCTCGACCCATGCCGGTATTTAACCCTGGACCTTCAGCTTAGCGAGCAAGCGATTAACGCACTGTGCTACCGCGGCTCCCTACTTATAATAGAGCCAATTCTTGACTGATATTTATATGACATCAGAACTCTGAGTGCTTACTTCCATACACGGAAGTTCGCAGTTCAGCTCGGAAAATATCATTTTAACATAAACTCAGCAAAAATTCTTAATTATTATTTTTTTAGAAAACATTTTAATGGTATGCAATTTTAAAACTTTTTTTTTTTTTAAAATGACAGAACCAGATTTTAAGAACGGATTTTCCTCTTTTGGCGTTGGATCGTTATCTACTTCTTTTAGACTTTTTGTTTATATTTTTTAGTACATAATTTAAAACGTTAAAAATGCAAGTTACAATGTAAGAAAGTCATGTTAAGCATTATAGTAAAATTGTCAGTTGAAGGGAGGGAACTGCATTTAAACATACAGACAACAAACATTTTTCAGTTGAAGGGAGAAAACTGCATTTGAACATTTTAAAATACTACTCTGACCAGTGAGAAGCGTTAAAGGAAACACTATGGTAAATTGTAACTTTCTAGATGATGGTATATTGAACATGTATCGTATAATGTGCTGAGGGAATGATACGTTGTAATACTACAGCGTAGTCTCTTACATGTTATCAGATATAGTGATAAAAAATGATCCTCTCGAGGTGTGTTACACTTAATAGAAGTATACAGGCCAATAGTACTTCCTGGTCATTTGAACCAATAGATTTAGAAATAGCTTTGAAAGTTTCAGTCTAAAATAAAATTCTTGTTCCAGAAATATAAAGAAATCGAAATTAAAAAATCAGTTGCCACAAGGTTGTTGGCCATCGACTAAGGATTTCATAGACACCGGCACCTGGCACCTGACATAGTACTTCCGGGTCGGATTTTATCTATATCTTTTCTGATGACCATTTCTAACATGATGCAAAAAGAAACTTTCAAATAATTCGGGCACTCCAGAAGTTAGAATTTCAAGTTTACAAACAAATGACGTCAAAACCGGAAGTGATATCAAAATTTCAGAAATATTGTTTTGTTCATTATCAAATTGTTTATCTACTTGTAAGTTTTCAGATCGATCAAAATCAAATTTCCAAAAAACACGCACAGTTACAATGAAAATTGGCACGAATTTGCAAGTTTTAAAAAGCGCAGTTTTGATTCAAATATTTTGTGTTATATATCATTTGAAAGAGCAGATTTAGCATAGTAAATATGTCTAAAAATTTGTGACGTATGTTTATAGGTCACGTGACAAAGCTCTTTAAAGTTAAAAATTACAATTTTCAAATGGCCATGAAACCGGAAGTTATCATTAGAAATCGGAAATGAATATATCATTGGATAGATCTCGTTAAGGGCAATAACTTTTGTACAGGTCAAAAGGTCATCAAAGGTCAAGGTCACTAGATATGAGCCTTGAAAGTTTCGGTCGTTACTGAAATTCTTTGTCCGGAAATAGAAAAAGGTCTAAATCGAAATTCAAAAATCCGCTGTCATAAGGTTGGTGGCAATCGACTAAGGATTTCATAGACACCAAAATTGTGCAAATCCGATTATCCCCTGAGGCCCCATTTCGAGTTTTATAAAAATTACTCACAACAACATGGCGCCTGACATATTATTTCCGGGTCAAATTTTATCATAAATATCTTTCATGATGACAGTTTCTAACATAATGCAAAAAGAAATTTTCAAATATCTTCAAAACTCCGGAAGTTGAAATTTGAAGTTTACAAGCAAATTACGTCAAAACCGGAAGTGATATCAAAATTTTGAAAACACAGTTTTGTTCGCAATAACAATGTCTATATTCCCAGAAGTTTTCATAGCGATCGAAATAAAACTGTGGAAGTTGAAAAAAACGTGAAAAAAGAATTTCAAAATTTAGGGTCAAAAGTAAAAAATTATAAGTTTTTAAGTGGTTATCGTGTAGAAAAGACACAACGGAAATAAACAAAAAAATATCCATCAAAATCGGTTGAAAATTGTAAGTAAAAATGATAAAAAACTGAAAATACGCGTTTTGTCATACCTCATTTCCGGTTGGACAAAACTACGTCATTTGACATTTAAGCCACAACTAGCAGCAGTTTATCGTGGGAAATCGTGTCAGATTGAGTGTGACAAGTTCCCTTCATACCGAAATAGCGAGACCAGAAAGCGAAAAAAAAAAAAAAAAAAAAAAAAAAAAAAAAAATAGTCAATTGCAAAACAATGCAGTGCGTTCGAGAATCGAACGCACTGCAACTAGAGCCGTACCAAAACGGCGCTGGGCAGTGCGTCATCCTGGAAATCTTTCATAAATCATGAGGCACTAAGTCTAAGGCAAATGGTTATGAACATTAGAAAAGTTATATCTAGAGAGATTTTCTTATTTTAAGGAATTAAAATAACTGTTTGTGGTCTGAATGCTTAAAAGAGTGACGATTGGTTAGTTTTCGACTATAGTAAAATTTCTACTTTGCTAGTTTCAGGGTTGGCTTGATAATAATAATAGTGACCGATTATTACTGATGTTGACAGTCCGATGTATGTATATCAATTGACTGAATGACGTGGCTTACACGGCTTTATAATGGGTCGGTGGCGGCCATATTTCTTCGGTATGGAGACTAAAAGTAGTAAATATGTCGATTAGTGTCGGATGGTTTGACTTATTTTTTATCAACATTTCTAGTTTAATTACAGCATGATAGCTTTAATAAAGATTTACAATTAAAATAGTAGTTCTCTCCCTTCAACTGTTTTGACGATAAATGTATGCGTTTAAAGTTAAAAATCGCAATTTTCAAATGACAATAGAACAGGAAGTAAACATTGAACAAATTGTACATACCATTGGATAGATCTAATTAAGGACAATAACCTTTCTTCAGGTCACAAGGTAAAAAAAAGTTAAAGTCAAGTCTTTGAAATTTTGGAAATTACTTAAAACATTATACTGAGAAATAACAAGCAATATCGAATATCAAAAATCAAATAGCGTATTTTTTATGACAATCGACTGAGCTGTCCAAAAATACTACAATCACGAAAATCGCTCATATCCCTGAGGCCCGATTTTGAGTTTTACAAAAGTTGGTCATATCAATATGGCGGCTGATTTATTACATCCGGGTCAGATTTGATTAATTAATTGTTTCTATTACCTCATTTCTAATATATTGCCGTCAAAAATTTTCAAATATCTTCAAAATTCCGGAAGTTGAAATTTAAATTTAAAAAGTGAATAACGTCAAAACCGGAAGTGATATCGAAATTTTGAAAACAGATTTGAGTTTGCAATCAAAACATCTATCTACCTGTAACTTTTCAGAACGCTCAAAATAAAATTTGAAAAAAAAACACGCACAGTTACAATGGAACTTTGAACAAAATTTTTAAATTTTAAATCGCTCAATTTCAATAAACATATAGAGTATTATATATCTCTGGAAAGAGTACATTAGGCACATTAAGAATATATAAGAATTTGTGACGTATGTAAATAAGGTCACGTGACAGAGCTGTTTAAAGTTGAAAATATCAAATTTCAAATGACAATAGAACCGGAAGTAAATATCGGACAACCGAAATGGATATATCATTTGATAGATCTAGTCAAGGGCAATAACTTTTGTTCAGGTCACAAGGTCAAAAAAGGTCAAGGTCACGAGTTACAAGTCTTTGAAATTTTGGCACTTTCTTAAAACGTTATACCGGAAATGAGCAAAAAGCACAATCAAACATCAAAAATCGATTTGCGTATTTTTGGGGGCAGTCGACTGAGCTGTCCAAAAATACTATAAATATGAATTCCGCCGATAACCCTGAGGCCCCATTTTGAGTTTTACAAAAGTTGCTCATATCAATATGGCGGCTTATCTGTTACTTCCAGGTCAAAATTTTTTAATTTGTTGTTTTTGCATTATCATTTGAATCGTATTGCTGAAAAAAAATTTCAAATAACTTCACAATTCCGGAAGTTGAAATTTTAACTTTACGAGCCAATAACGTCAAAACCGGAAGTGATATCGAAATTTTGAAAATTGTATTTTTTTAACAATCAAAAGGTCTATATGCTTGTTTATTTTCAGATTGATCGAAATAAAATTGTAGAAGTTGAAAAATTCATCAATTTCAAACCAAAAAAGTTAGCTTCAAAATTCAAAATTTGTAATGTCTTCAAGAAGCCGAATTGTAGCTTTTGGTTTTTGCAATTAAACACAAAAAATCCGATTAGAATTGAATTTGAAATAGAGTAAGAAAATCGAAAATTCTAAAATACACTTCTGTATCCTACGTCATTTCCGGTTGGATAAAAATGCCTCAAATTACATTTAAAAAATTTAGTTTTTCGAGTACAGAAAAGAAATTATATCAGTGTATATGTGGCATTTGCAGTTTTGGCTGTGTACTCTGACCAGAATTCGAAGAAAAAAAAAACTAGAGCCGTACCAAAACGGCGCTGGGCAGTGCGTCATCCTGGAAATCTTTCATAAATCACAAGGCACTAAGCAAATGGTTACGAAAATATTAATATTAAAAAAGTTAGAAACATTTTTTCTAGTCTAGTTACAGCATGATAGCTTTAATAAAGATTACCAATAAAAATATTAATATTAAAAAAGTTAGAAACATTTTTTCTAGTCTAGTTACAGCATGATAGCTTTAATAAAGATTACCAATAAAAATAGTAGTTCTCTCCCTTCAACTGTTTTGACGATAATTGTTAGCGTTATTTAATATAATGTGTTAGCGTTTTGGTGATGTTTTTTACTTCTTTCGTTTAGTATCGCCAAAACTCAAGTTAATTACAGGTTGAAGGGAGAGCACTATCATTTAACCATTTAGACAACAAACATATTATTTTAGGTAATTAGCAAATAACGTCAAAACCGGTAGTAATATCGAAATTTTGAAAATAGATTTGAGTTCATAATCAAAATGCTTAGCTACCCACAAGTTTTCAGAACATTCAAATAAAATTTGAAAAAACACGCACAGTGACAATAGAAATTTGCACAAAACTTCCAAATATTATATCGCGCAATTTTCTTTAAAACATAAAGTGTTGTATATCATTAAAAAGAATAGATTAGGCACAATAAGAATATATAATGATTTGTGACGTATGAAAGTTAAGTCACGTGACAGAGCTATTTAAAGTAAAAATCGCAAATTTCAAATGGCCATAGAACCGGAAGTAAACATCGGACAACTAAAATTGATACATCAGTACATAGATCTGGTCAAGGGCAATAACCTTTGTTCAGGTCACAAGATAAGAAAGTTCAAGGTCACGAGTTACAATTCTTTGAAATTTTGGCAATTACATTAAATACAATATACCGGAAATAACAAAAAAGCAGCATCGAATATCAAAATCGAATCACGTACTTTTTGGGGCAATCGACTAAGCTCTCCAAAAATATTACAGTTACGAATTCCGCTCATATCATCGAGGCCCCATTTTGAGTTTTACAAAAGTTAGTCATATAAATATGGCGGCCGATCTATTACAATTGGGTCAAATTTCATTGATTGATTGTTTATATAGCATCATTTCAAATATATTGCAAAAAAATAAATCATATATCTTCAAAATTCCGGAAGTTAGATTTTATATTTAAAAAGCGAATAACGTCAAAACCGGAAGTGTTATCGACATTTTGAAAACAGATTTGAGTTTGCAATCAAAATGTCTATCTACCTGTAAGTTTTCAGGACGGTCAAAATAAAACTTGAAAAAAACACGCACAGTTACAATGAAACTTTGCACAAAATTTTCAAATTTTAAATCGCGCAATTTTCATTCAAACATAAAGTGTTATATATCACTGGAAAGAGTAAAATAAGCACACTAATAATATATAAGAATTTGTGACGTATGTTATTTGGGTCACGTGACAGAGCTGTTTAAAGTTGAAAATCGCAAATTTCAAATGGCAATAGAACCGGAAGTAAACATCGGACAACAAAAATGGATATGTCATTGGATAGATCTAGTCAAGGGCAATAACCTTTGTTCAGGTTACAAGGTCATAAAAAGTCAAGGTCATGAGTTACTAGTCTTTGAAATTTTCGCAATTACTTTAAACGTTATACCGGAAATAACAAAAAGGCAGTATTAAAAATCAAAATTCTAATCACGTACTTTTTTTGGCAATCGACTGGGCTGTCCTAAAATACTATTATTACGAATTCCGCTCATAACCCTGAGGCCCCATTTTGAGTTTTACAAAAGTTGGTCATATCAATATGGCGGCTTATTTGTTACTTCCGGGTCATTTTTTTTTTCATTCATTGTTTTCGAATTGTCATTGCAATCATATTTCCAAAAAAAAAATTCACATATCTTCGAAATTCCGGAAGTTGAAATCTAAAAATTTAAAAGCCATTTTCGTCCAAACCGGAAGTGATATCGAAATTTTGAAATTAGCATTATGTTCACAATCGAATTGCCTATATGCCATTTTATTTTCAGATTCATCGAATTTAAATTGTAGAATTTGAAAAAAATTTATAATTAAAACTAAAAAAAGTTATCGACAAAAGTAAAATTTTAAATTGCTTGAAGAAGCCGTATTGTAGACATTAGTTTAAAGAAATAAACTAAAAAAATCCGAGTCAAATCGGATGAAAAATAGAGCCGTGAAATGAAAAATTCTAAAATACGCCTTTTGGTCCTACGTCATTTCCGGTTAGACAAAAATGCATCAAATAACATTTTGAAAACAAAGCAGTGCGTTCGAAATCGAACGCACTGCAAAAAAAAAAAAAAAAAACATTCTGAAAACAAAGCAGTGCGTTCGAAATCGAACGCACTGCAAAAAAAAAAAACTAGAACCGTGCGACGGTACCGAGCAGTGCGCATCCAGTTTCGTCCATGGGTGAAAAGTTACATTTTCAATCCAAATTGCGAAATTTACAGAACATAAAAATCGGTATATAAATTGTTTATATTCGAGAGTGAAAAGTAGAATAACCGAAAAGAATCGATTTCCAATTGTCGAGGTTTTTTTTTTAACGTGCACAGCCAATAGCGCACGGGCCTTGGTTTATTGTCCCATCCGAACGACTAGGCGCTTTTTCCATGTCAGCCCCTCCGACCTGCATCATTGAAAGGGTGAAACCGGGTTGAAAAATCCGAAGGCATCATCTCGACCCATGCCGAGGTTGAACCCTCGACCTTCAGCGAGCAAAAGTATAACTCACTGTGCCACCGCGGCTCCCTAACTGTGATAGAGCCAATTGTTGATAAGATATATGTATATGACATCAGAATACTGAGTGCTAACCTCCATACACGTAAGTTTGCAGCACAGCTCGTAAATTATCATTTTAACATGAACTTAGCAAAAATTCTATATTATTATTATTTTTTTAGAAAACATTTTAATGGTCAACGTTTTTAGACATGCAATTTTAATAAATGACAGAACCAGATTTTTAGAACGGATTTTCTTCTTTTGGCGTTTGATCGTTATCTACTTCTTTTAGACTTTTTGTTTATCTTTTTAGTACATAATTTAAAACATTAAAAATACAAGTTACAATGTAAGAAATTCATGTTAAGCAATCGTCAGTTGAAGGGAGAGAACTGCATTTAAGCATACAGACAACAAACATTTTTCATTTGAAGGGAGAAAACTGCATTTGAACATTTTAAAATACTACTCTGACCAGTGAGAAGCGTTAAAAGAAACACTATGGTAAATTGTAACTTTCTAGATGTTGGTATAATAATCATGTATCGTATGATGTGCTGAGGGAATGATACGTTGTAATACTACAGCGTAGTCTCTTACATATTGTCAGATATATTAATAAATAATGATCCTCTCGAGGTGTGTTACACTTAATAGAAGTATACAGGCCAATAGTTCTTCCTGGTCATTTGAACCAATAGATTTATAAATAGCTTTGAAAGTTTCGGTCTAAATTAAAATGCTTGATCCAGAAATTTAAAGAAATCGAAATTAAAAAATCAGTTGCCACAAGGCTGTTGGCCATCGACTAAGGATTTCATAGACACCGTTATAATGTAAACTAGAATCGTGAGACGATACTGGGCAGTGCGCATCCGGTTTCGTCCATGGGTGAAAAATGGCGTTTTCAATCCATACTGCGAAATTTACAGAACATAAAAATCGGCATATAAATGTTTTATATTCGGGAGTGAAAAGTAAATAACCATTTCACGTACAGTAGTGAAAAGTCATCTGATTAAAAAGTCGTTGTTTTTACTAATGTACATTTTATACCATTGGAAGTGGAATACGCCATGCAGTGTGCAATGAGGGAAATTTTGCCAGGACAGCGGCATTAGCCAGCTCTTATTTTCGATTTCCTACTGTCGAGGGGTTTTTAACGTGCACAGCCAATAGCGCACGGGACCTTGGTTTATTGTCCCATCCGAACGACTGGGCGCTTTTTCCATGTCAGCCCCTCCGACCTGCATCATTGAGAGGGTGAAACCGGGTTGAAAAATCCGAAGGCATGCGACCCATGCCGGAATTGAACCCTGGAAATTCAGCTTAGCGAGCAAGCGTCTAATTCACTGTGCCACCGCAGCTCCCTACATGATAGAGCCAATTCTAGATTTGTCAAATAAATGACATCAGAATACTGAGTGTTAACCTCCTTACATGAAAGTTCGCAACACAGTTCGTAATTTGTCATTATATCATAAACCTTGCAAAAAATTTATATTATTATTTTTTTAGAAAACATTTTAATGGTCAACGTTTTTAGACATGCAATTTGAATAAATGACAGAACCAGATTTTTAGAACGGATTTTCTTCTTTTGGCATTGGATCGTTATCTACTTCTTTTTGTTTATCTTTTTTAGTACATAATTTAAAACGTTAAACATGCAAGTTACAATGAAAGAAAGTCATGTTAAGCATGGTGCAATTGTCAGTTGAAGGGAGAGAACTGTATTTAAACATACAGACAACAAACATTTTTCAGTTGAAGGGAGAAAACTGCATTTGAACATTTTAAAATACTACTCTGACCAGTGAGAAGCGTTAAAAGAAACACTATGGTAAATTGTAACTTTCTAGATGTTGGTATTCTGACCATGAATCGTATGATGTGCTGAGGGAATAATGCGTTGTAATACAACAGCGCTGACTCTCACATGTTAATAGATATAGTATCTAAAGCTGTTTCTCTCGAGGTGTGATACACCTAATTGAAGATTAGAGGCAAATAATACTTCCTGGTCATTTGAACTAATAGAATTAGAAATATGAGCATTGAAAATTACAGTCTCAATTAAAATTCTTGTTCCAGAAATATAAAGAAATCGAAATTAAAAAATCAGTTGCATCCATCGACTAAGGATTTCATAGACACCGGTATTATGCAAATCAGATTATCCCCTGAGGTCCCATTTTGAGGTTTATAAAAATAAGTCACAACAACATGGCACCTGACATAGTACTTCCTGGTCGGATTTTATCATTTATATCTTTTCTGATGATCATTTCTAACATGATGCAAAAAGAAACTTTCAAATAATTCGGGAACTCCAGAAGTTAGAATTTCAAGTTTACAAACAAATGACGTCAAAACCGGAAGTGATATCAAAATTTCAGAAATATTGTTTTGTTCATTATCAAATTGTTTATCTACTTGTAAGTTTTCAGATCGATCGAAATCAAATTTCCAAAAAACACGCACTGTTACAATGAAAATTGGCGCAAAATTTGCAAGTTTTAAAAAGCGCAATTTTGATTCAAATATTTTGTGTTATATATCATTAGAAAGAGCAGATTTAGCATAGTAAATATGTCTAACAATTTGTGACGTATGTTTATTAGGTCACGTGACAAAGATCTTTAAAGTTAAAAATTCCAATTTTCAAATGGCGATAAAACCGGAAGTTAAAATCAGAAATCGGAAATGAATATATCATTTGGTAGATCTCGTTAAGGGCAATAACTTTTGTACAGGTCAAGAGGTCATCAAAGGTCAAGGTCACTAGATATGAGCCTTGAAAGTTTCGGTCATTACTGAAATTCTTTGTCCGGAAATAGAAAAAAGTTTAAATCGAAATTTAAAAATCCGCTGTCATAAGGTTGGTGGCAATCGACTAAGGATTTCATAGACACCAAAATTGTGCAAATCCGATTATCCCCTGAGGCCCCATTTTGAGTTTTATAAAAATTACTCACAACAACATGGCTCTTGACATATTACTTCCGGGTCAAATTTTATCATAATTATCTTTCATGATGACAGTTTCTAACATAATGCAAAAAGAAATTTTCAAATATCTTCAAAACTCCGGAAGTTGAAATTTCAAGTTTACAAGCAAATGACGTCAAAACCGGAAGTGATATCAAAATTTTGAAAACACATTTTTGTTCGCAATAACAATGTCTATATGCCTAGAAGTTTTCATAGTGATCGAAATAAAACTGTGGAAGTTGAAAAAAACGTCAAAAAATAGTTTCAAAATTCAGGGTCAAAAGTCAACAATTATAAGCTTTTAAGTGGTTATCGTGTAGAAAAGACACAACGGAAATAAACAAAAAAACATTCATCAAAATCGGTTGAAAATTGTTAGTTAAAATGATAAAAAACCGAAAATACACGTTTTGTCATACCTCATTTCCGGTTGGACAAAACTGCGTCATTTAACCTTTAAGCCACAATGAGCAGCAGTGTCGTGTCAGTTTGAGCGAGACAAGCTCCCTTAATACCGAAATAGCGAGACCAGAAAACGAAAAAAAAAAAAACTAGAGCCGTACCAAAACGGCACTGAGCAGTGCGTCATTCTGGAAATCTTTCATAAATTATAAGGCACTAACGAAATATTTATGAAAATATGCACACTAGAAAGTAAAATTTAGTGAGATATCCTACTATAGAAGAATAGTAGTTATTTGTGGTCTGAATGATTATAAGAATAACGATTAAAATAGTCAAAAAAATTCTTTTTATAAACAATGCATCTAAGGAGAAATTAACGTTTTGTATTACACTAAACTCATACCATAATAATTATATAAGTGTTGTTTTTTTTTCACAAAAGAAACACTAAGACCATAAACAATTTATTCAAGGAATCTACATTTTGTGATGTCGACTTAATCAATTCTATGTTTTGAAAACTTCTTATAACAGGAAGAATATACAGCAATCCATTCTGAAATTAAAAAAAAAAGAATAAGAAAATTTTTTAATGAAAAGAATATCGATGCTGTTGTTCGTTATACCTTTCAAATAGATCCACAAATATAATTTGTATTAAGCCGGGACTTAAACCTGGCCAGGATCTCAATATCATAAAGGTATCAAGCCTCTCCACCACGACAAGGTCACAGCAGAAGGAGAGGATTTTTTTTTATATATTTATCATCTAAAACTATCCTTGATTATCTATTTATTTCCAATTAATTTCACTATTTGTATTTATTTTAGAGTTATTCGTATTGCCTCATGGTAACTGTAATATGTCGGAACAATCTGAACTTCAACATGCGCTAAAGTAACACGACGACTTGTATACACGTGATCAATAATCGTTCCACCTTCAGTAGTAAAGTCTGTAATACGCTGTGAATATCCAAATTCATGAAAGCAGTTTCTAATAGAACAAAATCCTTCTAAAATATTTTGATTAAAATCGCCTATAATAATATAATTATGACCAGATTCTTGTAACTCCTGCAATAACTTTTCTAATTGTGGTATAAACAATTCTAATCCATATCTAGGTGGTCTGTAAATAACTACAACAGAAACATTTTTATTAGGAAGGTTGAAAGCAATATACTCCATATTTAAAAGACCTAAATTTAAAATATGACTATTCGTATTCGTCTTATAATACATTCCTACACCACCGTGTTCTTTTTCTTTTAGATATTTGAAAAAAGTACTATCATCATAACTATCAGAACGAGTTCTGTTATGGAAAAAGAAACCATCTAGTGTAATTCGAGCGTGATTCCTAATATTTTTTAACCAAGTTTCTGTCAAACAAATGATATTACATTTTAGAAATCTTTTATCATTTTTTATATCTTCAAGATGTGTAGTTAAGCCCTGAACATTAAACAAAATGATATTGAAATCTGTAGCATTTGGTTGTCTCTCAGGCTGTAAAAATCGTGGCATGGCATTAATTGCACTTTCTATCTTTTCATCACAATAAATAGCTTTTTCATCAAAATTCTGTATTGTCAGTCCTTGTAAAGTTTTAACTCGACTAAGTGCCACATAAGCCTGACCAGCTTGAAATATTCTATGCAATGATACTACACCTCTATCTAAACTCAAACCTTGAACCTTGTGAATTGTAACAGCATAAGCAAGACGTAAAGGAAATTGACGTCGAACATCACCTTTATAATTTATGTGAGTGCTTTCGTGTCTCTCAATTGCGATGCTACCTTGTTCAATATTTGATGGAAGACGGTTGACTGCAATATTTGCGCGAACGTTGGCATTGTCGAACTTAACATATATCTTAACTGGCTTATTATTTTGATCATTATCAATAAATGTTACGGTACCAAAACTTCCATTTGTCAATCCAGCAGAAACATCTAAATTTACTACTAACATAACTTTTGTTCCAATACCTATTTTCAACAATTCAACAAGAGGAGTGTCAGTTGCCTTTACACAATTATCTTTAAGCTTCATTGTCCCAGATCTAGCATCTTTAGAGTAGTCTAACGCATTGATATGAATGGAATTTGGACATTTTTTAGAAATCATGCTCGAATTATATGTTTCTACCTGCTCATTTGTAGAGTATATGTGCAAACAATCAACCTCCTCATTTGTTACTCTACTTTGTAACATTTCAATATCTGCGCTTAACATTTGTTCACTTTTCTTTCTTTTTCGAATCCGGTTTAAAACCTGTGCAAATGCCAAATCATCTCTTTGCCTCATGATTTCTGTTAATTCAACTAACTCGAAGTTTTCATTCCAAATATCTGGAACACTATCATAACATAAACTGGTAGCTTTAACTGGTTTTAATTGCCACATATCACCAAAGCAAATAACGCAAATATTTCCGAATAAATCATCGTAGCTAGTTCCTTTAATCTGAGCTAATCGTCCATGAATATAAGCTAACAACTTATGATCTACCATTGATATTTCATCAATAATCAAAATTTGTAGATTAGCATATTTACATCTAAGCGTGTTTATAGTGTCATGTCCTAGTGGTTGATACGGTATCCTGATACATTTTCTAATCGAGAAACTGCTGTGCAGAGTTCCACCTTGTATTTGATGTGCAGAAACTCCCGTCGGTGCTGTTAATAAGACTGTTACTTGATCTAAGCTATCTGAGGTTTTAGCAAATATACGTGATGCTTCATAATGAATGCATTTAATGAGATGGGATTTTCCGGTGCCAGCTGAACCTGTGATGAATAATCTAAGTGGGTCAGGGTTTTTACCGTGTACTTTATCTAAGCAATATTGACGAATGCCATAAAATACCCGAGTTTGAGTGTCATTTAAAGATCTCATCAATGGAATTGCATCAATTTTAGAAATTCCACTTATGTGAGTTTCTGAACGAATTCTATTGGTATCATTATTAGCAGGCATAATATCTGGTATTTGAGGTTCATGATCACTTTCCTCCTCGTCTTCATTTTCTTGTCTAAACCTTTCATGCTCTATTCTATCGAGTTCTGTTTCAGGTGCAATTTGTGCCCAGGCATCTTCCATATCGAAACATTTTGCAATAGTCTCTTCTATAGATTCAATATCAATATCTGTTTGAAAATTTTGTCTGTTTTCTTCAACAATGTCTTTTACACGCACGAGATTACCTGATAATTTGATCGATCCGCTTTTATAGAATTCTTCATGCGTGTTAAATTGAAGAGGTTTCAACTGTGTTTCAACTCGATACGGTAAAAAGAGCTGCAGGCTGCTTAAATAGTAATTGTCTGGGTCTTTGGTCTGAGAGAATCTTGCATAACGAATAATTGCTGGAGGGGTTCTTGATCGTTTTATAATAAAACCTAAATCATTTAGCAACTCAAAAGCTGGATTTTTATCAGAATCGACTTTCGGATTTTCAGACTTGTACATCAGTCTATATTCTGACCACAACTTAGCTATGCACATGTCATCAAATGGCTTTCCTTTGGGTCTGTTTAGATATCGTTCAACATGACCGATCATAAACATGTTACTGTCTGTTAACGTTCCTTCCTTTGCTCTACTCTGTAATACTTTAATAGGCCATGTTATTTTAACATTATTTTTTCCAGTTGGAATAAATTGAACACAACGAGAAAATTGCTTTAATGGCAAGCCCAAAACTCTCAAGGCACTTTCTGGTCCGGACACCTCTCTGGAATGTAAATATGCAGTTGAAATTTTACGCATGCATGCTTTAGCATCCAAGTTATTTTGTTTAGCCTCATTATATGTTTGGCGTAAAAACAATCCCATTTCTCTCTCTGCCTTGGTGATATATGAAACTACGTAAACTACACAGGCATAAGCATCTGTCACATATTGTATATCTAAATTAGCATTCCAGGCTCTTAACATATGAGGATTATATTGATTAATCCACGATTCATTTACACCTCTTTTAAGAACTACATACGTTTTATTCGTCAGTTTCTCACAAGCTTGCTCAAAAGTTTCTTGATTCATGTTTAAATGTTCATATAAAGCAGTCAGTGAACTATAACTTTTATCTGTAGAAGTTAATTCTTTCCAAATGGATTCAAGAATTGCCTTAGCGGTTTCGTTGGGCATATTATTTACCTTTCCATTGTCACGACTTCGCTGTACGTTTTCTGCGTCACTTTCAGCACCATCAGTAGTCATGTTGGTTTCTAAAGGACGGCAAATAAATGTTCTATTAGATGGAGGCTTTGGAAAATTGAATCGACATACTTTTTTGTTTTTGCGACAAGTTTGGGAATGTTTTGTACTATGTTTCTGTACATGGGTAACAATTTCGTGTAATTCAGGATCTATCTTTTCATCTGGCAGTTCACAAGAGATATATTTGTCAATAAATTCGGTAACTTTTTCATCTGAATCAACATCTAATTTTGGACTATCTAAAATGTACACAATGCCATGAATGTGAATAGCACCTCTTGCTTGGATTTCGGATCTAAAAAACCAGTCAGTAACTTTGCCAATAGGATTTGATGGGGACAACAGAAATTTCCTCAAAAACAATTTGAATCGCTGATCAAACAATCTAGCAATTGTGACAGGATTTGATCTCAAAAGTTCACGTTTCTGCATCCAATTCAAATCGCCAACTTTCACGTTTGACCCTTGTTGAAGTAAAATGGTACTTAAGAATGATTCAAAGCGTAATTCACTACAAGAAAATGAAACAAAATACGTTGGAGTGCCAAGCTGTCTGATCATTGCAAAGAGATCTTTCTGGGTTGCTTGCCAAAATGCTGGACTACCTCTACAATTTTTCATGAAAGCATAACCTGTATCAGATTTGAGAATGTTTTGTAGCGGTTCATCTTGTGTCAACATATCAGCCGTAATTCTATTTCCACCCATTCGGCCTTGTCTTAAAGCAATAGATGTACCGGATAATACTTGTTGCAATTCATAAATATATTGGGCATAAAATAAATATTCTGTACATGATGCAAAGCGAGTGTCTACGGACATTAATCGGTTCTTTAGATATTTACCTAATGTTATTCTCACATCTCTATTTTCAGAAAATGTATTTTTACCAGTTGGAAATAAATATGGAAAGGAACAGGCTTCGTTTGTTTTATCCATCAGAATTCTAACCGGTCTGTTATTTTCACCTGGAGAAATAGAAAATATTTTGTCAGAATTATTTAAAATATTCAACGAAATATCTACAGGCTGAAGACATGAACTACCCTGTGTGTCACAAGTATACCTTGCTATGTTTTCATCTATATCATCTAAATCACTGTCATCATTGTCATTATTGTTAGGTTCATCACAATTATTTTCTTCCGCTACCTGATGCTCATCTAAGATATCCTGTTCATTAACCCACTCACGATTTAATATTACGTCATGATAATGATTATTGTTCAATTGCAAGAAGTTCAATGCATTTTTAACATTATTTTTTGTGATCGTTTGAAATTCGTAATGACCTTTGTTCGACAGTCTTTTCTTAAGTTTCACTCGAATCAACTCATCGTCATTTTGGCACCTCGGTAAAACATTTGTCATTTGAGTTAAATTGCTTGGTACACAAATTGCTTCGCCAACTATTTTTTTATCATTTTGAGGTGACACCTTGACTAATTTCAAAAAAACTATATTTTTGGATATCAAGTGTTTTTCTAACAGATTTAGAGAATTTATTTCAGCTGGTATTGCACCGGGGTTCATATTATTTACAACGGATTCCGCTGGCATATTACCTTGCAATAGTTTTTTATTACATGTGAAACAGATCCACAAAGACTTATAGTTATCAGACCAAGAGCATATCTGAGAGCATTCGTCATTACAAACATGATAATAAGTTTTGGTTATACATCTCCTTGCCACCCTTTCAATTCGTTTGCTTTTCTTTTCAAAAAGTGTCTCTTGGCATAGTTTAACTTGGTTTTTGAATAACAATCTATTGCAAACACAACATACATAAATTGGACCTTGAGAACTATCTTTCTTAAATTGAGCCAAAGCTGTATCAACATTGCTCATTTCCCTTTTCTTAAGTTTTCGTTTATTTCTAATTGACTCTTTTGATTTCATTCTATATCTAATATTATTTTTAAAATTTAAATTACTTCTCTGTTTTATTTTATTTCTAAATATATCATTCTTCTGATACTTTACTTTTAATTTTCTCCTAAGTTCATTCAAATATTGTTGTGCTAATTTCCTTTTTAATTCATAAGCGTATTTCTGTTTCATAACTTCTGATAATCCGTTTATATATTTTAGTTTCAATTTAGGTCTTAAAATAGTTACATACTTTTCTTTCAATTCAGGTCTTAAAATAGTTTCGTACTTTTCTTTCATTTCGGGTTTTAAAATAGTTACATACTTTTCTTTCAATTCAGGTCTTAAAATCGTTTCATACTTTTCTTTTAATTCCGGTCTCAAAATCGTTTCATACTTTTCTTTCATTTCGGTTTTCAATTTCACTATATATTTCAGCTTTAATTTTGGTTTTCTTTTAATTTCATAGTGAGTTTTCAATTCTTTGTTAAATTTTATACATAAACGAAATCTTAAAAAATTTTCGTAAGCCTTTCTCCACTTCTTATTATATTGAATTTTTTCTTTCGTGGACTTTATAGCGGTTTTAAAGCCTTTGTGTTTTAATTGCCAATATTTCTTTTTAAGATAGCCTTTATTCTTTTTAGACTGATCATTGGAATATCGTTTACGTTT
Source organism: Lottia scabra (assembly GCA_029955415.1). Classification (NCBI taxonomy): domain Eukaryota; kingdom Metazoa; phylum Mollusca; class Gastropoda; family Lottiidae; genus Lottia; species Lottia scabra. The sequence continues at coordinate 20,124,602 of JARJEI010000001.1, forward strand.
CTTGGATGAAGTCCATTTGTGTCCTCTTTTGCGCTTCACGGGTTTCAATTTTTCTAATTTGAAAGATTGCATTTGTTGACTTTTGCTATCAACTCTTGTCACATCACTTACTATTCTTGTAACATCACTTACTATTTCGTAATGATTGCCATTCTTGTGGTTCAAATATACACCTTCTGTTTCATATTCTTCATTCATCTGCAAAATATGAAATCGTAACCACCTGTTATTGGAATACGTATATATATTAGTTTGAAACAAATGTGCTGCTGCAAAGATTTCAATTTCAGTGCTCCATGTTCCAGATATATTCATTTTTGAACGTTCAAGATAATCATCAACAGATATGTAATTAGGTTCTAGAAGGGGAGTAAATAGCGTAGGATTTGATCTTATATGTTGGACTACTGCTGAACGTATTTTTGGATGAAACTTTTCACTTGAAGTCAAAACGTACGACAACGATCGAAAGAAACAGTTGCCATCCCCTTTAATTTCTATAAACTTTGTAGGCATAGTCAGTGCACATACATCTACAGTAATTTTTGAGATGCGATCATTATTGATTAAATTGATCAATTGACAGATTCGTCGTTTACTTTCTAATTGGAGAGGTTTGAACAAAAAGGTACTGGTTTCCACTTGGGAAATAGCTACGTCCCCATCAATGCTCATGTTTGATTGTAAATCATTCGGATTTACCATACCAGTTTCTAAATCTGGATCCTTTACAGATAAATGCAAAAAAGATTCATTTTCTACGAAGCTTTCAAAAAGGACATTAATTCCAGTTATTTCAAACTGTTCTTGGGGTTTACAGCTCATAGACGTACTTAGATCTAAACAGTGATTGTATACTTCCATTATATTACTATATTCAATCAAAATACTGGTTCCATCTGCAATCATCATCCCATGTTCGTTCCTAGAATGCGAATCAAATACGAAATATCGGTTACCGTTTTTTATCACTGCGAAAGTGTTTAAATTAAACGTCACAAAACAGGCTTCATAGCTACTCAAACAAACATCTAGTGCTTCATCAAGAGATAGACCAAAATTATCAAATGTACCAATTAATCCAAATTGTGGCTCCTTGCTAACATCCAAATAAAAATGTTTATTTTCTATCTCTATATTCTCTAACAGTTCATTTATCAAAATGTACGGGTGTTTAATTCTTAACAACGTTTGCAGGTATGAATAATATTCGTCACCTAGAACCAAAATTCTGTCGAGGGTAGAGCCCGTCCATGACTTAACATCAATAATTTTGAAGTAAATAATTGCGACTAGCGAATTAGGTACACATTGTTTACCAGCATTCAACGGAAATCTATGTCTATCACCCTGATTTAGGTTTCCAAATAAACAAATGTTTTGGGGAGACAATTTTACACGGTTACAATTGGATAAGAATGTCTTCTGCTTTTTACGATTTTCAAATCTACTAACGTGAGCATTTTTCAATTTAGTAAGAGAATCATTCTCGAGTAAAGAAATATCTCCATTCTTTCTTTCATTTTCGGGTATCAATTTCTTTCGAGATTTTATTTTGTCCGTAGATTTGGCAATAGGCATAATACTTTCAGATGATGATTCATTCTTAAAGGATGGACTAGTTGGAGAAGGAATATCTATTTTCTGATTATCACCATTTTTGCTCTTTTTTTTAAAATTTGCCACTTTAGCTGCTTTAGATTTTTTAGGTCGACCCATGCTAAGCTAATCAGTATATCTCTGTAGGTGAACTAATCAGTATATCTCTGTAGGTGAACTAATCAATATATCTCTGTAGGTGAACTAATCAGTATATCTCTGTAGGTGAACTAATCAGTATATCTCTGTAGGTGAACTAATCAATATATCTCTGTAGGTGAACTAATCAATATATCTATGTAGGTGAACTAATCAATATATCTATGTAGGTGAACTAATCAGTATATCTATGTAGGTGAACTAATCTGTATTTCTATATACGTGAACTAATCGGTATCAATTCAATAGCCCTTCAGTACAATTCAGTTGCTCTTTAGTGTATATCAATAGTTCTTCAATCTATATTTTAGTTTGGTGGAGGCGTATTATAGTTCAACCAATGGATCCTCCTATATCCACAGTTAGCTAAATTATTACAATAGAGCGCCAATCTACTGCAAGACGTTAATTCTTAAGACAATGGACCGTCTAAATCCACTGAATGGTTGGAGGCGTATTTTAGTTCAACCAATGGATCCTCCTATATCCACAGTTAGCTAAATTATTACAACAGAGCGCCAATCTACTGCAAGACGTTAATTCTTAAGACAATAGACCGTCTAAATCCACTGAATGTTTGGAGGCGTATTCTAGTTCAACCAATGGATCCTCCTATATCCACAGTTAGCTAAATTATTACAACAGAGCGCCAATCTACTGCAAGACGTTAATTCTTAAGACAATGGACCGTCTAAATCCACTGAATGGTTGGAGGTGTTAAAAGTTCAAAACAATGGATCCTCCTATATCCACAGTTAGCTAAATTATTACAATAGAGCGCCAATCTACTGCAAGACGTTAATTCTTAAGACAATGGACCGTCTAAATCCACTGAATGGTCGGAGGCAAATACTCTAATTCTATGGATCCTCCAATATCCACTGAATAGCTAAATTCTTAAGACAATAGAGCGCCAATCTACTGAATTTGAGCCTATTATGCTTAGCGTAAATGAGTAGCTCACTCCCAAATTACAAGCAAGAGATTCTCTTCGTATCTTTAAAATCTGAAAAACAAAAATGAAAGATGATTTTAATAAACCTACAGCATAAATAAAACAAATCTTCTGAACTAGACTATAATTATGGATATATCTGAAATGTAAATGCAAGGTAGAACAGACCTGGAATGAATATAAACATTTCGTAACTACACTTTTTCTTCTTTTTTTTTGAGGGGGCGGGGTGGGGGGGGGAGCAAGAAGGCAGTGACTTGACATTGGGTCTTTTAAGACAATCCAAGTGCCACCGACTTCAGTACACGAATTAACTATATATATTTATATGGAATAAAAAAGGACAACGGCATAGCCCATCACACCAAGATGGAAAAATACATACATGTAGTTAAATGCACCTGGAATAAAAAAAAATCGTTTAGGACACCTCGAAAATGTTGACGCAAAGTAAAAATCCTCCTGGAAAAAACAATATTAGGCCAACATTGGTTAATCTATTTGCATGCATAAATGAATATAAATCAATTTTATTTAAAACTTGTGCTCGAAATATAAATAATGCCAAAAGATTTAGTCGGATAGCAGTAATTAAATTCAATCAGTTTACTTAAAGTGAAGAAATAATGCATTAAAAATTCAGTTAAAGTTGGGTTTCCTTATTTTAATTTATGAAATTGCAATTCTTGTATGAATTGAAAATGAATATCACTTATTAATATTAAAGGTCAAAGTTGTTTTTTTTTTATCCAGAGAGGAAATTCATTTTTAGTTAATACACTGCATGCAATAGTGAAAACTATTATGATCGAATATTTGACAGCATACATATGCAAGGAAACCCATCTTTCAGCTTAAAATCCAAATGAATCTGCAGCATTGGAAGTTGAACAGCTGCAGGACGATGGCCAAAAAAAATATTCATGTATCATAATTGGATTTCAAAAAAGCCAAATCAGAAGGAATGCAATTAATTATATGAAGTTTGAGGAAATTTTCCTTCATTATTTTTTAAATGAAATAGACCTAAAATATAAATGGACAATATACACCAATTTACGTAGGGGTTCATATAAAATATTGCTAAAATGCCCAAAGCATCCTGCATTTTTTTTCTTTAGTACTAAAAAAGTTCCTAATTTTTAGGTGATAGGTGGATTTCGTACTTTTACAAGATCAAAGCTATATAACCCTAAATTTTAATGTAATTCTTCATGATCCATGAGAATTAATGCAACCCTTAATATATCATATTTTCGATACAAGGACCCCAAACAATTATCATATATAATTGGAATATTACAGACGGACTGACGGATTTTTTGCTTTATATCCCCAGGTCGACATTTTCTCTGAAATCTTGCACACACAGTAGAAAAGGGACTCTTCAGATTAAAGATGTGTTCAGAGGTTTAGATGATTTGGTAGGGACTAAAAAACAATGTACCTCTTTTTATTGACCTTGCCCAGGCAAATTATCTATGCAACTTTCTAGGTTTGGCTATTAATCTTCATTTCCAAATGTGTCTTAGCGATTTGTCTGAAACGTGGCGGAGTGTGGTGCAGAGGGCGGCGGGGGATTGGGGTATTGAGCTCTTGCCATTGTCACGATATTTCTTGCAAATAAAAGGTATACTTTTTGGACCATGGAATCCATCCAGCTTGCACCACTCTAAGTAAATTATATCATAGTGTATACTGCATTAACGCTATTTCTCTTTGATTTCAATTGCCATTGAATCACCCAATTGTAAATAATAACACCACAATCATACATTGTTTTAATAATTTCACAATATAATTTGTTTAAATATGATGTCCTTTTAATTACTACCTATTCCAATTGAATTTGAAGGCCTGTTTAAATATTCACTAAAGATTAAGTCTTACTAAGATTACAAATATTAAAGGGCAGAGGGATTGGGGTATTGAGCTCTTGCCATTGTCACGATATTTCTTGCAAATAAAAGGTATACTTTTTTTTAGACCATAGATTCCACCCAGCTTGCACCACTCTAATTATATCATAATGTGTACTGCATTAACGCTATTTATAAGCTTTTCTCTCTTGATTTCAATTGCCATTGAATCGCCCAATTGTAAATAATAACACCACAATCATACATTGTTTTAATAATTTCACAATATAATTTGTTTAAATATGATGTCCTTTTAATTACTGCTATCCAATATTTTACTTATTTAAATTGAATTTGAAGGCTTGTTATTAAGATTAAAAATATTAAAACTTTTATGTTTTGGAAAACGCATATTCTGCTTAAATTTGGTATACCTGATAAAAAAATCTCGAATACATAAATCATATTACTCATAAGATCTAAAATCATTATTCCAAACAACAAAGATAAATATTACTATTAAAATAATTAGTTCTGTGAAACAGAATTTCAGATTGGTTATCCAGGTATCAAATATATATATATATAAACATATATTAGGTTCATAATTTGACAATTACAATCTTAAAATACGTACTTAAAATGGAGCACACCTGAAATACAAAATATAATTAAATTTTACAGATCAATTGTCAATACCATATCTATATATGGTGGCTGATAACGTCCTTTTTCGATCTTCGCACTTTTGCGTTATGAAGACAAAAAAAAAATGAAAAGCGAAGATGCGAAAATGCGAAGTTGTCTGGCTCAAAGCGGCCACTTCGCATCTTCGCGTCTTGAAATTATGAAAATTATAAAGTAGAAATGAAAAATGAAAAGCGAAGATGCGAAGGTTATTTGCTTCGCATCTTCGTATCTTCGCTTTTTGACTCAAGTAAAAAATGACAACGCGAAGATGCGAAGTGGCCGTTTTGAGCCAGACAACTTCGCATCTTCGCTTTTCATTTTTTTTGTCTTCATAACGCAAAAGTGCGAAGATCGAAAAAGGACGATATCAGCCACCATATCTATATATCAATTCCAAATGAAAACATTTTGAAAGAGCAAATCTGAATTTACCTAAGCAATGAAAGAAATAAGTGGAAATTCAACTAAGGTGTTCATTTTTCATAAGCATACAAAATAATATGTGGTCAAATCTTTTCTCTTTTAGAAACAATTTTTGACATGTCTAGTACTGATCCTACTGATTAATTCAAACACATTGGAAAACAATGTGCAAATAACTTACCACAGAATGTCTGAAAATATTCAATATATTTAAATCTGTACCAATTAGTTACTATCTGTACCAATTAGTGACTATCTGTACCAATTAGTGACTATCTGTACCAATTAGTGACTATCTGTACCAATTAGTTACTATCTGTACCAATTAGTTACTATCTGTACCAATTAGTTACTATCTGTACCAATTAGTGACTATCTGTACCAGTAAGTATTACAATATAGATAAACTCATCAACACTGAAATAAAATTGTTATAAATAGAATCAAAATAAATCAATTACATCAAATCCGAGCAAATATCTTTGTAATTTCATAATCAAAACAATCTAAACACTTTCATTTTCAAAAATAAGAGCTATAACAGATATATTACGATTTTGATTTTCAATAGGATTCATCATTGGTGATGAACAATTTCACCAAATTCTGTGAAGAATTGTTGAGTGTTCGTGAGCAATGGACTAACTAAAAGACATGGCAGATTTCACTATTCACAACACATTTCATGTGGGTGTCAACATAAGAACACAATGTACAACAGAATAACTAATAAATAATGCATACCTTCAAAGAAAATCTCTTATTTAATTTTTAATCTGAAATAAAATACAACTTTAAACTTTTAGAATCATTTAACATTACTGATGATTAAATAATTAATCAAATTATTAACTTCTTTTCGATATTTATTATATACATCTCATTTTCTGACGTCTGATATAGAACAAGTTCTTAATTATCTAAGGATAGAGAATATAACTAAAATGTAAAACGTAATGTTTAGTTTCCTGCTTTTTCTACAAAAGTCTATTCATGAAAAATATTTGAGTAAAACCTTTTCATATCTCATATGTCCTTGATTTAAATCCAAAGTTGTACAGGGTTTAATATCATACACATAATTCAAACACATTTCCAAATTTTATGGTCGTCATCATGAGCTTGTCGAAAAAATATAACATGTCTGTTTCTAATATTATCTCGGATATTTTTGCTTAAAGGGATAGTAAAGTGGTTTCCAAACTTTGTATGTGTATTGGGGACACTGATAGCATCAATTTGCACCATTCCAATTTCCATTCCGACGTCTGTGGTTCTTGCAATTCCACTAAAACTAACGCATTTATGACGTCACTAACAGTGATCCGCATAGATATCAATGGTAGCTTCCGGTAGATCACTATTAGTGACGTCATAAAACGCGTTAATTTTAATGGAATTGCAAGAACCACAGACGTCGGAATGGAAATTGGAATGGTGCAAATTGATGCTGTCAGTGGCCCCGATACACATACAAAGTTTAGAAAACCTCTTTACAATCCCTTTAAACATTTTATAAATATATCACTAAAATGTATTCACAACCATAATTTAAGTTGTCACTCGTAGATAGTCATATAGTTTTGCTGATTATAATTGCAAACTTTTGCTAGTAGTTATCTCCCGTAATGTTTTGACCTAATTAATACAGTAAACAAAAATAACTTTTGACAGTTTTTTCCCTTAATGTTAAATTTTATCAAACGAACTGCATTGAAAATTAAACTTGAAATTGATTTTGTGCCAGAAATCAGAAATAATAATATCATTGAGCAGCAGTGGCAGATGTGGCGTCAAGCAGGGTATGCTAACTCTTCTAGACACCTGATACCACTTTACATTATGAAATATTTATTCATTCATTGATATACTTCGTCACTAGCTGCTACCAATGTATTGTCAATGTGTTTACACGGATTTCGAGAATTGTTTGGCAGTTGAGATTGTTCGTGCAGAGGTTATTACTCAGAAATTCCTTTCAAAATATAAAACACAGAAAATCTATAAAAAAAAACTTAGTACATACCACAGAATGTGAAAAAAAAAGGTTTAATTGTTTCAACCACTCAATTCATGTGTATACAAAAAACTGTAAAGTTTTCAAAACTGAAATGCAAAATTTACATGTTGAAAATAAACTTTAATAATGCAAAATGCCATCTGACATGATGGTCTGTCCCTTCCGAGACTTTTTCGTGTCAAAATTAGCCTTTCGTACTATGGTGAAATTTGAATTGTCAAGATTGCTTACTATTTACAGTCAGTGATGTTTAATAACATGTCATTGTACAGTATGAGTACAAACCGTTTACATTTAACGACAAACAGGGAAAATGATCGTTAAATAGGTTATCCAATAGCAAACTAGTGGATATGGGTTTAATGCCACTCGTGAAAATATCACAAGCCAGGGGTGGATCCAGGATTTCGGAAAGGGGGGACGTATATGCAAAGTTTATCCGAGCGAAGCGAGGCGAAAAATTTTTAGACCTTTAATTGGCTTAAAAACATAGAATAAGTATCAATTGTACTAATTTAACGGTTTCTGACGTGGACCATGTATGTTTTATAGTAAACGTTAATGGGTAAGACATGTTTTATGTCGTAAGACAAAAAAAAGACGAAGTAAAGGGGGGGCGTACGCCCTCTACGCCCCCCCCCCTGGATCCGCCACTGCAAGCACTCATGGCATAAAAACCATATCCACTCGTAGCCATAGAATAACCTTTATGTATTTACTGAAAATTGGGCCAATTTATTGCATTCCAGTAAATACAATATAGCGTTGGCCATCGTAATATGCCCACTTTTGTAATGACAGCCGATTCATCCGGAAGGTTGACAAGAGTTGTCAGTAAATGAAAGATTCTGAGAGTGACCTTTTTTATATACATGTCAGGGGCGGATCCAGGATTTTGGAAAGGGGGGGCGTAGAAGTTAAATTTGAGGCGAGCGAAGGAGGCGAAATTTTTTTTGACCTTTACTTTGGCTTAAAAACATAGAATAAGTATAAATTGTACTAATTTAACGGTTTCTGACGTGGACCATGTTAACGAAATCTATAGACGTATTCATTGTACAGTCTAATTTAAAAAAAAAAAAAAAAAAAAAAGTAAAGGGGGGGCGTACGCCCTCTACGCCCCCCCCCCTGGATCCGCCACTGCATGTCACATGTCAAATTTCTGAATTGTGATAAGTCATTGAAATATGAACAAAACAGGGGCAATAACTATGTAATAAATAGTTTTTAAAATCGGCTAAAAACTCTAGCTTCTATCGCGTACACAAGTTAATTTTAACATTTGTTAACTAAGTCAAGGGCATGAACTCATAAACCGACGACTGGCATTGCGCCATTTTCGAACTCATCCCAGATATTATCAAGATGAATACACATACCCAGTTTCATTCGAATCGGATAAAAACTCTGGTGTCTATCGCGTACACAAGAAATTGCTGACAGTCATAAATATGGTTTGTTAAAGAGACGTTCGAATGACTTCCACAACACAGGGACCAGTAACAAATGCCTACTGTTTATTTAAAAAAAAAAATAAATAAAATTTTTTTTGATTAGTATAATATGATAAAGGGGACCAACGAATGCTGCAAGCAAAATGTAAACAAATGGAATAAAGTCGTTTTATTACGTGAAAACACTTCGTATCTGTACCATAAATGGCTTGTTGCTTGTAGCATTCGTTGGTCCCCTTTATCATATTATACTAGATCAATAATTTTTTTAATAAACAGTAGGCATTTGTTACTGGTCCCTGTGTCCCAATATACAACTTTCGTCAATATCTTCATTAGATTAAATTTTGTCTCAAAACAAAAGACATGCCAATTTGGGAATAGTGAAAAGCCGCCAGTTTGGTTATGTTTTACAAAAATAGTTTTGATACCATATTTTGTCCAACATGAGTTAGTTTCATTTTAGGCCTACATGATCATGATCATGATGTGTGTTTATATATTTTTTTTCGTCGCAGTAGAATTAAAATAGGCTAAAACTTACCTAGCTTCACAAATTTGAAATCATTCGACACGCTTTTAATAACAATGGACAATATTACTTTCACCCTTCTTTACTCCACGGCTAATATGATGTAAAGAAGAACGATCAACATATGCACGAGATTTAGTCATATCGCCCACTAGCCATTTCGGCTCAGTAGCATTGTATCAGTTTAAAGGCTATTTCGACACACATTTGTGCAAACGGTACCCGTAAAAATTACGCTGCCGAAGATTGCCAATTGACAAATGTCCACGCATTTCTAAATGAAATCTGAGATGGCAGAGAGCCAATGCTATGTAAACCTAAACTATCAAATTTAACATCAACAACCAATTAATTTACATTAATAAATCGACCTTATTGCGGACAAACACTCTCGCTGATATCAAATTCATTTCATGTTTATTTGCAAAACAGGACATGAGACAATTAGGTACATTACTATTGGACGGGAATAATAATGCTTAAGAGATAAATATTTGATACAGATGAATTAGATAAATATATAGGCCCTATAAAATACTATCCCAGGAAAAAAATGTATTATCAACTTTTTCATGATTTTTTGAGCATTCAATCTTAATAGTTGTATTTTCAAATTAATGGAAATTTTGTCGCATTTTGATTATTAAATTTAATGATCACCGGTTAAATTGATAGTAAAATTATGTAGTTAATACTCAACTCATATGTTTCTGATGATCTGATCATTAAGTTAATAATTCTACTAATAATTTAATGATACATTTTTTCTTTCCAGGGATAGGCCTACGGCTGACTGTAAATGTAATGTAGGCCCTATATATTTTGTAGAGAAATTTCCTAATTACTTTATTGAATTGTATAATTTTATAATATAATAGGAGCATGCTATAATGATATAATTAATGCCCCAAAACACACACACAGTTTCACACTTTGATGCCCTTGCTGGTCATGCGCAGATCGGAAACCGTGGATTAATAATCATATGGAAAGGTAAACTGACTGAATAGCTGGGAATTGCCCAGAATTGGTAATGGTGTTTCTGGGCGTCTTATTCCACAAATATTTCAGGGACCCCTCCCCCCCCCCCTTCTAAGTGTGATATAATAAAACAATATAGAAAGCGCTCATAACCTACTGGCACACAATAAAATTTAATAAAGATTAACAATAAAAATAGTAGTTCTCTCCCTTCAACTGTTTTGACGATAATTGTTAGCGTTATTTAATCAAATATGTTAGCGTTTTGGCGATGTTTTTTACTTCTTTTAGTATCGCCAAAACACAAGTTAATTACAGGTTGAAGGGAGAGCACTATCATTTAACCATTTAGACAACAAACATTTTTTTTTAGTTAATTAGCCAATAACGCCAAGACCGGTAGTAATATCGAAATTTTGAAAATAGATTTGAGTTCGCAATCAAAATGCTTAGCTACCCACAAGTTTTTAGAACATTCAAATAAAATTTGAAAAAACACACACAGTGACAATAGAACTTTGCACAAAATTTCCTAATATTATATCGCGCAATTTTCTTTAAAACATAAAGTGTTATATATCATTAAAAAGAATAGATTAGGCACAATAAGAATATATAAGAATTTGTGACGTATGAAAGTTAGGTCACGTGACAGAGCTATTTAAAGTTAAAAATCGCAAATTTCAAATGGCCATAGAACCGGAAGTAAACATCGGACAACTAAAATGGATACCTCAGTACATAGATCTGGTCAAGTGCAATAACCTTTGTTCAGGTCACAAAGTAAAAAAAGTTCAAGGTCACAAGTTACAATTCTTTGAAATTTTGGCAATTACATTAAAAAAAATATACCAGAAATAACAAAAAAGCAGCATCTTATATCAAAATCGAATCACGTACTTTTTGTGGCAATCGACTAGGCTGTCCAAAAATACTACAGTTACCAATTCCGCTCATAACCCCGAGGCCCAATTTTGAATTTCACAAAAGTTAGTCATATCAATATGGCGGTCGATCTTTTACATCTGGGTCAAATTTCATTGATTGATTGTTTATATAGCATCATTTTAAATATATTGCAAACAAAAAAATTCAAATAATTTCAAATTTCCGGAAGTTAGATTTTAAATTTAAAAAGCGAATAACGTCAAAACCGGAAGTGTTATCGAAATTTTGAAAACAGATTTGAGTTTGCAATCAAAATGTCTATCTATCTGTAAGTTTTCAGGACGATCAAAATAAAATTCGAAAAAAACACTCACAGTTGCAATGAAACTTTGCATAAAATTTTCAAATTTTAAATCGCGCAATTTTTATTAAAACATAAAGTGTTGTATATCACTGGAACGAGTAAAATAAGCACACTAATAATATATAAGAGTTTGTGACGTATGGTAGTTGGGTCACGTGACAGAGCAGTTTAAAATTAAAAATCGCAAATTTCAAATGGCAACAGAACCGGAAGTAAACATCTGACAACGAAAATGGATATTTCATTGGATAGATCTAGTCAAGGGCAATAACCGTTGTTCAGGTTGCAAGGTCAAAAAAGGTCAAGGTCACGAGTTACAAGTTTTTGAAATTTTCGCAATTACTTTAAACGTTATACCGGAAATAACAAAAAGGCAGTATTAAAAATCAAAAATCTAATCACGTACTTTTTTTGGCAATCGACTGGGCTGTCCTAAAATACTTCTATTACGAATTCCGCTCATAACCCTGAGGCCCCATTTTGAGTTTTACAAAAGTTGGTCATATCAATATGGCGGCTTATTTGTAAATTCCGGGTCAATTTTTTTTCATTTATTGTTTTCGAATTGTCATTGCAATCATATTTCCAAAAAAAAAATTCACATATCTTCGAAATTCCGGAAGTTGAAATCTAAAATTTTAAAAGCCATTTTCGTCAAAACCGGAAGTGATATCGAAATTTTGAAATTAGCATTATGTTCACAATCGAATTGCCTATATGCAGTTTTATTTTCATATTCATCGAATTAAAATTGTAGAATTTGAAAAAAATTTATAATTAAAACTAGAAAAAGTTATCGACAAAAGTAAAATTTTAAATTGCTTGAAGAAGCCGTATTGTAGACATTAGTTTAAAGAAATAACCTAAAAAAATCCGAGTCAAATCGGATGAAAAATAGAGCCGTGAAATGAAAAATTCTAAAATACGCCTTTTTGTCCTACGTCATTTCCGGTTGGACAAAAATGCATCAAATAACATTTAAAAAATTTAGTTTTTCGAGAAAATCAGGCAAGTCGCATCAGTGCATATGTGACATTAGCAGTTTTTGCTGGGCGCTCTGACCAGTATTTGAAGAAAAAAAAAAAAAAAAAACTAGATCCATAGGCTTTGCATGGTTCTGAGCAGTGCGTAACAGTTTTGGAATTACTTAAAAACTGTTTTTAAAAGGGTCTGTATTGGTATTATTTCTAGACAGAGAAAGCTACCACAACTAGCGAAACCTTGGATGTTACTTGTAAAGTCCAAAATCGCAAATTTGAATTGCTTACAAAACCGGAAGTATACATCGGACAACAAATATGAATACATAGTCGGATAGATCTCATCGAGGGCAAAAACTTTTGTTCAGGTCACAATGTCACCAAAGGTCAAGGTCAGGAGGTGTGAGTCTTGAAAGTTTTTGTAATTACTGAAAAAAATAAAACAGAAATGCAAGAAAGGCAAAACAGAAGATCAAAAATCGATTAACAATGCTATGAATGCAATCGACTGTAGTTTCCAAAAATATCAAAGTTACTAATTCCGCTCATAACCCTGAGGCCCCATTTTGAGTTTTACAAAAGTTAGTCATATCAATATGGCGGCCGATTTGTAACTTCCGGGTTAAATTTTTTTGTTTCAAATTGTTGATATACCATAATGTTAAATATTGCAAAAAACAAATTTCAAATATATTCAAAATTCCGGAAGTTGAAATTTCAAATTTACAACCCAATTACGTCAAAACCGGAAGTGGTATCAATTTTTCGAAAACAGATTTTGGATTGCAATCGAAATATCTTTCCATCTGTAAATTTTCAGATCGATTGAAATAAAATTTGAAAAAAACAAGCACAGTTACAATGGAAATTTGCACAAAATGTTCAAATTTTAAATCGTGCAATTTTTATTTAAGTGTATATTGTCGTACATCATTGGAAAGAGCAAATTACGCATAATATGATTGCTTAATCATTTTTGACGTATTTACGCTAGGTCACGTGACAGGATTGTTTAAAGTCAAAAATCACAAATTTCAATTGCCTATAAAACCGGAAGTATACATCGGATCACAAACATGAATACATCATTGGATAGATTTCATCAAGGGCAATAACTTTTGTTCAGGTACCAAGGTCATTAAAGGTCAAGGTCAAAAGATATGAGCCTTGAAAGTTTTAGTAATTGCATAAAAAATCAAAACGAAAATAAAAAACAAATTAAAATCAAAATCCAAAATTCGGCGCCTAGACTTTTTAAGCAATCGACTGTAGTTTCCAAAAATACTGAAGTTACGGATTGCGCCCATAACCCTGAGGCCCCATTTTTAATTTTATAAAAGTTACTCATATCAAAATATCGGATGATCTGTTGCTTCCGGGTCGGATTTTTTTATTTCAAATTGTTGTTATAACAAATTATAACACAATGAAAAAAACAAATTTGAAATATCTTCAAATTTCCGGAAGTTGGGATTTTAAATTTACAAGCTTATTACGTAAAAACCGGAAGTGGTATCAAAATTTTGAAAACTGCATTTTGTTTAGAATCAAAATGTCTATACACATGCAAATTTGCAGATCGAACAAAATAAAATTGTAGAAGTTGAAAAAAACGCAAAAATTAAAATTAAGAAAATAGTCAACTAAAAGTCAAAATTGGAGAAGTTTAAAACTTTTATTTAGTAGTGCACAGTTATAGAAAACAGTTGAAAACAGTTTGATAAAAATCGGATCAAAAATAGAGCTGTAAGATTGAAAAAACCAAAATTGTGTTTTTTGTTCTACCTCATTTCCGGTTTGTCAAAATGGCACCAATTTATATTTAAAAGTTCATGGTCAACAATTTATCGTAGGGAATTGAACAAATCTGTATGTGGCATGTTGCCTTCTTACTAAAATAGCGAGTGTAAAATTCGAAAAAAAAAAAAAAAATAGCCGTTTGCAAAACAATGCAGTGCGTTCGATTATCGAACGCACTGCAAAAAAAAAAACATTTTGAAAACAAAGCAGTGCGTTCGAAATCGAACGCACTGCAACTAGAGCCGTACCAAAACGGCGCTGGGCAGTGCGTCATCCTGGAAATTTTTCATAAGGCACTAAGACTATGGCAAATGTTATGAAAATATGAACATTAGAAAAGTTAAATCTAGTGAGATTTTCTTATTTTAAGGAATTAAAATAACTGTTTGTGGTCTGAATGCTTAAAAGATTAACGATTCGTTAGTTTTCGACTATAGTAAAAACTTTTCTTTGCTAGTCAAAATCAAAATATTTATCTACCCAAAGTTATCCTACCAAAGTTATCCTACCAAAGTTTTCAGAGCATTCGAATAAACTTTGAAAAAACACACACAGTTACAATGGAACTTTGCACAAAATTTTCAAAATTTTAATTGCGCAATTTTCATAAAGTGTTATATATCATTGGAAAAACAGATTAGACACAATAAGAATATATAAGAATTTCTGACGTATGTAAGTTAGGCCACGTGACAGAGCTGTTTAAAATTAAAAATCGCAAATTTCAAATGGTTATAGAACCTGAAGTAAACATTGGACAACTAAATTGGACATACCATTGGATATATCTAGTCAAGGGCAATAACCTTTCTTCAGGTCACAAGGTCAAAAAGGTCAAGGCCTAGATTTAAGTCTTTGAAATTTTGGAAATTACTAAAAACATTATACTGAGAAATAACAAGAAAGCAATATCGAATATCAAAAATCAAATTGCGTATTTTTTATGGCAATCGACTGAGCTGTCCAAAAATACTACAATCACGAAAATCGCTCATAACCCTGAGGCCCCATTTTGAGTTTTACAAAAGTTGGTCATATCAATATGGCAGCTGATTTATTACATCCGGGTCAGATTTTTTTAATTAATTATTTCTATAACATCATTTCTAATATATTGCCGACAAAAAATTTCAAATATCTTCAAAATTCCGGTTTGAGTTTTATAAAAATAAGTCACAACAACATGGCACCTGACATAGTACTTCCGGGTCGGATTTTATCATTTATATCTTTTCTGATGATCATTTCTAACATGATGCAAAAAGAAACTTTCAAATAATTCGGGAACTCCAGAAGTTAGAATTTCAAGTTAACAAACAAATGACGTCAAAACCGGAAGTGATATCAAAATTTCAGAAATATTGTTTTGTTCATAATCAAATTGTTCATCTACTTGTAAGTTTTCAGATCGATCGAAATCAAATTTCCAAAAAACACGCACAGTTACAATGAAAATTGGGGCAAAATTTGCAAGTTTTAAAAAGCGCAATTTTGATTCAAATATTTTGTGTTATATATCATTAGAAAGAGCAGACTTAGAAAAAAGTCTAAATCGAAATTCAAAAATCCGCTGTCATAAGGTTGGTGGCAATCGACTAAGGATTTCATAGACACAAAAATTGTGCAAATCCGATTATCCCCTGAGGCCCCATTTTGAGTTTTATAAAAATTACTCGCAACAACATGGCGCTTGACATATTACTTCCGGGTCAAATTTTATCATAATTATCTTTCAAGATGACAGTTTCTAACATAATGCAAAAAGAAATTTTCAAATATCTTCAAAACTCCGGAAGTTGAAATTTGAAATTTGCAAGCAAATGACGTCAAAACCGGAAGTGATATCAAAATTTTGAAAACAGATTTTTGTTCGCAATAACAATGTCTATATGCCTAGAAGTTTTCATAGTGATCGAAATAAAACTGTGGAAGTTGAAAAAAACGTCAAAAAATAGTTTCAAAATTCAGGGTCAAAAGTCAACAATTATAATTTTTTAAGTGGTTATCGTGTAGAAAAGACACAACGGAAATAAACAAAAAAATATTCATCAAAATCGGTTGAAAATTGTAAGTTAAAAAGATAAAAAACCGAAAATACACGCTTTGTCATACCTCATTTCCGGTTGAACAAAACTGCGTCATTTACCCTCTAAGCCACAAAGAGCAGCAGTTTATCGTGGGAAATCGTGTCAGATTGAGCGTGACAAGCTCCCTTCATACCGAAATAGCGAGACCAGAAAACGAAAAAAAAAAAAAAAAAAAAAAACTAGAACCGTGCGACGGTACCGAGCAGTGCGCATCCGGTTTCGTCCATGGGTGAAAAGTTACATTTTCAATCCATATTGCGAAATTTACAGAACATAAAAATCGGCATATAAATTGTTTATATTCGAGAGTGAAAAGTGGAACGACCGAAAAGAATCGATTTCCAACAGTCGAGGGGTTTTTAACGTGCACAGCCAATAGCGCACAGGCCTTGGTTTATTGTCCCATTCGAACGACTGGGCGCTTTTTCCATGTCAGCCCCTCCGACTTGCATCATTGAAAGGGTGAAACCGGGTTGAACAATCCGAAGGCATCATCTCGACCCATGCCGAGATTAAACCCTGGACCTTCAGCGAGCAAAAGTCTAACTCACTGTGCCACCGCGGCTCCCTAAATGTGATAGAGCCAATTCTTGATAAGATATATGTATTTCATATCAGATTACTGAGTGCTAACCTCCATACACGTAAGTTCGCAGCACAGCTCGTAAATTATCATTTTAACATGAATTTAGCAAAAGTTCTATATTATTATTTTTTTAGAAAACATTTTAATGGTCAACGTTTTTAGACATGCAATTTTAATAAATGACAGAACCAGATTTTTAGAACGGATTTTCTTCTTTTGGCGTTGAATCGTTATCTACTTCTTTTAGACGTTTTGTTTATCTTTTTTAGTACACAATTTAAAACGTTAAAAATACAAGTTACAATGTAAGAAAGTCATGTTACGCAATTGTCAGTTGAAGGGAGAGAACTGCATTTAAACATACAGACAACAAACATTTTTCAGTTGAAGGGAGAAAACTGCATTTAAATATTACTCTAAACATTGACCAGTGAGAAGCGTTAAAAGAAACAATATGCGGTAAATTGCAACTTTCTGGATGTTGGCATTCTGATTAAGAATCGTATGATGTGATGAGGGAATGATACGTAGTAATCCAACGACGCGGACTCTCACATGTTGACAGATATAGTAACAAATAATGATCCTCACGAGGAGTGTTACACCTTGTAGATTACAGGCTAATAATACTTCCTGGTCATTTGAACTATTAGGTTAAGAAATATGAGCCTTGAAAGTTTCAGTCTATACTAAAATTCTTGTTCCAGAAATATAAAGAAATCGAAAATAAAAAATAAGTTGACACAAGGTTGTTGGCCATCGACTAAGGATTTCATAGACAGCGATATTATGCAAATCAGATAATCCCCATTTTTATAAATTTAAGTTACAACAACATGGCACCTGACATAGTACTACCGGGTCGGATTTTATCATTATATCTTTTCTGGTGATCATTTCTAACATGATGCAAAAAGAAACTTTCAAATAATTCGGGAACTCCAGAAGTTATAATTTCAAGTTTACAAACAAAACCGGAAGTGATATCAAATTTCAGAAATATTGTTTTGTTCATTATCAAATTGTTTATCTACTTGTAAGTTTTCAGATCGATCAAAATCAAATTTCCGAAAAACACGCACAGTTACAATGAAAATTGGCACAAAATTTGCAAGTTTTAAAAAGCGCAATTTTGATTCAAATATTTTGTGTTATATATCATTTGAAAGAGCAGATTTAGCATAGTAAATATGTCTAAAAATTTGTGACGTATGTTAATTAGGTCACGTGACAAAACTCTTTCAAGTTAAAAATTACAATTTTGAATTGGCGATAAAACCGGAAGTTAACATCAGAAATCGGAAATGAATATATCATTTGATAGATCTCGTTAAGGGCAATAACTTTTGTACAGGTCAAAGGGTTATCAAAGGTCAAGGTCACTAGATATGAGCCTTGAAAGTTTCGGTCATTACTGAAATTCTTTGTCCGGAAATAGAAAAAAGTCTAAATCGAAATTCAAAAATCCGCTGTCATAAGGTTGGTGGCAATCGACTAAGGATTTCATAGACACCAAAATTGTGCAAATCCGATTATCCCCTGAGGCCCCATTTTGAGTTTTATAAAAATTACTCAAAACAACATGACGCCTGACATATTACTTCCGGGTCAAATTTTATCATAAATATCTTTCATGATGACAGTTTCTAACATAATGCAAATAGAAATTTTTAAATATCTTCAAAACTCCGGAAGTTGAAATTTGAAGTTTACAAGCAAATGACGTCAAAACCGGAAGAGATATCAAAATTTTGAAAACACAGTTTTGTTCGCAATAACCCTGTCTATATGCCTAGAAGTTTTCATAGCGATGGAAATAAAACTGTGGAAGTTGAAAAAAACGTGAAAAAAAAGTTTCAAAATTCAGGGTCAAAAGTAAAAAATTATAAGTTTTAAAGTGGTCATCGTGTAGAAAAGACATAACCAAAATAAACAAAAAAAAAATCCATCGAAATCAGTTCATAATTGTAGGTATAAATGATAAGAAACCGAAAATACACGGTTTGTCATACCTCATTTCCGGTTTGACAAAACTGCGTCATTTAACATTTAAGCCACAATGAGCAGCATTTTAGCGAGGGAAATCGTGTCAGATTGAGCGTGACAAGTTCCCTTCATACCGAAATAGCGAGACAAGAAAACGAAAAAAAAAAAGAATAGTCAATTGCAAAATAATGCAGTGCGTTCGAGAATCGAACGCACTGCAAAAAAAAAAAAAATATTCAATTGCAAAACAATGCAGTGCGTTCGAGAATCGAACGCACTGCAAAAAAAAAAAAAAAATAGTCAATTGCAAAACAATGCAGTGCGTTCGAGAATCGAACGCACTGCAATTAGATTATCCCCTGAGGTCCCATTTTGAGTTTTATAAAAATTAGTCACAACAACATGGCACCTGACATAGTACTTCCGGGTCGGATTTTATCTATATCTTTTCTGATGACTATTTCTAACATGATGCAAAAAGAAACTTTCAAATAATTCGGGCACTCCAGAAGTTAGAATTTCAAGTTTACAAACAAATGACGTCAAAACCGGAAGTGATATCAAAGTTTCAGAAATATTGTTTTGTTCATTATCAAATTGTTTATCTACTTGTAAGTTTTCAGATCGATCAAAATCAAATTTCCAAAAAACACGCACAGTTACAATGAAAATTGGCACAAAATTTGCAAGTTTTAAAAAGCGCAAATTTGATTCAAATATTTTGTGTTATATACCATTTGAAAGAGCAGATATAGCATAGTAAATATGTCTAAAAATTTGTGACGTATGTTTATTAGGTCACGTGACAAAGCTCTTTAAAGTTAAAAATTACAATTTTCAAATGGCCATAAAACCGGAAGTTAACATCAGAAATCGGAAATGAATATATCGTTTGATAGATCTCGTTAAGGGCAATAACTTTTGTACAGGTCAAAAGGTCATCAAAGGTCAAGGTCACTAGATATGAGCCTTGAAAGTTTCTGTCATTACTGAAATTCTTTGTCCGGAAATAGAAAAAAGTCTAAATCGAAATTAAAAAATTCGCTGTCATAAGGTTGGTGGCAATCGACTAAGGATTTCATAGACACCAAAATTGTGCAAATCCGAATATCCCCTGAGGCCCCATTTTGAGTTTTATAAAAATAAGTCACATCAACATGGCGTCTGACATATTGCTTCCGGGTCAAATTTTATTATAAATATCTTTAATGATGACAAATTCTAACATAATGCAAAAAAGAAATTTCAAATATCTCCTAAACTCCGG
The DNA here is from genome assembly GCA_029955415.1 of Lottia scabra. NCBI lineage: Eukaryota > Metazoa > Mollusca > Gastropoda > Lottiidae > Lottia > Lottia scabra. The sequence continues at coordinate 20,145,232 of JARJEI010000001.1, forward strand.
AAGTTAAAATTTCAAGTTTACAAGCAAATGACGTCAAAACCGGAAGTGATATAAAAATTTTGAAAACACAGTTTTGTTCGCAATAACAATGTCTATATGCCTAGAAGTTTTCATAGCGATCGAAATAAAGTTGTGAAAGTTGAAAAAAAGCGTTAAAAAAGAGTTGCAAAATTCAGCGTCAAAAATCAAAAACTATAAGTTTTTTAGTGGTTATCGTGTAGAAAAAATATAACTGAAATAAACCAAACAAATTCCATCGAAATCGGTTGAAAATTGTAGGTTAAATGGATAAAAAACCGAAAATAGACGTTTTGTGATACCTCATTTCCGGTTAGACAAAACTGCGTCATTTAACATTTAAGCCACAATGAGCAGCAAATTATCGTGGGAAATCGTGTCAGATTTAGTGTGACAAGCTTCCTTCATGCCGAAATAGCGAGACCAGAAAACGAAAAAAAAAAAAAAAGAATAAGAATAGTCATTTGCAAAACAATGCAGTGCGTTCGAAGAATCGAACGCACTGCAAAAAAAATAGTCAATTGCAAAACAATGCAGTGCGTTCGAGAATCGAACGCACTGCAATTACTCATTTCAAGATGGCGGCTGATATGAAATATCTGGGTCAAATTTTATCATTTCATATTTTGTCAATGATTATTTCTAGCACATTGCAAAAAGATTTTTTTGAATATTTTCATTATTCCGGAAGTTAAAATTTCAACTTTGCAAGCGAATGACATCAAAACCGGAAGTGATATTTTTTTTTTTGATGATGTCATTTTGTTCGCCATCAAAATATCTATGTACCTGTAAGTTTTCATATCGAACGCACTGCAATTACTCATTTCAAGATGGCGGCTGATATGAAATATCTGGGTCAAATTTTATCATTTCATATTTTGTCAATGATTATTTCTAGCACATTGCAAAAAGATTTTTTTGAATATTTTCATTATTCCGGAAGTTAAAATTTCAACTTTGCAAGCGAATGACATCAAAACCGGAAGTGATATTTTTTTTTTGATGATGTCATTTTGTTCGCCATCAAAATATCTATGTACCTGTAAGTTTTCATATTGATACAAAAAAAATTGCAAAAGTTGTGAACAAATGGTCAAAAAAGTGCTTCAAAAAGTCAGCAACAAAGTTCTCAAAATGTATATTTTTAAAGTCTTACCTTGTAGACAAACGTTTAAAGAAATTAACAAAATAGGTTCCATCAAAATCGGTTGAAAAACAGAGGTAAAAATGGTAAAAAACATAATATATATTTTTCCGTCATATGACATTTCCGGTTAGACAAAAACCGTCATTTTACATTCACGCAACACCGAGCAGTTAGTTATAGTAGGAAAACATGCGAGATAATGTGTTGCATGCTCCCTTCATACCGAATTAGCGTGACCAGAAGTAGACAAAAAAAACAAAAAACAGTCATTATGAAAACAAAGCAGTGCGTTCGCTAGAACGCACTGCAATAACAGTGGGGAAACCCGTGGGATAACTCAGGGGTTCACCCGAACGCAAGTAAAGCATAGTACGGAACAATATTAAAAAATGTCTGCTGACGATATTTTGTATGAAATAAGTCAAAGGATATGTAGAGTTGCAGGCAGCTTAGAATCCGGTCAATCGTTACATGATTCAAAACATCAACTCGAATCGGTCTGTAATATTTTGATGACAATTGATCTTGTATAAGTATGCCATTGCTGAAGTGTAGAACAGGCTATGTATGATGAAATCTTAACTGCGCAAAATTACCCTGTTTTACCTGTTTGAATCATGTAACGATTGACCGGATTTCCCTTTTCAGTCTCATGTTTGGTGGTATTCTTCATAGGCGTACGGGAGGTTTTGAAACTGGGGGTGCGGGAGAGATTTGTGCCCGAATCTCGGACTCTGTCCGAATTCTACTGAACGCGACTACGAGAAGCGCTGAAGGCAGGGGGGGGGGGGGGGGGGTGGGGGGGCGGAAGGTCCTCCCCTAGAAAATTTTGAAAATCTACATTCAATCTGTTGCATTCTGACTTCTGAGACATAATTGTGGTTGATTATTGGGCGAGAGGGATGAGAAAAAAACATGAAATATGCTCACAATGTCGGAATTCATGCACAAAAGTGATCATGAAGGGTTACTAATTTGATACTCCATGAGAATATTCATCAAAAACGATTTCATATCCATTCACAAAATTCAACAAGATTTTATTGGAATATTGCATGAAATAAGTGAATTTCTGATGACTTTCAGAAATTCATAATCGTATGAATATGATTGGGATCTGATGTTTTGGGATTAGTTTTCCTCCAAAATTCTTTTTGATGACGAATTCGGATTGATGACGGAATTTTATTATGGTTTCATACCAAAACTACCGAAATACTCATATTGATAAATTATCATAGACAATACACTGGCCAAGTGAACTGTTATTTCGCGAGCTAAATCGGTGCTTGATGATGACCTTGACGATGCCCGGTGATCAAATCCAAAACCTCCATGAAAAGTGCCCGAACAACCAAGGTAAATATCACCAGCCCACAAGGCTTCCACACGAATATCTCGATAGTCGGGTATTTTGCTTCAATAGACATTTTTCAATTTAGAAAGGAGATTTTACAATTGACAATATACTTCTGTTATTAATCAAATATGCTGGTGGTTTATCAACAAAGTTTTTTGGCAAATGCTAAATGAATTAATTGAAAAGACATTAGTTAAGTTACATGTGAATAAAGGCATTTGATTTTAACATTTCAATCATTATGTTGTATGTATTATAAGTATTAGGTATTAAGATATTTGACATTTGTCTTTGAATTAGTGAATTAGACAAATCCGTAGAGAATTGATTAATGGCGTAAATTGAAGATACCCGTCAATATTCTGATAGGCCTCCTGATAGGAATACTAGCACGTATAGAGAAGAGCCTGATTTTAGAAGAAAATCGCCAGACGAACAATGGTATAGAAACCGTGCTAGGTCCAGGCAAAACCCCAGCTATGACTCTGATAAACAACAGTCTCGTAATACATACAGGCGAGATAGACGTGATGACAGTTACCAACGAAGACGTATACGAGGTGATGACAACTATAATCACAGAACTGAAGATCGAACATCGAGAAGAGATGACAGACAAGATAGACGCCGTACTGACTTCAGGAGTAGCCCTCAGGGTAACTTTCAGAATAGATATCAATCAGAAAAACGCCAATTCCGCGAAGATTTCTCTAGAAACAGACAACAATCACCAAGACGTCAACGCTATTCACCGAGATTTAATCGTCGAGACCCCCATCATACCGGAGAGTTTGTTTTAGAGACGACGTTTGTTTTAATTGTCAAGGATTTTGTCATTTTGCGAACCAATGTCCTACTCCGTCAAACCAGTCATTTCCTGTGAACAGTGGCCGTAACAATATTCCTCTATACATTCACCAGTCATTCCATTCATTTCGGATCCAATACGTGTAGCAATTAAACTTGGAAGTCAACGGATACAATCATTTCAAGATGGTGGAGCAGATGTATCTCTTATGAATAAATGATTTTATGACAGATTACCTTCTTCTTGCAAACTAGATTTCAAACCAGACAATGCTAACATTAATTCAGCAAATGCTACGATATTTAAATTATATGGTATGGCTACAATAGCGTATGATTTCCATGAACTACAAGATGTTCACCCTTTATGTTGTAGACAGTTTAACTGAACGATATTTATTGGGTAGAGACTTTCTTGTGAAAAACAACATTTCAATTGATTATGCCAAACGTCAAGTTATCATACATTGCCCAAATCAAGGTGTTATTTCTGTACCAGTAACAACTGTTTCAAGAGTAGCTCTCAGTAGCAATGTCGACATGCAACCCAGTGAACAATTAATTTTACCAGTGACTGTAAATACGAATAAGCAGATAACATACGATGTTATTCTTGAACCTAACTGTAATGGAGAAAACAAACATTATGATTGCTAGAACTCTAACCAATGTCAAAAACAAAACAGCCACACTTATGATGGTGAACATGGGAGATGACCAAATATCACTACATTAAGATGAACCAATAGCATGGGCTTGTACCATTGATCAAATCGAAAATGTATCTGAAGGATTAGTTTCTCATCAGACCATGCATTCAACCAAACAACATATTTCAAATACAGAGACAAATTTTGAAACATCTTCAATGGTTAATAATACAAACACTCTTACAGAAAACCAGTGTAATCAACTTAAAGAATTACTTACAGAATATCAGGATATATTTATGGAACCTTGTAAACGACTGGGATATTCTGAGAAAACATTTCATACGATTGACATGGGTGACAGTCGTCCCATTTCAGTTCCTGTAAGAAGAATTCCATTTCATTTACGAGATGACGTGTCGCGGCAAATTCAGGATATGAAACAATTTCCCAATTGTTCTTGCCAGAAAACCAGATTCAACATTTCGCATTTGTATAGACTTTCGCAAACTTAATAAAGTAACTCGTAGAGACGATTACCCGCTACCTCGAGTGGATCAAACTTTGGATAGTCGAGCGTTCCAATAAAGTAATCGTTGTCTGCAATGGTTAAACTAAAGGTAAAATAGTTGAATAGGACAAATATATTCCTCTCATTTGTTTAGCTTACAATTCAACAAAACATGCAACCACAAAACATGTCCCTGCAATGCTTGTTTATGGAAGGATTCCGAGAACTTCTATTGATGTTTTATTTGGAACAAATACACCCACAAATCCCGAAACCATTGACTCTTATGCACAAAATTTGAGAGATCGTTTAAAAGTTGTTTTTGAAGAAGTGAATAGGGATACTAAATTAGCAGCTGAACGACAAAAGATTTGGTTTGATAGAAAAGTAAGAGGAGAAGCCTATAATTTGGGAGATCAAGTATATTTGCGTAGAATGGTTTACAATGAAGGAGAATCAAAGAACTTTGCTGATAGATGGAAAGGCCCATATGAAGTAATCAGTGTTTTAGGCGATGTCACTTACGAAATACTAGATCCCAAGTCTAATCATAAAGTTGTAATTCACTTCAAACACTTAAAACCAGCTAATATTCGTGATGCTAAACAAAATGATCTAAAATCCACCAAAGTACCGTACCTAAAACCGTATCCATATTAAAACCTTCTGTAGATGCTGAACATACCATCAATCCGAGACGTTCTTCCAGAATACCAAAACCTAAAGTACGTTTTGACCCATCGACTTATTAGGTGTTTCATAGGGGGCAGGGGATGTCATTTAAATTTAATTTAATGAAAAGTAATAATCAAAGAAAGGTTATAGCATATTTGTTTTGAATAATATATTTATTTTACTGTACTATATATTACATTATGTTGATTTGAATTCGAAATGTCAGGAGAAATTTAATCTTAGGGGGGAGGTGTGACAAACCTTATTTGGTATGTCTATTAGGTATTAGAGAGGTGTGTGTATGAATAGGAGAGTGAGTGATGGGGTAAGAGAGTCTGGTTAGTGATGGCGGAATAAACATGTTAATTAAAAAGGAAATCTCTTATTTTCCATCGACGAGAGGTCTCCACAATGATGAAGATCGAATACACTGTTCATTCCTGATCGGCAAGTCACGCCTTACTCAAATGAAGAAGGTAACGATACCAAGATTAGAGTTGTCTGCAGCCACAGTCTCGGTTAGACTCGACAAGATGATGAGGCAAGAACTTGATCTTCCTATTGAAAAATCTGTATTTTGGGTAGATAGCAACTCTGTGTTGAAACATCAAGAACCAAACAAGAAGATTCCTTACGTTTGTCGCCAACCGTGTTGCCACAATAAGAGAAGGTTCAGATCCATCAAACTGGTACTACGTAGATACAACTCAGAATCCTGGTGACGATAGTTCAAGAGGACTTACTGCATACTGCATCAGAGTTAATCAAGAACCAACGATGGATACTGGGGCCGGGTTTCCTTATATTACCCGAAGAGAATTGGCCAACACAAATAGATTATGAAGATAAATTATCATTCGACGATCCTGAAGTCAAGATAGAGAAGAAATGTAACCTAATCTAAGAAAATCAATTAGATACCGTCAATAGAATATTCAACAAATGCTCTTCATGGTTTCAACTTAAAGGGGCACAGGCTTCATTTTTGCGGGTCGATTTGGATAAGTCTCAGAAACGGGGACTTTTTTAGCTCAGCAATTTAGTACTGGTTATCACAACTCACCATTGACATTTGAGCCTTCAAATCCATGTGCATCCATAATTATTAGCATTTGAAAGTTATAATGCCATACTACACATTACCGATACTATGCAATATATAGAAAAGTCATCTATAGAAATAGAAGGAGAAATGTCTAATTTAAGGTATATTTGAAGGAAATACGCAATATTCGTGCATTTCTAGTGCTTCTGAATGATACTTAAATATATTCAAGACCCAAATCAACCAATAAAAATGAAGACTGGTCCCCTTTAAGAGATGTATAGCATAATATATTCTAAGATATTAACAAGAAGAAGGGAGATAATCCACTACCAAATGGTAAAGATAAGACTAAACACCAGATTCAACCTTTGACTGTATTAGAAGTAAGATTTGCAGAGAAAGAAATATTGAAGTATGTACAGAAAGAGTGTTTTCCAGAAAAATTACTGGCTTTGAAACAAGATGAACCTATGAGAGTCAAGAAATCAAGTTCGATTGTAAAACTGGATCCTATTTACATGAATGATCTGATACGAGTAGGTGGAAGATTACGTAATTCTTCATTGTCAACAAACTCTAAGCATCCAGTTATACTGCCCAAGAATCACCATATCATTCAGTACATTAATAATAAGACATCATCACTAATTAACTGGACATTCAGGCAGAGAATATGTTTTGTCAGAAATACGAAGAAAATACTGGATTCTGAAAGCCAACTCTGCTGTTCGACACTATGGCGGGGGAAAGCGGCAAAAATCTAATGCTATGTAGAAATGTCTAATTCAAAACGCAAATGTAACATAATGCAATACCAAACACCTAAAACGTCTAATGCAAAAGACAAAGTACAAGAAACCTCTAATACATAATACATCTAACTTCTTATGCATTATTGATTTTACAATGTGAAACACTGTGAAGCATTGGATGACATATCTCGATAAACTTACTTACATTTCTACATTGCAATATATTTATTTGGGTCATTGGGTCAATGTCAAGGCCGTAGTATTTGGCTGTGTTTGGTTACTGTCTTCCCGTTGAGCTACCGTTATCAAAGTTGGCAGATATGTCCTATTATGCATCCTGAATATTCATTGACAATTCTGAAGCTTTATTCCTTCTTCTTTGTGGCCGTAGGAAGCAAATAAAAACTAGAACCATGAATGGTACCATGCAGTGCGCATCCGGTTTCGTCCATTGGTGAAAAGTGACATCTTTCAATCCATGATGTCAGGTTTACAGAAGAAAGCTTGTTTTACATTAAAATGCAGAAGGTACAAAATTTTAAAACGCAAAATTTTGAATTCGGTAGTTAAAAGTAGAAAAACCAGTTCACACACGGTAGTCAAAAGTGAAATAAACATTTCATGTTCGGTAGTAAAAAGTCATCTGATTAAAAAAAAGGCGTAATCACAGTTTGATATACATCAGTGGAAAACGCATATCACAAAATTTCTAAGATTTGTAAATAAGTTCTAAAATGCAAGAAAGGACACATGAAAGAGCCAAATCTCAATTTAGAAACGGACTGCACAGTATTCATACTTCATAGTTTGAAATACAGATCGAATTTTATCAATACATATTTCATTCAAAGAAAACATATCTTAATGTTTCTTTTAAACAGTTACAATGTAAAAAAAAGGTACATTAATGATAACGTATCGCCCAAACGCAAGTTAATGGGAGAGGACGATCGCCCAAACGCAGCTTTATGTCAAAATGTAGTACTCTCCCTTCAACTGAAATTTGAATTTAATATTTTACAAGCAGCTGGAATAACTAATTTTCAAAATTCCAAAGGCGCTATTTTGATTTTAAAATATTGTGTTGTAAATAATTGATAAGTAGATTTAGCATAATTAGATTTTGAAAGAATTTGTGACGTACATGAATTAGGTCACGTGTCAGAGCTCTTTAAAGCTAAAAACTGCAATTTTCAAATGGATATAAAACCGGAAGTAAACATCGGAAAACCTAAATGAAAGTATCCGTGCATAGGTAACATTAATGTCAATGAATTTTTTCAGGTCACATGGTCACCGAAGGTCAAGGTCACGAGATATAAGCCTTTAAAATTTTGACAATCACTGATTTATTTTAACCGGAAATTAAAATGAATCAGAATTGAAATTCAAAAATCGGCATCTCATGTTTTGGTAGCAATTGACTGTAGATTCCATACACATCTTAATTATGCAAATTCTATAACACCATGAGGCCCATTTTGCCTTTTATAAAAATGTACCATTTCAAGATGACGATTGATCTGTTACATCCGGGTCAAATTTTATCAATTGCATACTATTGTGTCTACATTACAAACATACTGCAAAAAGAATTTTTCGAATATCATCAAAATTCCGGAAGTTGAAATTTCGACTTTGAGAGCCAATAACTTCAAAACTGGAAGTGATATCAAAATTTTGAAAACATATTTTTGTTCGCCATCAAAATGTCCATCTACCTGTAAGTTTTCAGAACGATCGAAATAAAAATTGAAAAAAACACGCACAGTTTCAATGGAAATTGACACAAATTTTTCAAACTTTAAAAGGCGGAATTTTGATTCAAATATATTGTGTCGCATATCATTGGAAAAAGCAGACATAGCATATTACGACGGTGGAAGAAAATAAGACATATGTAAATTAGGTCACGTGGTAGGGCCGTTTAAAGTTAAAAATTACAATTTTCAAACGGCTATAAAACCGGAAGTAACCATTGGGCATCTGAAAAAAATATGTCATTGGATACATCTAATCAAGGGCAATAACTTTTGTACAGGTCACAAAGTCACAAAAGATCAATGTCACAAAATATGGGCCTTGAAAGTTATGACAATTACTGATTTATTTTTACCGGAAATCAGAAAAATTCAGAATTGAAATTCAAAAATCGGCTTCCCATGTTTTGGTCGCAGTCGACTGTTGATTACATAGACATAAAAATTATGCAAATTCCATAACACCCTGAGGCCCCATTTTGCGTTTTATGAAAATATACCATTTCAAGATGGCGCCGGATCTGTTACATCCGGGTCAAATTTTATGATTTGTATAATTTTGAGTCTACATAACAAACATATTCCAAAAAGAATTTTTCGAATATCTTCAAAATTCCGGAAGTTGAAATTTCAACTTTGAGAGCGAATGACGTCAAAACCGGAAGTGATATCGAAAAATTGAAAATTGCTAATTGTTTGCAATCAAAAGGTCTATGCATATGCGAGTTTTCAGGTCGATGAAAATAAAATTGAAAAAGTTGAAAAAATGGTCAAAAAAGGTGCTCCAAAAGTCAGCGACAAAGTTTTCAAAGTGGATGATTTTAAACACCTATCTTGAGGACAATCGATTAGCGAATGTAACAAAGAAACTCCGATCAAAATCGGTTGAAAAACAATGGTGAAAATGGTAAAAAACTTAAAATGGGTTTTTCTGTCATACGTCATTTTCGGTTAAACAAAAAAGCACCATTTTACATTCGCGTAACACCGTGCAGTTAGATTTAGTAGGTGATAATTTGAGATATTGTGTGATATGTTCCCTTCATACCGAATTAGCGTGACCAGAAGTAGACAAACAAAGAAAACTAGAACCATGAATGGTACCATGCAGTGCGCATCCGGTTTCGTCCATTGGTGAAAAGTGACATCTTTCAATCCATGATGTCAGGTTTACAGAAGAAAGCTTGTTTTACATTAAAATGCAGAAGGTACAAAATTTTAAAACGCACAATTTTCAATTCGGTAGTGAAAAGTAGAAAAACACGGTAGTCAAAAGTGAAATAAACATTTCATGTTCGGTAGTGAAAAGTCATCTGATTAAAAAAGGCGTAATCACAGTTTGATATACATCAGTGGAAAACGCATATCACAAAAGATTTGTAAATAAGTTCTAAAGTGCAAGAAAGGACTCATGAAAGAGCCAAATCTCAATTTAGAAACGGACTGCACAGTATTCATACTTCACAGTTTGAAATACAGATCGAATTTAATCAATGCATAATTCATTCAAAGAAAATATATATTAATGTTTCTTTTAAAACAGTTAGGCCTACAATGTAAAAAAAAAGTACATTAATGATAACTTATCGCCCAAACGCAAGTTAATGGGAGAGGGCGATCGCCCAAACGCAGCTTTATGTCAAAATGTAGTACTCTCCCTTCAACTGAAATTTGAATTTAATATTTTACAAGCAGATGGAATAACTAATTTTCAAAATTAAAAGGCGCTATTTTCATTAAAAAAATATTGTGTTGTATATAATTGAAAAAGTAGATTTAGCATAATTAGATTGTGAAAGAATTTGTGACGTACTTGAATAAGGTCACGTGTCAGAGCTCTTTAAAGTAAAAAACTGCAATTTTCAAATGGATATAAAACCGGAAGTAAACATCGGAAAACCTAAATGAAAGTATCCGTGCATAGGTAACATTAATGCCAATGAATTTTTTCAGGTCACATGGTCACCGAAGGTCAAGGTCACGAGATATAAGCCTTTAAAATTTTGACAATTACTGATTTATTTTAACCGGAAATTAAAATGAATCAGAATTGAAATTCAAAAATCGGCATCTCATGTTTTGATAGCAATTGACTGTAGATTCCATAGACATCTTAATTATGCAAATTCTGTAACACCATGAGGCCCCATTTTGCCTTTTATAAAAATATACCATTTCAAGATGACGACTGATCTGTTACATCCGGGTCAAATTTTATCATTTGCATACTTTTGTGTCTACATTACAAACATACTGCAAAAAGAATTTTTCGAATATCATCAAAATTCCGGAAGTTGAAATTTCGACTTTGAGAGCCAATAACTTCAAAACCGGAAGTGATATCAAAATTTTAAAAACATGTTTTTGTTCGCCATCAAAATGTCTATCTACCTGTAAGTTTTCAGAACGATCGAAATAAAAATTGAAAAAACCACGCACAGTTTCAATGGAAATTGACACAAATTTTTCAAACTTTAAAAGGCGGAATTTTGATTCAAATATATTGTGTTGTATATCATTGGAAAGAGCAAACATAGCATAGTACGACGGTGAAAGAAAATAAGACATATGTAAATTAGGTCACGTGGTAGGGCTGTTTAAAGTTAAAAAATACAATTTTCAAACGGCTATAAAACCGGAAGTAACCATTGGGCATCTGAAAAAAATATGTCATTGGATACATCTAATCAAGGGCAATAACTTTTGTACAGGTCACAAAGTCACAAAAGGTCAAGGTAAAAAAATATGGGCCTTGAAAGTTTTGACAATTACTGATTTATTTTTACCGGAAATCAGAAAAATTCAGAATTGAAATTCAAAAATCGGTTTCCCATGTTTGGTCGCAGTCGACTGTTGATTACATAGACATAAAAATTATACAAATTCCATAACACCCCGAGGCCCCATTTTGCGTTTTATGAAAATATACCATTTCAAGATGGCGCCTGATCTCTTACATCCGGGTCAAATTTTATGATTTGTATAATTTTGAGTCTACATAACAAACATACTGCAAAAAGAATTTTTCGAAAATCTTCAAAATTCCGGAAGTTGAAATTTCAACTTTGAGAGCGAATGACGTCAAAACCGGAAGTGATATCGAAATTTTGAAAATTGCTATTTGCTCGCAATCAAAATGTCTATAAATATTATAAGTTTTCAGGTTGATCAATATAAAATTGCAAAAGTTGAAAAAGTGGTCAAGAAAAAGTGCTCCAAAAGTCAACAAGATTTTTCTCAAACTGATATTGTTAAACTTTTGTCTCGTGGACAATCGATTAGAGAAATATGCAAAGTCAGTCCGATCAAAATCGGTTGAAAAATAAAGGAGATATTGACCAAAACATCAAAACTCATATGTTCTCATACCTCATTTCCGGTTGGTAGGGCATGCGTCATTTTACATTTAAACAATACCGAGCAGTAGATTATCGTGGGAAATCTTGAGAGATTATATGTGGCATGTGTAGTTTTGGCTGGGCGCTCTGACCAGAAAGTGAAAAAAAAAAAAAAAAAAAAAAAAAAAGTCATTTGCAAAACAAAGCAGTGCGTTCGCTAGAACGCACTGCAAAAAGTCATTTGCAAAACAATGCAGTGCGTTCGAAGAATCGAACGCAGTGCAACTAGAATCGTGAGACGATACTGGGCAGTGCGCATCCGGTTTCGTCCATGGGTGAAAAATGGCGTTTTCAATCCATACTGCGAAATTTACAGAACATAATCGGCATATAAATTGTTTATATTCGGGAGTGAAAAGTAGAATAACCAGTTCACGTTCGGTAGTGAAAAGTCATCTGAATAAAAAGTCGTTGTTTTTATTTATGTACATTTTTATACATCACTGGAAGTAGAAAAGAATATTTATTAATATTTTTCATTTAGAAATGAAATGAATGGAGTTTAACGTCCGACTTTTCTGCATCTATATGGGCTGAGGACGGGCAAACGCCATGCAGTGTGCAATGAGGGAATTTTTGCCAGGACAGCGGCATTAGCCTGCTCTTATTTTCGATTTCCAACTGTCGAGGGGTTTGTCACGTGCACAGCCAATAGCGCATGGGACCTTGGTTTATTGTCCCATCCGAACGACAAGGCGCTTTTTCCATGTCAGCCCCTCCGAAATGCATCATTGAGAGGGTGAAACCGGGTTGAAAAATCAGAAGGCATTATCTCGACCCATGCCGGGATTGAACCCTGGACCTTCAGCATAGCCAGCAAGCGTCTATCTCACTGTGCCACCGCGGCTCCCTACATATGATAGAGCCAATTCTTGATATGATCCATAATTGACATCAAAATACTGATTGCTAACTTCCATACAGGTAAGTTCGCAGCACAGCTCTTAAATTATCATTTTATTATGAACATAGCCAAAATTCTATATTATTATTTTTTTAGAAAACATTTTAATGGTCAACTGGTAAAACTTGTTTTTTAATAAATGACAGATCCAGATTTTTAGAACGGATTTTCTTCTTTTGGCATTGGATCGTTATCTACTTCTTTTAGACTTTTTGTTTATCTTTTTTAGTACATAATTTAAAACGTTAAAAATGCAAGTTACAATGTAAGAAAGTCACGTTAAGCATGGTGCAATTGTCAGTTGAAGGGAGAGAACTGCATTTAAACATACAGACAACAAACATTTTTCAGTTGAAGGGAGAAAACTGCATTTGAACATTTTAAAATACTACTCTGACCAGTGAGAACCGTTAAAAGAAACACTATGGTAAATTGTAACTTTTTAAATGTTGGTATATTGATCATGTATCGTATGATGTGCTGAGGGAATTAGACGTTGTAATACTACAGCGTAGGCTCTTACATATTGTCAGATATAGTAATAAAAAATGATCCTCTCGAGGTGTGTTACACTTATTTGAAGCATACAGGCTAATAGTACTTCCTGGTCATTTGAACCAATAGATTTAGAAATAGCTTGGAAAGTTTCAGTCTAAATTAAAATTCTTGTTCCAGAAATATAAAGAAATCGAAATTAAAAAATCAGTTGCCACAAGGTTGTTGGCCATCGACTAAGGATTTCATAGACACCGATATAATGTAAATTAGATTATCCCCTGAGGTCCCATTTTGAGTTTTATAAAAATTAGTCACAACAACATGGCACCTGACATACTACTTCCGGGTCGGATTTTATCTATATCTTTTCTGATGACCATTTCTAACATGATGCAAAAAGAAACTTTCAAATAATTCGGGCACTCCAAAAGTTAGAATTTCAAGTTTACAAACAAATGACGTCAAAACCGGAAGTGATATCAAAATAGTAAATATGTCTAAAAATTTGTGACGTATGTTTATTAGGTCACGTGACAAAGCTCTTTAAAGTTAAAAATTACAATTTTCAAATGGCCATAAAACCGGAAGTGAACATCAGAAATCGGAAATGAATATATCATTTGATAGATCTCGTTAAGGGCAATAACTTTTGTACAGGTCAAAAGGTCATCAAGGGTCAAGGTCACTAGATATGAGCCTTGAAAGTTTCTGTCATTACTGAAATTCTTTGTCCGGAAATAGAAAAAAGTCTAAATCGAAATTAAAACATCCGCTGTCATAAGGTTGGTGGCAATCGACTAAGGATTTCATAGACACCAAAATTGTGCAAATCCGATTATCCCTTGAGGCCCCATTTTGAGTTTTATAAAAATTAGTCACATCAACATGGCGTCTGACATATTACTTCCGGGTCAAATTTTATTATAAATATCTTTTATGATGACAAATTCTAACATAATGCAAAAAAAAATTTCAAATATCTCCAAAACTCCGGAAGTTGAAATTTCAACTTTGAGAGCGAATGACGTCAAAACCGGAAGTGATATCGAAAAATTGAAAATTGCTAATTGTTTGCAATCAAAAGTACTATGCATATGCGAGTTTTCAGGTCGATGAAAATAAAATTGAAAAAGTTGAAAAAATGGTCAAAAAAGGTGCTCCAAAAGTCAGCGACAAAGTTTTCAAAGTGGATGATTTTAAACACCTATCTTGTGGACAATCGATTAGCGAATGTAACAAAGAAACTCCGATCAAAATCGGTTGAAAAACAATGGTGAAAATGGTAAAAAACTTAAAATGGGTTTTTCTGTCATACGTCATTTTCGGTTAAACAAAAAAGCACCATTTTACATTCGCGTAACACCGTGCAGTTAGATTTAGTAGGTGATAATTTGAGATATTGTGTGATATGTTCCCTTCATACCGAATTAGCGTGACCAGAAGTAGACAAAAAAAAAAAAAAAGTCATTTGCAAAACAATGCAGTGCGTTCGAAGAATCGAACGCACTGCAACTAGAATCGTGAGACGATACTGGGCAGTGCGCATCCGGTTTCGTCCATGGGTGAAAAATGGCGTTTTCAATCCATACTGCGAAATTTACAGAACATAATCGGCATATAAATTGTTTATATTCGGGAGTGAAAAGTAGAATAACCAGTTCACGTTCGGTAGTGAAAAGTCATCTGAATAAAAAGTCGTTGTTTTTATTTATGTACATTTTTATACATCACTGGAAGTAGAAAAGAATATTTATTAATATTTTTCATTTAGAAATGAAATGAATGGAGTTTAACGTCCGACTTTTCTGCATCTATATGGGCTGACTGAGGACGGGCAAACGCCATGCAGTGTGCAATGAGGGAATTTTTGCCAGGACAGCGGCATTAGCCTGCTCTTATTTTCGATTTCCAACTGTCGAGGGGTTTGTCACGTGCACAGCCAATAGCGCATGGGACCTTGGTTTATTGTCCCATCCGAACGACAAGGCGCTTTTTCCATGTCAGCCCCTCCGAAATGCATCATTGAGAGGGTGAAACCGGGTTGAAAAATCAGAAGGCATTATCTCGACCCATGCCGGGATTGAACCCTGGACCTTCAGCATAGCCAGCAAGCGTCTATCTCACTGTGCCACCGCGGCTCCCTACATATGATAGAGCCAATTCTTGATATGATCCATAATTGACATCAAAATACTGATTGCTAACTTCCATACAGGTAAGTTCGCAGCACAGCTCTTAAATTATCATTTTATTATGAACATAGCCAAAATTCTATATTATTATTTTTTTAGAAAACATTTTAATGGTCAACTGGTAAAACTTGTTTTTTAATAAATGACAGATCCAGATTTTTAGAACGGATTTTCTTCTTTTGGCATTGGATCGTTATCTACTTCTTTTAGACTTTTTGTTTATCTTTTTTAGTACATAATTTAAAACGTTAAAAATGCAAGTTACAATGTAAGAAAGTCACGTTAAGCATGGTGCAATTGTCAGTTGAAGGGAGAGAACTGCATTTAAACATACAGACAACAAACATTTTTCAGTTGAAGGGAGAAAACTGCATTTGAACATTTTAAAATACTACTCTGACCAGTGAGAACCGT
Organism: Lottia scabra; assembly: GCA_029955415.1. Lineage (NCBI taxonomy): Eukaryota > Metazoa > Mollusca > Gastropoda > Lottiidae > Lottia > Lottia scabra. Next base: position 20,161,369 of record JARJEI010000001.1, read on the forward strand.
TAAAAGAAACACTATGGTAAATTGTAACTTTTTAAATGTTGGTATATTGATCATGTATCGTATGATGTGCTGAGGGAATTAGACGTTGTAATACTACAGCGTAGGCTCTTACATATTGTCAGATATAGTAATAAAAAATGATCCTCTCGAGGTGTGTTACACTTATTTGAAGCATACAGGCTAATAGTACTTCCTGGTCATTTGAACCAATAGATTTAGAAATAGCTTGGAAAGTTTCAGTCTAAATTAAAATTCTTGTTCCAGAAATATAAAGAAATCGAAATTAAAAAATCAGTTGCCACAAGGTTGTTGGCCATCGACTAAGGATTTCATAGACACCGATATAATGTAAATTAGATTATCCCCTGAGGTCCCATTTTGAGTTTTATAAAAATTAGTCACAACAACATGGCACCTGACATACTACTTCCGGGTCGGATTTTATCTATATCTTTTCTGATGACCATTTCTAACATGATGCAAAAAGAAACTTTCAAATAATTCGGGCACTCCAAAAGTTAGAATTTCAAGTTTACAAACAAATGACGTCAAAACCGGAAGTGATATCAAAATAGTAAATATGTCTAAAAATTTGTGACGTATGTTTATTAGGTCACGTGACAAAGCTCTTTAAAGTTAAAAATTACAATTTTCAAATGGCCATAAAACCGGAAGTGAACATCAGAAATCGGAAATGAATATATCATTTGATAGATCTCGTTAAGGGCAATAACTTTTGTACAGGTCAAAAGGTCATCAAGGGTCAAGGTCACTAGATATGAGCCTTGAAAGTTTCTGTCATTACTGAAATTCTTTGTCCGGAAATAGAAAAAAGTATAAATCGAAATTAAAACATCCGCTGTCATAAGGTTGGTGGCAATCGACTAAGGATTTCATAGACACCAAAATTGTGCAAATCCGATTATCCCTTGAGGCCCCATTTTGAGTTTTATAAAAATTAGTCACATCAACATGGCGTCTGACATATTACTTCCGGGTCAAATTTTATTATAAATATCTTTTATGATGACAAATTCTAATATAATGCAAAAAAAAATTTCAAATATCTCCAAAACTCCGGAAGTTAAAATTTCAAGTTTACAAGCAAATGACGCCAAAACCGGAAGTGATATCAAAATTTTGAAAACACAGTTTTGTTCGCAATAACAATGGCTATATGCCTAGAAGTTTTCATAGCGATCGAAATAAAGTTGTGAAAGTTGAAAAAAGCGTTAAAAAAGAGTTGCAAAATTCAGCGTCAAAAATAAAAAATTATAAGTTTTTTAGTGGTTATCGTGTAGAAAAGACATAACTGAAATAAACCAAACAAATTCCATCGAAATCGGTTGAAAATTGTAGGTAACAATGATAAAAAACCGAAAATAGACGTTTTGTGATACCTCATTTCCGGTTGGACAAAACTGCGTCATTTAACATTTAAGCCACAGTGAGCAGCAAATTATCGTGGGAAATCGTGTCAGATTTAGTGTGACAAGCTTCCTTCATGCCGAAATAGCGAGACCAGAAAACGAAAAAAAAAAAAAAAATAGTCAATTGCAAAACAATGCAGTGCGTTCGAAGAATCGAACGCACTGCAACTAGGGCTGTTATTTTTTACAACCATCCAATCCTATAAAGGATACGGCATTGAACATTAAAACGCTTGACGCTGAAGGAACCTTTAAAAGGGATTCTGAAAATTTTGAAAGTTGTTGATTTCCTCAGGCTTCCTTAAGGTTAAAGGTTTACTTTATCCCAAGAAATTTTAAATTTTTTAGGTTCGGTGCCTTGCATCCGATGCCTTTCCGAACAAAATTCCTGTAAGAATCAACCCCCTCTGCCCCTTTGAAGAAGGACATTTTTTATGATAACTTTCCAAACAGAATTGTCGTTAAAAGAATACCTACCTCTTGAATAAGACTTTGGGCATATAGCCTATACAGCAAGAAAAGTTTGAAATTTTATTTCCTTGCATTAGGCCTTTCCGAATAGCAGGCGATTTTGACGGATTGAACCCTCAGAATATTGAAAAAAAAATTTGATTCCTTGCATCTGTAGTATATTGAGGGATTGTAGCCCAAGAAAAATTTCCTTACATCCCAGACCTTTAAACATAATAGAACATATTTGCCAACTTTGATAACGGTAGCTCAACGGGAAGACAGTATACAAACATAGCCAAATACTTTGGCCTTGACTTTGACCTAAAAAAAAGATATTGCAATGTAGAAATGTAAGTAAGTTTATCGAGATATGTCATCTAATGCTTACGGTGTTTCACATTGTAAAATCAATAATGCATAAGAAGTTAAATGTATTGTGTATTAGAGGTTTCTTGTACTTTGTCTTTTGAATTAGACGTATGAGGTATTATGTATTAGAGGTTTCTTGTATTTTGTCTTTTGCATTAGACGTTTTAGGTATTTGGTATTAAATTATGTTACATTTGCGTTTTGAATTAGACATTTTACATAGCATTAGGTTTTTGCCGCTTTCCCCCGCCATACGACACATGTTATCGAGATGTTTTGATTGCAGAAAAAGACAAGCTCAAGTTACACAACAAAAAATGGCTGATCTACCTGTTGCAAGAATAACAGCCGAGAGACCACCCTTTGGGGGATAGATTTCTTTGGTCCTTTTTTGGTGAAGAGAGGAAGAAGTCAATTGAAGAGATATGGATGTATATTTACATGTTTTGCCATCCGAGCCATCCACATAGAAGTAGCCCAATCCCTGGATACCGACTCATTTATAAACGCACTAAGAAGGATCACCCTCAGAAATTCGCTGCGATAATGGTACCAATTTTGTTGGTGGAAATAATGAACTTAAAGCTTCAATCGCAGAATGGACTTCATATTACAGAAAGATATTGATTGGATATTCAATACACCTGCCGCATCTCATCATGGAGGAGTTTGGGAAAGGTGCATCCGAACTGTTAAAAAGGTCCTCAAAGCACTAATGAAAGAGCAAGTACAAGATGATGAAAATTTATTAACTCTCATGTGTGAAGTAGAAGGAATAATTAATGGTAGACCAATAACCACAGTATCTGATGATGCCAATGATCTAGAGCCATTATCACCAAATCACATTTTACAGCTAAGATCTCGTATAACACTTCCACCTGGAGTCTTTGTTCTGCCCCCACCTGCAAAATTTTCATTGGGATATGCCAAAAGGCTATAAAAACATTTCTGAACCTTACATGTGTCACTAGGAAATCGCATTTCCAGTTGTCTAAATATCAAAATTTTCTAGGGAATATTATAGAGGTCTTTAATTTGGGTTTTATAAATATATCTTGAAATAATAAAACAGACAGTTAAGTATCAGTAGATTGTATTTAATCTCAATTAATATATAAATTTACAGAATAAGTTATTATCAACATATAAAACAATAAGTAATCATACGTGGGGGTGTAGTGATTACATGAGCGACTCTTATGCTTTGCACAGAGGTACAATTTATATATACGAAAGGAGTGAACACATAATAATAAATTTATGCATGCTAATGTTGTCCACAAATCTAATATCACAATAATAATAAAAATATTCGTATAAAACTTGCTTACCTTGAAATAATAAAACAGACAGTTAAGTATCAGTAGATTGTATTTAATGAAGACTATAGCAAAGCACTGTTTATAAAGGCTTGTGAGACATCCCAAAATGCATGGGAAACTCTAAGATCTAATTGGCCAATAGCTTAGTGTCGCTTTAATTGCATGTATTGTTTATACATTTTGAGCATGTTAAATTAATATGTCATTCATAAACAAAGGCGTAAATGGACTGCTACAATACTCCTCCCTACCGTTTTGCTTTTGCCCTCAAAAGCTTAAAATGAAATATACAATAAAAGGGATTATTATTTACATACAATATAAAAGTGGATAAAATATAACATGATATACATAAAATAATATACACAAGATGAAAATTAAATATAACATACATGTAATAAACATAAAATAACAAATATGTGAAGTACTATAATTCTCACTCTTAAAGGTAGTAATAATTTGTGATAAATAACATTTCCTCGAAATCTCTTTCGATGGGTAAATATGATCAATCAATACATTTAACATCACATGGGAGATAATCCATGTGGTGATTGTGGTGTGAAAAAATGTTCCAGAATTTTCAGAAATATTTAGAACATCTAATTTTACATTAAAAAATTCTAAAATGTAGTATTGAAAGATATTAATCCCCCAGAAAAACAATTACGCTCTAAAAATCTAGTTTTTAAATTTTTAAAACCACTTTAAACAAAATAATTGTATCTCAAAGATGACCAGTGAAAATCATTACAAGGAACATGAGGGGTATATATTGTTGTATCAACCCAATCTCTTTCAGAGGAAGATAGAAACCCTATATTAATCACTGGGTAGTAGTGATTAGATATGATTGCAAACTTTGTCACTGGGTAGTGATTACATTTGATTAATCGACTTGATTTTGAAACTTCAATGTTAAGTTTGAAAAAATTAATCTCTCTGACACAAAGTTGAATACTTTAATGCATTGGTGTCAGATTGAAGTATATTCTCTCGAATGTACTTTGGTAGAGGGATATTATTCTCTAATATACCTGTCCACGGGGATATTCTCTCGAATGTCCCTGGGTTGAGGGATATTCTCTCGAATGTCCCTGAGTGGAGGGGTATTAGTGAAAAGAAAGACCTGCCATAACAAAGGGATGACGTCACAAGAGGTTTATATATGCCAATAAAATATAAACCGTAAATGGCTGGCGTACAATGTTTGAGCAACTTATGTTAGATGAAAGGGAAGGTTCGTTTTGAAATGGAGAAACTTTATCTTAAACAGAAGTATACGTAGAAGAATCTGCAATTATGGGAAATTGAAATTAAATAAATTTAAAGTATTTATTACGCAAAGGTCTTTTGCGTCGTTTGCCTGAAAGAGTTTTTCTTTATATGAAAATCTTGAATTAATTCAGGTTCAATATTTTCTGGTGACTTCCAGACAGATTCCTTTTGACCTTTTATTTTAATTTTGTATGTCCTGTTGTCTTTGTGACCCTTTGAGCGCAAAATCCTTTCAACGTCTAAGTATTTATCATTATTATCTACTTGTGTTGCCTGTTCATATATTTTGTCATCTTCCTGATCTTGAGGTATATTATTTGGTATCGTATCCTTATCCTTGTCATCTTGTGTATTATCATAAACTTTAATTACATTTTGCTCCTCATCACTTACTTGGGTTGTTTGGGAAATATACATTTTTAGGCGACAAGCATTTACAAAGGAACCATACTCTTTATTATCTGAACACGTTCGTATTTTATAAGTATAATTTGGTCCTAATTCTGTTATATAATAAGGACCAATAAATTTATCTTGTATTTTTGGAGAAAGTCCTTTAACCTTTCTGACATTAGTTAACATAACTTTATCACCTACTTTGAAATTTGGTGTTGTCGCGTTTTTGTCGTGATACTTTTTATTTCGTTCTTGCGATTTTCGTATGTTGTCATCTGCAATTGATCGTGCTATTTTTAAATTGTCCAAAAGATGATTTAAGTATGTGTTAATATTTTTACCGACAGTTTCTTTGGGAATCATTTCTATATCGAATGGCAGCAACATTTCTCGACCGAATAGTCTCCTATTCTAAATGACATCATGATTGAAGGAAGGATTGAGGGCCAGTTGGTTTGCTTCTCATTACAGTAAGCACGCAAAACTTTCTCAATATCAGCATTTCGCCTTTCGCAACTTGCGTTTGTTGCAGGATGATATGAACTGGTAAGTTTATGCTTAACGCTAAACATTTCACAAACGGCATTTACCAGTTTAGACATAAAGGCAGCTCCTCTATCACTAACGAGAGATCTGGGGCAACCGTATCGTGTGAATATCACATTGTAGAGCTTGTTGCTGACTTCTACGGCCTCTTGGGTTTTAGTAGGAAATGCCTCACACCAACCGCTATACGAGTCAACCACAAGCAGAATGTGTTTGAAGCCATCATCACTTGTTGGAAGAGGACCTAGAAAATCTATGTGTAAGCGTGAAAATGTTTGTTCTATTGGCATGGAAGTAAGTGGAACTTTAGACAGATGACCTGGTTTTATCCTTTGACAAGTATCACATTTTGTGATATAATCAGATATATTCTGATACATCCTAGGCCAATAATATTTTTGAATTAGTGATTTGCGAGTAGCTTCTCCTCCACGATGACAACCACCAGCTAATGAATCGTGATAGTTATATAAAGCTTTATCTCGATATATCTTTGGGAGGGCTACCTGTTTAATTGACAAATCATCGTCTTTCTGTTTTTTTTTTTTCGAGGAGGCTGGTAAAAATGATACAAAATACCATCTAACATGGCATATTGGCCAGCTGTTGCAACAAGACCATTTGCTTGTTCAGAAGAAAATGTTGACTCAATCGCTCCTGTTTCAAGATACTTAAAGGGACAGTCTGAATTTTTTTTAGGTCAAAAATTTTTTTTGCTCAAATTTGTGAAAACTTTACACCAAAATCTGTAACTATGTGCCAAAATCCAGCCGTTAATTTTTAAACGCTAAAAACATGCTCAAATTTTTAAAAACCTTACGTAAGGTTTTAAAGTGTGTTATGTTTTTTGGACGCTGATAGGAAACTACTGAACGGATTTGAGTAAAATAAACGCCAAATTGTAGAGAAATGTCCCTCTTGAGTATTTAAACGGTTTCAGCTAGAAATATTGAGCCATTTAAAGGGCAAACACCAAAACTAGGTCAAATTGCTTAATTAACAATAAGTACTCCCTGTTTGTAATTAACCCTTTAAAACCAAATTCAGTTTGATGAAGAAGATATAGAGATACAATAAGTATACTTTAAAAAATACTCTCAGGTAGCATTTGCGATTTTTTTGATAATGGAAACTTTTTAAAAAAATGCAGAATGGCCCTTTAATGATATGCTTGAAATCTGAACACTCACGTTGTTTACATTCCAATTCGGGAATAGATGCGTCTTCTGCCGGTTGATCCGAAATTGGACAGATGAAAGAAGGGTCTGGTTCATTTTCATAAAAGAAAACAACCACCTCAGTTGTCGATTTTGAACTAAGTGATTGTATTGCCGGGATTTGTAGTTCTTCATCTTCAGGCATGTGCTCAGGATATGTTCGTCTAGATAATGCATCTGCGTTCACATCAATCTTAAACTTATAACCTTGTAGTTCTAACGACCATCTTTGTAAACTATAGAGGTATAACGTTGCCAATATTGTCGATAGTGTCGCAACGTTAAAATACCAATGTCGTAATTACAAAATGCATTTGTCAATTCTGCTAAGTACAATTGTCGATGTGTAAAAATGCAAAATGTATAAGAATACTCAACAATCCACTGAAATGCAGCTAACAAATTACTCTTTGCATTATGTATTTTGCATTAGGCACTTTTGCATTATACATTCTGCATTAGTCACTTTGCATTACGCACTTTGTATTATCAAACCATGCAGAATAGACTTTTACACAATAGAACATATACCTTATATGGAATGATGACGTATATTCATTTGCATACGTAAAAACGGCGGAAATGTACGGAAATTAATTATTATGCATGCGCATTGATACATGTCCTTAACACTGACACTGACACTTAAATACGAGTTCTCCTTAAAGATAAATATCTCTGTATTATTTCAAATTTGGAATCTTCCTCGAAAACTTTGTGAATTTTTAAGCTTTGCAGTGGTTAAACTCTATTTAGTTATTGCTACCTGTATTGCTTCAAGGGTGGAGTCTTGGAACCCCCCTCTAGAATATTAAAAAAGAAACTCCCTCAAACGTTATTTCCTGACGAATTTAAGGTTTATTTGTATAGGGGATCACAAGAAGAAAATGTTATGAATAAGACACCTGGAAATGCAAATTTCTCAAATATTATCTGAGAGACAGATTTAGACAATTTTGAGAACTAGATGCGATCGAACGCAATTTACTGACATTTTTTGACGAATTTAAGTCTTATTTGTATAGGGACAGCAATGTCACCAGAAGAAATATTTATAATTTGACGCATGGAAACGCTAAATTCTGACATTTTCCATCGAATTTAAGGTTCAAAATTATTTGTATAGGGTCTGAGGAATTCAACCTTGAAAATGTTGAGAATAGACGCCCACAAAATATGAAATTTCCTGACGAACTTGTGGGAAGTGGGATCACCGGAAGAACATTTTGAGAATAAGGCGCCTGGATACTCAAATTCCTGACATCTCCCACCGATTTTAAGATTCAGAATTACAAAATGACATTTTTCATCTATCCGGAATATCGATAAACCGCACGAATTTCTCGGGAACGGAAATGTGCGGATAAACGAGGTTCCACTGTATTTGTATATAGTGTCTCAGGTAGGCCTATGTCGCTTAAACAAAATGAGAATTAGATGCCCATAAACATTTCCCTTTGAATTTAAGTATCAGAATGGGGGTGGGAGAAAATTCTCTTACTGGCGTCCATTACTCAAAATTGTCAAGGTTACGTTTTCCTCTTGTAGTCCTGCAATTTCAGTCCCTTTAAAAATAAACCTTAAATTCGTTAGAAAATAACGTTTCAGGGAGTCATTTTTTTTTAATTTTCTAGAGGGGCTCCCTAGAAACCAGACTACCAATGGGCACCCTTGAACCAATACAGATAGCAATAACTCAATTTGAAATAATACAGAGATATTTATCTTCAAAGAGAACCCATCTTTAAATGTCAAAAAGAACTTGTATCAATGCGCATGCATATTAATTAGTTTCCGTACATTTCCGCCGCTTTTTACGTATGCAAATGAATATATGTCATCATTCCATATAAGGTATATGTTCTATTGTGTAGAAGTCTATTCTGCAAGGATTGATAATGCAGAGTGCGTAATGCAAAGTGACTAATGCAGAATGTATAATGCAAAAGTGCCTAATTCAAAATGCATAATGCAAAGAGTAAATTGTAAGCTGCATTCGTGTGACATTTCATTGGATTGTTGAGTATACTTATACAAATGATGTTAAAGCTTTATGATCAGTATAGACAGTGAATTCTGCATTTGATAGGTACACATTGAATGTTCTGATACCTGCTAAAACTGCGAGACACTCTTGTTCAGTTACACACCATTTCTTCTCAAATGAATTTAAAGAACGACCACCGTAACAAATGACATGTTCTAATCCATCATCACCTATCTGACCAAGAATATATCCAATGGCATAACCGGATGCGTCAGTCGTGAGAATAAATGGCTTAGACATGTCAGGATAAACTAAAACAGGCGACGTTGTTAAGGCTAGTTTGAGTTTGTCGAAAGCATGTTGTCGTTCATCAGACCATTTGAATTCAATGTCTTTTTGTAACAATTGATTTAGCGGATTAGCTATTTTGGCATAATTATAAATAAATTTGCGATAGTAATTACAAAGTCCTAAGAAATGCCGTATATCATGTTGGGTTTTTGGTACTGGAATTGTTTGAATAGCTTCAACTTTTGAACTGTCAACTTCAATACCTTCGGGTGAAAAGATGTGCCCTAAATACTTGACCTTCTTACATGCAAACTTACATTTTGAGGGTTTTAACGTAATGCCAGCTTTAGTAAGCTTTGCAAATACATTACTCAAATGATCTAAATGCTGTTCAAATGTATCTGAAAAGATGATTATATCATCTATATAAACTAAAACATATTCCCAATTCATGTCTCTTAAAATGTCAGTCATCACCATTTGAAAACTCATAGGGGCGTTCTTTAACCCGAATGGCATACGTTGCCATTCAAAAACTCCATCAGACGTAATGAACGATGCTTTGTGCTTTGTTTGTTCATCCATTCCTAATTGCCAAAAGCCACTAGCACAATCAAGTACGGAAAATATTTTAGCTTTAGCCTTACCGATGGAATCAATAACGTCTTCAAATCTTATGATTGGAAAGAATGTGCTTTTGGTAATATTATTAAGCTTTCGGTAATCTGCAGCAAACCGAAACTCACCATTAGATTTCTTTACCATAACAACCGATGATCTCCACTCTGAATTAGATTTTCTAATGATATCAGCATCCAACATATTATTTATCTGTTTGGAACATTCTTCCCGCATTGCAGGCGATTGTCTGTAAAAGGGCATTCTTTCAGGAGAAGCATCCCCCGTGTCAATATTATGTTCATAAACATTTGTTTTGCCTAATTCATTAAGATTATTTGCAAAAACTTGTCTATTTTCAGATAAAAATTGTTTTAATCTATATTTTTGTTTTTCATCTAAAGCAGAGTTTGAAAGGTCGAATTCTATTTTTTCGTTTGTAACTTGTGATTTAGTTTTGTCTACATTATTTAATGTCTACATTAACCTTGTCTTTTATACAATTTCATTGTCTGTGAGTTGTGTAGCTTGAGCTAAAATTTTATTTTTAGGTAATGTAACAGGTGATTTAGAGGGATTAATTATAGAATATACACCTTTCCCATTATTAACTTTAATAAGGCATCTACCTCCAGCTAAATGATAATTTTGTGTAAGCGTTGAAATGGGGTTTACCGCGGAATTTTTACTCACCAGGCGGCGCGCGTGTACTAGGGGGGATTCCACCATGGCGGACTGTCAGTGTAGAAACGAAAACCTACATCACGTTATTTCGCTGTGTGACCCACTGCAACAATTCTGATGGCCATAAAGAACCCAAGGAAGTATATTTGAAACTTAAACGAAAGATAGCTATCGAAAGAACAGACACCAGTACACCAGATGTTATGGAAATCGACCGAGGAATCGTCTGTCACCAACATATATCGCAGAAGACCTGATGTAAACAAACATTATTAGGTAGGATATGCCGACTTTCTCAGGCCTAATGGTGCTATTTTTTACTCTCTTTCTATGTTTACGGTAAAATAAACGAAGCACTTAACTTTTTTGGATAAAAAAATTAAATTTGAAGTCCTTTTTAAAGTCTAGATGACTAACTCTTGGCAAAGTAGCCTAAATAGGCTAGTCTAGCCCAGTCCGTGCTGTCATTAACTAGGCCTAGGCCTACTCTCTGACAACATTCTTAAAAATTAAATTTTCTTTCATGTCAAATTTTCACAAATGCTTTCAAGTCCATGGAGATGTAAGTCAATTCATAAAAGGCAAAACATTATTTAGATTTTAGAACTCAATGTGGTCAGAGACTAGGCTTGGTGGACTAAAGTTACTTTCATGTGGAAATCAGAAATCTAGCATAATAAATGAACTGTAGGTTCTTTCCTTTTTACATCGAAATAGACCTTAAGTAGGATTAAACAAATATTGCAAGGTTTATTTTCATAATCTTATTAATATAAAATACTGGTAGAATCTAGGCCTAAATAATAAATGAATAGAAAGGTAAGCTTACATATTAAGCCTAGATCTAGTTAAATGAAGTCAAAGCTGTGACCATGCTAAACATTAAAAATTATCTTTATAATGTAAAACTGTTAAATATATTGGTCATTTTAATGTATAATTTGATAATTTTTGCTTTGTGGTTTCTTTTTAATTCTTTCAGGCAATTTGAATCCTACAAGACACTAAATGAAGCAGGTATTTTGTGACATATAATGAAAAATTACATACCAGTTTGGTGTACATGCATCTCAAGGAAGGACTTCAGGTGGATCAATATTATTTATATTTTATTATCTTTTCTCAAGTAATTTTAAAACATGGATAAGTGAAGGTCTTATAATGCAATACGTGTCACTTCAAGGCAGAACATGATCATTCTTTGAGAATAGCTTATGTCACTTCTTTTCAACCGATTAAATAAGTTTCGTGTTGTTTCAAAAGAGGACAAACACAACTATATGGTTTTTTACTTTTGAAAAATATTTAATGTAGATACAGTCTAAATATATTTTCTTTGCCTTTTTCTTGACTTTTTTTACAATATTTTTTCAGGGGGAAAACCGACAAGTTTGAGAAAAGTACTGCAATCTGTGGAAAAGAACAATCCTAAATTGTGCCTCAGAAATCTGAAATGAACTTATTGTATCTACAGACAATTATGAACATTGTGATCGTATAATTTAAAGTAAATCTTAAAAAAAATAATCCAGCCAACAAGCTAAGACTTGAAGTTTTTAAATGGCATTTAGCAATTGTAAGCACAATATATAGACACAGCTTTATGGAACATTAACCAGTGATTGTCTATATATTAAGCTAAGACTTGGATCAAGAATTGTATCTAAATTTAGGCCCTCTATTTGTGATAAGTTGTCCTAAAAAATGAAATACTTTGTAAGTGTAATAAAAGTTTTATTTATATTTCTTTGTAAGGCCAGTGGTGGGTCACACATCAAACCATCTGGATGTTTGAATTAATTTTAAGTTTCGATCATAACTTTCAAGCCTGAATGAAAAAAAAATATCAATCAGCAATAGCAAGTACCATGAGATGGAGTTTACTTGTTTTACATTTCCTCAACCTGAATTGGTCAATAAAGACTGACAAATGCCATGCAGTGTGAAATGAGGTAAATTTTTCCAAACTGTCCTACATATCCTTGGACCCAAAGAAAGTCAAAGACTAATGACAGGCCTATGAATTTTTTTTTTCTTCATTGAATTGTACTTGCGAAATTCAAATTAGAGAAACAATTATGGTCAAAGATAGAAAGTAGACTAGGCCTAGAGTGTGGCTGCTGTGCTGCAGGTGTATAGCCTATCGTGTTATGTAGACCTACCGACGTACAACGTATAGTAGGCCTAGTGTCTAGTGACCACATGGAATCTTGACTCGGATTTGAACTGACATTTTAGGCTTAAATTTAGGGGAATTAAGTGTTGTCATATCCAAAGTTTCTATTAAAAATTATACACAAAGTCATTTTAAGCCTATTGGTAATGATTTCCACTCAATCACTTCCAAAATATCGGAAAAATTAAAGATTTACCGTAGTCGAATGTGCAAGTGTGAGGATCGGGAGAAAGTCAACTTTTCTTCCCAAGCCTCAATATCGAAAAGCATTTCTTCGAAATTGATGGCTAATTTACAAAAAATTGAAAAAGAAAAACAACCTTTGAATTTCTTACCTTTTAATAAGGTCGAATTTCCGACCCGTTGTAACAGCTAACCGCCTAACATGCTCTTCGTTAAGACTGACAGTAGCTACAGTGACAAGTTCGAGTATGCCGCCATATTGTTTATCAATACCCCTTAGTACACGCGCGCCACCTAACGAGTAATGACGAAGGTGAACCCCATTGGTTCTAATATTGATAATTTATCAGTTGGAATTTCTGAAATTTTAACTGGAATTTGGGTTTCACCATAAGGCTCTAACGTTATAGCACTAGATGTTCTTACAAGACCTATAAAAGGTTTTTTAGTAATAGTTTTTTTATCATTTGTTTTGGCATCGTTAAAACTGACTGTTTCGTTATCAAAATTTAAGTTAAGTTTATACATGTACTTTTTTTTATAAAATCTATTCCTAAAATTAACGGAAAATGCAAATGTTGCATAATATAAAATGTATGATTATAAATGTTATTTTTAATATTTAGAGATAATTCCATTGTACCTATTATAGAATGAGTTTCACCTCCTACTCCAACAACTTTTTCAATATTGGTAGGTCTTAATTTTTTATTGGCTAAACCAACCTTCCTTAACAACTCAAGAGATGCACACGTGATTTGAGCTCCTGTATCCAGTAAACCATTTATATCGTGTTCGTTAATGAAAACATTGATTAAATTGTTTTTAATTGGAGCTATAATAAGAGATATTAATTTATGTTTGTGCCTGTTCAAAGGAATCTTTGAAACAGGCGCCTTATCCTATTGTGATTGCATTGCCTGTTTTGACCAACACATGTTTTCGGTATGGCCCTGTTTATGGCAATATGAACAAAAAGACCTATTTCTACCTTGAAAAGTTTGAGAATTATTGTACTTACCATTTGTAGGTAAAAATGATTGTTGTTGATTATGATGATTTCTGTGCCATTGTTGGTAATTATTGCTTCCTTGTTGATTGTTATTGTTTTGTTTAAATTCATGTAAAGTGTCATTTACAGCAGTTAAAGTTTGAGAAACACTTTTACACATAGTTCCAAATAACTCGGTCATCTGCTGCATTTGTTGCATCTGCTGCATAGTAGCTAATGCAGCAACATTTGTGTCTTTCTTAGATACCGTTGTCGTATCATCACATTCTGACTCTACCAATTTACACGCTGATTTTAAATCTTTCCAGTTTTTTGGTTTTTTATATCTTACATCACGTTTAATTGCTTAAGTAATCCATTAATTGCTGTTTCTAACAGAACACGCGAATCAATTGTCTGATGGTGAAAAACACGATCTACACGATTCAAATATTCTTCACATGTCTCCCCTGGTTGCTGGTTTCGTTTCTGTAAAATCTTCAATTAATTTTGTTTTTAAAATTGTAACATTATTTTGTGTGGCTTGATCTAACTTATCATACCATCTTCGAGCACCTTCTTGTAAATGGTGTTTAAATTTATAAATTTGTTTTGATTCAGGAATATTGTTATAAGCACAATGTGATTCAAAATCGTAAATCCACGTTTTAGCTGATTCTTCAGAATGTCCTTTAAAAGATTTTAAAGGCAAAGCGTTTCTAGCCTTGCATCTGTCATTGTTATTTCTTCGTTTTCTGGATCTGATACTGTCTGTGATCTGGTTGTATATTTAGAATTTAATGGTGTTACTCCTTTCGACATGTTAAGGAAATCTTTTTAACATCTCCACCAATTATAGAGGTCTTGAAATAATAAAACAGACACAGTTAAGTATCAGTAGATTGTATTTAATGAAGACTAAAGCAAAGCACTGTTTATAACATGTTCCTTCAGCAACGTTAGACATTGGCATTATCTACCGTTGCTGGATTGACGGAGTTTTCTCGTCATTAACAACTCATAACTTCGTTTAAAAAACACTACGTCACATTCAATTTATGACGGTCTAGACTCGATTATCACAAGGTAAATTTGCTACAAGAAATTTGACGTCTGGTCATTCGAAAGTTTTCCCCAATAATTTGTTACAAGGAATATAACTGGTCGAACAATAATCATTCGACCAATCAAAATTAATGACGAGAATATCTTATCATGATAGCAACGGATAAATGTAATGAAATGAAATGATAGCCGTTGCTAAAGGAACATGTGTTTATAAAGGCTTGTGAGACATCCCAAAATGCATGGGAAACTCTAAGATCTCATTGGCCAATAGCAGGATTAAATCCACTTGGATACTTAATCTACCAGGCTTAATCTTTTAATAAGTTTAATGATTCTTGACCCTCACAATAGTGCAGCAATGACTACATTAAAACAATCTACTGTCTGTCAGTTAATTATCTCAAGGCAGCTTAGTGTCGCTTTAATTGCATGTATTGTTTATACATTTTGAGCATGTTAAATTAATATGTCATTCATAAACAAAGGCGTAAATTGACTGCTACAATATCCCAGTCCAGACCAAACTCGTTTCGTAATGGCAGGGAATCGCCTTTCGAGTTGTCTAAATCTCAAACATTTCTAGCGGATATCCCCCAAAGCCAAACTTTTTCAAAATGATTCCAGTAGTCTAAATCTAAAAAAAATTTCTACGGAATGTCCCCCAGCCCAGACTCTTTTCAAAAAGACAGGAAATCACATTTCCAGTCGCCAAAATCTAAAAATTTTCTAGGAGATGTCCCTCAGACCAATCTCGTTTCAAAATGACAAGAAATCGGATTTCCAGTCGGGTAAATCTCTAAATTTTCTAAGGAATATCCCACAAACCAAACTCTTCTCAAAATGATATTGCATGTCCCCCAGACAAACTCTTTTCAAAATGACAAGAAATTTCACTGCAGTCGTCTAAATCTCAAAATTGCAAATTGCATTTCCGAGAGTCCAAATTTCAAATTTTTTTAGGAATCAATTCATCGGAAAACGACAGAAAATAGCGTTTTCAGGAGTATCGTCATTAACTGCCCCCCTGTTTAGACTTTCGCCCCCTAGAAGCACTGGGCTGGATTACGGGCCCGGACTGAAGCAGAAGACTAAGACATCTGTATTAGAACGACCAGTTACGAAATGTGTTTTACTTGAAAGTTCTGTTGATAAAAACTGTTAAATGTTAAAATTCAGTAAAGAGACTTAGGGCCGTATTCTCGAAGAGTGATTAGAGGACTGATTAGCTAATCTGTGATTAAAATCAGCCTAAACAGAGGTTAAAAATTAAACCGTATTCTCGAAGACTGACTAATTTTAATCTTAGTTTATAATGACCAAAATTGTATTGTTTCATTTAGTATATATTTTTTCAGCAGAAATTGCCCGTTTTTAGCAATTGAGAATTTGTTTGAGATTTTTTAGCTTTTTTCAATTGATTTTTACCTAGTTATTTAAAATCACTGTAAAGGTAATGAAAATATATGACCCCCCCTGTTTATCACTAGAAATGTTATACTCTCACATTGAAGCAGTGGTTCTCAACCTTTTCGACAGTTCTCTCTTCATATTTCTTATGAGATTATATTCCTCCTCATCCCAAACCAAACGAACACACGAACAGAGTGATGAAGATTTTATTAATTCTTCACAGTAATGAATAAATTTGATCAATATTTGGTTCAAATAATGTATTCAAATTTTTCTCCTTATTTCCACCTCAGGTAATTTTCCCATACTACTTCTGTAATCTGCCTTATAGAGGAAATCCTCTCCGTTGAGAACCACAGTACTTATAGAAAATGAATTTTACTAAATTAAAAAAAGGAATTTTACTAAAAAAAAAAAAAAGAAGGAAATTGAACTATGGTAATTGTGCAAAGATTCATACAAAATAAACTTACACGCCACATGGGTTGTATTTTTGTATTAAACCCCCGAAAATGACAAAGTTAGATTGCCAGGCAAGGTAATAAACGCTCACTGCAGCTTCAACCTTCAGTCATACACCTCTTTTGAACATTTTGGGCTAAATAGAACATGTTCCAAAGAACAAGGGCAACCACTCTTTGATTATTTTGCAGATATTCAATAGGGTTCGTCCTTAGGTGAATATGAACACTCACAACAAGCTTAGTCAAAATCCGTCAAGAATCATACTAAGTTGAGTGCAGACCCGTAGCCAGGGGGTCAGGTTGTTGGCCTAGGTGGGACAATGACACCCTGGTATCTTCTTCTGTATTTGATCCATACTTGAAGAAATCCCACAAGACCTGTGTAAAATCACCGAATTCTGTTAAATTGGCTCTGAAATGTCGAGAAATCACGTTTCTTGGAGTGACATACCTCAGACCTGATTTTATACAAATAATTTTGAAAATTAAATTCGCTTGAAATTGTCAGGAAATCATGTTTCCAGGCATCTTATTCTCAAATTTTTTTGTGGTGTTCCATCAGTCAAATAATATATTCAAATTACTCTCACATTTTTATATGCCCACATGAAAATGTGGACGTATATTGCCGTCACCCCTGAACATTAAAGTGCAAAAAGTGAACAATATTGAAAGTTATATTCTAAACGAATTATCATAGAAACATTTCAAGAACTTAAAGGGCCATTCTGCTTTTTTGAAAAATGTTTCCATATTCAAAAACATCGCAAATGCTACCTGAGAGTGTTTTAAAAGTATGCTTATTGTATCTCTATTTCTTCTTGATCAAACTGAATTTGGTTTTAAAGGGTTAATTACAAACAGGGAGTACTTATTGTTAATTAAGCAATCTGACCTAATTTTGGTGTTTGCCCTTTAAATGGATCAATATTTCTAGCTGAAACCTTTTAAATACACAAGAGGAACATTTCTCTACAATTAGACGTTTATTTTACTAAAATCCGTTCAGTAGTTTTCTATCAGCGTCAAAAAACATAGCGTTTAAAAATTAACGGCTGGATTTGTTTAGTTAAAACTCTCAGATACATTAAAGGGCACATAGTTACAGATTTTGGTGTAAAGTTTTCACAAATTTGATCAAAAAAAAATTTTGACCTAAAAAAAATTCACTGTCCCTTTAAAGTGACATTGCAAAGTATGTTTCGTAAAATTTTTAATGTTAAGGAGGTTCCACCGAATAACCAATTTAAATTAGAAGTTTCTGATTTTTTGCATGGCGGTAGCTAAACATATCAGTATTGAGAAAATGCAAAAAATAGCATAGGTCACCGACTTTGTTTTTGAGATAGAGGGCGTTATTTGTGTAGGGGTGGGGCACAATAGTTGACCTACTTTTGACTTTCAATTCACACTGTTTTTACGCTTCTGCAATTTTGATTTTTGCACAAAATCAACATAAAATGATCCCAGACCGTTCAATAATACTTTGGTATCAGCAATATGCTAAAATACTAATTTACAGATAAAAAAATGTTCTAATGCCAGTTAGTCAATAAGCCTCCAGAGGCACTAAAACACCTATAACTTGCTTATCGAAAATTAAAATCTGTTATTTTTCTGACCATTTTGTACTCCATTATATAAGAATTCCTGTAAGCCAATAAAAAAGGGGGGTCACCGAACTCATTCTCTGAATAATTGGATCTGAAGATGGGTAGGGTCCAGTAAAATAATGGGCGAAAGGGAGATAACTCTTCAGAACAATACTTTTTTTTCATGATAAATTCACAGTTTTTCAATGACTAGTTTTCTATTTGTAACTCTCACTTTACCATTAACTTTTTCACCCAATAATGTGGACAGACCTAATTCACCATTACGTTCAAAAGCTAAACATAAATGGTTAAATTTTAAACCTGATGCTGCACACTTTTCGGCCAAGTTTTGGGATATTATCTTTCTGCTGATCACTGCATTATATGATGACAAATTACTTCTCTTATGTTTGTTTGATCTAATGACCATTGGAATGTAAAACTAAAATCATATAATTGTGAATTATTAAGATTAACCAAATCTGCTAATATTTGACAATCTCTGTCTGTAGTATCTCGCGACACACATGCGCAACGGGATGCGCACGAACAATTCGGTGGAACGTCCTTAAAGTTAATTGCGTGGCAAATCTATTTTTTTTTTTCCAAATTCTGGTCAGCGTCTGTAGAGAAAACTGGAAATGGTATAGAAATTCTGGTTTGATCGGCTAGTTTCACTCGAGGGAAATTTTCCCTTAAATATGAAACGGCACATTTTTGCGGAACCAGAAGTGGGCTATTACATAATGTGCAATATTTTTTCATCGAGTCTGTAGGACTTATTTATGAACCGATTTACCTGAAATTTCCTTTATTACGTTAATTGTTAAAAGAAGTATCTGGAGCATTTTCAAAATTTTCAATTTTTAAATTTTTTTTGTAAAAAAAATTTGAAACCAAAATTTTCAAAAAAAATCAAAATTTTTTTCTCAGCCGCTAATTATCCGATTGATCTGAAATTCACAGGACATAAACAGAATGTCGATACAAATAATACAAGATAATTAAAATATTTCTATCACTTCCGGTTTTGGCGTGAAGACTTCCGGTTTTTCAAAATTAAGACTGCCGACCCCACTTCCGGTGTAAATTTCAGATGTTGGCTAAAACCATAAATATTGTATGTCAGGCATAATTAGAAGGTACTTAGCAGAAAAAATTCAAACCGGAAGTGATACATAAGCTGTCGTCACAGACTGACACATTTCAGCAAAAAATTAATTAGTCCTCCATTTTTTATCTGATTTTTATGATTTTGATGTCTATCAAAACATTGTAACTTTATCTAAAACTTGTAGGCACAGAATTTTGAATTTCGAATTTGAAGTGTTTTTATTTTGGTTTGAATTTTTTGAAAATTCAAAAGGCCATACCATGTGACCTTGACCTTCAATGACCCTGAAATTTTCAATGTAGAATGTCCTTGACCTCAGCTATCCATAGGTGTTTTGATTTTAGTTGAAAAATATTAACTTCCGGTTTTATAGACATTCAAAAATTGACACTTTTGACAACTTTGGACGGCTGTATCACCTTCTCTAATTAACACAAAGAATTATATATTTCAATTTTGTAATGCTGATTTAATTATCTTTTTAACGATATATGACGATAATACCTTAAAATATATTTTCAAAATATTGCGTTTTTTTCGACTGAGAGTTTTAACTTACAATGTAATTATCTAATAGCAATATCGATTGTTTAATGATGATGTACACAATTTTCTCTTTTCAACGATATATGACATGATTAGTTTAATACAAAATCCATTAAAGTGAAAATAGGCATAGAGTACCCTGAGTAATCTGAGAAAAATAGAAATAGAGAGGATTAAAATGATTGACACGGGTTATAGCAGGTTATATAATACAGTAATAAAACTATCCATGTGAACTTTTCACATGGAGGTGTGAAGTATTTTAGGTCATAAACAGATTAATCTGATTATGTAATCTTTTAACACTCTAAAAAATATATAAAATTTATTCATTTTTTTTGCAAAATTTTCACTTACATTAATTTTACATACAATCATTTAGAGCAGTGAATTTTTGATACATTAACCTGTTCGAATTTTTTTTCTACCATTGACAGAACTCTTTCTACAAGATACACACCAATTTTCTTTTTGTCGTCTGCTAAGGTTATTAAAGGTCATAAACAAATTAGTCAGACTACATAATCTTTTAACTCTAGGGCTGGACTCTAGCAGACTGCAATTTAACTGTTTACGCGCCTGCGCTAATCCGTTGCAATAAAAAGTAAGTGCTCAAACTGTTTTTTATCGTCTGCTAAGATTATTATAGGTCAAAAATAAATTAATCTCATTACATATTGTTTTAACTTTATAAAATTAACATGTTTTTACGAGTGTTTGCTATGTTTGATATAATATCAGATTTTTTTCTTATTTTGAGGGTAATTCTTACCCACGGCACTTAATTGACTAACATACATCAATTCAACCTTGGAGTAATGATTGACTGGAGGAACATCGCCTATAGAAATCGATAGCGCGCGTCGACAATCAGTGCCGCTCGACCCTGCGTTGCAACCCGCTTGACATTACGTAGTAACCATCTCGATCACTTCCATTGTCTGAAGCGGACATTATGATTGTAGCCGAGATGCGCAGTCGAACGCCCATTTATGTTTTATCAACACGCGTGCGCAGTGAAATCCAAGATGTCGGCTCCCGCGAAAAATGGATTTTCGTGATTTTTGGTTTTTTAATCGATTAAAAACTAACATTTTTACGATGAGATTTACAATTAAAACAGTTCTTTGATATATTTTGATAAAGGTGCATTAAAACATTCATTTATGTGACTTCCTGTGATCACCTGAATTAATGGTAACGATATTTTGAAAATCGAAAGTGTTGTGTAAACAAAACATAGTGAATTTTCCTTGCGAACCGGTGCGGACCGAAGTTATTCGGAGTCATTTTTAGCTATATGGAGTAAAATGGATGGATATTCTTCTGAAATTCAACAATGGTGTTGTAAGACGTGAGAGAGTCAAATCACGTGACGCGTTGATTGACAGCGGCACTGATCGGTAACGTTACGAGACGAGGCGATGTTCCTCCAGTCATCAACTGGCTACTGTCTGCTCCATCCATTGAAACAAAAGACAGTATTTCAACTCAGCATTAAAGGAAAATATTGACGTTTACACAGTTCGAATGTTGGGGAAGGGGGCATATCCCCTATACAAAATGGCCCCTAGTTGCAGGGCGTACTTTACAAGTACGCCCTGCTTTGTTTTGCAAGTGATTATTCTTTTTTTTTTTTTTTTTTTTTTTTTTTCGATTTTTTGACAGAGCACAGGGACAAAACGGCACATAGTACGGTAATTTTCGTACCATGTCGTATTTGTAAAACGCGCTCATTAGATTTTAAATGTATTACGGAACAGTTATGCAAATTTGATTATGCATAAATTATGCATCCATGAAATATTTCGGACAGTACTGGGAGTCGTATTTACACTTCGATTTGCATAGAGTTTCTCGTATTGTATTGTACATATTTAACGACATAGTATCGCTTTATAAAAAATGTCAATTTGCAAAAATATTTGCAACTTTTTGTAGCAAAACTATTTTAGCTCAATACTAAAATGTTTGCTTATAATGCGATCGATCTGAAATTTTATATATACATTACTATTATGGAGATAAACATAAACCCGTTTTCAGAAATTTTGCAACTTTTTTGGTTTTTGCTAAAAATGCTCATAAAGTTCGATTTTCAACTTTTTACCTTTTACAGATATGCTGAAATAAATATATGCATGTCACTAGACATATCATTTGACATAAATTTAGTGAAAAAAATTGTACCAGAAACGTCAAATCTTCCGCCATCTTGGATAATAGTAACATATCTTTAAATTGCTACTTGTCTCTCAATTATTATCCGATTTTCATGATTCTGGTACTCATCGAAACGTTAGTCGTTTAAGACCAATGTCTAGGTATCCGAATTTTGAAATTTTATTTTGCTTTCTAGTAATTTTTAATTGAAATTATTTTAGAATTGCTCAATATTAGAAGTCATTTTTCTCGTGACCTTGACCTCCCAGGACCTTGAATTTCTCATGACACCAAGTTCTCGACAATATCTATCCACTGGTATTTTCATTTTTTGTTTTTGACCGTAACTTTCGATTTTATAAACGATTGAAAAAAGTTTAAAATTTGTTTTAAATGGCTCTAGCAGCTACCCTTTTTGTGCAAATATCATAATTTTTGCATATTCGTAATCTACGCATCAAGACGCATCCAATGATGTATAATATGCATACCTTTCAAGCATATTATTCAAAATGTACCAATGTGCAATGTTTTTAAATAGAGGTATTTCGGTTAATTAGTGTCAGTGACCCTGTCAACACAGATATAAATCAAAGTTTAGGGTGTTAAGTTAAAGCTATGTTCACACTGTTTTCTGATAACTATTTCTTGTGTCCAGTTATAACATATAAGCACACTCTAGGTTGGATTGAACAGCATCATGCTGTAATTTATGCAAACGGAACTACATTTAAAGGTACATTTCCACTTAATTTACCAACTTTTTTATTTCTTATCCGAATTTTATGAAACTTGGTACGTATATGCATGATCGGATTGCGAATTCAGGGGAAATGTTAGATTTAGGTTCTGCGCATGCGCATTATCAACTTTCTTAATTCTCATCCAAATTTCTTCAAAATTGACATATATGTGCATAATCAGATTCGAAATATCATGGAAATATTGAATTTGTGTAGTGCGCATGCGCATCGCCAACTTTCTTATTTCTTATCCGAATTTCTTCAAAATTGGCATGTATGTGTATAATTAGATTCAAAATATCATGGATATATTGAATTTGTGTAGTGCGCATGCGCATCGCCAACTTTCTTATTTCTTATCAAAATTTCTTCAAAATTGACATGTATGTGTATAATTAGATCCGAAATGTCATGGATATATTGAATTTGGTAGTGCGCATGCGCATCGCCAACTTTCTTATTTCTCATCCGAATTTCTTTAAAATTGACATGTATGTGTAAAATTAGATCCGATATATCAACATTATATTGAATTTGTGTAGCGCGCATGCGCATCGCCAATTTTCTTATTTCTTACCCGAATTCCTTCAAAATCTGTTTGTGTCGCATGTGCTATAAGAGTATGAGTTCAGGGCATGCACAAGAAATATTGCCGCACCGGTCGTACCTTTGTGTCGTAACAAGCCCTGCATCAGTACTGTTATCTGAACAGTTCTAGTTCTAATTGTTATCATTTGAATTGATAATTGAAATGTATGCTCTCTTCTTGTGACCTTGACTAGTGCTTCTATAGGAGAGTATCTTCTGTAACACCCAATTCCAATTTTGTTTTTGTCGTCTGCTAAGCTTATTATATGTCAAACAAATTAGTCAGAGTACATAATCTGTAGTGATGGACTATCTAGCAGACAGCAATAAATTATTTAACTGGCATTTAATCTTGTCATAGTTAATTGGGCCCCTGTCCTAATCGGCTATTAGTCAAAATGGTTTGGTCAAAATGGCCAGTCACCATGGCCCCTATTTTGGTCAAAATGGCCTCTGAATTTCTCTTTTGATTTCAACCAATTCATTGGTTAAAATGGCCACAAAAATAAAGTCAAGATGTTCCCTGATTTTTTTTTTTATAAATTGTAGCTTATATGATGATAATCAAAGGAATAATTGGAAGCTATTTTAACCCTAAAAAAGGTCACTAATTTTGACTGAAAATTGTACTCTGTTACAACAAATTTTGAAGACATAAATTGTGTTCCAATTTATATTTTCATCAAAGCAAAGACATTCTAAGACTTACAATATTAATTTGAAGTTCCAGTTCCAGTTCTCAAAAAGATTATATAAAAAATATATTATTTAGCGCTTTATGTTTTGTTAATTTGTAACATCATAAATAAAAATATTATTTTGAGACCATTTTGACTTTTTGGAAGGACCATTTTGACTTTTTTTGAAGACCATTTTGACCATTTATCAGGGACCATTTTGACCAAACGAGGGGCCATTTTGGATGGAGGCCCAATTGACTATAACCTGTTTTTATCTGCTAAGCTTATTATTTGTTCGTAATTGTTGAATGTATTTGTAATGTATTTGTAATGTACCGTCTATGCAGTCACTGTTCACAAAGTAGTCGTTATTAGCCGATTTCCAACTGTCTAGGGATCTTTAACGTACACAGCCAATAGCACACGGGGCCTCGGTTTATTGTCCCATCCAAGCGACTAGACACTTTACCGTGTCAGCCCCTCCGACCTGCATCACTGACAGGGGGAAACCGGGTTGAAAAATCCGAAGGTGTCATCTCGACCCATGCCGGGATTGAACCCTGGACCTTCAGGTTAGCAAGCGTCTAACTCGCTGAGCCACTCTTAAATTTGGGAGTTTTAAAAATAGAACACATTACTTTGAATATTCTGGATAAGAATATTAACGTAATTGTTATCTATAGACCACCTGTTTATCGATTAGTATTATTTCTCCCAATGTTACAAAGATCACTAGTTGAATAACAAGAATCTGGTGTATGTTATTATGGGAGATTTCAATCAAAATATCTTGGGGGGTCATTTGTCTATACTTAATTTTTTTCAAAAATTTGGTTTTCAACAACTTGTTCAGCATTACACTAATGAAGGTGAAACACTTATAGATCATATTTATATCAGTAATGGAATTCTGTCACATAATGTTCACATTTCACCCATACCTGTGTATTGTAGCTACCATGAAGCTATAAAAATTACCATACTATAAGTTATATTGATATAATATTGAATCTACCCTTTCACAAAACTTTTTACTAAAAATGAGGGAGTGAACACCAGACTTTAGGGGTTTGAAGTTCAAAAAGTCTTACAGCTATCAGGCAAAGTATCACGGGCCACGCTCAGTGCTGTTCACAGCTCTAGTTTTTTTTGTTTTTGTTTGCCGCTTAAGAAGTGAAGTATATGCATTGAAGTTTAAATGTTTCGCATTACTGTTCAACGTTTAAAGGGGCCGGGTATTTTGGCGCAGATTTAAAAATCTGTCATAATATTTTGTAGTTTGTGTTCCTTTAACTAAGGGAGGTAATTTAGACTCGATTGTTTTAATCTGCTTGATAAGAAGTCGATTAATTTAAGATAGGGAACGTTCAGCATATTCGTAATTGTTTAGGTTTATTATTGATGATATTGATTATGTAATATGTATGTCTTTGCATAGTTTCTGATGTATTATTTGATGCCGTGTTATGTGCAAGAAATTATGATCGGTTTTAGTCTATTGCCAGAACGGAGTTGTTTCCCTTAGCGTCGTTTGCTTACATTGATAAAAGTTATTTACAAATACGTGCTACGATTAAGTTTGCTTGCATTCATGCTTATTATTATGTATTTTGCACCTTCAGAGCATTATTGATGATAGTCTACAGAGCAACCAGTGTTTGTGTTTCCTTATAAATTTCATGTGTTTTTCTGGTTAGTTACGAAATGTTAAATTTGTATATTTTCACAATCAGACACCAGACTGGGACACCAGATTTCTCAATTTGGAATTAAACCACATCGGATAAAGTCTCGTCAGTTGTTAATTTTCCACGCCCTACTAATGTGACTGAAATTAAATCACTTCTCGGATTAGCTGGATATTACCGCCGATTTTTAAAAAACTTTGCCAGAATAAGTAAACCGCTTACTTTGCTTACAAAGAAAAACGTTGATTTTTATTGGATTTCGGTGGAGGGAGGATTTGAATCTCCCAAATGTACAGGCCTAGGATGGAACAAATACTTTATTGAGAAAATGGGATTAAGGGTCTGGATTCCTGCTTTTCTTCTGTTGTGATCTGAAAGTAGAAAAAATAAGAACTCGCCCATTGGGCGAGTAGTATAGTATCTGCTAATTAATCATTGGTTTTAGTTTGCTATGAACCAGATTGTCATTAAAGTTCTGATTTTTTGAGTAGGCAACTATCATTTTCTGCTTATACACATGGGGAAATTTCTCTTGAAGACTCTTGTAGTGGGTATACACTATCTTGCTTGCTCAATTACTGGTTGTATTAAACGGGACAACAAAGGGTGCTATGCCTGCAAAATTGTTTGGGGCATTTCTTACATGAAATTAAATAAATTACATTTGAGCTATCACATAATAAATGCTCCTGGATCGGATACCTTTTATTAGTAAAGCTACTCATAAAATAATGTGTTTCAGATACAAAGGGACATGTTTTGCATCTACTTGACAAACATGGGGCACACCTTATACCTGGAGGAACTTCGGCATATAGTCTAGTCTTCGCTGCTATTTGCGCTAAAGTGGAGTTTTTTTATGTTTCGTAAAAATCGCTTTGAGTATCCACGCTCTTTCAGTTTTGAGAAAACAATCGTACAGGCTTGGTTGAAATCAGAGGATCTTGTGCAAATTCGGTGAAATCGTAAAACTTGTGATTTAATGATACCGGAAAAGGTATGTTTTGGGTGAAACGAGCTTTTGTGCAGGAGTCGATGAGTATCAGTTTCTTTGAAATATACCTTAATGTCCAGTTTATTGGTTTCTGCTGTGTAATCTCCTTTGAAAACAGTGGTATCGAGAAAATCTATGCTTTTATGACTGACGTTGGCGGTTAGTTTGATGGACGGATGGTGGTTGTTGAGAATTTCAAAGAATTCCCAGAACTGCTCAATGGAATAAGTCCAAACCATAAAAATGTCATATAAAAATCGTCCATAAAATAATGGATCAAATAGACTCTGCCATGAAAAGATTTGCGTATGAAGGGGCGAATCGTTTACCCATAGCTGTTCCTGAAGTTTGTAGATACGTTTTACCATTAAATGTGAAATCGTTGCGACTGAGACAAATCTCTAAAAGCTCTAAAATTGCATCATCGGGTCTGTTCGGATCTGGGTTTCTACTAAAAGCTTTACGAACTGCCATTAACCCGGCAGTGTTATCAATATTGGTATACATAGAAGACACGTCAATAGAAATCAGAATGGCATTCGGAGGAACTCGAAGATTTTTAATTTTATTTACAAAATCAGTTGTGTCCTTAAGATAGGCTTTATGTTGGCAAGCTAGAGGTATTCTGACACAGTCAGATATGATCGGACGGCCTTTAGGGATTTTATTAGGGACGAACCACTCCTTTGTAGGATTCTTATGGATCTTAGGCAAAGTGTATAAATGTCTCTCACGACAATCTGGTTTAGCAGACAGATAATCATATTGTTTCTGTTTGAGATAACTGTCTTTGACTAAATTTCCAAGAATAAGTTTCCTTAAAAATTGGGTCTGGCAAAATGGCATAATGTTTAAGATTATTCAATTGATTCTCTGCTTCTAAAATATAATCTTCCCTATTTAGAATGACACAACATGAACCTCAAATACTCTCAAATACTTCTAAAATTTCAGGATGGATGGCGGCCTTGGGCGGTTTCCACGTGGATTTCGGAATAAACATTGTTCTAGCACCACGTGGGGGGTGGTTTCGAAAAAAATAAGTGCAGCTGAGATTGCGTTGAAATCGTTCAATAGATGGACGAAGATAGTCAATGTTGGCTACCTTCGGGGTCGGGATAATTTTAAGCCCACGGTCTAAGATGGAATGTTGAAGGGGTGTGAGAATTTTACGGCTCAAGTTGTCAACAGTTTGGCCTAGTGGAGGCCTCTCAGTATTTTTATCCCCAGTAATTAGTTTAAAGACAACTTACTCGATGCTTGAAGCTGGTGTATCCAAGATAAATAAGTGCTGTTTGCTGTACTTGGAGACCAATGTAGATCATCAACTGGTTCGAATTCTTCTTCGTATGGAGGTAGGATTGTTGCGTCGTTGGTGTTGAAATCCATCATCATTTTGTTGAAGGTCTTGAGATTCTGTTGCGCGTTCTTCGTGATTTTATTGGATACCGGTATTCTTTGCCAGAATAAGTAAACCGCTTACTTTGCTTACAAAAAAAAACGTTGATTTTTATTGGAGTGATAGTTGTGCAGACTCTTTCCAAACTCTCAAACAGTGCTTGATAACTGAACTGAATTTCCGGATTTCTACAATGATTTTTATTTACAAACGGATGCTTCTCAATTTGAGATTGGAGCAGTACTTTCCCAATATCATTCAGGAAAAGAACATGCCATAGCCTACGCGTCCAGATCGCTATCTTCAGCAGAATGCAATTATTCAACCATTCAACGAGAATGTTTAGCTATAGTTTGGGCTACTAAAGTATTTTGCTCTTATCTTCTTGGAAGGAAATTTTATCTTTTAACCGATCATCAACCATTGGTTTATCTCAAATCCTCTAAAAGTGAAAATTCAAGATTAACAAGATGGAGTTTAGATCTTGAAGAATTTGACTATGAGATTCAGTATAGACCGGGAAAACATAACGGAAATGCCGATGCCTTGTCGCGCATTCCAGTCAGAAACCAACCAGCAACTAAACGTTCTTCTCTTTCTGTTGAGGCCATCGAAAAACCCAAAGACTATTTTGTTTCCATACTGAGGTAGCTCAACAGGAAGATTCTCTAATTCAAGATGTTATTCAAATCATACTTAAAACTACCGCGAAACCTTTGAAACCACCACCATCTTTACAACCATATATTCGTATCTTAGACTGTTTACGTGTTAAGAGAGGTATCTTATTCAAGAAAGACGAAACTCCTGATGGATGTAATGTAGGACTACTCATCATCATTCCACGATCTCTAGTAGCTCGTGTTCTTCAAGCCGCACATGACAATCCGACATCGGGTCATTTAGGTGAAGAACGTACAATCGACCAAATAAGACACAGATTCTACTGGCTCGGATGACGCAAAGATGTAAAAGATTATTGTAAATCTTGTTCGAAATGTGTTCCCTACGAAAACCACCAAAACCAGGATTAAACGCACCTCTTCATCCTGTTATACCTCATCGACCTTTTCAGATGGTATCTATGGATTTCCAAGGTCCATTAACAAGATCGACTAGAAACAAACGATACATATTAGTTCTCCAGTGTAAATTTACCAAATATTTAGAAGCATATGCTGTACCTAATCAAGAAGCAGAAACAGTAGCTGAAATGCTTATCGATCGTTTTATACAAAACATTCAACAAAACATGCAACCACAAAACATGTCCCTGCAATGCATGTTTATGGAAGGATTCCGAGAACATGATGTTTTATTTGGAACAAATACACCCACAAATCCCGAAACCGTTGACTCTTATGCACAAAATTTGAGAGATCGTTTAAAAGTTGTTTTTGAAGAAGTGAATAGGGATACTAAATTAGCAGCTGAACGACAAAAGATTTGGTTTGATAGAAAAGTAAGAGGAGAAGCCTATAATTTGGGAGATCAAGTATATTTGCGTAGAATAGTTTACAATGAAGGAGAATCAAAGAAATTTGCTGATAGATGGAAAGCCTATATGAAGTAATCAGTGTTTTAGGCGATGTCACTTACGAAATACTAGATCCCAAGTCTAATCATAAAGTTGTAGTTCACTTCAAACACTTAAAACCATCTAATATTCGTGATGCTAAACAAAATGATCTAAAATCCTCCAAAGCACTTGAACCTAAACCCGTATCCATATTAAAACCTTCTGTAGATGCTGAACATACCATCAATCCGAGACGTTCTTCCAGAATACCAAAACCTAAAGTACGTTTTGACCCATCAACTTATTAATTGTTTCTTAGGGGGCAGGGGGTGTCATTTAAATTTGATTTAATGAAAAGTTATAATCAAAGAAAGGTTATAGTATATTTGTTTTGAATAATATATTTATTTTACTGTACTATATATTACATTATGTTGATTTGAATTCGAAATGTCAGGAGACATTTAGAGACATTTAAACTTAACTTAAACTCGACAAGATGATGAGACAAGAACTTGATCTTCCTATTGAAAAATCTGTATTTTGGGTAGATAGCACCTCTGTGCTGAAGTACCAAACAAGAAGATTCCTTACGTTTGTCGCCAATCGTGTTGCCACAATAAGAGAAGGTTCAGATCCATCAAACTGGTACTACGTAGATACAACTCCGAATCCTGGTGACGATAGTTCAAGAGGACTTACTGCATACTGCATCAGAGTTAACCAAGAACCAACGATGGATACTGGGGCCGGGTTTCCTTATATTACCCGAAGAGAATTGGCCAACACAAATAGATTATGAAGATAAATTATCATTCGACGATCCTGAAGTCAAGATAGAGAAGAAATGTAACCTAATCCAAGAAAATCAATTAGATACCGTCAATAGAATATTCAACAAATTCTCTTCATGGTTTCAACTTAAGAGATGTATAGCATATATTCTAAGATATAAGAATAACTTGAAGAAGGCCAGTATTAACAAGAAGAAGGGAGATAATCCACTACCAAATGGTAAAGATAAGACTAAACACCAGATTCAACCTTTGACTGTATTAGAATAAAGAAACCAAGTACTGACGATCCGAACCGCAAAACGAAACTCGAAATCCAAAAGGACATTTTGACGAAACATAGGTAACAGCTTAAGAACTTATTATCAATCATACATGAGTAAGTATATCATAATGAAAAGTGGTATCAGGTGTCTATAGAAGAGTAAGCATACCCTGCCTGGCGCCACACCCGTCCTAGCTGTTAAACATCCACTGAAGTAAGATCTGCAGAGAAAGAAATATTGAAGTATGTACAGAAAGAATTTAGATGTAATTTCCCGTGAATTCAACTTTAATAATGCCTGAGTAAAAGAGTCAGTGTACATGAAGCAGTGGCGGGTTTAGGAATTTCATAAAAATGGGTGGATAATGAAAAATGTGTTCTAAACCCGCGAGCGCCGAAGGCGCGAGCGGCAATTTTTTTTAGGTTCACATAGTTTATGGTTCAAATATACATCTCTAAATCTCCAAAGAATTTTCAACATTTTAATCAAATGATATATAGATTGGTAATAACGTAATCACGTCATCACAGGTAAGGGGGTGGCTAGCCATTGTAGATACTCCCTAGTCCGAAACATGCTGACCCTATTCAAGCTTCTGATGATTTTTCTTTGCCAGTTAGACCTACCATAATTAAGTATAATTATTTCGAACTGCCTTTATTTTTACGAAAGATTCAAATTCTCAACTCTCACAAAAACATTTTGTTGTTACAGCATTCCAAATCAGGACTTGAAGTTTATTTTAGATATAGATATTCTTATTATGTTGAAATGTATCGCTTTTTCGAGTCTAGTAGTGCTAGAATCCAAAGATTCCGAATTCATGTCTCTACTTTTGCTTCATGTTGGATGTTACAACCAAACAGATTCGTGTCCAGTAGATTTGATCGAAATTGAAATGTAATGTAGGGTAGGCCCTCTTTCGCCGGAGCGGGCGTAGACAAAGTGGGACTGTGCGAGGAGTGGCATGATGGGTAACGCGTTTTTTGCGCGACGTCATCTAGGGAAACTGTGGCGGTATTTAGCTCATAGACGACTGTACAGTTTTTTTTTTTCATTTTATTCTTCACATTTATTTTTTTTTTAAATTCAAAAAGGGCACTTTCCGAGTAAATTTTAGGGGGTGCTATTCTGGAAGCGATGGAAGAGAGAATATTTGCCACTACTTCAACAAAAACACAAATTGACAAAACCCAATGAAAGTCTAAAAGTTAATGATATAGTATTATTAGTTGACGATAATTTACCAAGATCCACGTGGTCCTTAGCACGAATTATGGAAGTACTACCTGGTAAAGATGGTTTAATTCGATCGATGAAGCTAAAGACTAAGACATCTGTATTAGAACGACCAGTTAAGAAATGTGTTTTACTTGAAAGTTCTGTTGATAAAAACTGTTAAATGTTAAAATTCAGTAAAGAGACTAAGATTTCATTTCATTCGTTATACTTACCAGTTGGAAATATACTTATGGATAATCTTCCTGTATTACTCTCTCAACTCGCCCAAACGCATTAAGAGATTCAATGGGTTATCCCCCTTCCCTTAATACGTAATATACCTCAGTTATTGGTTTTATTTTTGACTTTCTCTCCTTTTGCAATGGCGAACGCTATGGGTAAAGAGAAATCTAATTTATCGGCAGATTCAGATTTAGAAGTAAGTGTTTGTTCCAAATCGCCGACTGTTTCAGTTTCGAAAGAAAAGACGAAAACTCGTTCGAAGAGTCGAAGAGAGTGTCGTCCACTGAAGTAAATAATTGTCTCAATAGTTTAGAAGCAAAAGTCGACGATAAATTTGATAAATTGATGCAGTTTTTTACATCAGAATACCGGTTGTTTAACTCCGCGGAGATCTGATCGGGATGAAAATCAGGATACTGGAGATTTTGTCTCGCAGATACCTAAAAACTCTGTCGAAAGTGGGAAGATAGATCCCTCGGGAGTTCCTAAATTGTTGATAAATCCCGAATTTCGATCTAGAAATTTAGAATTAGATGTTTTATCACTCGCTCCAGATGAGCAGGAAGAGCGCGAATTTTTGGCGAATTTGTCGGATCAGGAGTCGAATGTTGAACAAAATTCTGATATCGATTTGTCACACAGCCCTAAAAAGAAACTCAAGTCTTCAAATGCATAAGTCTACATTTGTGAAATATTTGCCCGAAGTAAACCCTTCACAAAAGGTTACAGATACAGATAAAGAAAATACAGCAGGGCAAAGTTCTGATGTTTTGTCGAAACTTTTTGGAAGTACAGATAACGATAATGTTCAGAAAGTTGGTTTGATATTAGACAAGTCACAGTCTGACATCCTATTGAAATCTTGGAGAAGTCAAAATCCAGATCGTCTTACCGCATATAAAGAAGAATACCGCAACTGTTTTCCGGTTCATGAAATGTCAGAGCAGTTTTTGAATGTCCCAAGTTTAGATGACATATGTGATCCTATGTTACGTCGTAAACATGCGACAAAGAGTTTTAAAGGATGGGGTTCGACCCAATCTAATTAAAATTAGATTACATTTCGTTTCTGTTTTTTATTTGATTGTCAACTCCATGTAATCTAAAGACTTGTATAAGAAGGTCATCTTCTGGTTAGGAATAAGCTATTTATAGCACGTGCCACCCCTCTGCCAATCAGAACACCGTTTATATTTGAATATTTTGTATTGCGTCATAATTTTCCCACAATGCATATCAATGCATAGACCCGCGATCTTGAAGGTAGTTTTTGATTGGCTGAAATTTTTGTCACTTGAAGATGACCTCCTTATACAAGTCTTTAGATTACATGGAGTCGACAATCAAAAAATAACCGAAACGAAATGTAATATAATTTTAATTAGATTGGGGTTCGACCAGACGTCTTCACTCACAGCCGTTCAAAGCTATTGAAACTTTGGCTTATCAAGGTCAAGTGGCTTCTTAATTTGGCATAATTTCAATTGCGTACTTGCAGCAGGCTTTAGGCACCTTTATGAGCAATTTGCATAACGACAACATGACAAACGATCAAGCGCTGGAGTCCATTAAAGATATGTATGATATATCAACCAAAGCACTTGACCAAATGGGGAGATCAGGGGCCTTCCATCATATGATAAGACGCAAAGCTACTGCGGCAGATACTGGCCTCACTGATATCAAAGATTTTCAATCTAAGCTTATTTATTTGCCTTTGACTTCGAATGGTGTTTTTGGATCTTCTCTGGAGGACTCCCTCAAGGTCAGAAAATCACAGAAAGAACAGATCAAAGATTTGCTCCCAGAATTTGCTGATAAAAGTTCGGATTTGAAAAGGAAATCGAGCACTTTCTCTAACAAGTCATACGATTTCAACAAATTTAAAAAGCCAAAAATGGATCAACACTTTCCTAGGACAAGACCCTATTATAGTCAAAATTCGGAAAAGCCTGCTACCAATCCTCGGCCTTATAGAACTTACGATAAGGGAGAATACCAACGTAAATGACGTAAAAGTACAAATCGGTTTGTAGGTCAGATACCTTTGGGAGGTCGTTTAAGATATTTCACAGAGAAATGGGCCAAAATAACAGACGATCAATGGGTGTTGTCTGTCATACGAGAGGGTTACAAGCTGGAACTCCTCTCACCACCTCCGAACACAGGTATTCGTCAGACAACCATAGCACCAAACATGTAGATATTTTAAACGCGGAAATTATTACATTATTAGAAAAGGACGCTATAGAACCAGTTCCAATGGAGGAAATATATTGCGGTTTTTACAGCACCTTCTTTCTTATCCCAAAACGGTCGTCCAACAAGCTCAGACCGGTGATAAATTTAAAACCTTTAAATCAATTCCTACTGAAGAAACACTTCAAGATGGATACCATTTCCAAGGTCATCAGTTTAGTGCGTCCAGACGATTGGGCAATAACCCTCGACTTATCGGACGCATATTTTCACGTTCCACTTTTTCCGACACATCGAAAGTACCTTCGTTTCTGCATCCAAGGACGGTGTTATCAGTGGAAAGTTCTAGGCTTCGGACTGACAGTCGCCCCAAGGGTTTTCACCAAAGTCATGTCCGTCGTCTCTGCCTACCTCAGAACGCACAGTCTGCGAGTAGCATATACCTCGACGACTGGTTGGTACTCCATCAGAACAAAGTTGCCTTACAGCAGCATCGATTTTTCGTCCTAGATCTCCTAGATTCACTAGGACTTCTGGTGAATCACGAGAAGTCGTCTCTTTCCCCCAGTCAGGAAATACTTTACCTGGGAAGCTTATTCAAGACACACCAGGGCATTGTATGCCCTACAACGGACAGAATGAAAGCCATATTCGAAGCGGTGAATCAAATCAAGAACAGGTACAGTCGGGCTTTAGACTATCTGCGCTTGCTAGGTTTAATGGCCAGCTGTATCGAACTGATTCCAAATGCTCGATTGCACATGAGGCCTATACAACTACATCTGCTCTGTTTCTGGAAACCATCTCTTCATGCAATAGAAAAGAAGATTCCATTTACTCAACATCTACAATCACATCTTTCATGGTGGTTAGAGCCAGCGAACATTTTACAGGGCAGATCTCTTCTTCCTCGGTTATCCACAGTGACCATTACGACGGATGCGTCGATGGAAGGGTATGGAGGCCACTTGGATCACTTAATCATACAGGGGACGTGGTACAGAGCCGCAATCACATAAATCTCTTGGATTTGGAGGCTGTACGCATCGTTGTATCCAAGTTTATACATCGCCTAAGGGGCAAAATGGTATTAGTACGTTGCGACAACACTACAGTCGTCCAATATATGCTCTGTTACAAGACATGGGATCTATGGCAGATGGCCATCGAGAACAACATTCATTTAAGAGCAGCCCATATTGCAGGGAAATTGAATGTGTTAGCAGACCAATTAAGTCGGACACGGATTCGTCCGACTGAATGGATGCTGAACAGCTCCGTTGTTCACCAGCTATTTCAAACATGGGGCGCCCTTTGATAGACCTTTTTGCCTCAATAGAAAATCGCCAGACCGAAATTTTCTGTTCCTGGAGTCCCCATCCAAGAGCATTAGCACTGGATGCGCTAACAATTTCCTGGCAGAACATGTACGCCTATGTTTATCCTCCAATATGTCTGATTCCGAAAATCCTCTGTTACATGAGTCATCACCAAAGTCATGTCCGTCGTCTCTGCCTACCTCAGAACGCACAGTCTGCGAGTAGCATATACCTCGACGACTGGTTGGTACTCCATCAGAACAAAGTTGCCTTACAGCAGCATCGATTTTTCGTCCTAGATCTCCTAGATTCACTAGGACTTCTGGTGAATCACGAGAAGTCGTCTCTTTCCCCCAGTCAGGAAATACTTTACCTGGGAAGCTTATTCAAGACACACCAGGGCATTGTATGCCCTACAACGGACAGAATGAAAGCCATATTCGAAGCGGTGAATCAAATCAAGAACAGGTACAGTCGGGCTTTAGACTATCTGCGCTTGCTAGGTTTAATGGCCAGCTGTATCGAACTGATTCCAAATGCTCGATTGCACATGAGGCCTATACAACTACATCTGCTCTGTTTCTGGAAACCATCTCTTCATGCAATAGAAAAGAAGATTCCATTTACTCAACATCTACAATCACATCTTTCATGGTGGTTAGAGCCAGCGAACATTTTACAGGGCAGATCTCTTCTTCCTCGGTTATCCACAGTGACCATTACGACGGATGCGTCGATGGAAGGGTATGGAGGCCACTTGGATCACTTAATCATACAGGGGACGTGGTACAGAGCCGCAATCACATAAATCTCTTGGATTTGGAGGCTGTACGCATCGTTGTATCCAAGTTTATACATCGCCTAAGGGGCAAAATGGTATTAGTACGTTGCGACAACACTACAGTCGTCCAATATATGCTCTGTTACAAGACATGGGATCTATGGCAGATGGCTATCGAGAACAACATTCATTTAAGAGCAGCCCATATTGCAGGGAAATTGAATGTGTTAGCAGACCAATTAAGTCGGACACGGATTCGTCCGACTGAATGGATGCTGAACAGCTCCGTTGTTCACCAGCTATTTCAAACATGGGGCGCCCTTTGATAGACCTTTTTGCCTCAATAGAAAATCGCCAGACCGAAATTTTCTGTTCCTGGAGTCCCCATCCAAGAGCATTAGCACTGGATGCGCTAACAATTTCCTGGCAGAACATGTACGCCTATGTTTATCCTCCAATATGTCTGATTCCGAAAATCCTCTGTTACATGAGTCAGTTTCGTTGTCAGATAGTGGCTCCATATTGGCCACGGAGAACTTGGTTTACAGATCTACTTCAATTGCTGATCGCATCCGGATCGCTCAGACCTGCTCCGGCAACCGAACACTCAGATATACCACCCAGACCCCAACTGTTTAAAACTAACTGCATGGCTTCTATCGACAGAAGTTTCAAAGCAAAGGGTTTTTCTGAGCAAACTAGACAGCTTCTTGCAGCATCCTGGCGCAAAGGGACACAGAAAGATTATTCATGCAAATTTGAGCGATTCAGTCGTTGGTGTGGTCCAAGGGAAATTAATCCCCTGGGCGTTTCATTGACACAAATCACTGATTTTCTGTCGAATTTGTTTTCTTCCGGTTTACAATATAGGACGATAGCAGGTTATCGTTCCATGTTATCTGCAATTTTACCCAACATTGACAATACACCAGTGGGACAACATCCAACTGTGTGCAGACTGCTTAAAGGTATCTTTAACTTCAGACCTCCGAAGTCTCGATTATCACCAGAATGGGACTTACCAACTGTACTCGACATGTTGGAGAATCCACCATTTGAGCCATTATCAGAAATAACTTTCAAACATCTTACTTTTAAGACTATATTTTTAATTGCTATCACTACTTTCAGACGATCCAGTGATCTACATTCCTTGATGATTGGAGACAATTTCATGAGAATTCAGAATAGTGGTATAACATTTCTACGTACTGGTTTAGCTAAGCAAGATAGACCAAGTCATTATGGTGCACAAATATTCGTACCAGCCTTTCCTCAAAGACAGTTTGTCGATCCAAGAAGGTGTGTCTTACAATATTTAAAGGCAACAAAAGATGTTCGTATGAACAATGGTGGCGATTACCAGTCACGACTATTTCTGAGTCTTTCGCCTCCCTACAAAACCGTGTCCGCACAGACCATCGCTCGATGGCTTGTTCAAACTATACAAATGGCCTATTATAGTACGGTTCTTACTAACGCACATTCCACAAGAGCTGTTGGACCGTCTTTTGCTTTGTTTAAAGGTGCTTCTATACATTCCATTATGGAAGCAGCTGATTGGAGTAAAACGTCTACTTTCATTGATTTCTATCTTAAAGATGTGAATGTTAGTGTTCTTGAACAGGATAGTCATCCCCGGCGAGTTTTTCTGAGGGTATGTATATTTCTTGTTATAAACACTTCATATTAATTGAGTTTTAATTTACTTGATAAATGATATACTTGTATGTTTACTGTTTTAGGATAACAGAAGATTAATATTATAGTTATGGTAAATGGTGATTCAGTATGGTAGTATCTATATATAAATAATCACAAAGAAACAGAGTATTCTTATACAAATCATGTTGAGAATTAAAGTATTATTTTCATACATAGGAGTTTTTAAAATTCCCTCACCACCATTTTTAATATACTGCTTTGGAATCTGATTTTATCCATAAGTATATTTCCGACTGGTAAGTATAACGAATGAAATGAAATTGAAAAATTTGTTTTTCAAGTTTCAATTTTATGAATGAGTTATACTTACCAGTCCTATTACCCACCATCCTCCCCAGAGGAATTTTATATAGTCTGTAGGTAGAAAAGCTTATGTTTTTCAGGCCTACATGAACTGAGGTATATTACGTATTAAGGGATAACCCATTGAATCTCTTAATGCGTTTGGGCGAGTTGAGAGAGTAATACAGGAAGATTATCTATAAGTATATTTCCGACTGGTAAGTACAACTCATTCATAAAATTGAAACTTGAAAAACATATTTTTCAATTTTATAGACTGAATGAAAGAGACTGTTTTATTGTTTATAATAAGTGTTATGGACTGTTTAAATTTCATATTAATCTGAAAGACCATTAAAGTGCAAAAAGTGAACAATATTGAAAGTTATATTCTAAACGAGTTATCATAGAAACATTTCAAGAACTTAAAGTGACATTGCAAAGTATTTTTCGTAAAATTTTTAATGTTAAAGTTAATTTGTTTTTTTTTTGATTGCCGCTTAAGAAGTGAAGTATATGCATTGAAGTTTAAATGTTTCGCATTACTGTTCCACATTTAAAGGGGCCGAGTATGTTGGCGCAGATTTAGAAATCTGTCATAATATTAAGTTTGCTTGCATTCATGCTTATTATTATGTATTTTGCACCTTCTGAACATTATTGACGATAGTCTACAGAGCAACCAGTCTTTGTGTTTCCTTATAAATTTCATTTCAACAGAATCTCAAGACCTTGTCTTTAAACTAATTACTGGGGATAAGAACACCAAATTGGCCAAACTGTTGTAAACTTGAGCCAAAAAATTCTCACACCCCTTCAGCATTCAATCTTAGACCGTGGACTTAAGTTTATTCCGACACCGAAGGTAGCCAACATTGATTATCTTCGACCTTCTATTGACCGATTTCAACGTAATCTCAGCTGCACACATTTTTTCCGAAACCACTCCCCACGGTACGTGGTGCTAGAACAATGTTTATTCCTAAATCCACGTGGAAACCACCCCAAGCCGCCATCCATCCTGAAATATTGAAAGTATTTGAAATCATGAATAGCCCAACGTCAAGTATTTCCGTAACGCACGAAAAGCCTAATCTCACACGAGTAGAACGCGAATCCTTAAATTTACTTAAGAAAGATGAAAGCATTGTTATAAAGAAAAGTGACAAAGGCTCATGTTGTGTAATTTTAAATAGGGAGGACTATATTTCAGAAGCAGAAAATCAACTAAATAATCCTAATCATTATGCCATTTTGCCGGAACCATTTTTTAAAGAAACTGCTAATATGATTAACAATATTCTTCGCAATTTAGTTCAAACAAGTTTTCTTAAAGAGAAACAATATGACTATCTGTCTGCCAAATCCGACTGTCGTGAGAGACACTCATACACTTTACCTAAGATCCATAAGAATCTTTCGTAAAGCTCGTCAACATCGGGCCTACCTTAAAGATACAAATGATTTTGTCAACCAAATCAAAAATCTTCGAGTTCCTTCGAATGCTATTCTGATTTCTATTGACGTGTCATCTATGTATACTAATATCGATAACACTACTGGTTTAATGGCAGTTCGTAAAGCTTTCAATAGAAACCCAGATCCAAATAGGCCCGACGAGGCAATTCTACAACTTTTGGAGATTTGTCTCAGTCGCAACGACTTCACATTTAATAATAAAACGTATCTACAAACTTCAGGGACAACTATGGGCAAACGATTCGCCCCTTCGTATGCAAACCTTTTTATGGCCGAGTGTGAACGAGAGGCATTACCCCTTTGTCCATTTGACCCACTTTTTTATAAACGATTTTTGGACAAACTAACCGCCAACGTCAGTCACAAACGCATAGATTTCCTCGATACCACTGTCTTCAAAGGAGATTCCATAGAAGAAACGAATAAACTAGATATTAAGGTCATACCAAATGGATTGATTGGTCGACGGATTCGCCGCTCGTAAATATTCAAAAACAAAATTTTTTTTTTTTTTTTGTTTTTTTTTTTAAATCGCCGCACGTAATTTTCTGTCCGGTAAATGGACGGTAAATGCCTTTTTCATTGTTAGCTTAGACAATCCGCCCTCGACACACATGATAACGATTGTCATAAAATAAATATATCAATTTTCGGCAAAATGCGATGTAATTCTCGTCAGTAGAGCTGTTTATTTTTAGATACACAAGATTTTCTAATAATAAATAATACTTAAAGCCACATAAGCCCAGACTTGGACTTTGAGAAAAAGTCTTCTCATCGTTTTTTTTAAAAATGAATATTGAAAAAAAAAAAGAATTTCGATTCCCTTCGTGGTTCCAATTCTACAGCCATTTGAAAGAAATTTTGTTTGTTTACAATCAACACATCAATAACTCACAAGCTCCGCCCACTACTAGCACGCGCTACTGGAGATTGGTGTATGACGTCATTTAACTAACACGCCCCCCGCTTGACCTCATTAGCATGCAATTTAATGGAAATCATTTTATTAGAT
Source organism: Lottia scabra (assembly GCA_029955415.1). NCBI lineage: Eukaryota > Metazoa > Mollusca > Gastropoda > Lottiidae > Lottia > Lottia scabra. The sequence goes on from JARJEI010000001.1 coordinate 20,202,608, forward strand.
CCCGACTTTAAATCCAGCGGCATCGAAGCCATCTGAGTACCCAAAGCCGTGAATTTTAGTTTTTTGACTTAATTAAACATCAGAGATTAATCTAAAATGCCTTTTATACCGAAATCCCGTTTTTTTCATTTTGTAAACAAACGAATCCCGCAATGTGGCTTTAATTAAAATTGTAAGATCGGATGACTATAAAAATCCCGTTAATTTGTCACACTTTGGATTTATTTTCCCGATGCACAGAATACAAGGATTGTTACTATAAATAGATCGTGCAGACTCAGATAGAACAATACTGAAGTCGAAGTAAATAGGCCGAGCAGACGACATAGTTAGCTTCGTATTTCATTCATATTGGAATGAAAATTTAATAAGACCATGAAATAAAACATATATTAGACCGGGGTCGTAACATAATAATTGTAGGCTTATAAATATCCATTTCCGTAAAAACTGTTACTCAAACTGACTCAAAAAAATGTATCGGTCTATAATATTATCCATTAGTTTTGTCTTCTGGAGATTCATACGCGTGCGACCTTGTCAATTTAGATTCAATGTCACGGGAGGATAATTATCATACGAATATCATACTTTGTGATTAATTCAAAAATGAATTATGAAAAATTATGAAAAAGTAAGGTAGTGTCAGTCGGTGTCTTGGGATAAACAATATTTTAGCACTCAAAATTGTGGTGTCTCCGTTTTGCCAACTTGTTCCCCCCCCCCCCCCCCCCCCCCCCCGAGTGAACGGAGTGAGTATTATAATAAGATAGAAAACACTAAATTGAAGGCAAAACACACCCTTTAGAGCATTTAAAAATAAATTGATATACATTTGTAACTGCCAGAGAAACATTGCTCCACTAAATTGTAAACTTCGTCCCATAGAGCAAAAAAGTGCTATGCAAATAAAAAAATTAATTCGAACCTTGGGTCGGTAGAGGTTATTACCTGGCCAGGTGTCAAATTAATTATTGCCTCTTCTAATAAAGAGTTTACTTAAAAATGAAATTGATTTTGTTTGTCTTTTGTTAGGAAATGTCTCTTGGATTTCAAACACCAGAATCCACAGAACAAAGATGATTTAAAAAAAAATTAAAAAATTCGCTTGCATTTTGACACACCAGAATCCGCACAACAAAAAAATAATTTAAAAAAAAAAAAAATTCGCTCCATTTTTTCAGCTGAAAATCCGTAGACCAATTGTTTCATTTGGTATGGCCTTAAGGTGTATTTTAAAGAAACCGATACTCATCAACTCCTGCACAAGAGCTCATTTCATCCAAAACATACCTTCTCTGGTATAATTAAGTCACAAGTTCTACGATTCCACCGAATTTGCACAAGACCTTCAGATTTCAACCAAGCCTGTACGATTGTCTTCTCAAAACTGAAAGAGCGTGGATACTCTAAACGATTTTTACGAAACATAAAAAGTACCACTCTAGCTCAGATAGCAGCTAAAAATAGACTTAAGGATGATTTCAAGTAGATGTAAAACATGTCCCTTTATATCAGAAACTCACTATTTTTTAAGTAACTTTACGAATAAAAGGTACCCGATAGAGGAGCATCTAACATGTCAAAACTCGAATGTAATATATTTAATCTCTTGTAAAAAAAAAAGTATCTATTGTGTAAGTTTTTGTTATTTTTTTGTTTATTTTTTACATTATTGTTATCGTTTTTAATACCAAATATATAGATTTTTGCATTATCACCTAGCTTTTATTCTGCATCATTTCTCCCGCCCAGTTTGATTTATCTGCATAACCTGATCCCCACACTTTACGCTAGCATATACACTTTTCACCCAATTACATTCCCTGAACATTCCACATCTAACCTCCATTCATTTTCATTATGTTCCGAAACTACAACAACCACTGGCAAGAAGCCAGATATCGTAACACTAATCGTCAACCAAACCAACATCAAGTACCCTACAATGGTCCTGTTTTCCATCGACCTCTACCACCTACTAATCGTCGACCGCCTACCAATCCAACCAGTTATATTCCACCCCATCACCGACCTAACTGCAACGACTCCTACCCACCCAGAAATTATCAACGACCTAACCAACAACAGAAACGACCACCAGCCCACAGACGCTATGGAAGGGTTTTTGGGTCTAAATAAGATGATCTGCTAATTTGTGTAATGCAATGTTGAAATGTTCAGTATGTCAAAAATACCTATTATGATACCGTCAACTTGGTCATATTGCGTAAGTAAATTGTAATAAAACAACTGTTTACATATCATTTTAGAAATATCATTTTGGTATTATCATTTTAGAAATATCATTTTCGAATTATCATTTTTCCTATGGGAAACGCCTTACCCAATCCGTAATTACCCAATTTTACCAAACGATTAACAGTACCAAGGCCAGAGTAACCATATCTATACCAACGGCAATGGATGTTGACCTGAATACACCTGCACCTACTAGGGTCACCACCGTATTGAACCAAACCCCTAAACGTGCCTGTAGTTCACCTACACCTAGTCCAGCAGACGTTGGTAAACGTTCGCGTAGAGAGGGCAACCCTCTTCTCTTTTCTCTTTCAGATTCCTCCTCTACCACTCCATCTGAATCTTCACCTAGGGACTCCGGTTCTGTAAACCTATCTGCCTTCTGCAAATACCTGGACCAACAGGAAACCCCGAATTCTCCGACCAAGTCAAGCCATACTTCTAAACCATCCCCTCCTCGTACCAGGTCCCGATCACTATCTAATCTTCCATCTTCAACTTGTATACCAGTTCCAATCACCCCATCGACAACCATTATCTCCGTTACCAAACCCTTCTATCATCGAACAACTGACAAATCATCATGGACTCTACCCGCTCTACAGAAATCAACCTTAATTATTGGATCCTCTAACCTGAACAGAATTACCAAAACTGCTTCAGACACCGAAATTCATTCGTACCCTGGTGCCCTAATACAAAACAGATTGCTAATCTACGAATTCATGTGGAAAGAGCTATAAATCGGATAAAATGGTTTAAAATACTATCAGAGACATTGCCTATATCGATGGTCCCCTTGGCTGATGACATATTGACTGTTTGATCAGCAATCATTAATTTGTATCCACCACTTGTAAAGTAAAAAAAGAAACTCAGAGGCTAATAAATGTATATTGATTGTAATTTTAATACTATCACAGGTAAACAATAATTGTTATGTATGCCTATAGTCAAACAGAGATATTTCGGCTCATCCGGGTACCGTCAAAATCTATACAAAACCAGTCCATTATATTTTCAAGGGTATAAAAGTATCTTATTTAGAGGGTTGTTTGTGTGGCAAGTTACAAAAAGGAACTACAAGATGTAGTCAAATAGCAAAATCTATGCTTCACTCAAGAATTTCTTACGAAGGGCTACTTTCAACGGGTTATAGTCAATTGGACCCTAATCCTAAATGATCCCAAATTAGAACAAATTTTCATATATTATATCTGGAAAAATGTACTCCTCATTGGATGACAGATGAGTAAATATCTTTCACAAGCTATTTTTTCTTCTTCAAAATTTCAGGTATTACATATGTATGCACATAATTTAGGAGAGAAAAACTCAACTGTTATAGGCTGTTATGACCCCAAGGAACAATTTGGCATGTGTGCCAAAATCTCTATCCGGGACGAACAGTCCGAAAATGGCCACACCCTTTTTTGAGTGGCCACGCCCCCTTTTTTTAAGGTCCTATTTCCAACATAGCTATATCTTCTCAACCGTTTGAGTTGCAGACTTTCTGAATGACCATCATACATGTTTAGGTCTATAGAGATAGTCATATTGAAAAGTGTATGATATGTTACGGGGAAGTGGCTAAAAACTGTTAAGTTATTGCCATACAACTGACTACATACTGCAGATACCCTTCAGGGATCTGGCAGGCCTTCGGGTTTTGATATTACAAATTCTAGAACTATTAAACAATCTTTTCGACTCCGCATTCATGATCAAGGAGGCGTCTTCAAATGGGGCTTGGACCCACAGCTGCTGTTGGTGATAGCTTCTAAGAATGTTTCCTTCATTAGTTCAGGTCATCAAATGTCTTCAGGTCTGTTGATAGTTTGATATTCTGGACGAAGAATGTCTCCGCCATCTGTATTGCACTTTCTGTTAGCTGTTGACAATCGAAATTCAGGATCAGAGAGGTATTACCTAGTTTGCGCACAGCTTTTAGGGCTGCCAGGTTGATTGCTATTTTGCTGGTTGAGTCGTCTGAGCGTGGAGTGCTGGGAGACACTTTATGAGCTGGTAATGTTGATCTGTTCTCCCCCCCCCCCCTTGAATTGCGGACGAGCCACAGCTCCTGAAGGCCACGATCTCTCCAATTAACGGTGATGTGATATAACAGACACACAAAGACATCTGTGTCTCCTGATGACAGCGTCATGGATTTAGGTCCTGATCGGTGATTTAGATTGTCCTACACATGAAACATCATCCTGTCATCAGCTTCCTCGTGTGTACAGTTGAGTCGAGGGAATGAAGAAGCCCACCCAGCTGACACCATCCATGCCTGCGGTGATACGCCGAAATATAGAGGTTTGTTCCTCTGGTAATTGGTGGTCAGCCACTCAACATAGAATGCCTGAAAAGCAGTTTTGCTGATAAAAGACGACAAAAAGTTCGCTAATACCACACATCAAGGACAACCATTTCTTCGGACGTTCCTCTTCTCGCCCTCTCTCCATTCGTAATACTGCCCCCTGTAAGTGTAGAAAACGATGTGGATCTCATCACAGTTGTGGTCAGCTTTGGTGATCATAGATGTCAAGGCAATAGCAAAGTCATGGAATGTCTTGACGGGCGGATCAAGCTTCTTCAAGGGGCCCTTTATTACCAAAAGGCCATGAAGTCAATAATGATGGTGTGTGCTGGAGGGGTGGTTTCTAGTCCTTTTTTATCGATTAGTGGGCACAGCTTCAGCCTTCCTCAAGTAACCACTAGAAACCACCCCGCCAGCACAAGACATCATTATTGACTTATAAAGAAGAAGCTTGGTCCGCCCGTCAAGACATTCCACGACTTTGCTATTGCCTTGACATCAAAGTTATGAGATCCACGTCATTTTCGACGCTTACAAAGAGGACAGTATCAAGAATGGAGAGAAGTGCAGAGATTGTGGCCTTCAAGAGCTGTGGCTCGTTCGCAACTCGGGAGAGAAAAGATCAACATTATCACTCCATGATATATGCATAGCACTGCGAGAAGAGCTTACAAAGTGTCTCCCAGCACTCCACGCTCAGACTGGCTGAGACACCACCAGCAAAATAGCAACCAAACTGGCAGCCCTAAAAGCTGCTGAAATACCTTTCTGATCCTGAATTTCGATTGTCAACAGCTAACAGAAAGTGCAATACAGATGGCGGAGACATTCTTCGTCCAGTATATCAAACTATCAACAGACCTGAAGACATTTGATGACCTGCATATAGACAGCAATGTCCTCGCGATGGACTTTAAGAGATCTACTTACGCCTCAACTAATGCGAGGAAACATATTCTTAGAAGCAGCAGCTGTGGGTCCAAGCCCCCTTGATCATGAATGCAGTCTTATTGTTATGTAAGAAAGGACTGTTTAATAGTTCCAGAATTTGTAATATCATAAGGCGATGCCTGCCAGATCCCTGCAAAAGTGGCTAGTGTGCTCGCAAGAATGGGTGTCCCTGCAGGGTAGCTGGAATTCAGTGTTGCAGTCTGTAAATGTAAGGATAGTGATGATTGTTAAAACCCTATCACTTAATAAATATATAGCAGTTCTAGTATGTAGTCAGTTTTATGGCAATAACTTAACAGTTTTTAGCCACTTCCCCGTAACATATCATACACTTTTCTATAATATATGATTATCTCTATAGGCCTGAACATGTATGATGGTCATTCTGAACATTTTGAACACCTCAGAAAGTCTGCAACTCAAACGGTTGAGAAGATATAGCTATGTTGGAAATAGGACCTTAAAAAAGGGGGCGTGGCCACTCAAAAAAAAGGGTGTGGCCATTTTCGGACTGTTCGTCCCGGATAGAGATTTTGGCACACATGCCAAATTGTTCCTTGGGGTCATATTAGCCTATAACAGTTGAGTTTTTCTCTCCTAAATTATTTGCATACATATCTTAGCCAGGTCCTAGACTATATGTAGTAAAGAAATAATCTTTCACCTTCCATGAGCTGGATAGTTTTATTCGTCCAACGATGAGAACTTCAGCTGTTGACACAAATATTAGATCCCTCAATCGGACATGGCTCTCTAAGGTGACGCAGGCCCTGATCGACCACTACCAAACCACCCTTCAAGAGAAGCTAGCCACTATCCGCGCAAAGTCTTTTTCTCCAGCTGCCGTCGACCGTATCATATCCCATGCCCTGTCCTGGGCACGTCGCTCCTATGGGAAACGCCTTACCCAATCCGTAATTACCCAATTTTACCAAACGATTAACAGTACCAAGGCCAGAGTAACCATATCTATACCAACGGCAATGGATGTTGACCTGAATACACCTGCACCTACTAGGGTCACCACCGTATTGAACCAAACCCCTAAACGTGCCTGTAGTTCACCTACACCTAGTCCAGCAGACGTTGGTAAACGTTCGCGTAGAGAGGGCAACCCTCTTCTCTTTTCTCTTCTCAGTCCATTATATTTTCAAGGGTATAAAAGTATCTTATTTAGAGGGTTGTTTGTGTGGCAAGTTACAAAAAGGAACTACAAGATGTAGTCAAATAGCAAAATCTATGCTTCACTCAAGAATTTCTTACGAAGGGCTACTTTCAACGGGTTATAGTCAATTGGACCCTAATCCTAAATGATCCCAAATTAGAACAAATTTTCATATATTATATCTGGAAAAATGTACTCCTCATTGGATGACAGATGAGTAAATATCTTTCACAAGCTATTTTTTCTTCTTCAAAATTTCAGGTATTACATATGTATGCACATAATTTAGGAGAGAAAAACTCAACTGTTATAGGCTGTTATGACCCCAAGGAACAATTTGGCATGTGTGCCAAAATCTCTATCCGGGACGAACAGTCCGAAAATGGCCACACCCTTTTTTGAGTGGCCACGCCCCCTTTTTTTAAGGTCCTATTTCCAACATAGCTATATCTTCTCAACCGTTTGAGTTGCAGACTTTCTGAATGACCATCATACATGTTTAGGTCTATAGAGATAGTCATATTGAAAAGTGTATGATATGTTACGGGGAAGTGGCTAAAAACTGTTAAGTTATTGCCATACAACTGACTACATACTGCAGATACCCTTCAGGGATCTGGCAGGCCTTCGGGTTTTGATATTACAAATTCTAGAACTATTAAACAATCTTTTCGACTCCGCATTCATGATCAAGGAGGCGTCTTCAAATGGGGCTTGGACCCACAGCTGCTGTTGGTGATAGCTTCTAAGAATGTTTCCTTCATTAGTTCAGGTCATCAAATGTCTTCAGGTCTGTTGATAGTTTGATATTCTGGACGAAGAATGTCTCCGCCATCTGTATTGCACTTTCTGTTAGCTGTTGACAATCGAAATTCAGGATCAGAGAGGTATTACCTAGTTTGCGCACAGCTTTTAGGGCTGCCAGGTTGATTGCTATTTTGCTGGTTGAGTCGTCTGAGCGTGGAGTGCTGGGAGACACTTTATGAGCTGGTAATGTTGATCTGTTCTCCCCCCCCCCCTTGAATTGCGGACGAGCCACAGCTCCTGAAGGCCACGATCTCTCCAATTAACGGTGATGTGATATAACAGACACACAAAGACATCTGTGTCTCCTGATGACAGCGTCATGGATTTAGGTCCTGATCGGTGATTTAGATTGTCCTACACATGAAACATCATCCTGTCATCAGCTTCCTCGTGTGTACAGTTGAGTCGAGGGAATGAAGAAGCCCACCCAGCTGACACCATCCATGCCTGCGGTGATACGCCGAAATATAGAGGTTTGTTCCTCTGGTAATTGGTGGTCAGCCACTCAACATAGAATGCCTGAAAAGCAGTTTTGCTGATAAAAGACGACAAAAAGTTCGCTAATACCACACATCAAGGACAACCATTTCTTCGGACGTTCCTCTTCTCGCCCTCTCTCCATTCGTAATACTGCCCCCTGTAAGTGTAGAAAACGATGTGGATCTCATCACAGTTGTGGTCAGCTTTGGTGATCATAGATGTCAAGGCAATAGCAAAGTCATGGAATGTCTTGACGGGCGGATCAAGCTTCTTCAAGGGGCCCTTTATTACCAAAAGGCCATGAAGTCAATAATGATGGTGTGTGCTGGAGGGGTGGTTTCTAGTCCTTTTTTATCGATTAGTGGGCACAGCTTCAGCCTTCCTCAAGTAACCACTAGAAACCACCCCGCCAGCACAAGACATCATTATTGACTTATAAAGAAGAAGCTTGGTCCGCCCGTCAAGACATTCCACGACTTTGCTATTGCCTTGACATCAAAGTTATGAGATCCACGTCATTTTCGACGCTTACAAAGAGGACAGTATCAAGAATGGAGAGAAGTGCAGAGATTGTGGCCTTCAAGAGCTGTGGCTCGTTCGCAACTCGGGAGAGAAAAGATCAACATTATCACTCCATGATATATGCATAGCACTGCGAGAAGAGCTTACAAAGTGTCTCCCAGCACTCCACGCTCAGACTGGCTGAGACACCACCAGCAAAATAGCAACCAAACTGGCAGCCCTAAAAGCTGCTGAAATACCTTTCTGATCCTGAATTTCGATTGTCAACAGCTAACAGAAAGTGCAATACAGATGGCGGAGACATTCTTCGTCCAGTATATCAAACTATCAACAGACCTGAAGACATTTGATGACCTGCATATAGACAGCAATGTCCTCGCGATGGACTTTAAGAGATCTACTTACGCCTCAACTAATGCGAGGAAACATATTCTTAGAAGCAGCAGCTGTGGGTCCAAGCCCCCTTGATCATGAATGCAGTCTTATTGTTATGTAAGAAAGGACTGTTTAATAGTTCCAGAATTTGTAATATCATAAGGCGATGCCTGCCAGATCCCTGCAAAAGTGGCTAGTGTGCTCGCAAGAATGGGTGTCCCTGCAGGGTAGCTGGAATTCAGTGTTGCAGTCTGTAAATGTAAGGATAGTGATGATTGTTAAAACCCTATCACTTAATAAATATATAGCAGTTCTAGTATGTAGTCAGTTTTATGGCAATAACTTAACAGTTTTTAGCCACTTCCCCGTAACATATCATACACTTTTCTATAATATATGATTATCTCTATAGGCCTGAACATGTATGATGGTCATTCTGAACATTTTGAACACCTCAGAAAGTCTGCAACTCAAACGGTTGAGAAGATATAGCTATGTTGGAAATAGGACCTTAAAAAAGGGGGCGTGGCCACTCAAAAAAAAGGGTGTGGCCATTTTCGGACTGTTCGTCCCGGATAGAGATTTTGGCACACATGCCAAATTGTTCCTTGGGGTCATATTAGCCTATAACAGTTGAGTTTTTCTCTCCTAAATTATTTGCATACATATCTTAGCCAGGTCCTAGACTATATGTAGTAAAGAAATAATCTTTCACCTTCCATGAGCTGGATAGTTTTATTCGTCCAACGATGAGAACTTCAGCTGTTGACACAAATATTAGATCCCTCAATCGGACATGGCTCTCTAAGGTGACGCAGGCCCTGATCGACCACTACCAAACCACCCTTCAAGAGAAGCTAGCCACTATCCGCGCAAAGTCTTTTTCTCCAGCTGCCGTCGACCGTATCATATCCCATGCCCTGTCCTGGGCACGTCGCTCCTATGGGAAACGCCTTACCCAATCCGTAATTACCCAATTTTACCAAACGATTAACAGTACCAAGGCCAGAGTAACCATATCTATACCAACGGCAATGGATGTTGACCTGAATACACCTGCACCTACTAGGGTCACCACCGTATTGAACCAAACCCCTAAACGTGCCTGTAGTTCACCTACACCTAGTCCAGCAGACGTTGGTAAACGTTCGCGTAGAGAGGGCAACCCTCTTCTCTTTTCTCTTCTCAGTCCATTATATTTTCAAGGGTATAAAAGTATCTTATTTAGAGGGTTGTTTGTGTGGCAAGTTACAAAAAGGAACTACAAGATGTAGTCAAATAGCAAAATCTATGCTTCACTCAAGAATTTCTTACGAAGGGCTACTTTCAACGGGTTATAGTCAATTGGACCCTAATCCTAAATGATCCCAAATTAGAACAAATTTTCATATATTATATCTGGAAAAATGTACTCCTCATTGGATGACAGATGAGTAAATATCTTTCACAAGCTATTTTTTCTTCTTCAAAATTTCAGGTATTACATATGTATGCACATAATTTAGGAGAGAAAAACTCAACTGTTATAGGCTGTTATGACCCCAAGGAACAATTTGGCATGTGTGCCAAAATCTCTATCCGGGACGAACAGTCCGAAAATGGCCACACCCTTTTTTGAGTGGCCACGCCCCCTTTTTTTAAGGTCCTATTTCCAACATAGCTATATCTTCTCAACCGTTTGAGTTGCAGACTTTCTGAATGACCATCATACATGTTTAGGTCTATAGAGATAGTCATATTGAAAAGTGTATGATATGTTACGGGGAAGTGGCTAAAAACTGTTAAGTTATTGCCATACAACTGACTACATACTGCAGATACCCTTCAGGGATCTGGCAGGCCTTCGGGTTTTGATATTACAAATTCTAGAACTATTAAACAATCTTTTCGACTCCGCATTCATGATCAAGGAGGCGTCTTCAAATGGGGCTTGGACCCACAGCTGCTGTTGGTGATAGCTTCTAAGAATGTTTCCTTCATTAGTTCAGGTCATCAAATGTCTTCAGGTCTGTTGATAGTTTGATATTCTGGACGAAGAATGTCTCCGCCATCTGTATTGCACTTTCTGTTAGCTGTTGACAATCGAAATTCAGGATCAGAGAGGTATTACCTAGTTTGCGCACAGCTTTTAGGGCTGCCAGGTTGATTGCTATTTTGCTGGTTGAGTCGTCTGAGCGTGGAGTGCTGGGAGACACTTTATGAGCTGGTAATGTTGATCTGTTCTCCCCCCCCCCCCTTGAATTGCGGACGAGCCACAGCTCCTGAAGGCCACGATCTCTCCAATTAACGGTGATGTGATATAACAGACACACAAAGACATCTGTGTCTCCTGATGACAGCGTCATGGATTTAGGTCCTGATCGGTGATTTAGATTGTCCTACACATGAAACATCATCCTGTCATCAGCTTCCTCGTGTGTACAGTTGAGTCGAGGGAATGAAGAAGCCCACCCAGCTGACACCATCCATGCCTGCGGTGATACGCCGAAATATAGAGGTTTGTTCCTCTGGTAATTGGTGGTCAGCCACTCAACATAGAATGCCTGAAAAGCAGTTTTGCTGATAAAAGACGACAAAAAGTTCGCTAATACCACACATCAAGGACAACCATTTCTTCGGACGTTCCTCTTCTCGCCCTCTCTCCATTCGTAATACTGCCCCCTGTAAGTGTAGAAAACGATGTGGATCTCATCACAGTTGTGGTCAGCTTTGGTGATCATAGATGTCAAGGCAATAGCAAAGTCATGGAATGTCTTGACGGGCGGATCAAGCTTCTTCAAGGGGCCCTTTATTACCAAAAGGCCATGAAGTCAATAATGATGGTGTGTGCTGGAGGGGTGGTTTCTAGTCCTTTTTTATCGATTAGTGGGCACAGCTTCAGCCTTCCTCAAGTAACCACTAGAAACCACCCCGCCAGCACAAGACATCATTATTGACTTATAAAGAAGAAGCTTGGTCCGCCCGTCAAGACATTCCACGACTTTGCTATTGCCTTGACATCAAAGTTATGAGATCCACGTCATTTTCGACGCTTACAAAGAGGACAGTATCAAGAATGGAGAGAAGTGCAGAGATTGTGGCCTTCAAGAGCTGTGGCTCGTTCGCAACTCGGGAGAGAAAAGATCAACATTATCACTCCATGATATATGCATAGCACTGCGAGAAGAGCTTACAAAGTGTCTCCCAGCACTCCACGCTCAGACTGGCTGAGACACCACCAGCAAAATAGCAACCAAACTGGCAGCCCTAAAAGCTGCTGAAATACCTTTCTGATCCTGAATTTCGATTGTCAACAGCTAACAGAAAGTGCAATACAGATGGCGGAGACATTCTTCGTCCAGTATATCAAACTATCAACAGACCTGAAGACATTTGATGACCTGCATATAGACAGCAATGTCCTCGCGATGGACTTTAAGAGATCTACTTACGCCTCAACTAATGCGAGGAAACATATTCTTAGAAGCAGCAGCTGTGGGTCCAAGCCCCCTTGATCATGAATGCAGTCTTATTGTTATGTAAGAAAGGACTGTTTAATAGTTCCAGAATTTGTAATATCATAAGGCGATGCCTGCCAGATCCCTGCAAAAGTGGCTAGTGTGCTCGCAAGAATGGGTGTCCCTGCAGGGTAGCTGGAATTCAGTGTTGCAGTCTGTAAATGTAAGGATAGTGATGATTGTTAAAACCCTATCACTTAATAAATATATAGCAGTTCTAGTATGTAGTCAGTTTTATGGCAATAACTTAACAGTTTTTAGCCACTTCCCCGTAACATATCATACACTTTTCTATAATATATGATTATCTCTATAGGCCTGAACATGTATGATGGTCATTCTGAACATTTTGAACACCTCAGAAAGTCTGCAACTCAAACGGTTGAGAAGATATAGCTATGTTGGAAATAGGACCTTAAAAAAGGGGGCGTGGCCACTCAAAAAAAAGGGTGTGGCCATTTTCGGACTGTTCGTCCCGGATAGAGATTTTGGCACACATGCCAAATTGTTCCTTGGGGTCATATTAGCCTATAACAGTTGAGTTTTTCTCTCCTAAATTATTTGCATACATATCTTAGCCAGGTCCTAGACTATATGTAGTAAAGAAATAATCAGCATTAGTTTTCAATGAGCTAAAATAATCACTATCAAATTCAATTCTCTGCAAATAATATCCATGCCTAGAAAATACAAAAAAAATCACACCACTCTTTCCCACATACACCCATTTGCCACTGAATTTGTGAAAAGTACTTGTGTTTTCTTGACAATGTTGTTTCATTATTAATTGCACTTAAATATGGCAAATTCTCTTGTGATGGTATTGTATGTGCAACAGTTAAAGGACACTTAATTTCAACTAAACCTGGTTTACAACATTCACAAGACACATAACCATCTGCAGAGGCACCATATTGTGGATTATCCTGGAGAATCACAAGACCTACCATCTGAACTTGGAAACCCTTATGTTTAGCTAACATGAGTGTTTTATAATGTTCTCTTGCCTCATTTTCCATTTCCAATCCATACTTTAATGCTGGTATTTTCTGAGAGTTGATTTGATCGACTTCTGTAATCCGCTTCATGAGAGAACTAACATCACTAGATCTATTTGATGCTGTATTTTTTAAAGTATTCACCTTGGTGTATACATCATGAACTGAGGATGAAGTTATCCGTAAAGTTCTTTGAAGCTTCCAAATTTGGTTACCAGCTTGTCCACGTGTAGCATTTTCTATCGAATTAACATCATAATTATTAAATTCCTTTAAAGCACCTAAAATATCCTCAGCAGTTTCACACTTGTACAAAAGTTCTGATAAAGGAGGTGGGGCTGAAGTTTCAATCTCAACATCAACAACATCGTCTGGAGAAAGGGATTTAAGACCTTGAAACACTACAGCATCAGGACAGTCAGTTGATAAAGCATTATAAAGGTCTTCAAATGTAAACAAGTCCTGTTCATCAATATTTAAGGTATAACCTTGATCAGCCTTACGTGTTTGTCTTTTCTTTAATTTTCCAAACTCAGGTTTCTTAAATTTCATATCTTTAACTTTAATAGGTTTTACGGTCTTCTTTATTTCTCCATACCTGTTCCACAAGCTTATATGTACAAGACTTATTGGTGTATCCTTGTCTCCAATATAAATCCATTTTAAAAAGCATAGCAGCAATATGGTTACATGAAGATCCTAACCTGTAAAAACAAAAACAAAATCTTTTAAAGGAGAACATTCGGCATTTTTGGGAGTCGTTTTGGGCCTTTGTTATATGTAAACAGTCTTCAGAAGTACTCAAGCTATAAAAAAATCGCAAAATACCTTCAAATATACCTCAAACTAAAAAATTAACTTTTGTTTTTTTTTCATTGCTGTACGCGGCTGGTCTCCAGCCTGTGTGAAAATTGTGTGTCTTGTTGATCAAGTCTACAATTGAAAATACGGTATGCGCATGCTCAAGCGGAAGTGGACTTGCGTCTATATTAATGTGATCGTAAACAAATCTAAATTCCGAGCTAAATGACAGCAAATGTTAGTTTAAAAATTCATCCAGGATCTGAAACGATCAATCGACGAAGTAGTGAAGACTTGTACTGCCATATACGATCGTTTACTGCCTGGTGATAATAATAAACTTTGTAATACGCTGGTGACCATGCTCAATCTTGATCGAGAAATGAAAAAACCGTACTAAAATGAGCATAAAATGTTCTCTATTAATGATCGGATTAGCTGATTTGCTTTGAAGTGGCTTCTTGTTCTTTATCAGGATTAGACATTAGAAGTCAATTGAGTTCTTAGAGTAAGTAATTGTTGAGTTAATTGCTCTGTTGTTTTATCTTGGTAAATATAAAATGGTTTCAATTTAATGATATATAACCTCCCTAAAAGACCAATCATTCACTCATCTTAGTAGTACTGAATTAAAATGTCTCAAGTCAGTAAAGAAAAGTGTGTTGAATGCAACAAAACAGTGAAAGCTAATGCCCAAGCTGTATCCTGTGATACTTGTGATCAATGGACTCATAGAGCATGTGGGACAGGTTAGTTGAACAGATTGTCTGAATAAGGCTACTTTTTAAATATATATTTTTTTTTAATATGTATATGTATGTCCAAAAATTCAGACATGATTGTAAAATTAATACGGTAATATTTTATTTTATTTCTAGGTTTTACCATTTCCGCCTACAAAAAAGCAGTAGCCTCTGGTACAGTTTCATATGTATGCAGAAAATGTCGGCCTGGTACGAGTAAACCAGCATCTGATTCGTCAGATTCTTCACTACCTGACATACCCCGTCCAATAGTCACCTCCAGTTCAGAACCAGATGTGGCTCCAAGACAGAAGAAGCGTGTGGCAGTAGGCAGTAAGGGGAAAGCACCTAAAAGACGCAAATTAACGTTACCAGTAGAGGAGACTACGCATGCAAGAGTGACTCGTTTGCGTCAGGAGAGGTTAGATGGATTGAAGGTATGTTTTAAAAAAAATATCATCACATTTTTTAATCATAATTAAAATACAAACATTTAATATGAGTACAGGTTGAATGCTGCATGGTTTAATTTCACATGTTACAAGCCATAATTACAAAAAGAAATTACAATTATCAAACTGGTTTGTGCTTAACATGGCAATGTGTACTACTAACAATACAGAATACAAATTATTATTACATTATTATATAAAAATACATTGCTACATTTTAGGAAATGATCAGCCATCTACCAGAGGACAAGAGCAAAGAGCTCCTTCTGGCAGCAGCAGAAAAGATGCCAGGCTTAATCTCAGAGAAATGCCAACAGATGAAGAAAAGTTGTGTTGTGGTATGAAGCCAGAATTTTGCTTGTTACGAAGACCGGTAAGATCATTTATTGACAAATAATATATAATGGACATATCTGTGTAAACTATGTACAGTAAAAGTAGAACGGTACTCTACTGACTTCCAAGGGCATACCTCATATGTAAATGATCCCTGTATGAATTATTACGAATGTTTAAATACAATACAAAATAAAACACCAAATATGTACACCAATTCTACATGCATTGTTACAATTTCAGTACTCTAGAATATTTTTTTATATACAATTGTTACCTATCATAATGAAAAGTTTTCACATTTGTCATTTCAGGAATATGAACAGTATTGCTTGGAACCAGGGGTTTTAATGATTGCCAATAATATCAGGAATGATGTGTTTGTAAGGGAAGGCCAGGAAATCAACAAGGAATATAGACACGCTGCTTACCGGCAATATATTTATTGGCGATATGGCAGACTGGGTGAAGGTAACAGACGAGTGGTACACAGTTGTGTCGTATGGAAAATAAGGGACACCTATCCATCAAATCTTGGACAATACACAGGGTTCAAGCCAAGTCGTCTTGTTTGAAGTGTAAATCAGAGACAACAATAGCATCAATTTGCAACATTCCAACGTTCTTACTATTCCACTAAAACTAACACGTTTAGGACATTGATATTATCGGTTTAAAATTTGCTCTTGTGTCCTTCAATTAACTGCTGTAAAGGTGGAGCAGGGATTGGTGCAATAGATTTCTGAATTCTTCTCGGATCCGATTCACTCATAGGTATGGCACTGCCTATTTTTGTATTTGAATTTAAATGTAATGTGAATATGTCTTTGATCAAATGTGGAATGTATGGGTACGTTTTTCTTGCTGCTATTGAAGTGGCACTCCAGGTACCTGATCTCTTACTAAAAATTTTTCTATATCTGAAAATAAACATTGAATAACAATTTAAATTACTTATTCATATGAATATTTAAATGAAATGAAATGGGGTTTTACAACCTACTTTTCTGCACCTAGTTGGGCAAATGATGACAGGCAAACGCCATGAAGTGTGCAATGAGAGAAATTTTGCCACGACAGCAGCATTAGCCTATCCATTTCCAACTGATGAGGGATCTTTAACGTGCACAGCCAATAGCATAGGGGACCTTGGTTTATTGTCCCATCCGAACGACTAGACACCTTTTCCAATGAATATTCAAAATAAATGAATAAAATATTGCTTCTACATTCGATTTTTTTTTAACAATATTGAAAGTACTGAAAATAATTACTTTATATTGCCATCTTTATCTCTTAATTCACCTCTGTTTTTGTGTGAATTAAAATCGATTGCAGCCAGAATGCATCGAGCATGGTATACAGGCGGACTGAAAAAAAGGAATATGTATTTTATAACATGATGCAACATCAGTTACACGTCCAATCATTGCATCAATATGTGTACATATAATTACCTGTATGAAAACCGTTTACTGGCATACATCAGTTTGAAACTGTGAAAAGACTCGATATCCCCAGTATGCCTTAAAAAAAAGAACGGAAGTGTGTTTGAAGGCTGTCGGGGCATTTAAAAAATAATCTGTGAACCGCAAAGCAAGAACTTGGTTGTAAATGCAGACCGTTACTTTCCAGGAATCTGCACTTTGAAGGTGCTCGAATGATACAAATTTTTCTCACCTGAAATTAATGAAATATTTCAATGACTTCAGAAGTCGTGTATTTAAAGCTATCATGCTCTAACTTAGCTATAAATAATTATCTAAAAAAAATAATTAAGACTGTCCGTCCGCCATATTTACTCTAATCAGTCGCCATATTTGTTAAAGAAATATGGCCGCCACCACCCAGTATAAAACCCAGGTAAGACACGCCCATCAATCAGTTGGTTGTCAGATCTCGGCAGGTCAAGATCAAATCTCACAGTGAAACCAACCAACCTTGACTTTGACGTAAACAAACAATAATGGATATTGAGGTTAGACCAAATTTCACGATCGTAATGAAATCGGGATTATTTTCAAATACATTATTATACATGATCATGAATGTATATTTATAAACCATATCCGTGCTCGTGAAATATTGTCTATTGCTGTTCATAACAAATTGTGACTATACTAGATTTTTATTTACAAAACAAAATATATAATCACACATTATGTACTCGTGTTTATTTGGAAAATGATAAATAAATAATTATTCCATTGAGTAACATTCAGATTTTTCAGATCAAACTTTTCTTACAGATTATTTCATTGTTGCAGATAAAATGCTGCCCATGTGTAAACAAAGGAATGTGTATTTGAATCAACTTTTACTCCACATTCTTTACAAAATGAGTTCTTTATTAGGTCGTAAAGTTTTCCCTCTGATACTATAAACCGTCTCTGTTTTAGTATATCCCTGTCTTGGTGAAATTTGTCTTGATCTCGGAAATTTTTACAATAATCTTTTGATATAACGGAATAAAAAAATTGTACAAATGCAAAAAAATATGATAAATGTATAATATTTTATGTCAACAGAATAAAACATCCCTTTCTTACAAATTTTGAAAGAAATTCTCGATTTCTATCTCTTCTTCATCATTATCATCATTATAACACTAGAGTAATCATTGTCATCACAAAGAACATCATCAATATTTTCTGAATGTTCTGGTCGATCGCATGGGTGTGTAGATTTGACACCGTATAGCTCGGAAAATATACTGTCCATAATCTTATCTACTTCTTGTTCCTAGAAAAAAAAAACGAAAAATTTAGTTACAATTTATATAGTGTAAGTTATTTTAAAATTTCCCTAATAATAACTTTGTGACAAATAAGAGTTACGTCCCTTATTCACCAAGCAGACTAAACAGAGATATATCAATGCAACTAACTAGTTTACATTATAATTGTATGCTATTATCATAATTATATTTCTAAAATAATGGAAATATTTATCCTATGCATCAATATCAATCAGAATCTGTACTACATATGACAAATGAAAACATTGAAATGACTCTTTTCATAAGCCTCAAAGATTATCATTTGTATATACATATACATAAAGAAATAATCGTGGTACAAAACACAGGTAAGTCTGTTTTCTTATCAGAAGTACACGTCTGCAGCTGCATTGTGCATATAATATGATACATTAGTAAGTATTATGCAAATTGAGAAACGTGTTTTGTATTTTCTTACCTGAGTCTCCATTTTTATTGTTTTGAAAGGCGAGGTTGACTAGTTTCAAGCTAAGTTGGTTTCACTGTGAGTGTCGTTCATCGATGTTGATAGTTTGAAGTTCGCATATCAACTGGGCGATGGGCGTGGCTTACCTGGGTTTTATAGTGGGTTAGTGGCGGCCATATTTCTTCAGCAAATATGGCGGCTGCTAGTTGCAAATATGGCGGACCAATGGATTTATTTTTAAAAAAAATAATTATTTTTAGCTAAGTTAGAGCATGATAGCTTTAAAACAACTTTCTCTAATGCGACATGGGGCTTAGATCCGGGCTTTAACCATTTCCCGTCATTATAATCTTGAGGTAGAAGTTCATGACAGCACTTTGGCTCAATACAACCATCCCCACTCTTCCACTGATGTTGGTTAACAACATGGTGTAAAACACCTCTCCATTGAGCCTGAAGAAGGAATGATTTTGATATAACATAAATAACTGAAACAAAATAACGCATTCAAATTTTATATAAGAAACCAATTTTATAAATATTGAACACTCTGCCAATGAGCCTTGAAAAAATATTTAGAATCTATCTTTCATTATTTTGATTTAACACAACAAACAATTTTCAAATTAAATTTTGTTGTTTGTCATTTTACCTTGAAAGTATCAACATCATTATTGCAGTGCTTAGCACACCACCAAAAATGGTTAACAATATCCTTTGTCCAAACAGCTAACGGTTTATTTTCTGTTTTGAGGGTTGCCTAAAAGTATATAAAATAAAGAAACATCACAAATATATGGTTACACACAGGGCTATATACAAATATACAGATGTAAGTTACAGTCCAAAATCTATCTTAAAATAATCGTCATAACATTACTTAAAATAGTTACCTTACTAATCTGTTTGGTCACACTTTTTGCACCATGCCAGATGTCGTTAGAGTGCTTTATTTCTGGTTTCTCCTTTGCTTAAAAATAGAGCAGTTGGACAAAAATAGAATGGAGGGAAACATTTTTGTAGCCTTAAATATATGAAAATAGTCTTCAGAAGTAACAGAACTACACTAACATCGCATAATTCCTGATGAAATCTCAATAAAAGTTGTCATTTTTAAAATTTCAAATACAGACTATAAAGATACATGGCACATGGGAATGGGAAATCACTTCTCTTGTATTATATAAGCTTAGATTTGTTTGTTCATTCAGTGTACACATAAGTTCAAAAGATTACTTCAATTACTTACCCATATAACTCTTTATTTGAATATGGGCATCTGTAACAACTTCTACAATATTCTGCCCATCACCCTCTAAGCTTGCCAAAGCCTTCTTGAACCCAACTATTTCCATTCTATTAGAGTTCCCACCAGTTTCTCTTTTGTCAGTTGTGTTGACATGAACCAATAGTACTGTACTCTGCTCAATAACATTATAATTAAGATATTGAGCACAGTGGCCTGGACTATCGTTCTGACCATCTCCTATAAGAACAAGAGCATATTAAATAAAAATAACAAATTGCTACTTAGGCCATACCAAATGAAACAATTGGTCTACGGATTTTCAGCTGAAAAAAATGGAGCGAGCGAGCGAAATTTTTTTTTTTTTTTTTTTAAATTATTTTTTTGTTCTGCGGATTCTGGTGTGTCAAAATGCAAGCGAATTTTTTTTTTTTTTTTTTTAAATCATCTTTGTTCTGTGGATTCTGGTGTTTGAAATCCAAGAGACATTTCCTAACTAAAGACAAACAAAATCAATTTCATTTTTAAGTAAACTCTTTATTAGAAGAGGCAATAATTAATTTGACACCTGGCCAGGTAATAACCTCTACCGACCCAGGGTTCGAATTAATTTTTTTATTTGCATAGCACTTTTTTGCTCTATGTCTATGGGACGAAGTTTACAATTTTGTGGAGCAATGTTTCTCTGGCAGTTACAAATGTAGAGCAATTTATTTTTAAATGCTCTAAAGGGTGTGTTTTGCCTTCAATTTAGTGTTTTCTATCTTATTATAATACTCACTCCGTTCACTCGGGGGAAAACAAGTTGGCAAAACGGAGACACCAATATTTTGAGTGCTAAAATATTGTTTATCCCAAGACACCGACTGACACTACCTTACTCTTTCATAATTTTTCATAATTCATTTTTGAATTAATCACAAAGTATGATATTCGTATGATAATTATCCTCCCGTGACATTGAATCTAAATTGACAAGGTCGCACGCGTATGAATCTCCAGAAGACAAAACTAATGGATATTATTATAGACCGATACATTTTTTTGAGTCAGTTTGATTAACAGTTTTTACGGAAATGGATATTTATTGGCCTGCAATTATTATGTTACGACCCAGCTCTAATATATGTCTTATTCATGGTCTTATTAAATTTTCATTCCAATATGAATGAAATATGAAGCTAACTATGTCGTCTGCTCGGCCTATTTACTTCGACTTCAGTATTGTTCTATCTGAGTCTGCACGATCTATTTATAGTAACAATCCTTGTATTCTGTGCATCGGGAAAATAAATCCAAAGTGTGACAAATTAACGGGATTTTTATAGTCATCAGATCTTACAATTTTAATTAAGTATTATTTATTATTAGAAAATCTTGTGTATCTAAAAATAAACTGCTCTACTGACGAGAATTACATCGCATTTTGCCGAAAATTGATATATTTATTTTATGACAATCGTTATCATGTGTGTGTCAAGGGCGGATTATCTAAACTAACAATGAAAAAGTCATTTACCGTCCAATTGATCGGGACTAAGTTTCTGGTGGGCGAGTTGTCTAGTTGATACACGCGAGCGGAGGAACATGTTTCTTTTTAGGAGATGATTAAAAAAAACGAAAAAAAACCCCCAAAAACCGAAGATAATTTTTTAGAAGTCCAGTACGGCATATATTTATCAAAACTTAGTAATTTGTACCAGTAACTACTTGTCTTTGGACCACTTTTTGTTGCCCCGAGACGAAAAAATATGATCGTATAAAAACTTTTGGTTGACGGATTTCGGGACAGAAAATTACGTGCGGCGAATTTTTTTTTTTTTTCAAAAAAATAAAAAATTTTTTTTGAATATTTACGAGCGGCGAATCCGTCGACCAATCAATCCATTTGGTATGGCCTTACAGAGAAAAATTAAACATATTAAAAAGGCCAATCATAAAAACTACACCTTGTATTTAAAAGCGGTATTTCTAAGCAAATGAGTCTGTAAAATGAGTAAATTGCATTGCTAAATTTGTAAATGGGAACTGAATGTCACATACCGAGCAAAATCAATTCTTGTCCACGTAAACCGTCTAAAGTAGTTTCCACCATTCGCTGCCAAAAATTGGTAATTGCTGGTAGACAGTAGTGCTTCTGTATTCTGTTGAATGTTGATTCAGAAACACATCCCATATTCATAAATTTGAACATCATGGCAATCTTTCTGTGGTTGTTTCCAGAAACCAGAATATTGGAAGCCAATAAAAAATCACCAACTCTTATTTTTCTAACTACTGGCTGAGAACACCATCTTTTGATCTTATGACCCGAAGAACATGTCTGAGGAAGAAAAAGAAGTGTAATTTAACAGGCTATAATAATCATTGTGTAACAGGAACAAATATGCAAGTCATCCATTAGTATACTGTAATAACAAATTAATTTCAGTCTAATTAAAATTAAACCCAAATTTTCGTTTGTATTTTATTAATTTTGTTTCGAATGTTTCATTACCAATTAGCTTTGTACGTAACCACTACAGTAGGATCTAACAACACTATTGATTGCATGACAGGATTAGACCTTAACTGGAGTGGTTGAGTACAAAGCTTATCTCGAATAAAACATTCGAAACGAATAAAATACGAACAAAAGTTAGGTCTAATTTTAATTAGACCAAAATTAATTTGTTATTATTTTAAAATCTCATTCCATATCAAGTGCTCTTAGACGTTAGTTTACCAAATAATCAACATACCCATAACATAAGAGTGGATGAACCTATATGCTTTATTTCATGAGTAATGGCACCATTGCATGTTGTACACTTTTCTGGTATCGTGATTTTGGCTAAGGCAATCAGTTGAGCATCAAACGCAATCGACAAGTGATCTGTTAAAAGGTTGGTCACATTATCTTTAGTCAAATCCGGCTCAGTAACGTCTTTCTCAATGTCTTCATCATCATTATTATTTTCAATCATTTCAAAATCTTCATCCTCACCAATTACCTCCAGATCATCATAATCTAGGTTGATATTTCTGAAAAATCAAGAGAAATACTGTAAAACACATCTCTTATGTGACCTGATATCATTGAGATATAATATACATGCTATTAATAAATGCATTAATTCACCCAGGACAGGACAACTAATTCTTAGTGCAGTGAGATGAAAGAAATAAAAGATTGGACTTCGCAAAAAGAAAAAGATTTTAAGTTACTTCTATAGCATAGCCATTTTGTTGATATTTATATACCAAAGAAACTAAAATACTCACTGGTAATTAACACGAACTGAATCAGGGACATAATCGCTATCATCTTCATCATCTTGGTATGTATATTCACCAATATCACTTTCTGAATTTAATACAATATCTCCAATATTGCAGCTACTGCCGTCACTTCTTTGAACAGTCACGTTCAACTCAATCCTACAATTAATAGTTAATAACATATTCAAGAATGTCATAGACTAGTATTGGGCGTTATAGAAGCACTGGCCTAGGCCACAAGAAACTATGGATTGCAGTAAGAAATTAAATTAATTTAAATACTATTATTTCTACCAAAAAGTATTCACAGAAGTATCATGCCAGAATTGTCTTTGCTGAATTGAATGGAACAATAACATTTTCATATGAAATCAATAATGAAAGCAACTCACTGCTCATTGGTTATATCATGTTGATCATGGCTTATGTCCAATTTTTTGGTTACATCTTGGCTTGAACTTGGTGCTACTTCTGTATCACTGGTGCTGACTTTATTCGAATCCGATCTGAAACATTTTGTTATTGTAAAAGCATAAGTACATAGATCTATCTTGATTAACATCATACAAGACAACATTTTTATATTGTCAAACATATTAGTATCTATAGCATTATATAATCAAACACAAACAAGTCTCTGCACAATAAAGAAATAAAAAAAAAAAATTACATAATATATCAAATGAAAAAGGACATAATCAAGTTCAATTTGTTTCAAAAAGGGTGAGATATGTAGTGAATTCCTCCGTGAGAATCACACCAGGAATTAAAGACTAGGAATATAAATGTTATTTTTAGTAGTATAAATATCTAAACATACCCATATATTGAGGAAACTTGAGACAAGTACGGTGCAATGGGATCTTGATCTACAGGTGTACTTGTAGTAGCTGTGCTGATGTTAGTTCTATGCTTCAAAGGTGTCAACAATCCCCTAACAGTTGGAGAATCTGGGAATCCCATGTCCGCATAACCTGGAGCGGCTGGACGCACTGACTGTAATTTCCAACTAGAAAATCAATAAATATTAGACCTAAAAATTGACCAGCTGAGCAATATTTTCTTTTAGTGACATTTTAGTGTTGTAGTAAAAATAGAAGTAATCAACTGCAGCAGACAACTTGTCTACAAATTTGACACTGAGATCTGAGAATACACAAATATGCCTCCTAATAAATTCCTGTGACAGTGACCCAGTTTTCGAACTGACTACTTGTGGCAGTGTCTCTTTATGAAAACTATATCTGTATAAAATCAAATAATGAATTTGCAAATAATGAATTGCTATGCTTGTTTTTTTTTTTATCAACCCAAGTCCAACAAAGTCACATACAAGAGTTTCAATCTCAGTAGTATTTTGAAGTTCATATAAATAAAAATATAATAAAGTCAATTCTGTAAACATTATAGTCAGACAGTAGAGTAAGATAGACATATGCATTTTCTTACCTTTCATAATGATCGAGTAATATCTGTGCTGCTTGTTCGTCATCTACCACTCGGTTTGTTGTTTTGAAATCTGACCATCTTGTAAATTGTTCATAAATATTTACAGCTGAGCGCATTGAATCACGTCTTCTTTGCTGGTAAGCCCGACAATCTCTGCGTTTATTCTTTTTCTTCGTAGATTCAGTCAACGAACCTTTAGCCGCTTTTTTTCTTTTCACTCCTCGATTTTCGGAATCAGCCATTGTTGTTACTTTCGCTTTGTATCGCCTGTGTGGGTGTGGCTGCCTTTTGCAGGTTTTACTGTATTTAGGTTTTGTTGTCTGAAGCCAAAAGATTGCTTAGAGTTATGCCCCTTGATATTTTGACGTCTGGTAAATGTGCGGTAAAGTGACGTTTCTGCTTTGATTTTCCTACTGACGTTGAATAAGCCCATGTCTAAAATATGAAGTAAACTTTAAGTTAAAGCTTGTTTGAAAGCTTATTTAAACTTATGCTGTTCGTTTGAGAGCAGGTGTGTTCCATTTAGAACACCTTTATTAGTTTGGGAGTGATGTAGGAGCAGGAACTGTTTTCTTAACCGACGTTCGACGTTCGACGGCGACGTCCGACATCCGACGCTCAAGGGCTGACAGCAGACGACAACCGAATGAAAATGATTTTGTTTGTGTAAGAACTGCCTATTATGTATGGTGGATTTCTTTCCAGTAATTTGGACCTTTTGTTCCAACTGATTTAAGGATCGTTTTTTGTTTGGAAATTGAAAGTTGTTAGTGTGACAGTGTGTCAGTGGAGACGTAGTAGTGACGTTGTGTTATTTAATTCCTGAACTGTCAATAAATAAATTTTTATACTGTTGATTGATAGACTCCTGTTTTTATTTAACTGCGATGCAACATAATTTGTGTCAATGTTCCTGCCGGCAACGGAAATTGGGGAACATTAAGCCTGCGCAGTAGTCTATTTATATAGATGACCTGACCCCGCTATTGCACCACGGGAAGAATAAGTGATTTGATTATCAAGACGGAACAGTTTTTCAATATGGCGGGACGTTCAATGTGTAGTAGGGCATTGGGATTTTCAAACACGGATAATTATGGATACACATGGATTTGAAGGCTCAAATTTCAACGGTAAGCTCTGTAGACTATTTCTGATTAGCTAAGCTAAAGATTTCACGTCTTTGCGACCGTCGGATGATAGTCCGAAGATAATGCCGAATGTTCTCCTTAAAGCACATATTCTACTGTTTAATCAAAACATCAATAATGCGGGATGTTCAAAACTCCTATTTTCTAACTCCTTGGAATCGATTTTAATTCTTAGGATTTCGAGAAGTCCGAGTTTTCGATTTTTATTTAGAGCAAAATCGAAAACTCGGTGATTTTAATTCCTAGGATTTCGAGAAGTCCGAGTTTTCGATTTACATATAGAGCAATATCGAAAACTCGGTAATTTTAATTCCGAGGAAACAATTCCGAGTTTTCGTTTTTCATATAGAGCAATATCGAAAACTCGGACTTCTTGAAATCCTAGGATTATCGAATCCTAGGAATTCAAAAGTCCGAGTTTTCGACCTCCCGGTATACAGGAGGTCGAAAACTCGGAATTCTCGGATTTATTTTTCCGTGTTTTCCGAGTTTTCGACCTCCCGTACACAGGGAGGTCGAAAACTCGGACTTCGAATTCCTAGGATTCGATAATCCTAGGATTCCGAGAAGTCCGAGTTTTCGACCTCCCCAAAAACTTTTCAACTTACACAGACAGTAACTCTTCTACTCCTAGTCTGATACCTACCACTACTAGTTTGATACCTACCAACATCCAAAACTACTTCTGTAGCCTATCTTTTATGTGTATATTATATTTAACTGATACACAACATAGGATAATTCATTAATTGTTTACTTTCTTTACTCATAGAGGTATAGGAAATTTATGCACAACAATCCTTTTTTACAGTTCTCTTTCCTTTGAAAGTTTGTTTCATTATCATTGATTGTTTGTTGTAATAAATTTTATCTTAATCAGGAAATGTGGACTTTATCTTTATAAGGAAATGTGGACTTACTAAGCTGCATTGTATTTTTCATGGCATTCATTGAAAGGTATTTTTATATAGGATTTGCAGCAATCCTTAAAGCTGGTCTTGAGCATGGATAAATCCTACCACCCCCTCCAATATAGAATATAAGAACATTAAATTTTAATAGAGTCGGGTTGGATAGCCCGTTGGCAGCACTTGTACTGATTTCGGATTTATCCTTGATTAAAGCAACCTCTTAAAATGAAAAAAAATCTTGGTGAATAAGAGTTTTTATTTCTTTTTACCAAAATATTTGTAAATTTTATAATATTGAGATAAGTAGATACAGTTTATTCATTAAATAGTGGTGAAATGCTGTCTGGTATTCTTGTGGCTGAAATTTATATTGTCTTTAATGTTTGTCACCAGTGAAAAAAATAATAAAATAATATGGAGTTGAAATTAGAGTTAAAAAAAAACCCGCTACAAGTACATAGAGCAGGCCTTCTAAATTAATTTTTGTAAAGGGCCAAGGCCTGCCATAGAGTGTACAATGAGGGACAGTTTATAATAAGAAACAAGTTTGCCACTTCCATCTTTCTAACTGTGGAGGGATCTTCACTACAGGGTTAATGTATCCTTTGATTTTTCAAGTTTATTTCTCCCTTTAACTCATGGTAGTTGTTGTGTTTGAGAGTAAGTTTCTCGATCAGGAAGTTTTAATAATTAAATTCACTCAATCTCTAAAGGAGAAATTCTTCAAACCAATCAGTTGCAAAAAACTCCTAGAAATATAGAAAGATATCAAACTGATTATTATTGTATTTGACTGTGCTTTGAACTCCAGGAAATTATCATTGTTTACATTTTACATTTGAGTTATGACTTGCAACAATAGTACTGCCTTCACACATTCAACAGTAAATCAAATTTGCCATAGAATAGGGGCCAAATGTATTATGAATTATACATAAGGGCTAAATAGAGCTAAGGTAACGATTCTAGGTTAAATCCATTACGGTATACTAGTTAGTAAGGGACTGTTTGATTTCAATATTAACACATAAATTGATGGCATCAGTGGTCAGTGATATATTAACTGTGCAAAGTCAAAAATTCCTCCGTCCTTAAAGTAAAGCATACATACTCTGGCCTCAGTGAGGTGTGAATTGATTTTTCTTTCTCATGTCACAAATATTCAAAATATCGTTTGTCAATTGCATGTCATTTGTCTTAAAGAGGCACAGGCTTCATTTTCGTGGGTCGATTTTTCCAAGTCTCAGAAACGGGGTCTTTTTTATCTCAGCAATTTAGTACTGGTTATCACAACTCACCATTGAAATTTGAGTCTTCAAATCCATGTGCATCCATAATTATTAGCATTTGATAGTTATAATGCCCTACTACACATAACCAAAAAAAATGAAGACTGGTCCCCTTTAAGATGCCTTTGGGTCCATTAGAATATAAGTTTTCAATATGAAATAAGTACACTTCCTTCCGGACTCCTAGAAATTTCATGTGAAAATGATCCACATTTCGGACTAAAATCAAATGTCACCTGGCTGGGTAAAATCATATTTCCAATGACAATCTAAGACTCTTATATAAATACTTTTATGTTAATATTCCAATTCATAAAAAAAAATAAGCAAAATGCGATTCTAAACTCAACGAAAAGTAGGCTAGGCCTAGTGTACTCGTGTAGTGAAGTGAGACTCGTCGTAACACGATGACGATGATATAAATTTCCAGAATTTAACATTTGTTTGGATGTATCGATAGTTCTTTTATTAATCAATGTTTTGTGTCGAGTACATTTAAACCGGTTACATAACAATGCATTAATTTCAAATCCATCTTCAATGATAACTTACCTCTAAAAAGTCGTCAACGACGGTAAAGTTTTCTTCGGCCGCCTCGTGTCTGCTACACCGGAAGTAAACAATGCATGAATTTTTTGCGCATGGGCGTCATAACATAATCGACGAAAATAGAATTTTGACGTCAGTCAGCATTCCATAGTTTCTAATTCTATGATTAAATATTACCCTCTTACCCTCGGTTAGAGGTTAATATTTACTTCTTATGCTGAGGACATCAGTGGCGTAACCAGGTTTTCGAAATATATTGACATTGCGATGGGAGCGAATAACGGCTCGTAGATTTTAGCTATATTGACACTGCAGGAAGGCTGATTGAAGCTATATTATTTGATTTTTTGATGTTTATGTCTGCAGTCAGTCGGCTAAACTTCACCGACGGCAGTAGTGGAAAGTAGGTTACGACGCGGACGATTTTACTATGTTTTGGGTATGGCGGCAAATCATCTTTGATCTTTTATGTGTGTCCATAAAATTAGCATAATAGGTGTAGTAATCCCATAAAACAGACAGTTTATAACCGTAAAATTGGTGTTGTTTTCTCGTTGTAGTAATACAAATATTAATAACGGTAATAAAGGTGTATAAATCACGTTAAAAACTGTATGTGGTTTGAGTGAATTTCGATTCCAAAATATTTAAGA
The DNA here is from genome assembly GCA_029955415.1 of Lottia scabra. Lineage (NCBI taxonomy): Eukaryota > Metazoa > Mollusca > Gastropoda > Lottiidae > Lottia > Lottia scabra. Next base: position 20,232,011 of record JARJEI010000001.1, read on the forward strand.
ATGATTGATGTTTATTGATAATAAAAGTGTTTAAATCTCGTAAAACTGATATGCAATTAGTCGTATTTTATCTACTATAGGAAGTGCATGCGTCACAATCTTTTTCTCTTGAAATATCAGTGTTTAACGTATAGGGAAACTCAGTTTAAAAGTGTAGAGTGGAGAGAACAACTACAGTCTAGAGTTTGCGATATTTTTACTGACAATGAATGAATATCTTAGTAATTTATATTATAACGCTGAAAAACCGGGAGCGTTTTCAGGTGTAGATAAATTCATTACAAATGTTTGGACAGTTTGGACAGTACAAAATATCCCGCAAAAGAATTAAAAGATGGTTACAAAATCAAGATGCTTATAGTTTGCATCGTCCTGCGAGAAAAAGATTCCCAAGAAATGTGGTTGTGACCAGCGGTTCTTTTTCACAAATGGATGCTGATTTGTGTGACGTTTCAAACATTTCGAGATACAACTCAAATATTAACTTCATTTTAATTGTTATAGACTGTTTTTCCCGATTTGTATGGCTGGAGCCTATTTCAAATAAAACTTCATCGGCGGTGCTAGACGGTTTTCGTTTAATATTTAAAAGAATGCGTAAGATACCGTTTGCATTAAGAACAGATAAAGGTAATGAATTTAATAACAGACAGTTGAAACGATACTTAACTTCTTTGAACGTTAAACATTTCGTTTCTCAAAATGAAGATATCAAAGCTCACTTCGCAGAAAGTTTCATTTAACCTTTAAGAAGATGATGTATCGTTATTTTACATATAAACACACGCTGAAATATTTGGACGTATTGGATAACTTAGTCCGCAACTACAATACAAGACCTCATCGATCACTCCACGGTCTGGCCCCTGTAGAAATTAACAAAACCAATGAAGCTGAAGTTTGGATACGCATGTATCGAAATGCAAGTAAGGATAGTTACAAACAAGAACCGTACTATTTCGAAGTAGATGATTTAGTGCGAATTTCTTTAAACAAACGTGGTTTCCAAAAGAATTACGAGCAAAAATGGTCTGAAGAGGTATTTAGAATGTTTGCAACTTATAAATTACATGATTTACTTGATGAAGAAATCACTGGATCCTTTTACGTTTCAGAACTGCAATTAGTAGAAAAGAATATAGTTTATGGACCATCGAAAAAGTTTTGAAAACTAAATATATAAAAAATAAGCGGGGAAAAAGATTTAAACATTTTTTCGTCAGCTGGCAAGGATACCCAAAGAAATTCAATTCTTGGATAGCTGCAACTGATGTAGTATGATGGATATATGGTTGGTATTAAACAGTGATGGTTGCGATGAATATTATCCTGAAAATACACCATTTCGTTTTACTTCACATTTGAAATATCCACTCGTCCTCGACGGTTACTGGACAGTGGGCTTATATGAATTCTACGCTGATCGCGAAAAGGGTAGAAAAGCTCGCAAAGAAGATAATCTTCTGTACATTTACTGCTCCTTATGTGAACCCATAGTTGTAGATGGGGATAGGAGACCACTCTTGAGGAGAGTTATCAATTCAAAGGCGAATAGTTGGAATGTAGTTTTTGATCGTCCTATGTATATAAAAACACAAGCGACTAACACAACAGTGAATAAAATTGAACTTAATATAGTCAATAGTTTAGGAGAAGCAGCATCATTTTTAAAGAAACCAGTGACTGTAACGTTACATTTAAAATCTGTTTTACATTAGTATATGTGATATGTCTACTTTATACGTGCCAGATGCAACCAAATGGATTCAATATTACAAAGATATTGTATAACAAAGTCTGAATCCGGATAGAAGGAGTAATTTGAATCTAGAATCTAACTAACGAGATCAAGAGTTCAAATCAAATAAACTTTCATCCTGAAAAACCGGTTTCTCCAGAGAAAAGAAACATTACGGTTGTAATCTGTAGAACAAACCGTTGATCAAGCCAAATCTGAAATGAACATAAAGTCAGTATTATCAGACTCGATGATCGAAGCTACGACTTTACAACAAAACAAAATGAAGAAAAATACGTCACGGAAGAGAAAAGTTTTAAATCTTAATAGAACTTGCAAACGAACAACATCACCATCGGAGCGACATAGATATTCGAACAGTTAACAATCTTTCAGAAGAAAACAGAGCGAAGAAAAACAGAAAAGAGGAAATAAGAAACCGAAAAAGACGAAGAAACACTTTGCGGATATTTTCAATTAACCATGTCCATAATCAATACAGATATTAATTTTTTCAGCGAAACACAACCAGAGGAATTGAATTTATTCACTCTACCTCCAACTCAGTAGACACAGAACCTACATTCAAGAAGTACGTCCGATTTCAAAACTATCGGGGAATTCTCCCATCGATTTTCACTTAAGCGGAGCTAATGGATTTGAGTATATAGATTTGAAAAATTCGACTTTATACGTGAAGTGCAAAATTAAAAAAGCTGACGGCACAGATCTAACGAAAGATGAGATTTGTCCGCCAGTTAATCTCTTTCTTCAATCCCTATGGTCACAAGTGGATGTATCGTTAAAAGGCAAATTACTCAATTCAACAACTAACAATTATCCGTATAGAGCAATGATTCAAATCTTAACAGAATCGTCACAGGTTGAGGAAGGCGACAAATTACAATCACAGTTGTTTTACAAAGATAGTCAGGAAAACATGGATGCGACAGGAAGTACCGAAGGAAATATAGGCCTTTTCAATCGATATCAACTCACCTCCGAATTAAAGTCTTTTGATATGGAAGGACCACTATACCATGATATTTTTCAGATGAAGAGATATATTCTCAACCAAGTCGATGTACAAGTTAGATTATACCGTTCCAAATCAACTTTCTGTTTAATGTCAAACTCGGAAAACATTGAATATACAGTGTTTTTGGAGGATGTTGCGCTAAAAGTTATTAAAGTATGTGTCAATCCAGGAATAATTTGGGGTCATAACGAAGTTTTGTCAACGACACCGAGTAAATATCCTTACATTAGAACAGAAATAAAAATGATGGCAATTCCAAGTGGACAATCAACATTTATATGGGATAATATTTTTCAATCCTCTCGACCCCTTAGAGTGTACGTAGGATTTGTGTCTTCCGATGGTGTCAGTGGAAATCTTAAAAAGAATCCTTTCAATTTTAAGCACTACAACTTGAATCAAATAAATCTTTTTTGTGATGGTGTATCATACGGAAATGGAGGACCGATGTTTCGACAAGAAAGCAGGCCAAAGCGTAATGCCAATGTTCATAAATTTATTACGAACAGAAGGAAAATGGACTGGACCAGGAAGTGTAAACATTACTAGGAGCGAATTAGATGGAGGGTACGCTCTCTATGCATTCTCCTTGGAACCTATGTTTGAAGGATTTGAAAATAATTGTAAGTTTCTGAATTTGCAGAAGCGAGCTCAATTCGGTTCTCCACTTCCAGAGACTGTCACGTGTGTGTTATACGCCAAGTTCCCTGGATACTTCGAAATTGATAAAACAAGAAATATAATGTTGTAAGTGGGTATAAGATACATTTCCGTGTCAATCAAGTTTATTGGTGTATTAAACTTCGAGAATGACAGATGTCACAGAGAGAATGGTTCATACAACATCATTTGACAACGATGAAGACGCGTCATTTTCGAGGTTGTGTAATGTATCGAAGTATAAATTTCAACTGCTGCTTTTAGTGACAATTGGTGTTGTTGTTATCGTTACAATTACAGGCTCGTCAGTGGTGACTTTGTATATAGTGAATGGTAACATAAACAACAACGTGCATTCATCGCATCTTTTGAAAAACAGTTATGAACGAATTGCTTACAAAGATTGCAATGGGACAACATTCAAACTTTCACCCTACGTGCATCTTAACGTGTGCTGTATTCATCGAGGATCTAATAACTTCAAAATAAAGTTTACGTTATCACAACCGTCAGCAAAACGATACTTAGAGTTTTCGCTGTAAGAATGGAAGAGATTGTTAACACACACGCCACTCATTCGTCAGGAAGTTTCCTTTCAAAAGAAAACCACGTGTAAAAAAACATTGCAACCATTTCCATCGCAGCAAGATTAACTATAGGTTGGCTATCATAATGGAGACGGAATGTTCTGTAATACGACTTAATAGTCTATCTACTCTGTTTATCTCGGGATGTACGCAATCTGGAAAAACGTCTTTTTTGAAACGCTTAATTCATAATGTGAACCAAATATACGACACGCCCGTGAATAAAGTAATGTTCGCTTATTCCCCTTGGAATTTTCGATCAGATTGAACAGGAAGAGGAAAACAGAATGCAAGTTATATTTCAAGAGGGAATACCTACCGAAGATAATTTAAATGAGTGGATTGGCAGGAAATACGACCATAAATTACTCGTGATTGATGATTTGACTGAGGAGGTTTCAACCAGTGCATTGATGTGTAAACTTTTTACGACAATAAGTCACCATAAAAACGTATCGGTATGCTTAATATCTCATAATGTGTTTCTCTCTCACCAAGGTAAATTCGCCTAAACGCACATTATATGGTATTCTTTCGCAACAGACGAGACGGATTACAAATAAAGACGATCGGAAGACAAATGTTATTTTTTAAGTTCCTACGAGAAAGCAACATCCGCGCCATACGGATATTTATTCGTCGACCTCAGTCCACACGGAAAGACGGCCTATCAGTTGAGAACAAATATTTTTCCCTTTGAAACACTAACGATCTATCAACCATCAACCATTCGACTCGAGAGAAAAGAAGAATTCAATCGTATGCTTAATGGATATTGTGATCAGCGTGATATAACATCAAGCGTAAGTAATTTTTTCCCAAGGACAAGATACGAAAAGTAAAAAATGTCCTATTTTTATTGCAAACGCCTCGTGCAAAGCGATGGTATCTCTACACGTCCCCTTGAATTGGAATTAGTTCCGGCTAAGTTGAATGAATAAATTACGAATGATTTAGAATGAATGTTGGTTTATTTTCATGTATTTTAATCTATATATATTATGTACAAATTATTATTAATCATATATTGTAATTAAAGTTTACAAGAAAAAATAATAATAAAAACTAATATCGATGCCATATCCTATTTAATTGTTTTTCTCTCCTCCTCCTTATATCGATATGTTTCTGTTTTGCGTTGCATGTTAACACGCAGTCATTACCCCTCACCAACTCTGGAATAGAATCATCTTGCAAAGTTTCTGGTTTCGCAATGGATATTGATTTTTTGTTTTTCACATTGTTATGTGCGTTAATCTCAGGAACAATCTCCCGATTAGATGAAATTAATCGTTCATATTTCTCCTTAGGAATCACTACCATCTCCCTTGATTCTCCTCCAGTTAATTCTTTACTCGTCATTCTCTTCGCTATATTCCGTAGATGAATCAGCAGATAAATCACTCGTTTCCTTATCGCACAGAAGTGGAAGTATTACTTTAATGACTTGAGGTAACACAGAACTAATGCTTAAAATTAAGCGTCTCGTCGTCGAACGATTTACCCTCTTGTCCGTCACTTTTCGAATGACGTTTTTATACGTCGATAGTTTCTTTTTACAAGAATAAGGAATTTTAATTGCACCTCTTAAAATATTCAATAATATTTCGCATAGAACTTCCATTTGCGGGATAGTCATAGTTTTCAAAAGTGCCACTCTTTGACTGTTAGATTTCGTTACAGCTAAATTTTTTAGAAATGCACTATGACGGTACAGTCGAATCATACTGGTTGATAGATCGTTAGTGTTTCAAAGGGAAAAATATTTGTTCTCAACTGATAGGCCGTCTTTCCGTGTGGACTGAGGTCGACGAATAAATATCCGTATGGCGCGGATGTTGCTTTCTCGTAGGAACTTAAAAAATAACTCAATCGTCCAGGATACATCTGTCTTCCGATCGTCTTTATTTGTAATCCGTCTCGTCTGTTGCGAAAGAATACCATATAATGTGCGTTTAAAGAAATCGTTCTAGCGAATTTACCTTATTGAGAGAGAAACACATGATAAGACATTAAGCATACTGATACGTTTTTATGGTGACTTATTGTCGTAAAAAGTTTACACATCAATGCACTGGTTGAAACCTCCTCAGTCAAATCATCGATCACGAGTAATTTATGGTCGTATTTCCTGCCAATCCACTCATTTAAATTATCTTCAGTAGGTATTCCCTCTTGAAATATAACTTCCATTCTGTTTTCCTCTTCCTGTTCAATCTGATCGAAAATTCCAAGGGGAATAAGCGAACATTACTTTATTCACGGGCGTGTCGTATATTTGGTTCACATTATGAATTAAGCGTTTCAAAAAAGACGTTTTTCCAGATTGCGTACATCCCGAGATAAACAGAGTAGATAGACTATTAAGTCGTATTACAGAACATTCCGTCTCCATTATGATAGCCAACCTATAGTTAATCTTGCTGCGATGGAAATGGTTGCAATGTTTTTTTACACGTGGTTTTCTTTTGAAAGGAAACTTCCTGACGAATGAGTGGCATGTGTGTTAACAATCTCTTCCATTCTAACAGCGAAAACTCTAAGTATCGTTTTGCTGACGGTTGTGATAACGTAAACTTTATTTTGAAGTTATTAGATCCTCGATGAATACAGTACACGTTAAGATGCACGTAGGGTGAAAGTTTGAATGTTGTCCCATTGCAATCTTTGTAAGCAATTCGTTCATAACTGTTTTTCAAAAGATGCGATGAATGCACGTTGTTGTTTATGTTACCATGTTCACTATATACAAAGTCACCACTGACGAGCCTGTAATTGTAACGATAACAACAACACCAATTGTCACTAAAAGCAGCAGTTGAAATTTATACTTCGATACATTACACAACCTCGAAAATGACGCGTCTTCATCGTTGTCAAATGATGTTGTATGAACCATTCTCTCTGTGATATCTGTCATTCTCGAAGTTTAATACCCCAATAAACTTGATTGACACGGAAATGTATCTTATACCCACTTACAACATTATGTTTCTTGTTTTATCAATTTCGAAGTATCCAGGGAACTTGGCGTATAACACACACGTGACAGTCTCTGGAAGTGGAGAACCGAATTGAGCTTCTAGTCTTAAATTTCCTCGCTTCTGCAAATTCAGAAACTTACAATTATTTTCAAATCCTTCAAACATAGGTTCCAAGGAGAATGCATAGAGAGCGTACCCTCCATCTAATTCGCTCCTAGTAATGTTTACACTTCCTGGTCCAGTCCATTTTCCTTCTGTTCGTAATAAATTTATGAACATTGGCATTACGCTTTGGCCTGCTTTCTTGTCGAAACTTAGCTTCATCGGTCCTCCATTTCCGTATGATACACCATCACAAAAAAGATTTATTTGATTCAAGTTGTAGTGCTTAAAATTGAAAGGATTCTTTTTAAGATTTCCACTGACACCATCGGAAGACACAAATCCTACGTACACTTTAAGGGGTCGAGAGGATTGAAAAATATTATCCCATATAAATGTTGATTGTCCACTTGGAATTGCCATCATTTTTATTTCTGTTCTAATGTAAGGATATTTACTCGGTGTCGTTGACAAAGCTTCGTTATGACCCCAAATTATTCCTGGATTGACACATACTTTAATAACTTTTAGCGCAACATCCTCCAAAAACACTGTATATTCAATGTTTTCCGAGTTTGACATTAAACAGAAAGTTGATTTGGAACGGTATAATCTAACTTGTACATCGACTTGGTTGAGAATATATCTCTTCATCTGAAAAATATCATGGTATAGTGGTCCTTCCATATCAAAAGACTTTAATTCAGAGGTGAGTTGATATCGATTGAAAAGGCCTATATTTCCTTCGGTACTTCCTGTCGCATCCATGTTTTCCTGACTATCTTTGTAAAACAACTGTGATTGTAATTTGTCGCCTTCATCAACCTGTGACGATTCTGTTAAGATTTGAATCATTGCTCTATACGGATAATTGTTAGTTGTTGAATTGAGTAATTTGCCTTGTAACGATACATCCACTTGTGACCATAGGGATTGAAGAAAGAGATTAACTGGCGGACAAATCTCATCTTTCGTTAGATCTGTGCCGTCAGCTTTTTTAATTTTGCACTTCACGTATAAAGTCGAATTTTTCAAATCTATATACTCTAATCCATTAGCTCCGCTTAAAGGGCCATTCTGCTTTTTTGAGAAAAGTTTCCATTGTCACAAAAAAGTCGCAAATGCTAGCTGAGAGTATTTTTAAAGTATGCTTATTGTATCTCTATACCTTCTTGATCAAACTGAATTTGGTTTTAAAGGGTTAATTACAAACAGCGAGTAATTATTGTTAATTAAGTAATTTGACCTAGTTTTGGTGTTTGCCCTTTAAATGGCTCAATATTTCTAGCTGAAACCTTTTAAACTCACAAGAGGGATATTTCTCTACAATTAGGCGTTTATTTTACTCAAATCCGTTCAGTAGTTTCTTACCAGCGTCCAAAAAACATAACACACTTAAAAACCTTACGTAAGGTTTTTAGAAATTTTAGCATGTTTTTAGCGTTTAAAAATTAACGGCTGGATTTTTTTAGTTAAAACTTTCAGATACATTAAAGGGCACATAGTTACAGATTTTGGTGTAAAGTTTTCACAAATTTGAGCCAAAAAAAATTTTGACCTAAAAAAAATTCAGACTGTCCCTTTAAGTGAAAATCGATGGGAGAATTCCCCGATAGTTGTGAAATCGGACGTACTTCTTGAATGTAGGTTCTGTCTACTGCTGTCTGAGTTGGAGGTAGAGTGAATAAATTCAATTCCTCTGGTTGTGTTTCGCTGAAAAAATTAATATCTGTATTGATTATGGACATGGTTAATTGAAAATATCCGCAAAGTGTTTCTTCGTCTTTTTCGGTTTCTTATTTCCTCTTTTCTGTTTTTCTTCGCTCTGTTTTCTTCTGAAAAATTGTTGACTGTTCGAATATCGATGTCGCTCCGATGGTGATGTTGTTCGTTTGCAAGTTCTATTAAGATTTAAAACTTTTCTCTTCCGTGACGTATTTTTCTTCATTTTGTTTTGTTGTAAAGTCGTAGCTTCGATCATAGAGTCTGATAATACTGACTTTATGTTCATTTCAGATTTGGCTTGATCAACGGTTTGTTCTACAGATTACAACCGTAATGTTTCTTTTCTCTGGAGAAACCGGTTTTTCAGGATGAAAGTTTATTTGATTTGAACTCTTGATCTCGTTAGTTAGACGTTTCGATTCTAGATTCAAATTACTTCTTTTATCCGGATTCAGACTTTGTTCTACAATATCTTTGTAATATTGAATCCATTTGGTTGCATCTGGCACGTATGTAAAACAGATTTTAAATGTAACGTTACAGTCACTGGTTTCTTTAAAAATGAAGCTGCTTCTCCTAAACTATTGACTATATTAAGTTCAATTTTATTCACTGTTGTGTTAGTCGCTTGTGTTTTTATATACATAGGACGATCAAAAACTACATTCCAACTATTCGCCTTTGAATTGATCTCCTCAAGAGTGGTCTCCTATCCCATCTACAACTATGATTTCACATAAGGAGCAGTAAATGTACAGAAGATTATCTTCTTTGCGAGCTTTTCTACCCTTTTCGCGATCAGCGTAGAATTCATATAAGCCCACTATCCAGTAACCGTCGAGGACGAGTGGATATTTCAAATGAGAAGTAAAACGAAATGGTGTATTTTCAGGATAATATTCATCGCAACCATCACTGTTTAATACCAACCATATATCCATCATACTACATCAGTTGCAGCTATCCAAGAATTGAATTTCTTTGGGTATCCTTGCCAGCTGACGAAAAAATGTTTAAATCTCTTTTCCCGCTTATTTTTTATACATTTATTAGTTTTCAAAACTTTTTCGATGGTCCATAAACTATCTTTATTCTTTTCTACTAATTGCAGTTCTGAAGCGTAAAAGGATCCGGTGATTTCTTCATCAAGTAAATCATGTAATTTATAAGTTGCAAACTTGAATTTACGACTTCGTTCATAAATTCTAAATACCTCTTCAGACCATTTTTGCTCGTAATTCTTTTGGAAAACACGTTTGTTTAAAGAAATTCGCACTAAATCATCTACTTCGAAATAGTACGGTTCTTGTTTGTAACTATCCTTACTTGCATTTCGATACATGTAGTTGCGGACTAAGTTATCTAATACGTTCAAATATTTCAGCGTGTGTTTATATGTAAAATAACGATACATCATCTTCTTAAAGGTTAAAATGAATCTTTCTGCGAATTGAGCTTTGATATCTTCATTTTGAGAAACGAAATGTTTAACGTTCAAAGAAGTTAAGTATCGTTTCAACTGTCTGTTATTAAATTCATTACCTTTATCTGTTCTTAATGCAAACGGTATCTTACGCATTCTTTTAAATATTAAACGAAAACCGTCTAGCACCGCCGATGAAGTTTTATTTGAAATATGCTCCAGCCATACAAATCGGGAAAAACAGTCTATAACAATTAAAATGAAGTTAATATTTGAGTTGTATCTCGAAATGTTTGAAACGTCACACAAATCAGCATCCATGTGTGAAAAAGAACCGCTGGTCACAACCACATTTCTTGGGAATCTTTTTCTCGCAGGACGATGCAAACTATAAGCATCTTGATTTTGTAACCATCTTTTAATTCTTTAGCGGGATATTTTGTACTGTCGATCCCTACGAACATTTGTAATGAATTTATCTACACCTGAAAACGCTCCCGGTTTTTCAGCGTTATAATATAAATTACTAAGATATTCATTCATTGTCAGTAAAAATATCGCAAACTCTAGACTGTAGTTGTTCTCTCCACTCTACACTTTTAAACTGAGTTTCCCGATACGTTAAACACTGATATTTCAAGAGAAAAAGATTGTGAGGACAATCGTCGAGTTTTTCTACATACGTCCTCCATAAATATGTAACTTGATCTTCATTGATTTCATTATAAGCTATTTCAAATAACGTATCGTAATTAATCTCAGTATTATTTCTTTTCACTAAGTTCCTGATAATCTGTTCAATTACTCGTTCGTATGCTTTGGTAAGAAAGTATTCCACTAACTTCTGAGCGTCACACATTTCAATTTCATCTATGAAAACATCGATCATTCTTATAATGATAATTCCTCACAAACAAGGCATACATACACGCATGCACTTCCTATAGTAGAGAAAATACGACTAATTGCATATCAGTTTTACGAGATTTAAACACTTTTATTATCAATAAACATCAATCATTCTTAAATATTTTGGAATCGAAATTCGAGAAACACGTTTGCGCACAAAATCAATTGCGCACAGTATACATCTAGGCACAAAAAATCTCGACATTTGCGCACAAATTATAGTCTACATTTGCGCACATCTAGATTAGATATAAAACACAACAGTTGAAAATTTAATAATTTAATATCAAAATGTTCTACTACATTATAAACATTACAACACAATGTCATAAAAATGTGTCTAGTAGGGCCTACTACACCATTTAAAAAGCGGATAACGTGACAACGTGTGGGTACACAGTACATGGATATCGATTCGAAATGGTATTCGAATATTGCTTCTGATTTTTTTCGACTAGCATTACACACTTCAAAAAGCGAAGGGTATGCCATTTTTCGCAAAAACTCGGATCTGACCATTTCGCCTCGCTTGTATTCCTCCTGGAAACCCTTCATAGAACGGAGCTTTTCTTTGTCCGTTTTTTCAAGAAGAACGCTGTGCGATGCTCTCATCTTTAGATAGCTGTTTGTTTGGATACACTTAAGTTTTTCCATGAAATCAAAAATATTAGGGTGACTTTGGTAGAACATTGTACTTAATTGTTTATGGAAACTCTCACATCCATTTATAGTACGCTTGGTAGTTAGATTAGAATCAGCCCATAACATAACAGGAAATCTGGCGTTTAAGTCGACATACGTTTTCAGGATATAGTCTGCAAACAACATAGTTGTTTCATCTTCCAGTGATTGGGACAAAATGTCAAAAGCAAAGGAATCCGCTACGTCACAAGGATCAAGATAACTTAAACTGAAGAAAAGATTGCCAACAGCAGAATCTGGATCCTTATAAGCGTTCAATCCAAGACTCTGGATTTTCCTGAACCATGCCAAGATGGAATTGACAAGTCTTTATAACCACGTTAGGCCAAATTTAAGGTTGGTTTCTGTTGAAAACATCAAAATTTATATCTGGGTGTATAAATGTTGTGCGCAATCGTAACATAGATTAATAAGTTTCTTTTGAAAAAATGTGCGCAAATGTCGACCCAAATTCTCTGGTAATTTGTGCGCAAATGTCGACCCAATTAGGCATTTTGTGCGCAAATGTCTTGCACCCACTCAAACCACATACAGTTTTGAACGAGATTTATACACCTTTATTACCGTTATTAATATTTAAATTACTACAACGAGAAAACAACACCAATTTTACGGTTATATACTGTCTGTTTTATGGGATTTCTACACCTATTATGCTGATTTTATGGACACACATAAAAGATCAAAGATGATTTGCCGCCATACCCACAACGTAGTAAAATCGTCCGCGTCGTAACCTATTTTCCACTACTGACGGCACCTTTTGAACTGACGGATATCAATAATAGGGGAGCAATGGCACCCCAGACCTCCTCCCATGATTTTCTTCATTCTGGGGACCACCTCTTGTACAATAAATCCCCCCTTTAACGCGCTTATCCTGGCATATCCTGACTAATTTACGGTGTATTAACTGTATTCAAGATTTTTGTTTATAATCGCATGAAATTCCTAACATTAATTAGCAAATTTAAAGTTTAAGATTATTTGTAAAATAGGGTCCGAGTACTCAAGGTTAAGGATAAAAAATCATCTGAAGTGAAATCTATAGCCTTTGTTTCAATGTTCAGTCCAAAGAATCCGGACATCATGAAGACAATCCGAATGAAGTTAAGAAATTATTGAAGAACACAGATTAATATTTAAGAAACATGGGACCTTTCATGTAAAAGCCAATTTAACATGTGCTTACAAAAATGTTATCTATGTGATAACGTGTCCTGGTTGTAACTGTAAGGAGCAGTACATCGGACAGACGGGATATTTGAGAGAGAGGGTAAGGGTACATAAGTCACAAATTAAACATCCAGAATATAGAATATCTGTGAGTAAACATTTGGATGAATGTACCAGTGATCCTATCAAATTCAAAATATTTCCGTTCTATCAACTCCTTAACAATTGTGAAAAAGAGAGAATTTAAAAAAAGGAAAATTATAAACCTATGGCGGCATATTTCTTTGATGTTTCAGGTGGCTTCAAATCCCGTAATAACCTCTGAACATGTGAGAGGTTCTTTATTCTGAAATACAGGGTTTAGATACAAGTCTTACATTTGAGGGACAGGTTTTACTTTTAAAGGACAGGATTTACTTTTAAGAGATGGTTTTGAAAGAATTGCTATGTCGTCTGATGTTTGAAGTAGGCTACTAAATGCAGTAGAAGTTTTTTGCAGGAACAATTATTGTGTTCAAAACCAATCAGAACCAGATACCTGTCACAATAAGTATAGGTTAAATCACGAGTATCTGTGTTTTATAGTTAAAATCGTAAGTTAAACCACGTAGCGCTGAGTTAAAGAAAGACAAGCCCGTTTCTAATCATTTCAACCTCGATGACAATTCAATAAACGATCTCAACCTAACCCCAATTGAACATATAGAATTGATTTACCGGAAGATGAAACCACCAAATTCCGACAATCTAACAAGACTTATAGGACTCAATATTCATCATTATGCAGGTATAGCACCCTTTTCCATGTACACGGAGTCGACACTCAAAAAATAACCGAAACGAAATGTTATCTAATTTACCACTCGCCCGTTCTTATTTTTTCTACTTTCAGATCAGAACAGAAGAAAAGCCTGAATCCAGACCCATAACCCCATTTTCTCAATAAAGTATTTGTTCTATCCTAGGCCTGTACATTTGGGAGATCAACGGGTAAACGTCAGGATGCCATTCTGTATCATTTCATTGCGGAAATTCAATTCCTTTCATAAGCCCCTTTTTCCTTGGAAATCGGCACATCTCATACATTTTCATAAAATATTAAATAAAAATGTAAACTAGAGCCGTACCAAAACGGGGCTGGGCAGTGCGTCATCCTGGAAATCTTTCATAAATCACAAGGCACTAAGCAAATGGTTATGAAAATTTTAATATCAAAAAAGTTAGAAACATGTTTTTCTAGTCTTGTTACAGCATGATAGCTTTAATAAAGGTTAACAATAAAAAATAGTAGTTCTCTCCCTTCAACTGTTTTGACGATAATTGTAAGCGTTATTAAATCAAATGTGTTAGCGTTTTGGCGATAGTTTTTACTTTTTTGGTTTAGTATTGCCAAAACTCAAGTTAATTACAAGTTGAAGGGAGAGCACTATCATTTAACCATGTAGACAACAAACATATTATTTTAGTTAATTAGCCAATAACGTCAAAACCGGTAGTAATATCGAAATTTTGAAAATATATTTGAGATCGCAATCAAAATGCTTAGCTACCCACAAGTTTTCAGAATATTCAAATAAAATTTAAAAAACCCCGCACAGTGACAATAGAACTTTGCACAAAACTTCCAAATATTATATCGCGCTATTTTATTTAAAACATAAAGTGTTATATATCATTAAAAATAATAGATTAGGCACAATAAGAATATATAAGAATGTGTGACGTATTAAAGTTACGTGACAGAGGTATTTAAAGTTAAAAATCGCAAATATCAAATGGCCATAGAACCGGAAGTAAACATCGGACAACTAAAATGGATACATCAATACATAGATCTGGTCAAGGGCAATAACCTTTGTTAAGGTCACAAGGTCAAAAAAGTTCAAGGTCACGAGTTACAATTCTTTGAAATTTTGGCAATTACATTAAATACAATATACCGGAAATAACAAAAAAGCATCATCGAATATCAAAATCGAATAACGTACTTTTTGGGGCAATCGACTAAGCTGTCTAAAAATACTACAATTACGAATTCCGCTCATAACCCCGAGGCCCCATTTTGAGTTTTACAAAAGTTAGTCATATAAATATGGCGGCCGATCTATTACAACTGGGTCAAATTTCATTGATTGATTGTTTATATAGCATCATTTCAAATATATTGCAAACAAAAAAAATCATATATCTTCAAAATTCCGGAAGTTAGATTTTAGATTTAAAAAGCGAATAACGTCAAAACCGGAAGTGTTATCGAAATTTTGAAAACAGTTTTGGGTTAGCAATCAAAATGTCTATCTACCTGTAAGTTTTCAGGACGGTCAAAATAAAATTTGAAAAAAACACGCACAGTTACAATGAAACTTTGCACAAAATTTTCAACTTTTAAATCGCGCAATTGTCATTCAAACATAAAGTGTTATATATCACTGGAAAGAGTAAAATAAGCACACTAATAATATATAAGAGTTTGTGACGTACGATACTTGGGTCACGTGACAGAGCTGTTTAAAGTTAAAAATCGCAAATTTCAAATGGCAATTGAACCGGAAGTAAACATCGGACAACGGAAATGGATATTTCATTGGATAGATCTAGTCAAGGGCAATAACCTTTGTTCAGGTTGCAAGGTCATAAAAGGTCAAGGTCACGAGTTACAAGTTTCTGAAATTTTCGCAATTACTTTAAACGTTATACCGGAAATAACAAAAAGGCAGTATTAAAAATCAAAAATCTAATAACGTACTTTTTTTGGCAATCGACTGGGCTGTCCTAAAATACTACTATTACGAATTCCGCTCATAACCCTGAGGCCCCATTTTGAGTTTTACAAAAGTTGGTCATATCAATATGGCGGCTTATTTGTAACTTCAAGGTCAATTTTTTTTCATTCATTGTTTTCGAATTGTCATTGCAATCATATTTCCAAAAAAAAAATTCACATATCTTCGAAATTCCGGAAGTTGAAATCTAAAAATTTTCGTCAAAAACCGGAAGTGATATCGAAATGTTGAAATTAGCATTATGTTCACAATCGAATTGCCTATGTGCATTTTTATTTTCAGATTCTTCGAATTAAAATTGTAGAATTTGAAAATTTTTTATAATTAAAACTAAAAAAAGTTATCGACAAAATAAAATTTTTAAATTGCTTGAAGAAGTCGTATTGTAGACATTAGTTCAAAGAAGTAACCTAAAAAAATCCGAGTCAAATCGGATAAAAAATAGAGCCGTGAAATGGAAAATTCTAAAAAAACACTTTTTGTCCTACGTCATTTCCGGTTAGACAAAAATGCATCAAATAACATTTAAAAAATTTAGTTTTTCGAGAAAAAAAAGCAAATCTCATCAGTGCATATGTGACATTAGCAGTTTTTGCTGGGTGCTCTGACCAGTATTTGAAGAAAAAAAAAAAAAAAAAAACATTATGAAAACAAAGCAGTGCGTTCGATTTCTCCTAGCTCAATTAATACCTTTTTTTGATCAGTGATGGCTGCCATAAAGGCGGAACTTACAGGTTGTGAGCGAGTTATCGCGAGTTACTCATGTAAACTCCGTCCACATTATCCAACTCTTCTTTGAAGTAGGTAGAAAAAGGTAGTACACAAAATGGTGATTCAATTCGACCTGTGAGTGCATTAAATTTTGTTTCGGCGTAAGACGGTACTTTTTGGAGATATTTTTGTGAAATTTTTATATTCCATCAATAAGAAAATTCTGCGAAATTTCCGAAAAACGTAAATTTATAAAGGTAGGCTAATTCGTTCAAACAGAAGGAATCCTCATTTCCTGACTTCCGCCATAGATTGGTATAGGACGGATCCCCAACTACTAAACATAATAGATGGTACATTTAATAGTGAAATTTTAATTTTTGAAAGAAACGGAATATAAGTCGGATAATGACCTCGGACTCGTTTTTACTTAGAATACCCGAAGCCTGAGGGTATTTGGCCTTGCAGGGTTCATACAACATTTTGCCTCAAAAATTCAAAGACTTTTCAATGACTCTGGGCTTTGAAATTCAAGGACTTTGCAAGGATATTAGTCTGCAGAATACATATGTACCTAAATTCTGAACGGTGAAATCAATAAAGATAGTTAATATTTGTTAAGGGGGTTAATCTAAATTTATTTGCATAGTAGTTTTTTTGCTCTATTGGCCAATATTGCACAGCAGTTTTAAATTTTGTGGAGCAATTTCTTATCTGAGCAGTGAAGTAAATCTTTGTAAAACTGTCACCGTAAATAATGTGCATCCCTCTGGACGAAAAATACAAAAACAAGTTGGCACAACGAAGACACCAATATATTATCGTTTAAATTGCATTTCCATCAACAGTGATTAAATACCACCCAGGCACATTCATTTTTTATTTAATTTCTTCAATAATGGCTTTTCTTATACTCCTTATATATTCTAAGTAATTTGAGAAGTCATCAATACTGGCATTTGTTATTCCCGTGACATTGAGTCTAAATTTCCAAGGTCGTACGGGTTAGTCTCTGACACCCAGATTGTACATATCTACGACAAAGCTATACGTAGACAAATAAGGACAGGATGATAGAGGCTACTTATAAACGACGAAGCTTTAGTTTTTGCAGTTGTTATTAAAGCAAACAAGAAGGCCATGGGCCAATTCTATTATGAAATCCGGATCGTCCGGATTCTCCATTTCTATTCTATTATCCATCACGTGACTGTTTGAGGAGAGTTTGGAGAGTCCAGATCGCGGAGAGATGACGACATTGACGTCACAAAATTGCTGTATTATTACCGTAGCAGTCGGTTACCGCTCGGCTGCTTCCGTAAAAATTTCCGTTACTCCAATTTAGTTAAAATAAATAAAATACGATCACGGTGGACCGTGTGTTACCGTTGTAAGAAGTTTTTTTTCCGGATTATTGGGAGAATGCATAATAGATTAGGTCAATGACGTAATTGGATTCGACTCATGAAAAGCATACCCATATCGGCCAGCTTGATTCTCCATTTGTGATCTATTTACGTTTTTATCCGGATTATTGGGAGAGAAAATCCGGACGATCCGGGTTTCATATAGAATCGGCCCCAGATCAATCATGCACTTTCCCGAAAAGTATATTCCTTGCTCAGCACAATCTATGACTATGATAATATTTATAGTACAATCATGCCTCCACGTTCCTGTGTCGAATATCGGGCCCTGAGATATTTTATCAAAGGTATGACAATTTAACGGATTCTCATTGTTTTTCAAGCCTTATATAAAGTTCAATTTTATTTGTCATTAGAAAATATAATTGGGAATAGATCAAATACAGTGAAAAACTAGAACCGTGAATGATAAGAGTTTTACAGATAAGAGCGCACTTGTCAAAATACTCACTCAATGTTATATGTGTCAGTACTCAGTAGAGAGTACACTGGAAGATATGTTTGCAGGGATAATTAAAGGGATGATTAACTAAAAGGGGTGCGGGAATACCAGCAGACGGACAAACGAAACATCTGATTGACTATACATGTAACGGTCGAATTAAAATTTGAAAATAAAATACATTCCACTCCTAGAAATTTCAACCAAAAAAGGTCAAGGTTAAGTCAAGGGCAATAACTCTTAACCCGACTTTTCGAACTCATCCGAGATATTATCAAGATAAATACACATCCAAAGCTTCATTCAAATCGGATGAAAACTCTAGCTTCTATCGCGTACACAAGTTAATTTTAACGTTTCACTAAGTCAAGGGAAATAACCGACGACTGAAATCGCTCCATTTGCGAACTCATCCGAGATATTATCGAGATAAATACACATACCAAGTTTCATTCAAATCGGATAAAAACTTCAAGTCTCTATTGCGTGTATAAGAAACTGTTGACGGACGGACCGACGGACGGACCGACGGACGGACAGTGGTGACGGCAATATTCGTCCATATTTTCAAGTGGGTGTATAAAAAGGCAGATTAAATCGGTGTCTTTTTTTTGCACACCTGCACACTCTGCACACTGCACACTTTGAGATCATTCGTAACCTTTTTTACCGCCAATGAAATTTCGTTCAATTTAGAGAATCATGTTTTTGTAAATAAAAAACGAAATTATACTGAAATGTTTTGTTTTTTTTATTTGAGTTAAACCCTTTTTAAACTAAGTGTCGTACATATTAATTTCTATATGAGTCCATGAGTGTAATAACAAGGAATTCGTATGTCTTGGGTCTAGATTGTCGAGGTTATGGCGTGACGTCGATTAAGGAAGAGTAGTTGCCCCTTTGCCACGTGACTCGATCACTTCCATCTTGCCTTCTGCTACTGTATGATTGATAGGCACTTTCTTCAGCAACGATGGATTTATTGAATAAACCTGACTTGACAAGTCAAGAAAGATTTAAACTATTGATCACCGATGTGCCTTATGAAGACAACATACTTTCACTGCATCGGTGGAGATCACTCGCCTCACACTAGTACTACTAGGCCTACTAGTCAAGTCCACCAAATTCTGACTAGGCCTACCGCCACAGTGAAAGTATGTTGTCTTCAGAATGTAATAATTTCTATTTTCATTCAATTTCAGATCATTGATTTCTTTGGTGGTGATGCTATTTTCTTTAATATCTCCATTTTCAATAACAGTAAATAGGCGTTGCTTTGAATTTCTGTTGCGCCACGTACTTGTTGTGTGGGACCAATCTTCATTCCCCCCCTTATCGACCAGGTATTTCCCTGAAACTGTTGGGTTTAAGGGTGGCGACGAAGTGGCAAGTTCATAAGGCACATCGGTGATCAATAGTTTAAATCTTTCTTGACTTGTCAAGTCAGGTTTATTCAATAAATCCATCGTTGCTGAAGAAAGTGCCTATCAATCATACAGTAGCAGAAGGCAAGATGGAAGTGATCGAGTCACGTGGCAAAGGGGCAACTACTCTTCCTTAATCGACGTCACGCCATAACCTCGACAATCTAGACCCAAGACATACGAATTCCTTGTTATTACACTCATGGACTCATATAGAAATTAATATGTACGACACTTAGTTTAAAAAGGGTTTAACTCAAATAAAAAAAAAAAACATTTCAGTATAATTTCGTTTTTTATTTACAAAAACATGATTCTCTAAATTGAACGAAATTTCATTGGCGGTAAAAAATGTTACGAATGATCTCAAAGTGTGCAGTGTGCAGAGTGTGCAGGTGTGCAAAAAAAAGACACCGCAGATTAAATGGATTAAAAAATACCAGCAGAAAGACTAAATAAAAGGTGCAGAACTACAAGCCGTCAGACCAAGCAAAAGGGGCGCATGGCTACATAGACAGGTTAACTAAAAGGGATGCGGGAATACCAGCAATACTACTAATATTTTCAAATTCTAAAACGCGGAATTATGATTCAAATACATATTGTCATATATCATTGGAAAGCGTAGATCAAGCACAATACGAATCAAAAATAATTTGTGTCGTATGTAAATTAGGTCACGTGACAGCTGTTTAAAGTCAAAAATTGCAATTTTCTGGCGGCCATAAAACCGGAAGTAAACATGGGCATCTAAAAATGATTATGCCATTGGATAGATCTCCATTGGCTTTACAAATTTAATGGTTTTTTTTGGTTTTTTTTGCAGTGCGTTCTAGCGAACGCACTGCTTTGTTTTGCAAATGACTTTTTTGCAGTGCGTTCTAGCGAACGCACTGCTTTGTTTTGCAAATGACTGAGCACTTTTTCTTGACCACTTTTTCAACTTTTGCAATTTTATATTGATCAACCTGAAAACTTACATGTTTATAGACATTTTGATTGCGAGCAATTAGCAATTTTCAAAATTTCGATATCACTTCCGGTTTTGACGTCATTCGCTCTCAAAGTTGAAATTTCAACTTCCGGAATTTTGAAGATATTCGAAAAATTCTTTTTGCAATATGTTTGTTATGTAGACTCAAAATTATACAAATCATAAAATTTGACCCGGATGTAACAGATCAGGATCCATCTTGAAATGGTATATTTTCATAAAACGCAAAATGGGGCCTCAGGATGTTATGGAATTTGCATAATTTTTATGTCTATGTAATCAACAGTCGACTGCGACCAAAACATGGGAAGCCGATTTTTGAATTTCAATTCTGAATTTTTCTGATTTCCGGAAAAAATAAGTCGGTAATTGTCAAAACTTTCAAGGCCAATATTTTGTGACCTTGACCTTTTGTGACTTTGTGACCTGTACAAAAGTTATTGCCCTTGATTAGATGTATCCAATGACATATTTTTTTCAGATGCCCAATGGTTACTTCCGGTTTTATAGCCGTTTGAAAATTGTAATTTTTAACTTTAAACAGCCCTACCACGTGACCTAATTTACATATGTCTTATTTTCTTTCACCGTCGTACTATGCTATGTCTGCTCTTTCCAATAATATACAACACAATATATTTGAATCAAAATTCCGCCTTTTAAAGTTTGAAAAATTTGTGTCAATTTCCATTGAAACTGTGCGTGTTTTTTTCAATTTTTATTTCGATCGTTCTGAAAACTTACAGGTAGATAGACATTTTGATGGCGAACAAAAATATGTTTTCAAAATTTTTGTATCACTTCCGGTTTTGAAGTTATTGGCTCTCAAAGTCGAAATCTCAACTTCCGGAATTTTGAAGATATTTGAAAAATTCTTTTTGCAGTATGTATGTAATATAGACACAAAAGTATACAAATAGTAAAATTTGACCCAGATGTAACAGATCAGTCGCCATCTTGAAATGGTATATTTTCATAAAACGCAAAATGGGGCCTCAGGGTGTAATGAAATTTGCATAATTCTGATGTTTTTGGAATCTCCAGTCGATTGCTACCAAAACATGAGACGCCGATTTTTGAATTTCAAGTCTGATTTATTTTAATTTCCGGTTAAGATAAATCAGTAATTGTCAAAACTTTAAAGGCTCATATCCTGTGACCTTGACCTCTGGTGACCAAGTGACCTGAAACAAATTCATTGCCATTGACGATACCTATGCACAGATACTTTCATTTAGGTTTTCCGATGTTTACTTCCGGTTTTATATCCATTTGAAAATTGCAGTTTTTAGCTTTAAAGAGCTCTGACACGTGACCTAATTCATGTACGTCACAAATTCTTTCACAATCTAATTATGCTAAATCTACTTTTTCAATTATATACAACACAATATTTTAAAATCAAAATAGCGCCTTTTGAATTTTGAAAATTAGTTATTCCATCTGCTTGTAAAATATTAAATTCAAATTTCAGTTGAAGGGAGAGAACTACATTTTGACATAAAGCTGCGTTTGGGCGATCGTCCTCTCCCATTAACTTGCGTTTGGGCGATACGTTATCATTAATGTCCTTTTTTTTACATTGTAACTGTTTAAAAGAAACATTAAGATATATTTTCTTTGAATGAAATATGTATTGATAAAATTCGATCTGTATTTCAAACTATGAAGTATGAATACTGTGCAGTCCGTTTATAAATTGAGATTTGGCTCTTTCATGTGTCCTTTCTTGCACTTTAGAACTTATTTACAAATCTTAGAAATTTTGTGATATGCGTTTTCCACTGATGTATATCAAACTGTGATTACGCCTTTTTTAATCAGATGACTTTTCACTACCGAACATGAAATGTTTATTTCACTTTTGACTACCGTGTGTGAACTGGTTTTTCTACTTTTCACTACCGAATTCAAAATTGTGCGTTTTAAAATTTTGTACCTTCTGCATTTTAATGTAAAACAAGCTTTTTTCTGTAAACCTGACATCATGGATTGAAAGATGTCACTTTTCACCAATGGACGAAACCGAATGCGCACTGCATGGTACCATTCATGGTTCTATTTTTTTTTTGCAGTGCGTTCTAGCGAACGCACTGCATTGTTTTGCAAATGTCTTTTTTTTTTTTTTTCCGTTTTCTGGTCAGAGCGCCCAGCCAAAACTATGCATGCCACACATAATCTCTCAAGATTTCCCACGATAATCTACTGCTCGGTATTGTTTAAATGTAAAATGGCGCATGCCCTACCAACCGGAAATGAGGTATGAGAACATATGGGTTTTGATGTTTTGGCCATTATCTCCTTTATTTTTCAACCGATTTCGATCGGACTGACTTTGCTTATTTCTCTAATCGATTGTCCATGAGACAAAAGTTTAACAATATCATTTTGAGAAAAATCTTGCTGACTTTTGGAGCACCTTTTCTGGACCACTTTTTCAACCTTTGCAATTTTACATTGATCAACCTGAAAACTTACATATTTATAGACATTTTGATTGCGAGCAATTAGCAATTTTCAAAATTTCGATATCACTTCCGGTTTTGACGTCATTCGCTCTCAAAGTTGAAATTTCAACTTCCGGAATTTTGAAGATATTCGAAAAATTCTTTTTGCAATATGTTTGTTATGTAGACTCAAAATTAAACAAATCATAAAATTTGACCCGGATGTAACAGATCAGGCGCCATCTTGAAATGGTATATTTTTATAAAACGCAAAATGGGGCCTCAGGGTGTGATGGAATTTGCATAATTTTTATGTCTATGTAATCAACAGTCGACTGCGACCAAAACATGGGAAGCCGATTTTTCAATTTCAATTCTGAATTTTTCTGATTTCCGGTAAAAATAAGTCAGTAATTGTCAAAATTTTCAAGGCCCATATTTTGTGACCTTGACCTTTTGTGACTTTGTGACCTGTACAAAAGTTATTGCCCTTGATTAGATGTATCCAATGACATATTTTTTTCAGATGCCCAATGGTTACTTCCGGTTTTATAGCCGTTTGAAAATTGTAATTTTTAACTTTAAACAGCCCTACCACGTGACCTAATTTACATATGTCTTATTTTCTTTCACCGTCGTACTATGCTATGTCTGCTCTTTCCAATGATATACAACACAATATATTTGAATCAAAATTCCGCCTTTTAAAGTTTGAAAAATTTGTGTCAATTTCCATTGAAACTGTGCGTGTTTTTTTCAATTTTTATTTCGATCGTTCTGAAAACTTTCAGGTAGATAGACATTTTGATGGCGAACAAAAACTTGTTTTCAAAATTTTTGTATCACTTTCGGTTTTGAAGTTATTGGCTCCCAAAGTCGAAATTTCAACTTCCGGAATTTTGAAGATATTTGAAAAATTCTTTTTGCAGTATGTATGTAATATAGACACAAAAGTATACAAATAATAAAATTTGACCCGGATGTAACAGATCAGTCGCCATCTTGAAATGGTATATTTTCATAAAACGCAAAATGGGGCCGCAGGGTGTAATGAAATTTGCATAATTCTGATGTTTTTGGAATCTACAGTCGATTGCTACCAAAACATGAGACGCTGATTTTTGAATTTCAATTCTGATTTATTTTAATTTCCGGTTAAGATAAATCAGTAATTGTCAAAACTTTAAAGGCTCATATCTTGTGACCTTGACGTCTGGTGACCAAGTGACCTGAAACAAATTCATTGCCATTGACGATACCTATGCACAGATACTTTCATTTAGGTTTTCTGATGTTTACTTCTGGTTTTATATCCATTTGAAAATTGCAGTTTTTAGCTTTAAAGAGCTCTGACACGTGACCTAATTCATGTACGTCACAAATTCTTTCACAATCTAATTATGCTAAATCAAAATAGCGCCTTTTGAATTTTGAAAAATAGTTATTCCATCTGCTTGTAAAATATTAAATTCAAATTTCAGTTGAAGGGAGATTACTACATTTTGACATAAAGCTGCGTTTGGGCGATCGCCCTCTCCCATTAACTTGCGTTTGAGCGATAAGTTATCATTAATGTACTTTTTTTTACATTTTAACTGTTTTAAAAGAAACATTAATATGTGTTTTCTTTGAACGAATTATGTATTGATAAAATTCGATCTGTATTTCAAACTATGAAGTATGAATACTGTGCAGTCCGTTTCTAAATTGAGATTTGGCTCTTTCATGTGTCCTTTCTTGCACTTTAGAACTTATTTACAAATCTTAGAAATTTTGTGATATGCGTTTTCCACTGATGTATATCAAACTGTGATTACGCTTTTTTTTTAATCCGATGACTTTTCACTACCGAACATGAAATGTTTATTTCACTTTTGACTACCGTGTGTGAACTGGTTATTCTACTTTTCACTACCGAATTCAAAATTGTGCGTTTTAAAATTTTGTAACCTCTGCATTTTAATGTAAAACAAACTTTCTTCTGTAAACCTGACATCATGGATTGAAAGATGTCACTTTTCACCAATGGACGAAACCGGATGCGCACTGCATGGTACCATTCATGGTTCTAGTTGCAGTGTGTTCTCGCGAACACACTGCTTTGTTTTCGTAATTTTTAAAAAAATTAATT
The DNA here is from genome assembly GCA_029955415.1 of Lottia scabra. NCBI lineage: Eukaryota > Metazoa > Mollusca > Gastropoda > Lottiidae > Lottia > Lottia scabra. The sequence continues at coordinate 20,257,418 of JARJEI010000001.1, forward strand.
TTGTACCGAGTACTCTGAAGAAACTGTGATAATTACAGCAATATCTGCAATGCATTACATCACTGTATATGGTCTATTACTGAATGAATGTAAATTGGAACATTTTTGCACAACCGGAAGTGCAATATTGAAAACTGTGCAAAAAGTGGTTTATTGGCCTTAGAAAGCGCATTTTTGAACCGATTTTTCTCGGAGTTACGTTTTTTGAATCTCGTGCAAATATCTAATAGGATAATAGTGAAAAAAATTCGAATTTTGAAAATTCATAGCACACTTTTTTGTGTCGAATTTTGCTGTTTTTGGCCAAAATTTCTATTTTCTGTGCTATTCCTCCGATTTTATCAAAAATTCTGAAGCTCAAGCAGATCACATTAGAGAACAAATTTCCTCGGTTAAACTTTTTTATCACTTCCGGTTTTCATGATATCAAACTTCTCACTTCCGGTTGACCCACTCCACGAAAATCATGTGGTTATCAAAAAAACTGATACTAATAGATAGATATCGTTATGCCTCAAAAAATGAGAGGAAATTTCGGGAAGAAAATATTTATAGTTTGGCCGCCATTTTGATTTTTGTAAAAAATGCCAAAATTTTATTCAGAAAAAACAGTTTACCCGATTTCGACGAATCTGGTGTCAAATAAAAGAACATAAAAATTATAAAAATTGTCGGGAAGCCGATTTTTGAATTTCGATTTGGTTTTCCTGCAATTTCCGGTTAAATTTTGTCAATATTTTGAAGACCCGTATCTTTTGACCTTGACCTTTGATCTATCTGACCAATAATAAATAGATAGATATTTTGATTGTATACAATAGTCTATTTCAAAAATGTTATTATTACTTCCGGTTTTGACGTCATTCGCTCTTAAAGTTGAAATTTCAACTTCCGGAATTTTGAAGATATTCGAAAAATTCTTTTTGCAGTATATTTGTTTTGTAGACACAAAAGTATACAAGTGATAACATTTGACCCGGATGTAACGGATCAGTCGCCATTTTGAAATGGTATATTTCTATAAAACGCCAAATGGGGCCTCAGGGTGTTATGGAATTTGCATAATATTGATGATTATGGTATCTACAGTTGATTGCTACCAAAACATGGGAAGCCGATTTTTTAATTTCAATTCTGAATTTTTTTTATTACCGGTTGAAATAAATCAGTAATTGTCAAAAATTTCAGGGTCAATATTTCGTGACCTTGGCCTTTCGTGACCGAGTGACCTCTACAAAAATTAACGTCCACGATGAGAAGCATTTAATGGCATAATATTTTCAGAGACAAAACGCTTACTTCCGGTTTTATAGCCCTTTGAAAATTGCAACTTTAAAGAGCCCTGTCACGTGACCTAATTTACATACGTCAAAAATCATTTCTCAATCCATCAATGCTTGATCTACACTTTCCAGGGATATATCATACAAGATTTTTTAATCAAAATTCCGCCTTTTAGAATCTAGAAGATTTGTTCCTTCTGCCATTTAAACTGTACGTATTTTTTCCGACTTTTTCAAATTCATTTTGATCAATCTGAAAACCTACCTACAGTTGGATAGACACTTTGATTGCGAACAAAACTATGTTTTTAACAATTTGATATCACTTTCAGTTTTAACGTCATTCGCTTTTCAATTAAGATTTTCAACTTCCGTAATTTACAAGAAATTTTACACATGCTGTTGACAGTGTACTATGTTTGTTCAAACCCACAGTTAATAATTAGATTACCTCCCCTAATGCATAAGGCCCCAATGTCAGTTCAATTTTCGTGGAGGCTCTGATTTTAGTAATAAAGTACTTCATTAAAGCAGAAACAAGTACATATCCGCATGGTCCCGATTTAGAGAATTTAGTAGTTTTGTTATAAAGCTCCATTCATCGGGGAAAAGGGTATTATATTTGTTCATAATTGTGTAAAATATGTTAGGTTCGTGCCTTTGGATGGTCTTTAAACTTTTTTAGATTCATTAATTTGTCATATTTTCAACAAATAAGCTTTTCGCAAGAAATTATGAATAATCCGAATCTGTTCAACCCCATATAAGTATTAATTTTCCCAAATGTTCACGTCAATTTTTTTACGTTTTTTAGTATTTAGAAATTAGGCCTAATTTAATTCTATTCTGCCCGAATAACATTAACTTATAATTTAATTCTATATTTTGTTTGTACCACATAGAATTATCTTAAATATATTTAAAAACTGGTTAATTTAATTCTAAACTTAAAATTGGTCGAGACCAGTTTTAACTTTTAATTCTATTTGTAAATTAGTAAAAATGCCTTTTGTGGCTCTTGGATGTTTGAAATTTAACGATTATTTCTAAGACGATTTAATTGAACTTAAAATAAGTGAAAATAACCGTGTGATTCCTGTAAACAGACATGTCAAAGATCGCCTGGACCCCCTTTCACCATACAGGCCATGTATTCGAGTCCATCAAAGTTTTTTTCCCGAGAAATAAAATCTGTCCCAGCCGAATCTCGATTGACAAAAGGCAAAACTAGTCGATAAATTTAGTGGACCGATAAAGTTTGAGTCTTTAAAAAGCAAAGGCACTGTCAAACCCAAAATGGATGTTTTTTTGCTGTCATCAATTTGATTTTGATTGTCCTTCAAATTATGCATAAATAATGAACCAATGGAATATTAATTTACATACTAAATCTGCTAATTTCCCGTGTCAGCATTTTGATTCTATTTATAGTAACAATCAACCTTTATTACCTCCTTTGTTTCTGTACTGAATCTAAGCCCTCCTCAATCAAAGGTGTGACAAATTAACGGGATCTCATTGTTTAAAGTCACCCAACCTCATAATTAATAATAAGTTTCATTTCTTAATTAGAAAATTTCATGTATTGCCAACGAAAAAAAAACAAAACATCTCTACCGGCCTCCGATGAAATCTAGGTCACTTCAAATTTAATCCAAAATTTTACTGTGAATATCACCTTGATACAAGATTTAGTCCTTGCGTAACCAAATTATAAAAATACTTTCAATTTGTTTACAACATAGTTATTGTACTAAACTTCAATAAAACTGGTCTTAGTAGGCCTATGCATAATTATTTATTGCTGACGGCAACGGCATGATTTTATACATCGATCTAGCCATTGGTACCGGTATCAAATTTCATAACGGAAAATATTGCAACAAACGATCGAGATGTATATTGTCTCCGAGATAACCAAAAATTGTCTCCGAGTCGACTCTGCCATTATTGTCGCCAAGTTGGATTTTGTCTCCGAGTTAACTAACAAAATATTTTCTCCGAGTTGACATGTCTCCGAGTTGACCGAACACCTTGGGATGAGTGGTTTAGATAGAACATAAAATCATTGTTGAATACCACCAATTGTTTGCAAAAGTATCAACTGAAGAGAATTCTACTTTGTACCCATTAGCCTACTGTCCTTACCAGGCGTCTTCCACGACTCATGACATTTCTATCACGTAATCACGACGACTATAAAATTCAGTCATATTTTCAGAAATATTCATTTCTGAGCAAGACAATGCAGAAGAAACCAAGAAAGTTACCAGAGGCCGTGGCCATAGAAACGTAGTACACGCTTGGTTAACAATAACATGGCCGTAGTTGTATGTAAGAACTCCATAAACGCAGTAGGGGCAGCACGAGAGCTCAATATTCGCACTAAAAGCCTTATGTTCAATCGCATAGCAGTGGTGAAATCCTAGTAAGATCGCCTTGGCAACACCATAGGGACGCGTAGTAGAGTCGTATCAGAAGCCCGATGGTCGTGGTGAGGACACCTTGAAGTCGCCGTTTCAAGTGTTACCGTTTTCTTTAGTAAGATCCAGACTATAAGTGATCTTTTTCAGTAGTTTTTAGATTGGTATTAAATTCTAACTGTAGAATATATCAATACATTTCTTAAGAAGAAATCATATTTTTCAAAATCTATCTTTGTGATTTATTGAAATAGTATTAAAAATTTAGTTTTATATACGTTGTATAAAACTGTTCACAAAGAAAAGTTTTTTAAAGAAACATAAGAGTATGATGTATTCTTTTAACGACAAACTTTTGATTAGAGTAGAGAAGCAGTTGCAGACTGTGAAGTAAATTTGTTTGGACCATGAAGAATGTCCTACATTCAAATCGTATGTGCTATTGGTTGGAATTTTTATTTATTCCATTTAATTTTCAATCCTTAACATTAACTATTTCTACTTGTAAATTAACGAATAAAAATATAGATTTCTGCTGTAAATCTCCCAACTTGGGTCGAAAGATGTAACTTTTCACCCATGGTCGACATCGGATACACACTGCTCGGTACCGTCCACGGTTCTAGTTGCAGTGCGTTCTAGCGAACGCACTGCTTTGTTTTGCAAATGACTTTTTTTTTTTTTTTTTTTTTTTTTTTTTTTTTCACTTTCTGGTCAGAGCGCCCAGCCAAAACTACACATGCCACATATAATCTCTCAAGATTTCCCACGATAATCTACTGCTCGGTATTGTTTAAATGTAAAATGACGCATGCTCTACCAACCGGAAATGAGGTATGAGAACATATGGGTTTTGATGTTTTGGCCATTATCTCCTTTATTTTTCAACCGATTTTGATCGGACTGACTTTGCATATTTCTCTAATTGATTGTCCACAAGACAAAAGTTTAACAATATCATTTTGAGAAAAAGCTTGCTGACTTTTGGAGCACTTTTTCTTGACCACTTTTTCAACTTTTGCAATTTTATATGGATCAACCAGAAAACTTACCTATTTATGGACATTTTGATTGCGAGCAATTAGCAATTTTCAAAATTTCGATATCACTTCCGGTTTTGACGTCATTCGCTCTCAAAGTTGAAATTTCAACTTCCGGAATTTTGAACATATTCGAAAAATTCTTTTTGCAATATGTTTGTTATGTAGAATCAAAATTATACAAATCATAAAATTTGACCCGGATGTAATAGATCAGGCGCCATCTTGAAATGGTATATTTTCATAAAACGCAAAATGGGGCCTCAGGGTGTTATGGAATTTGCATAATTTTTATGTCTATGTAATCAACAGTCGACTGCGACCAAAACATGGGAAGCCGATTTTTGAATTTCAATTCTGAATTTTTCTGATTTCCGGAAAAAATAAGTCAGTAATTGTCTAAACTTTCAAGGCCCATATTTTGTGACCTTGACCTTTTGTGACTTTGTGACCTGTACAAAAGTTATTGCCCTTGATTAGATGTATCCAATGACATATTTTTTTCAGATGCCCAATGGTTACTTCCGGTTTTATAGCCGTTTGAAAATTGTAATTTTTAACTTTAAACAGCCCTACCACGTGACCTAATTTACATATGTCTTATTTTCTTTCACCGTCGTACTATGCTATGTCTGCTCTTTCCAATGATATACAACACAATATATTTGAATCAAAATTCCGCCTTTTAAAGTTTGAAAAATTTGTGTCAATTTCCATTGAAACTGTGCGTGTTTTTTTCAATTTTTATTTCGATCGTTCTGAAAACTTACAGGTAGATAGACATTTTGATGGCGAACAAAAATATGTTTTCAAAATTTTTGTATCACTTCCGGTTTTGAAGTTATTGGCTCTCAAAGTCGAAATCTCAACTTCCGGAATTTTGAAGATATTTGAAAAATTCTTTTTGCAGTATGTATGTAATATAGACACAAAAGTATACAAATAATAAAATTTGACCCAGATGTAACAGATCAGTCGCCATGTTGAAATGGTATATTTTCATAAAACGCAAAATGGGGCCTCAGGGTGTAATGAAATTGGCATAATTCTGATGTTTTTGGAATCTACAGTCGATTGCTACCAAAACATGAGACGCCGATTTTTAAATTTCAAGTCTGATTTATTTTAATTTCCGGTTAAGATAAATCAGTAATTGTCAAAACTTTAAAGGCTCATATCCTGTGACCTTGACCTCTGGTGACCAAGTGACCTGAAACAAATTCATTGCCATTGACGATACCTATGCACAGATACTTTCATTTAGGTTTTCCGATGTTTACTTCCGGTTTTATATCCATTTGAAAATTGCAGTTTTTAGCTTTAAAGAGCTCTGACACGTGACCTAATTCATGTACGTCACAAATTTTTTCACAATCTAATTATGCTAAATCTACTTTTTCAATTATATATAACACAATATTTTAAAATCAAAATAGCGCCTTTTGAATTTTGAAAATTAGTTATTCCATCTGCTTGTAAAATATTAAATTCAAATTTCAGTTGAAGGGAGAGAACTACATTTTGACATAAAGCTGCGTTTGGGCGATCGTCCTCTCCCATTAACTTGCGTTTGGGCGATACGTTATCATTAATGTACTTTTTTTTACATTGTAACTGTTTAAAAGAAACATTAAGATATATTTTCTTTGAATGAAATATGTATTGATAAAATTCGATCTGTATTTCAAACTATGAAGTATGAATACTGTGCAGTCCGTTTCTAAATTGAGATTTGGCTCTTTCATGTGTCCTTTCTTGCACTTAAGAACTTATTTACAAATCTTAGAAATTTTGTGATATGCGTTTTCCACTGATGTATATCAAACTGTGATTACGCCTTTTTTAATCAGATGACTTTTCACTACCGAACATGAAATGTTTATTTCACATTTGACTACCGTGTGTGAACTGGTTTTTCTACTTTTCACCACCGAATTCAAAATTGTGCGTTTTAAAATTTTGTACCTTCTGCATTTTAATGTAAAACAAGCTTTCTTCTGTAAACCTGACATCATGGATTGAAAGATGTCACTTTTCACCAATGGACGAAACCGGATGCGCACTGCATGGTACCATTCATGGTTCTAGTTTTTTTTTTTTTTCCGTTTTCTGGTCAGAGCGCCCAGCCAAAACTATGCATGCCACACATAATCTCTCAAGATTTCCCACGATAATCTACTGCTCGGTATTGTTTAAATGTAAAATGGCGCATGCACTACCAACCGGAAATGAGGTATGAGAACATATGGGTTTTGATGTTTTGGCCATTATCTCCTTTATTTTTCAACCGATTTCGATCGGACTGACTTTGCTTATTTCTCTAATCGATTCTCCACGAGACAAAAGTTTAACAATATCATTTTGAGAAAAATCTTGCTGACTTTTGGAGCACCTTTTCTGGACCACTTTTTAAACTTTTGCAATTTTATGTTAATCAACCTGAAAACTTACATATATATAGACATTTTGATTGCAAACAATTAGCAATTTTCAAAATTTCGATATCACTTCCGGTTTTGACGTCATTCGCTCTCAAAGTTGAAATTTCAACTTCCGGAATTTTGAAGATATTCGAAAAATTCTTTTTGCAGTATGTTTGTTATGTAGACACAAAAGTATACAAATCATAAAATTTGACCCGGATGTAACAGATCAGTCGCCATCTTGAAATGGTATATTTTCATAAAACGCAAAATGGGGCCTCAGGGTGTTCTGGAATTTGCATAATTATAATGTCTATGCAATCTACAGTCGACTGCGACCAAAACATGGGAAGCGGATTTTTGAATTTTAATTCTGAATTTTTCTAATTTCCGGTAAAAATAAATCAGTAATTGTCAAAACTTTCAAGGCCCATATTTCGTGACCGTGAACTTTCTTGACCTAATGACCTGTACAAAAATTATTGCCCTTGAGGAGATGTATCCATTGACATATTGTTTTCAGTTGCCCAAGGTTTACTTCCGGTTTTATAGCCATTTGAAAATTGCCATTTTTAACTTTAAACAGCTCTACCACGTGACCTAATTTACATATGTCTTATTTTCTTTCACCGTCTTACTATGCTCTGTCTGCTCTTTCCAATGATATACAACACAATATATTTGAATAAAAATTCCGCCTTTTAAAGTTTGAAAAATTTGTGCCAATTTCCATTGAAACTATGCGTATTTTTTTCAAATTTTATTTCGATCGTTCTGAAAACTTGCGGATAGATAGACATTTTGATGGCGAACAAAAATATGTTTTCAAAAATTTAGTATCACTTCCGGTTGTGACGTCATTTGCTCTTAAAGTTAAAATTTCAACTTCCGGAATTTTGAAGATATTCGAAAAATACTTTTTGCAGTATGTTTGTAATACAGACACAAAAGTATACAAATAATAAAATTTGACCCGGATGTAACAGATCAGTCGCCATCTTGAAATGGTATATTTTCATAAAACGCAAAATGGGGCCTCAGGGTGTAATGGAATTTGCATAATTATGATGTCTTTGGAATCTACAGTCGATTGCTACCAAAACATGAGAAGCCGATTTTTGAATTTCAATTCTGATTTATGTTAATTTCCGATTAAGATAAATCAGTAATTGTCAAAACTTTAAAGGCTCATATCTCGTGACCTTGACCTCTGGTGACCAAGTGACCTGAAACAAATTCATTGCCATTGACGATACCTATGCACGGATACTTTCATTTAGGTTTTCCGATGTTTACTTCCGGTTTTATATCCATTTGAAAATTGCAGTTTTTAACTTTAAAGAGCTCTGACACGTGACCTAATTCAAGTACGTCACAAATTCTTTCACAATCTAATTATGCTAAATCTACTTTTTCAATTATATACAACACAATATTTTTAAATGAAAATAGTGCCATTTGAATTTTGAAAATTAGTTATTCCATCTGCTTGTAAAATATTAAATTCAAATTTCAGTTGAAGGGAGAGTACTACATTTTGACATAAAGCTGCGTTTGGTGTATTGATAAAATTCGATCTGTATTTCAAACTATGAAGTATGAATACTGTGCAGTCCGTTTCTAAATTGAGATTTGGCTCTTTCATGTGTCCTTTCTTGCACTTTAGAACTTACAAATCTTAGAAATGTTGTTATATGCGTTTTCCACTGATGTATATCAAACTGTGATTACACCTTTTTTAATCAGATGACTTCTCACTACCGAACATGAAATGTTTATTTCACTTTTGACTACCGAGTGTGAACTGGTTTTTCTACTTTTCACTACCGAATTCAAAATATGTGCGTTTTAAAATTTTGTACCTTCTGCATTTTAATGTAAAACAAGCTTTCTTCTGTAAACCTGACATCATGGATTGAAAGATGTCACTTTTCACCAACGGACGAAACCGGATGCGCACTGCATGGTACCATTCATGGTTCTAGTTTGTTTTTTTTTTTCACTTTCTGGTCAGAGCGCCCAGCCAAAACTACGCATGCCACATATAATCTCTCAAAATTTCCCACGATAATCTACTGCTCGGTATTGTTTAAATGTAAAATGACGCATGCCCTACCAACCGGAAATGAGGTATGAGAACATATGGGTTTTGATGTTTTGGCCATTATCTCCTTTATTTTTCAACCGATTTTGATCGGACTGACTTTGCATATTTCTTTAATCGATTGTCCACGAGACAGAAGTTTAACCATATCATTTTGAGAAAAATCTTGCTGACTTTTTGAGCACTTTTTCTTGACCACTTTTTCAACTTTTGCAATGTTATATTGATCAACCTGAAAACTTACATATTTATAAACATGTTGATTGTGAGCAATTAGCAATTTTCAAAATTTCGATATCACTTCCGGTTTTGACGTCATTCGCTCTCAAAGTTGAAATTTCAACTTCCGGAATTTTGAAGATATTCGAAAAATTCTTTTTGCAATATGTTTGTTATGTAGACCCAAAATTATACAAATCATAAAATTTGACCCGGATGTAACAGATCAGGTGCCATCTTGAAATGGTATATTTTCATAAAACGCAAAATGGGGCCTCAGGGTGTTATGGAATTTGCATAATTTTTTATGTCTATGTAATCAACAGTCGACTGCGACCAAAACATGGGAAGCCGATTTTTGAATTTCAATTCTGAATTTTTCTGATTTCCGGTAAAAATAAATCAGTAATTGTCAAAACTTTCAAGGCCCATATTTTGTGACCTTGACCTTTTGTGACTTTGTGACCTGTACAAAAGTTATTGCCCTTGATTAGATGTATCCAATGACATATTTTTTTCAGATGCCCAATGGTTACTTCCGGTTTTATAGCCGTTTGAAAATTGTAATTTTTAACTTTAAACAGCCCTACCACGTGACCTAATTTACATATGTCTTATTTTCTTTCACCGTCGTACTATGCTATGTCTGCTCTTTCCAATGATATACAACACAATATATTTGAATCAAAATTCCGCCTTTTAAAGTTTGAAAAATTTGTGTCAATTTCCATTGAAACTGTGCCTGTTTTTTTTCAATTTTTATTTCGATCGTTCTGAAAACTTACAGGTAGATAGACATTTTGATGGCGAACAAAAATATGTTTTCAAAATTTTTGTATCACTTCCGGTTTTGAAGTTATTGGCTCCCAAAGTCGAAATTTCAACTTCCGGAATTTTGAAGATATTTGAAAAATTCTTTTTGCAGTATGTATGTAATATAGACACACAAGTATACAAATAATAAAATTTGACCCGGGTGTAACAGATCAGTCGCCATCTTGAAATGGTATATTTTCATAAAACGCAAAATGGGGCCTCAGGGTGTAATGAAATTTGCATAATTCTGATGTTTTTGGAATCTACAGTCGATTGGTACCAAAACATGAGACGCTGATTTTTGAATTTCAATTCTGATTTATTTTAATTTCCGGTTAAGATAAATCAGTAATTGTCAAAACTTTAAAGGCTCATATCTTGTGACCTTGACCTCTGGTGACCAAGTGACCTGAAACAAATTCATTGCCATTGACGATACCTATGCACAGATACTTTCATTTAGGTTTTCCGATGTTTACTTCCGGTTTTATATCCATTTGAAAATTGCAGTTTTTAGCTTTAAAGAGCTCTGACACGTGACCTAATTCATGTACGTCACAAATTCTTTCACAATCTAATTATGCTAAATCTACTTTTTCAATTATATACAACACAATATTTTAAAATCAAAATAGCGCCTTTTGAATTTTGAAAATTAGTTATTCCATCTGCTTGTAAAATATTAAATTCAAATTTCAGTTGAAGGGAGAGTACTACATTTTGACATAAAGCTGCGTTTGGGCGATCGCCCTCTCCCATTAACTTGCGTTTGGGCGATAAGTTATCATTAATGTACTTTTTTTTACATTTTAACTGTTTTAAAAGAAACTTTAATATGTGTTTTCTTTGAACGAATTATGTATTGATAAAATTCGATCTGTATTTCAAACTATGAAGTATGAATACTCTGCAGTCCGTTTCTAAATTGAGATTTGGCTCTTTCGTGTGTCCTTTCTTGCACTTTAGAACTTATTTACAAATCTTAGAAATTTTGTGATATGCGTTTTCCACTGATGTATATCAAACTGTGATTGCGCTTTTTTTTTAATCAGATGACTTTTCACTACCGAACATGAAATGTTTATTTCACTTTTGACTACCGTGTGAACTGGTTATTCTACTTTCACTACCGAATTCAAAATTGTGCGTTTTAAAATTTTGTACCTCTTACATTTTAATGTAAAACAAGCTTTCTTCTGTAAACCTGACATCATGGATTGAAAGATGTCACTTTTCACCAATGGACGAAACCGGATGCGCACTGCATGGTACCATTCATGGTTCTAGTTTTTTGCAGTGCGTTCGATAATCGAACGCACTGCATTGTTTTGCAAACGGCTATTTTTTTTTTTTTTTCGAATTTTACACTCGCTATTTTAGTAAGAAGGCAACATGCTACATACAGTTTTTTTCAATTATCTACGATGAAGTGTTGACCATCAACTATTAAATATAAATTGGTGCCATTTTGACAAACCGGAAATGAGGTAGAACAAAAAACATCATTTTGGTTTTTGGAATCTCACAGCCTTATTTTTGATCCGATTTTTATCAAACTGTTTTGAACTGTTTTCTATAACTGTTAGCTACTAAATAAGGATTTTAAACTTCTGAAATTTTGACTTTTAGTTGCCTATTTTTTTAATTTTAATTTTTGCGTTTTTTTCAACTTCTTTAATTTTATTTCGATCGATCTGCAAATTTGCAGGTGGATAGACATTTTGATTCCAAACAAAATGCAGTTTTCAAAATTTTGATACCACTTCCGGTTATGACGTAATTAGCTTGCAAATTTAAAATTTCAACTTCCGGAATTTTGAAGATATTTGAAATTTGTTTTTTGCAATGTGTTACAATTTGTTATAACAACCATTTGAAATAAAAAAATCCGACCCGGAAGTAACAGATCATCCGCCATTTTGATGTGAGTAACTTTTGTAAAATTAAAAATGGGGCCTCAGGGTTATGAACGGCATCCGTAACTTTAGTATTTTTGGAAACTACAATAGATTGCTAAAAAAGTCTAGGCGCCGATTTTTGAATTTTGATTTCAATTTTTTTTTTATTTTCGTTTTGATTTTTTATGCAATTACTAAAACTTTCAAGGCTCATATCTTTTGACCTTGACCTTTGGTGACCTTGGTACCTGAACAAAAGTTATTGCCCTTGATGAAATCTATCCAATGATGTATTCATGTTTGTGATCCGAAATATACTTCCGGTTTTATAGGCAATTGAAATTTGTGATTTTTGACTTTAAACAGTCCTGTCACGTGACCTAGCGTAAATACGTAAAAAATGATTTAACAGTCATATTATGCGTGATTTGCTCTTTCCAATGATGTACTACAATATACACTTAAATTAAAATTGCACGATTTAAAATTTGAACATTTTGTGCAAATTTCCATTGTAACTGTGCGTGTTTTTTTCAAATTTTATTTCAATCGATCTGAAAATTTACAGATGGAAAGATATTTCGATTGCAATCCAAAATCTGTTTTCGAAAAATTGATACCACTTCCGGTTTTGACGTAATTAGCTGGTAAATTTGAAATTTCAACTTCCGGAATTTTGAATATATTTGAAATTTGTTTTTTGCAACATTTAACATTATGGTACATCAACAATTTGAAATAAAAAAAATTAACCCGGAAGTTACAAATCGGCCGCCATATTGATATGACTAACTTTTGTAAAACTCAAAATGGGGCCTCAGGGTTATGAGCGGAATTCGTAACTTTGATATTTTTGGAAACTACAGTCGTTTGCATTCATAGCATTTTTAATCGATTTTTGATCTTCCGTTTTGCCTTTCTTGCACTTCTGTTTTATTTTTTTCAGTAATTACCAAAACTTTCAGGGCTCATATCTCGTGACCTTGACCTTTGGTGACATTGTGACCTGAACTAAAGTTTTTGCACTCCATGAGATCTATCCGACTATGTATTCATATTTAAAGTCCGATGTATACTTCCGGTTTTGTAAGCAAATCAAATTTGCGATTTTTTACTTTACAAGCAACATCCAAGGTTTCGCTAGTTGTGGTAGCTTTCTTTGTCTAGAAATAATACCTATACAGACCCTTTTAAAAACAGTTTTTAAGTAATTCCTAAACTGTTACGCACTGCTCAGAACCATGCAAAGCCAATGGATCTAGTTTTTTTTTGCAGTGCGTTCTAGCGAACGCACTGCATTGTTTTGCAAATGTCTTTTTTTTTTTTTTTTTTTTCCGTTTTCTGGTCAGAGCGCCCAGCCAAAACTATGCATGCCACACATAATCTCTCAAGATTTCCCACGATAATCTACTGCTCGGTATTGTTTAAATGTAAAATGGCGCATGCCCTACCAACCGGAAATGAGGTATGAGAACATATGGGTTTTGATGTTTTGGCCATTATCTCCTTTATTTTTCAACCGATTTCGATCGGACTGACTTTGCTTATTTCTCGAATCGATTCTCCACGAGACAAAAGTTTAACAATATCATTTTGAAAAAAATCTCGCTGACTTTTGGAGCACCTTTTCTGTACCACTTTTTAAACTTTTGCAATTTTATGTTGATCAACCTGAAAACTTACATATATATAGACATTTTGATTGCAAACATTTAGCAATTTTCAAAATTTCGATATCACTTCCGGTTTTGACGTCATTCGCTTTCAAAGTTGAAATTTCAACTTCCGGAATTTTGAAGATATTCGAAAAATTCTTTTTGCAATATGTTTGTTATGTAGACTTAAAATTATACAAATCATAAAATTTGACCCGGATGTAACGGATCATGCGCCATCTTGATATATTATATTTTCATAAAACGCAAAATGGGGCCTCGGGGTGTTATGGAATTTGCATAATTTTTATGTCTATGTAATCAACAGTCGACTGCGACCAAAACATGGGAAGCCGATTTTTGAATTTCAATTCTGAATTTTTCTGATTTCCGGTAAAAATAAATCAGTAATTGTCAAAACTTTCAAGGCCCATATTTTGTGACCTTGACCTTTTGTGACTTTGTGACCTGTACAAAAGTTATTGCCCTTGATTAGATGTATCCAATGACATATTTTGTTCAGATGCCCAATGGTTACTTCCGGTTTTATAGCCGTTTTAAAATTGTAATTTTTAACTTTAAACAGCCCTACCACGTGACCTAATTTACATATGTCTTATTTTCTTTCACCGTCGTACTATGCTATGTCTGCTCTTTCCAATGATATACAACACAATGTATTTGAATCAAAATTCCGCCTTTTACAGTTTGAAAATTTTGTGTCAATTTCCATTGAAACTGTGCGTGTTTTTTTCAATTTTTATTTCGATTATTCTGAAAACTAACAGGTAGATAGACATTTTGATGGCGAACAAAAATATGTTTTCAAAATTTTGATATCACTTCCGGTTTTGAAGTTATTAGCTCTCAAAGTCGAAATTTCAACTTCCGGAATTTTGAAGATATTCGAAAAATTCGTTTTGCAATATGTTTGTTATGTAGACACAAAAGTATACAAATGATAAAATTTGACCCGGATGTAACAGATCAGTCGTCATCTTGAAATGGTATATTTTTATAAAAGGCAAAATGGGGCCTCAGAGTGTAATGAAATTTGCATAATTCTGATGTTTTTGGAATCTACAGTCGATTGCTACCAAAACATGAGACGCCGATTTTTGAATTTCAAGTCTGATTTATTTTAATTTCCGGTTAAGATAAATCAGTAATTGTCAAAACTTTAAAGGCTCATATCCTGTGACCTTGACCTCTGGTGACCAAGTGACCTGAAACAAATTCATTGCCATTGACGATACCTATGCACAGATACTTTCATTTAGGTTTTCCGATGTTTACTTCCGGTTTTATATCCATTTGAAAATTGCAGTTTTTCGCTTTAAAGAGCTCTGACACGTGACCTAATTCATGTACGTCACAAATTCTTTCACAATCTAATTATGCTAAATCTACTTTTTCAATTATATACAACACAATATTTTAAAATCAAAATAGCGCCTTTTGAATTTTGAAAATTAGTTATTCCATCTGCTTGTAAAATATTAAATTCAAATTTCAGTTGAAGGGAGAGAACTACATTTTGACATAAAGCTGCGTTTGGGCGATCGCCCTCTCCCATTAACTTGCGTTTGGGCGATAAGTTATCATTAATGTACTTTTTTTTACATTTTAACTGTTTTAAAAGAAACATTAATATGTGTTTTCTTTGAACGAATTATGTATTGATAAAATTCGATCTGTATTTCAAACTATGAAGTATGAATACTGTGCAGTCCGTTTCTAAATTGAGATTTGGCTCTTTCATGTGTCCTTTCTTGCACTTTAGAACTTATTTACAAATCTTAGAAATTTTGTGATATGCGTTTTCCACTGATGTATATCAAACTGTGATTACGCTTTTTTTTAATCAGATGACTTTTCACTACCGAACATGAAATGTTTATTTCACTTTTGACTACCGTGTGTGAACTGGTTTTTCTACTTTTCACTACCGAATTCAAACTTGTGCGTTTTAAAACTTTGTACCTTCTGCATTTTAATGTAAAACAAGCTTTCTTCTGTAAACCTGACATCATGGATTGAAAGATGTCACTTTTCACCAATGGACGAAACCGGATGCGCACTGCATGGTACCATTCATGGTTCTAGTTGCAGTGCGTTCTAGCGAACGCACTGCTTTGTTTTGCAAATGACTTTTTTTTTTTTTTTTTTTTTTTTTCACTTTCTGGTCAGAGCGCCCAGCCAAAACTACACATGCCACATATAATCTCTCAAGATTTCCCACGATAATCTACTGCTCGGTATTGTTTAAATGTAAAATGACGCATGCCCTACCAACCGGAAATGAGGTATGAGAACATATGGGTTTTGATGTTTTGGTCATTATCTCCTTTATTTTTCAACTGATTTTGATCGGACTGACTTTGCATATTTCTCTAATCGATTGTCCACGAGAAAAAAGTTTAACAATATCATTTTGAGAAAAATCTTGCTGACTTTTGGAGCACTTTTTCTTGACCACTTTTTCAACTTTTGCAATTTTATATTGATCAACCTGAAAACATACATGTTTATAGACATTTTGATTGCGAGCAATTAGCAATTTTCAAAATTTCGATATCACTTCCGGTTTTGACGTCATTCGCTCTCAAAGTTGAAATTTCAACTTCCGGAATTTTGAAGATATTCGAAAAATTCTTTTTGCAATATGTTTGTTATGTAGACTCAAAATTATACAAATCATAAAATTTGACCCGGATGTAACAGATCAGGCGCCATCTTGAAATGGTATATTTTCATAAAACGCAAAATGGGGCCTCAGGGTGTTATGGAATTTGCATAATTTTTATGTCTATGTAATCAACAGTCGACTGCGACCAAAACATGGGAAGCCGATTTTTGAATTTCAATTCTGAATTTTTCTGATTTCCCGAAAAAATAAGTCAGTAATTGTCAAAACTTTCAAGGCCCATATTTTGTGACCTTGACCTTTTGTGACTTTGTGACCTGTACAAAAGTTATTGCCCTTGATTAGATGTATCCAATGACATATTTTTTTCAGATGCCCAATGGTTACTTCCGGTTTTATAGCCGTTTGAAAATTGTAATTTTTAACTTTAAACAGTCCTACCACGTGACCTAATTTACATATGTCTTATTTTCTTTCACCGTCGTACTATGCTATGTCTGCTCTTTCCAATGATATACAACACAATATATTTGAATCAAAATTCCGCCTTTTAAAGTTTGAAAAATTTGTGTCAATTTCCATTGAAACTGTGCGTGTTTTTTTCAATTTTTATTTCGATCGTTCTGAAAACTTACAAGTAGATAGACATTTTGATGGCGAACAAAAATATGTTTTCAAAATTTTTGTATCACTTCCGGTTTTGAAGTTATTGGCTCTCAAAGTCGAAATCTCAACTTCCGGAATTTTGAAGATATTTGAAAAATTCTTTTTGCAGTATGTTTGTAATATAGACACAAAGGTATACAAATAATAAAATTTGACCCAGATGTAAAAGATCAGTCGCCATCTTGAAATGGTATATTTTCATAAAACGCAAAATGGGGCCTCAGGGTGTAATGAAATTTGCATAATTCTGATGTTTTTGGAATCTACAGTCGATTGCTACCAAAACATGAGACGCCGATTTTTGAATTTCAAGTCTGATTTATTTTAATTTCCGGTTAAGATAAATCAGTAATTGTCAAAACTTTAAAGGCTCATATCCTGTGACCTTGACCTCTGGTGACAAAGTGACCTGAAACAAATTCATTGCCATTGACGATACCTATGCACAGATACTTTCATTTAGGTTTTCCGATGTTTACTTCCGGTTTTATATCCATTTGAAAATTGCAGTTTTTAGCTTTAAAGAGCTCTGACACGTGACCTAATTTATGTACGTCACAAATTCTTTCACAATCTAATTATGCTAAATCTACTTTTTCAATTATATACAACACAATATTTTAAAATCAAAATAGCGCCTTTTGAATTTTGAAAATTAGTTATTCCATCTGCTTGTAAAATATTAAATTCAAATTTCAGTTGAAGGGAGAGAACTACATTTTGACATAAAGCTGCGTTTGGGCGATCGTCCTCTCCCATTAACTTGCGTTTGGGCGATACGTTATCATTAATGTCCTTTTTTTACATTGTAACTGTTTAAAAGAAACATTAAGATATATTTTCTTTGAATGAAATATGTATTGATAAAATTCGATCTGTATTTCAAACTATGAAGTATGAATACTGTGCAGTCCGTTTCTAAATTGAGATTTGGCTCTTTCATGTGTCCTTTCTTGCACTTTAGAACTTATTTACAAATCTTAGAAATTTTGTGATATGCGTTTTCCACAGATGTATATCAAACTGTGATTACGCCTTTTTTAATCAGATGACTTTTCACTACCGAACATGAAATGTTTATTTCACTTTTGACTACCGTGTGTGAACTGGTTTTTCTACTTTTCACTACCGAATTCAAAATTGTGCGTTTTAAAATTTTGTACCTTCTGCATTTTAATGTAAAACAAGCTTTTTTCTGTAAACCTGCCATCATGGATTGAAAGATGTCACTTTTCACCAATGGACGAAACCGGATGCGCACTGCATGGTACCATTCATGGTTCTAGTTTTTTTTTTTTTCACTTTCTGGTCAGAGCGCCCAGCCAAAACTACACATGCCACATATAATCTCTCAAGATTTCCTACGATAATCTACTGCTCGGTATTGTTTAAATGTAAAATGACGCATGCCCTACCAACCGGAAATGAGGTATGAGAACATATGGGTTTTGATGTTTTGGTCATTATCTCCTTTATTTTTCAACCGATTTTGATCGGACTGACTTTGCTTATTTCTCTAATCGATTGTCCACGAGACAAAAGTTTAACAATATCATTTTGAGAAAAATCTTGCTGACTTTTGGAGCACCTTTTCTTGACCACTTTTTCAACTTTTGCAATTTTATATTGATCAACCTGAAAACTTGCATATTTATAGACATTTTGATTGCGAACAATTAGCAATTTTCAAAATTTCGATATCACTTCCGGTTTTGACGTCATTCGCTCTCAAAGTTGAAATTTCAACTTCCGGAATTTTGAAGATATTCGAGAAATTCTTTTTGCATTATGTTTGTGATGTAGACACAAAACTATACAAATCATAAAATTTGACCCGGTTATAACGGATCATGCGCCATCTTGATTTGGTATATTTTCATAAAACGCAAAATGGGGCCTCAGGGTGTTTTGGAATTTGCATAATTTTTATGTCTATGTAATCAACAGTCGACTGCGACCAAAACATGGGAAGCCGATTTTTGAATTTCAATTCTGAATTTTTCTGATTTCCGGTAAAAATAAATCAGTAATTGTCAAAACTTTCAAGGCCCATATTTTGTGACCTTGACCTTTTGTGACTTAGTGACCTGTACAAAAGTTATTGCCCTTGATTAGATGTATCCAATGACATATTTTTTTCAGATGCACAATGGTTACTTCCGGTTTTATAGCCGTTTGAAAATTGTAATTTTTAACTTTAAACAGCCCTACCACGTGACCTAATTTACATATGTCTTATTTTCTTTCACCGTCGTACTATGTTCTCTCTGCTCTTTCCAATGATATCCAACACAATACATTTGAATCAAAATTCCGCCTTTTAAAGTTTGAGAAATTTGTGTCAATTTCTATTGAAACTGTGCGTGTTTTTTTCAATTTTTATTTCGATCGTTCTGAAAACTAACAGGTAGATAGACATTTTGATGGCGAACAAAAATATGTTTTCAAAATTTTGATATCACTTCCGGTTTTGAAGTTATTGGCTCTCAAAGTCGAAATTTCAACTTCCGGAATTTTGAAGATATTCGAAAAATTCTTTTTGCAGTATGTTTGTAATGTAGACACAAAAGTATACAAATGATAAAATTTGACCCGGATGTAACAGATCAGTCGTCATCTTGGAATGGTATATTTTTATAAAAGGCAAAATGGGGCCTCATGGTGTTATAGAATTTGCATAATTAAGATGTCTATGGAATCTACAGTCAATTGCTACCAAAACATGAGATGCCGATTTTTGAATTTCAATTCTGATTCATTTTAATTTCCGGTTAAAATAAATCAGTAATTGTCAAAACTTTAAAGGCTCATATCTCGTGACCTTGACCTTCGGTGACCATGTGACCTGAAAAAAATTATTGGCATTACTGTTACCTATGCACGGATACTTTCATTTAGGTTTTCCGATGTTTACTTCCGGTTTTATATCCATTTAAAAATTGCAGTTTTTAACTTTAAAGAGCTCTGACACTTGACCTAATTCATGTACGTCACAAATTCTTTCACAATCTAATTATGCTAAATCTACTTTTTCAATTATATACAACACAATATTTTTAAATGAAAAGCGCCTTTTGAATTTTGAAAATTAGTTATTCCAACTGCTTGTAAAATATTAAATTTCAGTTGAAGGGAGAGTACTACATTTTGACATAAAGCTGCGTTTGGGCGATCGCCCTCTCCCATTAACTTGCGTTTGGGCGATAAGTTATCATTAATGTACCTTTTTTTACATTGTAACTGTTTTAAAAGAAACATTAATATATATTTTCTTTGAATGAATTATGCATTGATAAAATTCGATCTGTATTTCAAACTATGAAGTATGAATACTGTGCAGTCCGTTTCTAAATTGAGATTTGGCTCTTTCATGTGTCCTTTCTTGCACTTTAGAACTTATTTACAAATCTTAGAAATTTTGTGATATGCGTTTTCCACTGATGTAGCCTATATCAAACTGTGATTACGCTTTTTTTTTAATCAGATGACTTTTCACTACCGAACATGAAATGTTTATTTCACTTTTGATTACCGTGTGTGAACTGGTTATTCTACTTTTCTCTACCAAATTCAAAATTGTGCGTTTTAAAATTTTGTACCTTCTGCATTTTAATGTAAAACAAGCTTTCTTCTGTAAACCTGACATCGTGGATTGAAAGATGTCACTTTTCACCAATGGACGAAACCGGTTGCGCACTGCATGGTACCATTCATGGTTCTAGTTTTTTTTTTTTTTTTACAATTTGTCGCAATGTACTTAATCACTTGACGATAATATGTCCATTTAATACACATGTACTTGTGTATATTGCTATATTGTATATCTTAAAAAAAATATTAGCCTGTGGTCATGTACTTGACCTCTAAATCATCAAACTCTGTACATTGATTTTTTTTTTTTTTTTTTTTGTTTTTTTTTTTTTTTTTGGGTGTCTTTATGTTGTATATTGTATCTATGTTTGTCCCCATGGGCTGGGTGTGAGACAGGACCGTTATCACTCGTGGTATTGGGCCTAATTCTGACCCATGTAAAATAAAGAGTTTATTATTATTATTAAGGGCAACAACTTTTGATCAGATCGCAAGGTCACTCAAGGTCAAGGTCACAGGATATGAGCCTTAAAAGTTTTGACTAAAAAGATTTTTTCGAATATCTTAATTATTCCGGAAGTTGAAATTTTAACTTTACAACCGGAAGTTATATAAACATTTTGAAAATACCATTTAGTTAGAAATCAAAATGTTTATACATCTGTAAGTTTTCAAATTGATCGAAATAAAATTGCAAAAGTTAAAAAAAACGGTTTAAAAAAGTGCTCCAAAAAGTCAGCAACGAATGTCTAAAAGTGCATTTATATTGAAAGCTATTATGTAGACATTAGAATAATGAAATAAACAAAAAAAGTTTCATCAAAATCGGTTGAAAAACAGAGGTAAAGATGATAAAAAACAAATATGGGTTTTTTTGTCATATGTCATTTCCGGTTAGACAAAAAACTGTCAATTTACATTCACATTCAGTTATATTTTCTCGGATTTTAAGTACTGTAACATAACAATGAAAGTGGAGCAAATAGATTTTCTGTCCAAAATTTTCGGTAAAAGCTACAGTGGCATAGGTTAGCAATAGTATGTTTCGGACTATTCTGACAGTTTGATAAGAGTATCTTAAAATCAAGCAATATAGATTTCGGTTGAAAAATAGTTTTTTTTTTTTTTATTAAATAATCACCTGTGAAGTCAATGGGCTAATTATTTCTTGAAATGGGCGCATTATAGTGAGATATATCAGGAAACCATGGAATTATTTAAAATTTATACAGCTGGTATTATTTTTTTCTGTAATTCTTGTGACGATAAGAAACTAATAGCTGTTTGTAACGATGTTAAACAATATCCTTCTTCACCCATTATGTACCTATAATATAATACAATAGACACATTTACAAATACATAAATTACTCTGAACACAGGTACTCTGTAAGAACACTCAATTCAGTCTTTTTTCCAGGCGTTTTTGTGGAAAATCTATTCATTTTATTTTGTGAAAAAAGGAATACATTATTTTAATGAATATTTAATAGTGTTCTTAAAAACACCATACTGGTACAATCAATAATCAATTGTTTTGTGAAGGCAATAAAATTTTATACGGCTCCTCTTTTTATTTGAATTACATCTAATCACTCATCCTAGACAACAAAATCAATTTGGGAAACTTACCCTTCAGCAATAAATTCAGCCATAGCTTGACATTCAGATAATAGTTGAGGTAAACCACTTTTAACAACAACGTAGGTTAAAATAGGTAATAAATCATCTGCTCCTCTGTAACATAACATAATTATAAACCACTAACAGAGACTAGGTTCTCAAACTGGGGTTAAATAAAACAAAACCCAAAAGTTTAAAAAACCTCATTTAGTTCATCCAGACCTATGTCCAGACTGTATATCATTCATGGATGGATATTTATGACAAGTTTAAACTCCTAATAATATAAATAAGAATACGACATTCATAGACTTTGCATGGGGGGGGGGGGGGGGAGGGGGGCAAACGAAACGAAATATATATGCCATATATATACAAGTCGACCCCTTCCCACCCCCTAATTCCAAAAACTTCTCGCCATCTGCCTGATCACATCATTTCCGAACGATTTTATTTTTTTAAATTTCCCTCATGAAAATAACTGCACCGCCATCCCGTACGCCTATGCATAAAGTAACATTATTTTAAGACGCAATGAACAATATACATAATATTTTTCGGCGCTAAAATTATAACTTATTCCAAACTAAATGTCAAGAATTTTCGTTTCAAGGAGTGTAATTCTCAATATTTTCTTTCGGCGGTCCCACAGTCCCTACACAAATAACCCTTAATCAGGAAATTGCATTTGTGGACTTCTATTTATCAAACTTTTGCAGGCTAGATCCCTCATACCCTATACAATATGCAGATGGTATAAACAATATTTATTGACAGAGATACAATGTTACATAAATAATACACAGATTGGGATACAGTAACAAGACAGAAACTGCTTATATAAAACCGCTTCCCGTTGGGCTTGTATGATTTTTGTCAAAAACAGTATATAGTAGACATTTAAATGAAGAAATGGATATGCTTGTAATTGAAATAGATACAAAAGGGTAGGAACAGTGCTCTGGTACAAAATGAACATAATGTGCGTGACTACAGTGCAATGTTGGCAGGTACAGATAAAAGAGTCATAGCTTCAAAGAGATTTAATTTTACATGTAATTATACTTTCATCTACTTTATATTCTACACTAATTTTGAGGTGAGGGTGAGGTATAAGGGACAGTTAAGTTCTGGAGAAACGTTTGGTAAGGAGAATGAATGAGAAGGTTTTGGTAAATATTAGTTCATTTTCAGTTCTTTTTAATTGATTTGAGCCATGTAATAGGGTGAGGACGTTTCTATACTGTGGTGGAAGGGTTTCAATTGTCTTATTTCTTGCAATTTGGTATAGGGGACAGAAAAGAATGTAGTGTTCAGATGATTCGGTAGACAGATTGCATATACAGTGAGGGTCATCTCAAATATGCATTTGGAATTTGTGTAAATTCAAGTCACTCTTAGTATTACGGAGTTTACATAATATGATTTGTGATTCACGGTTGCCATAGTTGAAGAGATCATTGTATAGCAGTGAGTATGAGTTTTTCTTGATCAGAGATTTGAATACAGAAATGTTAGGGGCGTTTTGGGTCCTTGGATCTAGATTATTCCAATCCTTTATGGCTGATGGAAAGAATGAATTTTTGTAAAGCTCAGTTTGATAGTATATTGGCGGATAGTTATTTTGATTTCGTAGAAAGTAAGGTTTAGAAGACGATACAGAAGGGGGGACCAATGCGGATAGGAATGAGGGTACTAGGCAATTTACTATCTTGAAGAACAAAATCATTTTATGGTAATATCTCCTGGTTCTGAGGCTGTCCATGCCAGTTTCTTTATAGAGAATATGATGTGAGGTTCCTCTAGGCAATCCCGTTATAGTTCTTAAGGCATCTAGGTGGAGAGCTTCCAAATTATCTGATTTCTCTTTACTGCAATTATTCCACAGACAATCAACATACTCGAATAAGGGGAGTATAAAGGTTTTATAGATAATTTCTAATGTTTTTCGTAAGAGTCGATATTTTAAAGTTCTGAAGGTATTTACTACTTTACTGATTTCTATATGATTTTTCCAGAGACATTTTGGATTAAAGATTATACCCAGATGTTTATGTATAGGATTATCATTTATTACATGGTCGTTAAAACTGAGACTAAATAATATGGGAAGGCTGTTGTTTTCTTGAGAAAGTTAAACTAGTTGTTTTGGCTGGATTAATATTGACTTTCCAACTTTTTGACCAGTTGAGAATACGTTCTATGTCAGAATTCAATTGCTCTTGAGCTGTAAAGGGACGTATCATCTGCAAAAATTCTGATATTAGACGATATATTTTTGGTTATATCGTTAATATAAACCAGAAAGAGAAGGGGCCCTAGAATTGAGCCCTGAGGAACACCAGCAGAGACTGGTTTAA
The DNA here is from genome assembly GCA_029955415.1 of Lottia scabra. NCBI lineage: Eukaryota > Metazoa > Mollusca > Gastropoda > Lottiidae > Lottia > Lottia scabra. The sequence goes on from JARJEI010000001.1 coordinate 20,282,166, forward strand.
GTGAGGAAGTTTCACCGCTAAGTACAACTTTCTGATTGCGCCCTGAGAGATAGTCTTTAAGCAGTGAGAGAGTACCACCACGAATGCCCAATGAATATACCTTATGTATTAGTCCTCGATGCCACACCCGATCAAAAGCTTTACTGATATCGAAAAAGATAGCTTTGACCTCATAGCCTTTGTCTAGTGCATTACATAAATAGTCATATAATTCTAGAAGTTGGTATACTGACGAATGATTAGGAAGAAAGCCTGACTGAAACGGTGTTATGAACTATATATGGGAACGACATTAGCTGATTTCCAAGTAGGTGGGAAAATACACTCATCAACAAGAATGGAGAAAAGTTTAGACAAGGGATAGCTCAAATAGTTAGCTGAGGCCTTAAGAATAAAGTTATTTATCTGATCAGGTCCGCAAGATTTCTTTGGTGATAAAGTTGATAGAATATTTTTGACTATTTCTTCAGAGATAACAGGATTACAGATTTCAGATGGACAAAGTTGCAGGCTGGGAAGGGGGCTTATAATAGTTGTGTGATAAGGTTTATTGAGAAAAATCATTGAGTGCATTGGCCTTTTCTTTAGTATCAAAAAGAAGTTCATCATTATGGTAAAGTGTACACAAATCTTTTTAACAAGAGACCACCATTTTGATTCATCAAAAGCGTTGGTGCTGATTTTGACATCAATATGTTCATTATAATCGCGTTTAGATTTTCGAATAGCAGCAGTAACCTGGTTTCTGACTAATCGAAAATGTTTCCAATCACAAGGAGAATTAGAGATCTTTGCTTTTTTGTGTATGCGATTCCTGGATCGTATGAGTCTTCTGACGGTACCATTTAGCCATTCGACCTCTTTATGGGGTACGAAGTCGTGGATAGCCTTAATTATTATACCAGAAACGTTTTCAACAAGTTTGTATGACTCAGTAGTTGAAGTCGATGTTGGAGATAAATTGATTGAAATCATCAATATTCAGTTCTTTATAAGACCAGATAGTGCGCTTGAAGCAGGCTTGTTTTGGCGATTTAAGGTTGATTTCAATGGAAATAGGAGCGTGATCACTGATAGTAGGGTCGGGTGGCAAAACATCTACCCCTTTCACAAACATTGGGCAATTGACAATAGCCAGGTCGAGCCTAGACCATTATTTCTGTTTTGGAGAACTGGTGGTTGGAACCCAGGAATTAGAATTTTAGAGGATTCCACTGAGTCATCTAGCCAGGTTTCAGAGAATGTGAGAATGTCATAGTTTTGAAATTCTGCTATGATTGTGTTCATTTTGTTGCGGATGCTACGAATATTAAAATGAATCAAAGAGAGATTGCGGGGTCCCGGATTTGGATGTATATCTCCAGACATTAGGAGTCGATGAGCTGATAGTAGGCAGAAGATTGTTGGTACCATAAAATTTAAGTGTAGAATCAATAAAGACTGAAAGCTAGAAGCCCCAGATACCCGTGAAATATTATAGAACGTCATTTTGATAGCGAACCTTGTACTTATTATAGATGATAGAGAGTAACGGGGGCTCTGGGATGTAAAATTGATCGCAATTTAATAAGATTTTGGGCCAAAGTGATGTGAAAGAAATTGCAAATGGAGAATTTGAGGTGAAAAATGTGAATAGAGTAAAAGGTTGAGAAACGGTTGACTCTTAACAAAAACAATGCAAAAAACAAATATACAGGACTAAATATGAAAAAAAGAAGCAACATTGTGAAAAAAGATAAACAACAGAAAGATACAATAAATAAATATAAATGACAAGAATTAATTAAGGGGAGATAGGGATTTGATTTTCCACATAGCATAGTGAATGGAAAGTTCAGATCCGGGGAAGTTTATACTTTTAAGTTATATTACTTCGAAAGGATACGTTTCAATAACACATAAATAATGTCAATTTATTGTTACCAAGGTTTTCCCGATATACAAATATGAAACCTGTGGAAATTGGCTCTTTAAAATTTAACTACTTAGGGTGGATACATTCTGATAACACATAAATAATGTCAATTTAATATTAACATTCGGGACAGTATATCAACTAGGCCTTACCAATATACAAATATGAGACCTATGGGGGTTGCAATGGTATTTAAAAGTTAACTTCTATGCTTTCCAATAACGCATAAATAATGTCAATTTAGAATTTACATTTGGGACAGGATATCTTGAAACTTAAGGAAGCTGTAATTAAAATTTAACTTAAATTTATACAAATATTAAGCCTGTGGGGGTTGCAATGGTACTTAAAAGTTAAAAGTTAACTTCTATGCATTCCGATAACACATAACTAAAGTCTGTTTAATATTTACACTCAGGACATGTGGTTAACCAGTCTTTGACGATATACAAATATGAAACCTATGGGGGTTTCAATGATTCATAAAAGCTAACTATTTTGAATGAGTACGTTCCAATAACACATAAAAAATGTCAATTTAGTATTTACATTTGGTACATGATACTAGACTTTTCTGATATGCAAATATAAAACCTATGAAAGTTTGTACCAAAACAAGTAACTACTTTGTGTGGATTTGTTTCATAACACATAAACAATGTCAATTTAATATTAACATTAGGCCTTCTCGATATACAAATATGAAACCTGTGGGGGTTTCAATGGTACTTAAAAGTTAAAAGTTAACTTCTATGCGTTCCAATAACATACTAGAACCGTGATAACGGTACTGAGCAGTGCGCAATTTAAACATCCTTGAACGGTTGCATTTTAGTCCTGCATATAAATTAGGTCATGTGACAGAGCTGTTTATAGTTAAAAATCTCAATTTTCAATCGGCTATTGAACCGGAAGTAAACATCGGAAAACACAAAGTAAAACATCATTTGATAGATTTTATCGAGGGCAATTGCTTTGGTTCAGATCAAAAGGTCATCAAACGTCAAGGTCACGAGATTTGAGCTTTGAAAGTGTTTGCTATTGCTAAATTTCTTTAACCGGAAATAGACAAAACTTTTAATCCAAATTAGGAAATCGGCTGTCACCATTTTGTTAGTAATATATTGAAGATGCCATAGACATCATCATTATGTAAATCGGATGATATCCTGATCACTTATATCGATTTAAAGAAAAGTTGGTCATTTCAAAATGGTGCTCTACTAGTTACTTCCGGGTCCAATTTTATCCTTTTTTTCTATGAATGTTATGTAATTTTATATCTTCAAAAGAATGTGTCGACTCTCTTTAAAAATTCACAATTTAGGAACCACGTGTTTTTTCGCGCCAAAAAAGCCACGCAGTTACTTTAGAACAATGAACAAAATTTCCAAATTAAAAAAAAAAAAAACTGATTAAAATATCTACTATTATATATCAAGAGGAGATAAAGCATAATAAGAAAAGACGATTTTTTTTGTGACGTACGTGAATTAGGTTCAAACTGACAATTTTCAAATGGCTATAAAACAAGAAGTAAATATTAACAAAAATGAATTCACCATTGGATAGATCTCATTTCGGGCAATAACTTTTGTTCGGATCATAAGGTCAACAAATGGCAAGGTCACAAGTTATGAGCTTTAAAAGTGTTACAATAATTGCTGAATATCTTATACCGGAAATAGACTAACACCATAATCGAAATTAGCAATTCAGCTGCCCTCATTTTGTTGGCAATAGATTGAAAATGCCATAAACATCAAAATTGTATAAATCGGATGTCGATTTAAAGAAAACATATTCATTTCAAGATGGTGGCCAACGTGTTACTTCCGGTTACGATTTTGTCATATTTTTTTTCTTTGTTAGTCATGTTCTTTCATATCTTAAGAAGAAATTGTTATCTTATGAAATCCGTAATTCAGATAACACGTGTTTTTTCCCGCCAAAAAAACACGCAGAGTTACTATAGAACAAAGAACAAAATTCCAAATAGCAATTTTGATCAAAATATCTAGTGTTATATATCACTGGAAAGAGGAGATACGTAATAAGAAAAGAAGATATTTTGTGACGTGACGTCACGTGACAGAGCTGTTCAAAGTTCAAACTAACAATTTTTAAATGGCTATAAAACCGGAAGTAAATAATGGACAACAATAATGAATACACCGTTGGGTAGATCTCATCATGGGCAATAACTTTTGTTCAGGTCATAAGGCCACCCAAATCCAAGGTAACGTGTAATGAGCTTTGAAAATTTTTGTCATTTCTGAATACCTTTTACCGGAAATAGGCAAACATCATAATCGAAATTAGCAAATTGGCTGTCATCATTTTGTTGGCCATAGATTGAAAATGCCCTAGATATCAATATTATACAAATCGGATGATACCCTGTTCACTTTTCTCGATTTAAAGAAAACATGTTCATTTCAAGATGGTGGCCAGCGTGTTACTTCCGGTTACGATTTTATCATATTTTTTTCTTTGTTAGTCATGTTCTTCCATATCTAAGAAGAAATTGTTACCTATCTTATGAAATCCGTAATTCATATAACACGTGTTTTTTCCCGCCAAAAAAACACGCAGGGTTACTATAGAACAAAGAACAAAATTCGAAAAAGCAATTTTGATTGAAATATCTAGTGTTATACATTTTTGGAAACAGGAGATAAAGCGTGATAATAATAAAAGATAATTTGTGACGTACATGAATTAGGTCACGTGGCAGCTGTTTAAAGTCAAAACTAGACATTTTCAAATGGCTATAAAACCGGAAGTAGACATCGGACAGCAAAAATGAATACATCAGTTGATAGATCTCATCAAGGGCAATGACTTTTGTTCAGGTCACAAGGTCAATCAAGGTCAAGGTCACAAGATATAAGCCTTAAAAGTTTTGACTATTACTGAAAATTTTAAAACGGAAATAAAAAAAATTCTGAATCGAAATTCAAAAATCGGCTTCCCATGTTTTGTTAGCAATCGACTGTAGATTCCATAGACATCATTTTTATTCAAATCGAATGATTCCCTGATTCTGAATTTCGATTTAAAGAAAAATCAGTCAGTTCAAGATGGCGGTCGGTATGAAACAGCTGAGTCAGATTTATCATTTCATATTTTGTCAATAATGATTACTAGCACATTGCAAAAACATTTTTTAGAATATCTTCATTATTCCGGAAGTTGAAATTTCAACTTTCCAAGCGAATGACGTCAAAACCGGAAGTGATATAACATTTTTGAAAAGATCATTTTGTTTGTCATTAAAATGTCTATGCATATGTAAATTTTCATATTGATCAAACTAAAATTGCAAAAGTTGTAAAAAATTTGTCAAAAAAGTGCTTTAAAAAGTCAGCGAAAAAGTTTTAAAAATGAATGTTTTTAAACCTTCAATTTGAAGACAATCGATTTATAAAATAAACAAAAAAAATTCCATCAAAATTGGTTGAAAATCAGAGATGAAAATGGTAAAAACATTAAATTGGGCTTATTTGCTATACGTCATTTCCTGTTGGACGAAAATGCATCATTTTATATTCACCTAATACCGTGCAGTTAGGCATAGTAAAATATTATATGAGATAATGTGTGGCATGCTCCCTTCATACCGAATTAGCGTGTCCAGAAGTAGACAAAAAAAAACATACACTAGAACCGTGATAACGGTACTGAGCAGTGCGCAATTTAAACATCCTTGAACGGTTGCATTTTAGTCCTGCATATAATTAGGTCATGTGACAGAGCTGTTTATAGTTACAAATCTCAATTTTCAATCGGCTATTAAATACAAAGTAAAACACCATTTGATAGATTTTATCGAGGGCATTAGCTTTGGTTCAGATCAAAAGGTCATCAAACGTCAAGGTCACGAGTTTTGAGCTTTGAAAGTGTTTGCTATTGCTGAATTTCTTTAACCGGAAATAGACAAAACTTTTAATCAAAATTAGGTAATCGGCTGTTACCATTTTGTTAGTAATATATTGCTAATGACATAGACATCAACATTATGTAAATCGGATTATATCCTGATCACTTATATCGATTTAAAGAAAAGTTGGTCATTTCAAGATGGTGGTCTACTAGTTACTTCCGGGTCCAATTTTATCCTTTTTTTTCTATGAATGTTATGTCATTTTATATCTTCAAAAGGATGTGTCGACTCTCTTTAAAAATCCACAATTAAGGAACCACGTGTTTTTTCGCGCAAAAAAAGCCACGCAGTTACTTTAGAACAATGAACAAAATTTCCAAATTTAAAAAAAAGCAAAATGATTAAAATATCTACTATTATACATCAAGAGGAGATAAAGCATAATAAGAAAAGACGATTTTTTTGTGACGTACGTGAATTAGGTTCAAACTGACAATTTTCAAATGGCTATAAAACAAAAAGTAAATATTGGACAACAAAAATGAATTCACCATTGGATAGATCTCATTTCGGGCAATAAGTTTTGTTCGGATCATAAGGTCAACAAATGGCAAGGTCACAAGTTATCAGCTTTAAAAGTGTTACAATAATTGCTGAATATCTTATACTGGAAATAGACAAACACCATAATCGAAATTAGCAATTCAGCTGCCCTCATTTTGTTGGCAATAGATTGAAAATGCCATAAATATCAAAATTATATTGGATGTCGATTTAAAGAAAACATGTTCATTTCAAGATGGTGGCCAACGTGTTACTTCCAGTTACGATTTTGTCATATTTTTTTTTTGTTAGTCATGTTCTTTCATATCTTAAGAAGAAATTGTTACCTATCTTATGAAATCCGTAATTCAGATAACACGTGTTTTTTTCCCGCCATAAAAAAACACGCAGAGTTACTATAGAACAAAGAACAAAATTCCAAGTAGCAATTTTGATCAAAATATCTAGTGTTATATATCACTGGAAAGAGGAGATAAAGCGTAATAAGAAAAGAAGATATTTTAACAATTTTTAAATGGCTATAAAACCGGAAGTAAATATTGGACAACAAAAATGAATACACCGTTAGGTAGATCTCTTCATGGGCAATAACTTTTGTTCAGGTCATAAGGTTACCGAAATCCAAGGTAACGTGTAATGAGCTTTGAAAATTTTGGCCATTTCTGAATATTTTTTACCGGAAATAGGCAAACATCATAATCGAAATTAGCGAATTGGCTGTCATCATTTTGTTGGCCATAGATTGAAAATGCCCTAGACATCAATATTATACAAATCGGATGATACCCTGTTCACTTCTCTCGAACATAAGAAAACATGTTCATTTCAAGATGGTGGCCAGCGTGTTACTTCCGGTTACGATTTTATCATATTTTTTTCTTTGTTAGTCATGTTCGTCCATATCTTAAGAAGAAATTGTTACCTATCTTATGAAATCCGTAATTCAGATAACACGTGTTTTTTCCCGCCAAAAAACCACGCAGAGTTACTATAGAACAAAGAACAAAATTCGAAAAAGCAAATTTGATCGAAATATCTAGTGTTATACATTTTTGGAAACAGGAAATAAAGCGTGATAATAATAAAAGATAATTTGTGACGTACATGAATTAGGTCACGTGACAGAGCTGTTTAAAGTTAAAAATTGCAATTTTCTGACGGCCATAAAACCGGAAGTAAACATTGGGCATCTAAAATGATTATGTCATTGGATATATCTCGTCAAGGGCAACAACTTTTGTTCAGGTCACAAGGTCACTCAAGGTCAAGGTCACAAGATATCAGCCTTAAAAGTTTTGACTATTTCCGAAAATTCTAAACCGGAAATAAAAAAAAAAATTCTGAATCGAAATTCAAAAATCGGCTTCCCATGTTTTGTTAGCAATCGACTGCAGATTCCATAGACATCATTTGTATTCAAATCGGATGATTCCCTAATTCTGAATTTCGATTTAAAGAAAAATAAGTCATTTCAAGATGGCGACTAATATCAAATATCTGGGTCAGATTTTTTCATTTCATATTTAGTCAATGATTATTTCTAGCACATCGCAAAAAGATTTTTTTGAATATCTTATTTATTCCGGAAGTTAAAATTTCAACTTTACTAGCGAATGACGTCAAAACCGGAAGTGATATAAAAATTTTGAAAATACCATTTAGTTAGAAATCAAAATCTTTATACACCTGTAAGTTTTCAAATTGATCGAAATAAAATTGCAAAAGTTAAAAAAACGGTTAAAAAAGTGCTTCAAAAAGTCAGCAACGAATGTCTAAAAGTGCATTTTTGTTGGAAGCTATTATTTAGACATTAGAATAATGTAATAAACAAAAAAAGTTCCATCAAAATCGGTTAAAAAACAGAGGTAAAAATGGTAAAAAACATAAAATGGCTTTTTCTGTCATATGTCATTTCCGGTTAGACAAAAAATCGCCATTTTACATTCACCCAACACCGAGCAGTTAGATATTGTAGGAAAACATGTGAGAGATGGTGTGACATGCTCCCTTCATACCGAATTAGCGTGACCAGAAGTAGACAAAAAAAAACTAGAACCGTGATAACGGTACTGAGCAGTGCGCAATTTAAACATCCTTGAAGGTTGCATTTTAGTCCTGCATATAAATTAGGTCATGTGACAGAGCTGTTTATAGTTAAAAATCTCAATTTTCAATCGGCTATTAAACCGGAAGTAGACATCGGAAAACACAAAGTAAAACATCATTTGCTAGATTTTATCGAGGGCAATAGCTTTGGTTCAGATCAAAAGGTCATCAAACGTCAAGGTCACGAGTTTTGAACTTTGAAAGTGTTTGCTATTGCTAAATTTCTTTAACCGGAAATAGACAGACCTTTTAATCGAAATTAGGAAATCGGCTGTCACCATTTTCTTAGTAATATATTGAAGATGCCAAAACATCAACATTATGTAAATCGGATGATATCCTGATCATATCGATTTAAAGAAAAGTTGGTCATTTCAAGATTGTGGTCTACTAGTTACGTCCGGGTCCAATTTTATCCTTTTTTTTATGAATGTTATGTCATTTTATATCTTCAAAAGAATGTGTCGACTCTCTTTAAAAATCCACAATTTAGGAACCACGTGTTTTTTCGCGCCAAAAAAACCACGCAGTTACTTTAGAACAATGAACAAAATTCCCAAATTAAAAAAAAAAAGCAAAATGATTAAATATCTACTATTATATATCAAGAGGAGATAAAGCATAATAAGGAAAGACGATTTTTTGTGACGTACGTGAATTAGGTTCAAACTGACAATTTTCAAATGGTTATAAAACAAGAAGTAAATATTGGACAACAAAAATGAATTCACCATTGGATAGATCTCATTTCGGGCAATAACTTTTGTTCGGATCATAAGGTCAACAAATGGCAAGGTCACAAGTTATGAGCTTTAAAAGTGTTACAATAATTGCTGAATATCTTATACCGGAAATAGACAAACACCATAATCGAAATTAGCAATTCAGCTGCCCTCGTTTTGTTGGCAATAGATTGAAAATGCCAATGTCGATTTATAGAAAACATGTTCATTTCAAGATGGTGGCCAACGTGTTACTTCCGGTTACGATTTTGTCATATTTTTTTCTTTGTTAGTCATGTTCTTTCATATCTTAAGAAGAAATTGTTACCTATCTTATGAAATCCATAATTCAGATAACACGTGTTTTTTCCCGCCAAAAAAACACGCAGAGTTACTATAGAACAAAGAACAAAATTCCAAATAGCAATTTTGATCAAAATATCTAGTTTTATATATCACTTGAAAGAGGAGATAAAGCGTAATATTAAAAGAAGATATTTTGTGACGTGACGTTACGTGTCAGAGCTGTTCAAAGTTCAAACTAACAATTTTTAAATGGCTATAAAACCGGAAGTAACAGGCCCGTAGGAAGCAATTTCATATTGGGGGGGGGGGGGGGGGGCAAAATGTGCAAAAACTCATTCTAAAGGGCGTTGTGCAGAATTCAAGGATGCTCCTGCCTATATAAAGCAATTTTGCTTTCACTGGCCCTAAAAACATACCAGAAATTTCTTGTTTTATCTTAAAAAAAAAAAAATTGTATTGCTTCAGTCATTAATGTCAAAATTATTGGGGGGGCGAAAATGCCCTAGACATCAATATTATACAAATCGGATGATACCCTATTCACTTCTCTCGATATAAAGAAAACATGTTCATTTCATGATGGTGGCCAGCGTGTTACTTCCGGTTACGATTTTGTCATTGCAGTGCGTTCTAGTGAACGCACTGCTTTGTTTTCATAATGACTTTTTTTGCAGTGCGTTCTAGCGAACGCACTGCTTTGTTTTGCAAATGTCTTTTTTTTTTTTTTTTTCCGTTTTCTGGTCAGAGCGCCCAGCCAAAACTATGTATGCCACACACCATCTCTCAAGATTTCCCACGTTAATCTACTGCTCGGTATTGTTTAAATGTAAAATGGCGCATGCCCTACCAACCGGAAATGAGGTATGAGAACATATCGGATTTGATGTTTTGGCTATTATCTCCTTTGTTTTTCAACCGATTTCGATCGGACTGACTTTGCTTATTTCTCTAATCGATTGTCCATGATACAAAAGTTTAACAATATCATTTTGAGAAAAATCTTGCTGACTTTTGGAGCACCTTTTCTGGACCACTTTTTCAACTTTTGCAATTTTATATTGATCAACCTGAAAACTTACATATTTATTAACATTTTGATTGCAAACATTTAGCAATTTTTCAAAATTTCGATATCACTTCCGGTTTTGACGTCATTCGCTCTCAAAGTTGAAATTTCAACTTCCGGAATTTTGAAGATATTCGAGAAATTCTTTTTGCAGTATGTTTGTTATGTAGACACAAAATTATACAAGTCATAAAATTTGACCCGGATGTAACGGATCATGCGCCATCTTGATATGGTATATTTTCATAAAACGCAAAATGGGGCCTCAGGGTGTTATGGAATTTGCATAATGTTTATGTCTATGTAATCAACAGTCGACTGCGACCAAAACATGGGAAGCCGATTTTTGAATTTCAATTCTGAATTTTTCTGATTTCCGGTAAAAATAAATCAGTAATTGTCAAAACTTTCAAGACCCATATTTTGTGACCTTGACCTTTTGTGACTTTGTGACCTGTACAAAAGTTATTGCCCTTGATTAGATGTATCCAATGACATATTTTTTTTTCAGATGCCCAATGGTTACTTCCGGTTTTATAGCCGTTTTAAAATTGTATTTTTTAACTTTAAACAGCCCTACCACGTGACCTGATTTACATATGTCTTATTTTCTTTCACCGTCGTACTATGCTATGTCTGCTCTTTCCAATGATATACAACACAATGTATTTGAATCAAAATTCCGCCTTTTAAAGTTTGAAAAATTTGTGTCAATTTCCATTGAAACTGTGCGTGTTTTTTTCAATTTTTATTTCGATCATTCTGAAAACTTACAGGTAGATAGACATTTTGATGGCGAACAAAAATATGTTTTCAAAATTTTGATATCACTTCCGGTTTTGAAGTTATTGGCTCTCAAAGTCGAAATTTCAACTTCCGGAATTTTGATGATATTCGAAAATTCTTTTTGTAGTATGTTTGTAATGTAGACATAAAAGTATGCAAATGATAAAATTTGACCCGGATGTAACAGATCAGTCGTCATATTGAAATGGTATATTTTTATAAAAGGCAAAATGGGGCCTCATGGTTTTATAGAATTTGCATAATTAAGATGTCTGTGGAATCTACAGTTAATTGCTACCAAAACATGAGAGGCCGATTTTTGAATTTCAATTCTGATTCATTTTAATTTCCGGTTAAAATAAATCAGTGATTGTCAAAATTTTAAAAGCTTATATCTCGTGACCTTGACCTTCGGTGACCATGTGACCTGAAAAAATTCATTGGCATTAATGTTACCTATGCACGGATACTTTCATTTAGGTTTTCCGATGTTTACTTCCGGTTTTATATCCATTTGAAAATTGCAGTTTTTAGCTTTAAAGAGCTCTGACACGTGACCTAATTCATGTACGTCACAAATTCTTTCACAATATAGTTATGCTAAATCCACTTTTTCAATTATATAGAACACAATATTTTAAAATCAAAATAGCGCCTTTTGAATTTTGAAAATTAGTTATTCCATCTGCTTGTAAAATATTAAATTCAAATTTCAGTTGAAGGGAGAGTACTACAATTTGACATAAAGCTGCGTTTGGGCGATACGTTATCATTAATGTACTTTTTTTTACATTGTAACTGTTTAAAAGAAACATTAAGATATATTTTCTTTGAATGAAATATGTATTGATAAAATTCGATCTGTATTTCAAACTATGAAGTATGAATACTGTGCAGTCCGTTTCTAAATTGAGATTTGGCTCTTTCATGTGTCCTTTCTTGCACTTTAGAACTTATTTACAAAATATCTTAGAAATTTTGTAATATGCGTTTTCCACTGATGTATATCAAACTGTGATTACGCCTTTTTTTAATCAGATGACTTTTCACTACCGAACATGAAATGTTTATTTCACTTTTGACTACCGTGTGTGAACTGGTTTTTCTACTTTTCACTATCGAATTCAAAATTGTGCGTTTTAAAATTTTGTACCTTCTGCATTTTAATGTAAAACAAGCTTTCTTCTGTAAACCTGACATCATGGATTAAAAGATGTCACGTTTCACCAATGGACGAAACCGGATGCGCACTGCATGGTACCATTCATGGTTCTAGTTTTTTTTTTTTTTTTTTTTTTTTGTCTACTTCTGGTCACGCTAATTCGGTATGAAGAGAGCATGCCACACATTATCTCACATGTTTTCCTACAATAACTAACTGCTCGGTGTTGCTTAAATGTAAAATGGCGTTTTTTTGTCTAACCGGAAATGACATATGACAGAAAAACCCATTTTATGTTTTTTACCTTTTTTACCTCTGTTTTTGAACCGATTTTGATAAAACTTTTTTTGTTTGTTTCATTATTCTAATGTCTACATAATAGATTTCAACATAAATGCACTCTAAGACATTCTCTGCTGACTTTTTGGAGCACTTTTTTAACCGTTTTTTTTAACTTTTGCAATTTTATATCGATCTATTTGAAAACTTACAGGTGTATAAACATTTTGATTTCTAACTAAATGGTATTTTCAAAATTTGTATATCACTTCCGGTTTTGACGTCATTCGCTTGTAAAGTTGAAATTTCAACTTCCGGAATAATTAAGATATTCAAAAAAATCTTTTTGAGATGTCCTAGAAATAACCATTGACTAAATATGAAATGAAAAAATCTGACCCAGATATTTCATATCAGTCGCCATCTTGAAATGACTGATTTTTCTTTAAATCGAAATTCAGAATCAGGGAATCATTCGATTTGAATAAAAATGATGTCTACGGAATCTACAGTCGATTGCTAACAAAACATGGGAAGCCGATTTTTGAATTTCGATTCAGAATTTTTTTTATTTCCGGTTTAGAATTTTCGGAAATAGTCAAAACTTTTTAGGCTCATATCTTGTGACCTTGACCTTGATTGACCTTGAGACTTTAACACAATTTGTTACCCTTGACGAGATTTATCCAATGGCATGAACATTTTAGATGCCCAATGTTTACTTCCGGTTTTATGGCCGTCAGAAAATTTCATTTTTTAACTTTAAACAGCTCTGTCACGTGACCTAATTTACATACGTCATAAATTTTGTTTCGGTGTTACTATGCTTGATCTACTCTATCCAATGATATATGACACAATGTATTTGAATCATAATTCCGCGTTCTAGAATTTGAAAATATTCTGCTAAATTCCATTGTAACTGTTCGTGTTTCGTTTGCCTGTCTGCTGGTATTCCCGCGTCCCTTTTAGTTAACCTGCTTGTATTCTGATAGCTGTGCGCCCCTTTTATTTGGTATGACTGCTTGTAGTTCTGCACCTCTTTTATTTAGTCTGTCTGCTGGTATTTCTGATTCCATTTTATCTGCCTTTATATACACCCACATGAAAATATGGACGTATATTGCCGTCACCCCAGTCCATCCGTCGGTCCGTTCGTCCTTCAACAATTTCTTATACACGCAATAGCGACTAGAGTTTTTATCCGATTTGAATGAAGCTTGGTATGTATAATAATCGTGATACTATCTCGGATCATTCATAATTGGAGCTATTCCAGTCGTCGGTTTATGAGTTATTGCCTTTGACTTAGTGAAAACGTTAAAATTAACTTGTGTATGTGATAAAAGCCAGAGTTTTTATTCGATTTGAATGACCTAATTTGCATACGACACAAATTATTTTTGATTCGTATTATGCTTTATCTACGCTTTCCAATGATATATGACACTATGTATTTGAATCATAATTCCTCGTTTTAAAATTTGAAAATATTTTGCCAAATTCCATTGTAACTTTTCGTGTTTCGTTTGTCTGTCTGCTGGTATTCCCGCGTCCCTTTTAGTTAACCTGCTTGTATTCTGATAGCTGTGCGCCCCTTTTATTTGGTATGACTGCTTGTAGTTCTGCACCTCTTTTATTTAGTCTGTCTGCTGGTATTTCTGATTTCATTTTATCTGCCTTTATATACACCCACATGAAAATATGGACGTATATTGCCGTCACCCCAGTCCATCCGTCGGTCCGTTCGTCATTCAACAATTTCTTGTACACGCAATAGCGACTAGAGTTTTTATCCGATTTCAATGAAGCTTGGTATGTATAATTATCGTGATACTATCTCGGATCATTCATAATTGGAGCTATTCCAGTCGTCGGTTTATGAGTTATTGCCTTTGACTTAGTGAAAACGTTAAAATTAACTTGTGTATGTGATAAAAGCTAGAGTTTTTATTCGATTTGAATGACCTAATTTACATACGACACAAATTATTTTTGATTCGTATTATGCTTTATCTACGCTTTGATATATGACACTATGTATTTGAATCATAATTCCTCGTTTTAAAATTTGAAAATATTCTGTCAAATTCCATTGTAACTTTTCGTGTTTCGTTTGTCTGTGTGCTGGTATTCCCGCGTCCCTTTTAGTTAACCTGCTTGTATTGTGATAGCCGTGCGCCCCTTTTATTTCGTATGACTGCTTGTAGTTCTGCACCTCTTTTTGTTTGCTGGTATTTCTGAATCCATTTTATCTGCCTTTTTATACGCCCACATTAAAGTATGGATGTATATTGTTCGTCGGTCCGTCCGTCAACAATTTCTTGACACGGGATAGAGACTAGAGTTTTTATCCGATTTGAATGAAGCTCTAGTATATGTATTTATCTTGATAATATCACGGATGAGTTCGAAACTGGCGCTATTCCAGTAGTCGGTTTAAAAGTTATTGCCCTTGACTTAGTGAAAACATTAAAATTAGTTTGTGTATATGATAAAAGATAGAGTTTTTATTCGATTTGAATGAAGCTTGGTATGTGTATTTATCTTGATAAATTCCATTGTTACTGTGAGTGCTTTTTTTCAAAATTCTTTAAAAACAAATTATGTCAAGTGACCTAATTTACATATTATTTATATGACACTATGTATTTGAATCATAATTCCGCGTTTTAGAATTTGAAAGTAATATGCCGAATTCCATTGTAACTGTACGTGTTTCGTTTGTCTGTCTGCTGGTATTCCCGCATCCCTTTTAGTTAACCCTGCCTGTATACTGGTAGCCGTGCGCCCCTTTTATTTGGTCTGACTGCTTGTAGTTCTGCACCCTTTTAATTAGTCTGTCTGCTGGTATTTCTGAATTCATTGCAGTGCGTTCTAGCGAACGCACTGCTTTGTTTTCATAATGACTTTTTTGCAGTGCGTTCGATTCTTCGAACGCACTGCATTGTTTTGCAAATGACTTTTTTTTTTTTTTTTGTCTACTTCTGGTCACGCTAATTCGGTATGAAGGGAACATATCACACAATATCTCAAATTATCACCTACTAAATCTAACTGCACGGTGTTACTTGAATGTAAAATGGTGCTTTTTTGTTTAACCGGAAATGACGTATGACAGAAAAACCCATTTTAAGTTTTTTACCATTTTCACCATTGTTTTTCAACCGATTTTGATCGGAGTTTCTTTGTTACATTCGCTAATCGATTGTCCACAAGATAGGTGTTTAAAATCATCCACTTTGAAAACTTTGTCGCTGACTTTTGGAGCACCTTTTTTGACCATTTTTTCAACTTTTTCAATTTTATTTTCATCGACCTAAAAACTCGCATATGCATAGACCTTTTGATTGCAAACAATTAGCAATTTTCAAAATTTCCATATCACTTCCGGTTTTGACGTCATTCGCCCTCAAAGTTGAAATTTCAACTTCCGGAATTTTGAAGATATTCGAAAAATTCTTTTTGCAGTATGGTTGTTATGTAGACACAAAAGTATACAATTCATAAAATTTGACCCGGATGTAACAGATCAGTCGCCATCTTGAAATGGTATATTTTCATAAAACGCAAAATGGGGCCTCAGGGTGTTATGGAATTTGCATGATTTTTATGTCTATGCAATCTACAGTCGACTGCGACCAAAACATGGGAAGCCGATTTTTGATTTTCAATTCTGAACTTTTCTTATTTCCGGTTAAAATAAATCAATAATTGTCAAAACTTTTAAGGCCCATATTTTGTGAACTTGACCTTTTGCGACTTAGTGACCTGTACAAAAGTTATTGCCGTTGATTAGATGTATCCAATGACACATTGTTTTCAGATGCCCACTGGTTACTTCCGGTTTAATAGCCGTTTGAAAATTGTAATTTTAAACTTTAAACAGCCCTACCACGTGACCTAATTTACATGTGTCTTATTTTCTTTCACCGTCTTACTATGCTCTGTCTGCTCTTTCCAATGATATACAACACAATACATATGAATAAAAATTCCGCCTTTTAAAGTTTGAAAAATTTGTGCCTATTTCCATTGAAACTGTGCGTGTTTTTTTCAAATTTTATTTCGATCGTTCTGAAAACTTACAGATAGATAGACATTTTGATGGCGAACAAAAATATGTTTTCAAAATTTTTGTATCACTTCCGGTTGTGACGTCATTTGCTCTTAAAGTTAAAATTTCAACTTCCGGAATTTTGAAGAAATTCGAAAAATTCTTTTTGCAGTATGTTTGTTATATAGACACAAAAGTATACAAATAATAAAATTTGACCCGGATGTAACAGATCAGTCGCCATCTTGAAATGGTATATTTTCATAAAACGCAAAATGGGGCCTCATGGTGTAATGAAATTTGCATAATTAAGATGTCTATGGAATCTACAGTCAATTGCTACCAAAACATGAGATGCCGATTTTTGAATTTCAATTCTGATTCATTTTAATTTCCGGTTAAAATAAATTAGTGATTGTCAAAATTTTAAAGGCTTATATCTCGTGACCTTGACCTTCGGTGACCATGTGACCTGACAAAATTCATTGGCATTAATGTTACCTATGCACGGATACTTTCATTTAGGTTTTCCGATGTTTACTTCCGGTTTTATATCCATTTGAAAATTGCAGTTTTTAGCTTTAAAGAGCTCTGACACGTGACCTAATTCATGTACGTCACAAATTCTTTCACTATCTAATTATGCTAAATCTACTTTTTATCAATTATATACAACACAATATTTTTAAATGAAAATAGCGCCTTTTGAATTTTGAAAATTAGTTATTCCATCTGCTTGTAAAATATTAAATTCAAATTTCAGTTGAAGGGAGAGTACTACATTTTGACATAAAGCTGCGTTTGGGCGATCGTCCTCTCCCATTAACTTGCGTTTGGGCGATACGTTATCATTAATGTACTTTTTTTTACATTGTAACTGTTTAAAAGAAACATTAATATATATTTTCTTTGAATGAATTATGTATTGATAAAATTCGATCTGTATTTCAAACTAAGAAGTATGAATACTGTGCAGTCCGTTTCTAAATTAAGATTTGGCTCTTTCATGTGTCCTTTCTTGCACTTTAGAACTTATTTACAAATCTTAGAAATTTTGTGATATGCGTTTTCCACTGATGTATATCAAACTGTGATTACGCCTTTTTTTTAATCAGATGACTTTTCACTACCGAACATGAAATGTTTATTTCACTTTTGACTACCGTGTGTGAACTGGTTATTCTACTTTTCACTACCGAATTCAAAATTGTGCGTTTTAAAATTTTGTACCTTCTGCATTTTAATGTAAAACAAGCTTTCTTCTGTAAACCTGACATCATGGATTGAAAGATGTCACGTTTCACCAATGGACGAAACCGGATGTGCACTGCATTGTACCATTCATGGTTCTAGTTTTTTTTTTTTTTTTTTGTCTACTTCTGGTCACGCTAATTCGGTATGAAGGGAGCATGCCACACATTATCTCACATGTTTTCCTACAATCACTAACTCCTCGGTGTTGCTTAAATGTAAAATGGCGTTTTTTTGTCTAACCGGAAATTCAGAATCAGGGAATCAATCGATTTGAATAAAAACTAGAGCCACATGTGGCACAGAGTGGGACTTTGCAAATGTGCAAATTGCTAATTTAGAAAAATAAATAGGCCTTGAACGTAAATCCGAAGCGCCAAAAAAGTCGACAACTTTTAAACTTTTTTGTTTGTTTGAAAGGTTGTGAAACCGGAATTAGTCACCAGACCTAACATTTGAACGTACCAGCTAAAATCCTTTATCAATGACCTTCATCCTACTGAAGGTCAAGGTCACTCAAGGTCAAATTCACGAGAAACAAGTCTTTAAAATTTGGTAATGCATACTGTAATAACACCGGAAGTTGACGCTAGACATCAAATATGAAAGTATAAATGAACAGCCAAAGTCAATGACCTTAGATCCTAAAAAGGTCAAGGTCAACAAAGGTCAAGGTCAAAAACGAAATTTTTTAATTTTTTTTAACCCTGTTCCGGTTTTGGAACTACAAAGCCGAAATCTATGAACCTTTAACATACGCTTAATAAAGCAATGCTGTAACTGAATGCAAGGTCATTTTTTGAAAAAAAATTAAACTTGACCTTTTTTTTTGATAAACAAAATTTTGACAAAAACAGAATTTTACCCGGATGTGCCACGCCCACGTTAGATTTTTTTATGTGACTTTATTTATATTAATAATATCTTAGTATGACTAAATTAGCAAGCCTTTGCATGTATTGGTTAACGAGATATACAATCATAAATGTCAAAAAAGGTCAAAATCAATAATCGGAAATTTTGAAATTAATAAACCTTGTTCCCTTTTTTGAACTATACAGCCAAAATAGCTGAGATTATGATATAATATAGCTAAAGTAATGAGGTTGGTGTGTGCAGAAGCATTTTAAAAAAAAATGTAGTCTATATGGATTTTTTTCAGACAACAAAATGTAAACAAAATCAAAATTTAACCCGGATGTGCCACGCCAATGTCAATTTTTTTTGATGGATACATTGGTATGGGGAATGTTCACTTATGTTCAAATTTTCAAGCCTCTAAACTTAATAGATCATAAACTATGCATATATTACAGTAAAAAAATTCAAAAAACCGGGTAAAGGTTTTCAAAATAGCAAAATTTAAGAAAAAACTATTTTTGCATTACAATACATTGTGATATATCGTTCAAAAGAGCTCATGAAGCCCATTCAGAATATGCAAAAATGAACCCTCTAGGTTAATTAGGTCACCTGTAGGAGCAGTACAAAGTTGCGAATTTGGCTATTTTTGGACACCTATAAAACCGGAAGTTGATATCGGAGGTCAAATATTAAAGTATCATCAGGTAGCCAAGGTCGATGACCTTTGACCTACTTAAGGTCAAGGTCATCAAAGGTCAAGGTCACGAGATATTAGCCTTCAAAAACTGAAAAAATTCAACCGGAAATTGCAAAAAAGCGAATTCGAAATTCAAAAGTCGGCTTCCCAGAAGTTTCTCCAATTTTTATGTTCTTTCATTTGACATCAAAATTTTGAAATTCGGTCCAGCCAAATTGGCTGAATAAAATATGGAATGTTTCAGGAAAATCAAAATGGCGGTCAAAGTTCCACTTAAAATCGGCCGTAGAATTACGATGGCTAACGATCAGCAAAATTTCGTTGAAATATTTAAATTTCACCGGAAGTTATTCAACCGGAACTTTAAATCGATTTTCCCCTTAAACCGGAAGTGAAGTAAAAATTTCGACTACGTCACTTGATTAACATTTCTAATAAAACTTTTTTATTAAAATAGCAGATCAATCTAACAAAGATTGAAAAAATGTAAAAGAAAAACGAAATTCGATAAAAAAAAAAATGGTACGAATTTTCGATATTTGAATTTTTTTAACTCATATCACATCTAAATTTAGTCACAGATTCCAAAAATGAAAACCCGAGCAAAATCGGCCCAAAAATGTGGCTTCCAGGGCCAAAAAACCTGTTTTTACTCAGGTTGCAATGTGCAATTTGCACTTTTGCAAAAATGTTCCAATTTATATTTAACAAGTACCTCGCCTAAATCTAAGGTGTACAGATGTCAAAAGTTTACTGCAGCTGTTGCAGTTTTGGCTGTGTGCTCTTTAGGAAAAACGAAAAAAAAAAAATCATTTCGATAACAAACTGCGGAAGCAAAGTCCCACAATGATGTCTATGGAATCTACAGTCGATTGCTAACAAAACATGGGAAGCCGATTTTTGAATTTCGATTCAGAATTTTTTTTATTTCCGGTTTAAAATTTTAAGTAATTGTCAAAACTTTTAAGGCTCATATCTTGTGACCTTGACCTTGTGACCTGAACAAAAGTCGTTGCCCTTGATGAGATCTATCAACTGATGTATTCATGTTTGCTGTCCGATGTCTACTTCCGGTTTTATAGCCATTTGAAAATGTCGAGTTTTGAATTTAAACAGCTCTGTCACGTGACCTAATTCATGTACGTCACAAATTATCTTCTATTATAATCACGCTTTATCTCTTGTTTCCAAAAATGTATAACACTAAATATTTCGATCAAAATTGCTTTTTCGAATTTTGTCCTTTGTTCTATACTAACTCTGCATGTTTTTTTGGCGGGAAAAAACACGTGTTATCTGAATTACAGATTTCATAAGATAGGTAACAATTTCTTCTTAAGATATGGAAGAACATGACTAACAAAGAAAAAAATATGATAAAATCGTATCCGGAAGTAACACGCTGGCCACCATCTTGAAATGAACATGTTTTCTTTAAATCGAGAGAAGTGAACAGGGTATCATACGATTTGTATAATATTGATGTCTAGGGCATTTTCAATCTATGGCCAACAAAATGATGACTCAATTTGCTAATTTCGATTATGATGTTTGCCTATTTCCGGTAAAAGATATTCAGAAATGACAAAAATTTTCAAAGCTCATTACACGTTACCTTGGATTTGGGTGATCTTATGACCTCAACAAAAGTTATTGCCCATGATGAGATCTACCCAACGGTGTATTCATTTTTGTTGTCCAATATTTACTTCCGGTTTTATAGCCATTTAAAAATTGTTAGTTTGAACTTTGAACAGCTCTGTCACGTGACGTCACGTCAAAAAATATCTTCTTTTCTTATTATGCTTTATCTCTTCTTTCCAGTGATATAACACTAGATATTTTGATCAAAATTGCTATTTGGAATTTTGTTCTTTGTTCTATAGTAACTCTGCGTGTTTTTTTGGCGGGAAAAAACACGTGTTATCTGAACTACGGATTTCATAAGATAGGTAACAATTTCTTCTTAAGATATGAAAGAACATGACAAACAAAGAAAAAAATATGACAAAATCGTAACCGGAAGTAACAAGTGGCCACCATCTTGAAATGAACATGTTTTCTTTAAATCGACATCCGATTTATATAATGTTGATGTTTATGGCATTTTCAATCTATTGCCAACAAAATGAGGGCAGCTGAATTGCTAATTTCGATATTCAGCAATTATTGTAACACTTTTATAGCTCATAACTTGTGACCTTGCCATTTGTTGACCTTATGATCCGAACAAAAGTTATTGCCCGAAATGAGATCTATCCAATGGTGAATTCATTTTTGTTGTCCAGTATTTACTTCTTGTTTTATAGCCAAATGAAAATTGTCAGTTTGAACCTAATTCACGTACGTCACAAAAAGTCGTCTTTTCTTATTATGCTTTATCTCCACTTGATATATAATAGTAGATATTTTAATCATTTTGCTTTTTTTTTTAATTTGGAAATTTTGTACATTGTTCTAAAGTAACTGCGTGGCTTTTTTCGCGCGAAAAAAACATGTGGTTCCTAAATTGTGGATTTTTAACGAGAGTCGACACATTCTTTTGAAGATATAAAATGACATAACATTCATAGAAAAAAAAAGGGATTAAATTTGGACCTGGAAGTAACTAGTGGACCACCATCTTGAAATGACCAACTTTTCTTTAAATCGATATAAGTGATCAGGATATCATCCTATTTACATAATGTTTATGTCTATGGCATCTTCAATATATTACTAACAAAATGGTGACAGCCGATTTCCTAATTTCGATTAAAAGTTTTTTTTATTTCCGGTTAGAAATTCAGCAATAGCAAACACTTTCAAAGCTTAAAACTCGTGACCTTGACGTTTGATGACCTTTTGATCTGAACTAAAGCTATTCCCCTCGATAAAATCTATAAAATGATGTTTTACTTTGTGTTTTCCGATGTTTACATCCGGTGTAATAGCCGATTGAAAATTGAGATTTTTAACTATAAACCGCTCTGTCACATGACCTGATTTATATGCAGGACTAAAATGCAACCGTTCAAGGATGTTTAAATTGCGCACTGCTCAGTACCGTTATCACGGTTCTAGTTTTATCTGCCTTTTTATACACCCACATGAAAATATGGACGTATATTGCCGTCATCCTGTCTGTCCGTAGTTTTGCATCCATTTTATTATCCCTGCAAACATATCTTACAGTGCACTTTCTACTGACACACAAAAGAGAGTGAGTAATTTGACAAGTACGCTTTTATATTATTATGTAAAACTCTTATCATTGGTTGAAAATGTGACATTTCATCCAAGTATCGGGTGGGTTGCGCACTGCTCGGTACTTTTTTTTGCAGTGTGTTCTCGCGAACACACTGCTTTGTTTTCATAATTTTTTAAAAAATTAATTTTGTACCCAGTACTCTGAAGAAACTGTGATAATTACAGCAATATTTGCAATGCATTACTTCACTGTATATGGTCTATTAATGCATGAATGTAAATTGATACATTTTTGCACAACCGGAAGTGCAATATTAAAAACTGTGCAAAAAATGGTTTATTGGCCTTAGAAAGCACATTTTTGATCCGATTTTTCTCGGAGTCGCGTTTTTTGAATCTCGTGCAAATATCTTATGGGATAGTAGTGAAAAAAAATCGAAATTTGAAAATTCATAGCACACTTTTTTGAGTCGAATTTTGCTGTTTTTGGCCAAAATTTCTATTTTCTGTGCTATTCGTCCGATTTTATCAAAAATTCTGATGCTCAAGCAGATCACATTAGAGAACAAATTTCCTCGGTTAAACTTTTTTTATCACTTCCGGTTTTCATGATATCAAACTTCTCACTTCCGGTTGACCCACTCCACGAAAATCACATGGTTGTCAAAAAAACTGATACTAATAGATAGATATCATTATGACTCAAAAAATGAGAAGAAAAAACGGGAAGAAAATATTTATAGTTTGGCCGCCATTTTGATTTTTGTAAAAAGTGCCCAAATTTTATTCAGAAAAAACAGTTGATCCGATTTTGACGAATCTGGTGTCAAATAAAAGAACATAACAATTCTAAAAAATGTCGGGAAGCCGATTTTTGAATTTCGATTTGTTTTTCCTGCAATTTCCGGTTAAATTTTGTCAATATTTTGAAGGCCTGTATCTTTTGACCTTGACCTTTGATCTATCTGACAAATAATAAATAGATAGATATTTTGATTGTGTACAATAATCTATTTCAAAAATTTTATTATTACTTCCGGTTTCGACGTCATTCGCTGTTAAAGTTGAATTTTCAACTTCCGGAATTTTGACGATATTCGAAAAATACTTTTTGCAGTATATTTGTTTTGTAGACACAGAAGTATACAAGTGTTAAAATGTGACCCGGATGTAACGGATCAGTCGCCATCTTGAAATGGTATATTTCTATAAAACGCAAAATGGGGCCTCAGGGTGTTATGGAATTTGCATAATATTGATGATTGTGGAATCTACAGTTGATTGCTACCAAAACATGGGAAACCGATTTTTGAATTTCAATTCTGATTTTTGTTAATTACCGGTTGAAATAAATCAGTAATTGTCAAAACTTTCAGGGTAAATATTTCGTGACCTTGACCTTTCGTGACTGAGTGACCTCTACAAAAATTAATGTCCTCGATGAGAAGCTTTTAATGGCATAATATTTTCAGAGACAAAATGCTTACTTCCGGTTTTATAGCCCTTTGAAAATTGCAACTTTAAAAAGCCCTGCCACGTGACCTAATTTACATACGTCAAAAATCATTTCTCAATCCATCAATGCTTGATCTACTCATTCCAGGGATATAATACAAGATTTTTGAATTAAAATTCCGCCTTTCAGAATTTTGAAGATTTGTTCCTTCTGCCATTTAAACTGTACGTATTTTGTCCGACTTTTTCAAATTCATTTTGATCAATCTGAAAACCTACCTACAGTTGGATAGACACTTTGATTGCGAACAAAAATCTGTTTTTAACAATTTGATATCACTTTCGGTTTGAACGTCATTCGCTTTTTTAATTAAGATTTTCAACTTCCGTAATTTACAAGAAATTTTACACATACAGTTGACAGTGTACTATTTGTTCAAACCCACAGTTAATAATTAGATTACCTCCCCTGATGCATAATGCCCCAATGTCATTTCAATTTTTTTGGAGGCTCTGATTTAAGTAATAAAGTACTTCTTTAAAGCAGAAACAAGTACATATCCGCATGGTCCTGATGTACATAATTTAATAGTTTTGTTATAAAGCTCCATTCATCGGGGAAAACGGTATTATATGTGTTCATAATTGTGTATAATATGTTAGGTTCGTGCCTTTTGTTAGTCTCTTTAAACCTTTTTAGATTCATTAATTTGTCATATTTTCAACAAATAAGCTTTTCGCAAGAAATTATGAATAATCCGAATCTGTTCAACCCCATAGGCCTATAAGCATTAATTTTCCTACATGTTCACGCCAATTTTTCTGCGTTTTTAGTATTTAGAGTTATTATTGTATCAAGACTATAAGTGATCTTTTTCAGTATTTTTCAGATTGGTAGTAAATTCTAACTGTAGAATATACCAATACATTTCTTAAGAAGAAATTATATTTTTCAAATATAATGTGATTGTGATTTATTGAAATAGTATTAAAAATTTAGTTTTATATACGTTGTATAAAACTGTTCAAGGTGAAATGTTTTCGTAAAGAAACATAAGAGTATGATTTATTCTTTTAACGACAAACTTTTGATTGGATTATGAGCAGCAGTTGCAGACTGTGAAGTAAATTTGTTGTAAATTCAAACTAGAACCATGAATGGTACCATGCAGTGCGCATCCGGTTTCGTCCATTGGTGAAAAGTGACATCTTTCAATCCATGATGTCAGGTTTACAGAAGAAAGTTCGGTAGTGAAAGTAGAAAAACCAATTCACTCAAAAGTGAAATCAATCGGCAATCCTCGGCAGTTTCCGTAAACCATAATCTGTCTCGGTAATGAATGGTGTTTTTCGTTGTGTTTTCATGCGCGAGACTCTTTACTTTGACGCTTTACTTCTTGCTTGTAACGTCGCGACAAAAATATAGTTCATAGCAATATAATTTATGCAGAAATATTCTAACACTTGCTCGTGCATTTGATGCTACATCGTGACTATCTGTTAACCAATAACGCATTTTATTATCATTTTAAATACATGTCTGTTTGTTTTCATGTTCTTTGTTTACAAATCCTTGTAGCCTTGAATGACCAGCCTCTGATGTTTGAACTACCAGAAGCACGAGATTACGTGACAACTTTGATGTAGTCCGGTCAAATGGCCGCTGTTCATTACCGTGATATGTTGCAGAGCGCTAGCGTAACTTTCACGGAGACCGTTTGAAGTGAAATAAACATTTCATGTTCGGTAGTGAAAAGTCATCTGATTAAAATAGGCGTAACCACAGTTTGATATACATCAGTGGAAAACGCATATCACAAAATTTCTAAGATTTGTAAAAAGTTCCAAAGTGCAAGAAAGGACACATGAAAGAGTCAAATCTCAATTTAGAAACGGACTGCACAGTATTCATACTTCATAGTTTGAAATACAGATCGAAATTTATCAATACATATTTCATTCAAAGAAAATATATCTTAATGTTTCTTTTAAACAGTTACAATGTAAAAAAAAGGACATTAGATAACGTATCGCCCAAACGCAAGTTAATTGGAGAGGACGATCGCCCAAACGCAGCTTAATGTCAAAATGTAGTTCTCTCCCTTCAACTGAAATTTGAATTTAATATTTTACAAGCAGATGGAATAACTAATTTTCAAAATTCAAAAGGCGCTATTTTGATTTTAAAATATTGTGTTGTATATAATTGAAAAAGTAGATTTGGCATAATTAGATTGTGAAAGAATTTGTGACGTACATGAATTAGGTCACGTGTCAGAGCTCTTTAAAGCTAAAAACTGCAATTTTCAAATGGATATTAAACCGGAAGTAAACATCGGAAAACCTAAATGAAAGTATCCGTGCATAGGTAACATTAATGCCAATGAATTTTTTCAGGTCACATGGTCACCGAAGGTCAAGGTCACGAGATATAAGCCTTTAAAATTTTGACAATCACTGATTTATTTTAACCGGAAATTAAAATGAATCAGAATTGAAATTCAAAAATCGGCATCTCATGTTTTGGTAGCAATTGACTGTAGATTCCATAGACATCTTAATTATGCAAATTCTATAACACCATGAGGCCCCATTTTGCCTTTTATAAAAATATACCATTTCAAGATGACGACTGATCTGTTACATCCGGGTCAAATTTTATCAGTTGCATACTTTTGTGTCTACATTACAAACATACTGCAAAAAGAATTTTTCGAATATCATCAAAATTCCGGAAGTTGAAATTTCGACTTTGAGAGCCAATAACTTCAAAACCGGAAGGGATATCAAAATTTTAAAAACATATTTTTGTTCGCCATCAAAATGTCTATCTACCTGTAAGTTTTCAGAACGATCAAAATAAAAATTGAAAAAAACACGCACAGTTTCAATGGAAATTGACACAAATTTTTCAAACTTTAAAAGGCGGAATTTTGATTCAAATATATTGTGTTGTATATCATTGGAAAGAGCAGACATATCATAGTACGACGGTAAAAGAAAATAAGACATATGTAAATTAGGTCACGTGGTAGGGCTGTTTAAAGTTAAAAATTACAATTTTCAACCGGCTATAAAACCGGAAGTAACCATTGGGCATCTGAAAAAAATATGTCATTGGATACATCTAATCAAGGGCAATAACTTATGTACAGGTCACAAAGTCACAAAAGGTCAAGGTCACAAAATATGGGCCTTGAAAGTTTTGACAATTACTGATTTATTTTTACCGGAAATCAGAAAAATTCAGAATTGAAATTCAAAAATCGGCTTCCCATGTTTTGGTCGCAGTCGACTGTTGATTACATAGACATAAAAATTATGCAAATTCCATAACACCCTGAGGCCCCATTTTGCGTTTTATGAAAATATACCATTTCAAGATGGCGCCTGATCTGTTACATCCGGGTCAAATTTTATGATTTGTATGATTTTGAGTCTACATAAAAAACATATTGCAAAAAGAATTTTTCGAATATCTTCGAAATTCCGGAAGTTGAAATTTCAACTTTGAGAGCGAATGACGTCAAAACCGGAAGTGATATCGAAATTTTGAAAATTGCTAAATGTTTGCAATCAAAATGTCTATAATTATGTAAGTTTTCAGGTTGATCAATATAAAATTGCAAAAGTTGAAAAAGCGGTCCAGAAAAGGTGCTCCAAAAGTCAGCAAGATTTTTCTCAAAATGATATTGTTAAACTTTTGTCTCATGTACAATCGATTAGAGAAATAAGCAAAGTCAGTCCGATCGAAATCGGTTGAAAAATAAAGGAGATAATGGCCAAAACATCAAAACCCATATGTTCTCATACCTCATTTCCGGTTGGTAGGGCATGCGCCATTTTACATTTAAACAATACCGAGCAGTAGATTATCGTGGGAAATCTTGAGAGATGATGTGTGGCATGCATAGTTTTGGCTGGGCGCTCTGACCAGAAAACGGAAAAAAAAAAAAAAAAAAAGACATTTGCAAAACAATGCAGTGCGTTCGCTAGAACGCACTGCAATTAGCCTATATTCAAATCGTATGTGCTATGGGTTGGAATTTTTATTTATTCCATTTAGTTTTCAATCCTTAACATTAACTATTTTTACTTTTAAATCAACGAATAAAAATATAGATTTTTGCTGTAAATCTCTCAATTTGGGTCGAAAGATGTAACTTTTCACCCATGGTCGACACCGGATACACACTGCTCGGTACCGTCCACGGTTCTAGTTTTTTTTTGTCTACTTCTGGTCACGCTAATTCGGTATGAAGGGAGCATGCAACACATTATCTCAAATGTTTTCCTACAATAACTAACTGCTCGGTGTTGCTTAAATGTAAAATGGCGTTTTTTTGTCTAACCGGAAATGACATATGACAGAAAAACCCATTTTATGTTTTTTACCCTTTTTACCTCTGTTTTTGAACCGATTTTGATAAAACTTTTTTTGTTTATTTCATTATTCTAATGTCTCCATAATAGCTTTCAACATAAATGCACTTTTAGACAATCTCTGCTGACTTTTTGGAGCACTTTTTTAACCGTTTTTTTTAACTTTTGCAATTTTATTTCGGTCTATTTGAAAACTTACAGGTGTATAAACATTTTGATTTCTAACTAAATGGTATTTTCAAAATTTGTATATCACTTCCGGTTTTGACGTCATTCGCTTGTAAAGTTGAAATTTCAACTTCCGGAATAATTAAAATATTCAAAAAAATCTTTATGTGATGTGCTAGAAATAACCATTGTCTAAATATGGAATGAAAAAATCTGACCCAGATATTTCATATCAGTCGCCATCTTGAAATGACTGATTTTTCTTTAAATCGATATTCAGAATCAGGGAATCAATCGATTTGAATAAAAATGATGTCTATGGAATCTACAGTCGATTGCTAACAAAACATGGGAAGCCGATTTTTGAATTTCGATTGAGAATTTTTTTTATTTCCGGTTTAGAATTTTCGGAAATAGTCAAAACTTTTTAGGCTCATATCTTGTGACCTTGACCTTGAGTGACCTTGAGACTTAAACAAAAGTTGTTACCCTTGACGAGATTTATCCAATGGCATGAGAATTTTAGATGCCCAATGTTTACTTCCGGTTTTATGGCCGTCAGAAAATTGCATTTTTAAACTTTAAACAGCTCTGTCACGTGACCTAATTTACATACGTCATAAATTTTGTTTCGGTGTTACTATGCTTGATCTACTCTATCCAATGATATATGACACAATGTATTTGAATCATAATTCCGCGTTCTAGAATTTGAAAATATGCTGCCAAATTCCATTGTAACTGTTCGTGTATCGTTTGTCTGTCTGCTGGTATTCCCGCGTCCCTTAGTTAACCTGCTTGTATTCTGATAGTTGTGCGCCCCTTTTATTTGGTATGACTGCTTGTAGTTCTTCACCTCTTTTATTTAGTCTGTCTGCTGGTATTTCTGATTCCATTTTATCTGCCTTTATATACACCCACATGAAAATATGGACGTATATTGCCGTCACCCCAGTCCATCCGTCGGTCCGTTCGTCCTTCAACAATTTCTTGTACACGCAATAGCGACTAGAGTTTTTATCCGATTTGAATGAAGCTTGGTATATGTATTTATCGTGATAATATCTCGGATGAGTTTGAAAATGGCGCGATTCCAGTCGTCGGTTTAAGAGTTACTGCCCTTGACTTAGTGAAAAAAACACGTAAGAATTAACTTGTGTACGCGATAGAAGTTTAAGTTTTCATCCGAATTGAATGAAACTTGGTATGTATAATTATCGCGATACTATCTCGGATCCTTTCATAATTGGAGCTATTCCAGTCGTCGGTTTATGAGTTATTGCCTTTGACTTGTGTATGAGATAAAAGTTAGAGTTTTTATTCGATTTGAATGACCTAATTTACATACGACACAAATTATTTTTGATTCGTATTATGCTATATCTACGCTTTCCAATGATATATGACACTATGTATTTGAATCATAATTCCTCGTTTTAAAATTTGAAAATATTCTGCCAAATTCCATTGTAACTGTTCGTGTTTCGTTTGTCTGTCTGCTGGTATTCCCGCGTCCCTTTTAGTTAACCTGCTTGTATTCTGATAGCTGTGCGCCCCTTTTATTTGGTTTGACTGCTTGTAGTTCTGCACCTCTTTTATTTAGTCTGTCTGCTGGTATTTCTGATTCCATTTCATCTGCCTTTATATACACCCACATGAAAATATGGACGTATATTGCCGTCACCCCAGTCCATCCGTCGGTCCGTTCGTCCTTCAACAATTTCTTGTACACGCAATAGCGACTATAGTTTTTATCCGATTTGAATGAAGCTTGGTATGTATAATTATCGTGATACTATCTCGGATCCTTTCATAATTGGAGCTATTCCAGTCGTCGGTTTATGAGTTATTGCCTTTGACTTAGTGAAAACGTTAAAATTAACTTGTGTATGTGATAAAAGCTAGAGTTTTTATTCGATTTGAATGACCTAATTTACATACGACACAAATTATTTTTGATTCGTATTATGCTATATCTACATTTTCCAATGATATATGACACTATGTATTTGAATCATAATTCCTCGTTTTAAAATTTGAAAATATTCTGCCAAATTCCATTGTAACTTTTCGTGTTTCGTTTGTCTGTCTTCTGGTATTCCCGCGTCCCTTTTAGTTAACCTGCTTGTATTCTGATAGCTGTGCGCCCCTTTTATTTGGTATGACTACTTGTAGTTCTGCACCTCTTTTATTTAGTCTGTCTGCTGGTATTTCTGATTCCATTTTATCTGCCTTTATATACACCCACATGAAAATATGGACGTATATTGCCGTCACCCCAGTCCATCCATCGGTCCGTTCGTCCTTCAACAATTTCTTGTACACGCAATAGCGACTAGAGTTTTTATCCGATTTGAATGAAGCTTGGTATGTATAATTATCGTGATACTATTTCGGATACGAAATTAGGGTCTGGTTTTAATTAGACTGGGATCCTTTCATAATTGGAGCTATTCCAGTCGTCGGTTTATGAGTTATTGCCTTTGACTTAGTGAAAACGTTAAAATTAACTTGTGTATGTGATAAAAGCTAGAGTTTTTATTCGATTTGAATGACCTAATTTACATACGACACAAATTATTTCTGATTCGTATTATGCTATATCTACGCTTTCCAATGATATATGACACCATGTATTCGAATCGTAATTCCGCGTTTTAGAATTTGAAAATATTCTGCCAAATTCCATTGTAACTTTTCGTGTTTCGTTTGTCTGTCTGCTGGTGTTCCCGCGTCCCTTTTAGTTAACCTGCCTGTATTCTGGTAGCCGTGCGCCCCTTTTATTTGGTATGACTGCTTGTAGTTCTGCACCTCTTTTTGTTTTCTGGTATTTCTTAATCCATTTATCTGCCTTTTTATACGCCCACATTAAAATAAGGATGTATATTGTTCGTCGGTCCGTCCGTCAACAATTTCTTGACACGCGATAGAGACTAGACTTTTTATCCGATTTGAATGAAGCTCTGGTATATGTATTTATCTTGATAATATCACGGATGAGTTCGAAACTGGCGCTATTCCAGTAGTCGGTTTAAAAGTTATTGCCCTTGATTTAGTGAAAACATTAAAATTAGTTTGTGTATATATGATAAAAGATAGAGTTTTTATTCGATTTGAATGAAGCTTGGTATGTGTATTTATCTTGATAAATTCCATTGTTACTGTGAGTGCTTTTTTTCAAAATTCTTTAAAAACAAATTATGTCAAGTGACCTAATTTACATATTATTTATATGACACTATGTATTTGAATCATAATTCCGCGTTTTAGAATTTGAAAGTAATATGCCGAATTCCATTGTAACTGTACGTGTTTCGTTTGTCTGTCTGCTGGTATTCCCGCATCCCTTTTAGTTAACCCTGCCTGTATACTGGTAGCCGTGCGCCCCTTTTATTTGGTCTGACTGCTTGTAGTTCTGCACCCTTTTAATTAGTCTGTCTGCTGGTATTTCTGAATTCATTTTATCTGCCTTTTTATACACCCACATGAAAATATGGACGTGTATTGCCGTCACCCTGTCTGTCCGTCGGTCCGTCCGTCAACAATTTCTTGTACACGCGATAGAGACTAGTTTTTGTCCGATTTGAATGAAGCTTGGTATATGTATTTATCTTGATAATATATCGGATGAGTTCGAGAAGCTAAAGTTTTCATAGTTAATCTTTCTGTCTACTTCTTGTATTTTTACATCCATTTTATTATCCCTGCAAACATATCTTGCAGTGCACTTTCTACTGACACACAAAAGAGAGTGAGTAATTTGACGAGTACGCGTTTATATTATTATGTAAAACTCTTATCATTGGTTGAAAATGTGACATTTCATCTATGTATCGGGTGGGTTGCGCACTGCTCGGTACCGTCTTCACGGTTCTAGTTGTGGGACTTTGCTACCGCAAAGTCCCAGTTTGTTTTCGAAATGTCTATTCTTTTTGTGGGACTTTGCTACCGCAAAGTCCCAGTTTGTTTTCGAAATGTTTTTTTTTTTGCAGTGCGTTCTAGCGAACGCACTGCTTTGTTTTCATAATGACTGTTTTTTTTTTTTTGTCTACTTCTGGTCACGCTAATTCGGTATGAAGGGAGCATGCCACACATTATCTCGCATGTTTTCCTACGATAACTAACTGCTCGGTGTTGCGTGAATGTAAAATGACGGTTTTTTGTCTAACCGGAAATGACATATGACAGAAAAATCCATATTATGTTTTTTACCATTTTTACCTCTGTTTTTCAACCGATTTTGATGGAACCTTTTTTGTTTATTTCTTTAAACGTTTGTCTATAAGGTAAGACTTTAAAAATATGCATTTTGAGAACTTTGTTGCTGACTTTTTGAAGCACTTTTTTGACCATTTGTTCAACTTTTGCAATTTTATTTGTATCAATATGAAAACTTACAGGTACATAGATATTTTGATGGCGAACAAAATGACATTATCAAAAAAAAAATATCACTTTCGGTTTTGACGTCATTCGCTTGCAAAGTTGAAATTTTTACTTCCGGAATAATGAAAATATTAAAAAAGATCTTTTTGCAATGTGCTAGAAATGATCATTGACAAAATATGAAATGATAAAATTTAACCCAGATATTTCATATCAGCCGCCATCTTGAAATGAGTAATTTTTCTTTAAATCGAAATTCAGAATCAGGGAATCATCCGATTTGAATAAAAATAATGTCTAGGGAATCTTTAGTCGATTGCTAACAAAACATGGCGAGCCGATTTTTAAATTTCGATTCAGAATTTTTTTTATTTCCGGTTTAGAATTTTCGGAAATAGTCAAAACTTTTAAGGCTCATATCTTGTGACCTTGACCTTGAGTGACCTTGTGACCTGAACAAAAGTTGTTGCCCTTGACGAGATCTATCCAATGATATAATCATTTTAGATGCCCAATGTTTACTTCCGGTTTTATGGCTGTCAGAAAATTGCAATTTTTAACTTTAAACAGCTCTGTCACGTGACCT
The DNA here is from genome assembly GCA_029955415.1 of Lottia scabra. Taxonomy (NCBI): domain Eukaryota; kingdom Metazoa; phylum Mollusca; class Gastropoda; family Lottiidae; genus Lottia; species Lottia scabra. Next base: position 20,315,994 of record JARJEI010000001.1, read on the forward strand.
AATTCATGTACGTCACAAATTATCTTCTATTATTATCACGCTTTATCTCCTGTTTCCAAAAATGTATAACACTAGATATTTTGATCAAAATTGATTTTTGAAATTTTGTTCTTTGTTCTATAGTAACTCTGCGTGGTTTTTTGGCGGGAAAAAAAAACACGTGTTATCTGAATTACGGATTTCATAAGATAGGTAACAATTTCTTCTTAAGATATGAAAGAACATGACTAACAAAGAAAAAAATATGACAAAATCGTAACCGGAAGTAACACGTTGGCCACCATCTTGAAATGAACATGTTTTCTTTAAATCGACATCCGATTTATATAATTTTGATGTTTATGGCATTTTCAATCTATTGCCAACAAAATGAGGGCAGCTGAATTGCTAATTTCGATTACTGTGTTTGTCTATTTCCGGTATAAGATATTCAGCAATTATTGTAACACTTTTAAAGCTCATAACTTGTGACCTTGCCATTTGTTGACATTAAGATCCGAACAAAAGTAATTGCCCATTTTTGTTGTCCAATATTTACTTCTTGTTTTATAGCCATTTGAAAATTGTCAGTTTGAACCTAATTCACGTACGTCACAAAAAAAAATCGTCTTTTCTTATTATGCTTTATCTCCTCTTGATATATGATAGTAGATATTTTAATCATTTTGCTTTTTTTTTTAATTTGGAAATTTGTTCATTGTTCTAAAGTAACTGCGTGGCTTTTTTTGGCGCGAAAAAACACGTGGTTCCTAAATTGTGGATTTTTAAAGAGAGTCGACACATTCTTTTGAAGTTATAAAATGACATAACATTCATAGAAAAAAAAGGATAAAATTGGACCCGGAAGTAACTAGTAGACCACCATCTTGGAATGACCAACTTTTCTTTAAATCGATATAAGTGATCAGGATATCATCCAATTTACATAATGTTGATGTCTATGTCATCTTCAATATATTACTAACACAATGGTGACAGCCGATTTCCTAATTTCGAGTAAAAGTTTTGTCTATTTCCGGTTAAAGAAATTCAGCAATAGCAAACACTTTCAAAGCTCAAAACTCGTGACCTTGACGTTTGATGACCTTTTGATCTGAACCAAAGCTATTGCCCTCGATAAAATCTATCAAATGATGTTTTATTTTGTGTTTTCCGATGTTTACTTCCGGTTTAATAGCCGATTGAAAATTGAGAATTTTAACTATAAACGGCTCTGTCACATGACCTAATATGCAACCGTTCAAGGATGTTTAAATTGCGCACTGCTCAGTACCGTTACCACGGTTCTAGTTGCAGTGCGTTCTAGTGAACGCACTGCTTTGTTTTGCAAATGACTTTTTTTTTTTTTTTTTTTTTTTTTTTTCACTTTCTGGTCAGAGCGCCCAGCCAAAACTACGCATGCCACATATAATCTCTCAAGATTTCCCACGATAATCTACTGCTCGGTATTGTTTAAATGTAAAATGACGCATGCCCTACCAACCGGAAATGAGGTATGTGAACATATGGGTTTTGATGTTTTGGCCATTATCTCATTTATTTTTCAACCGATTTTGATCGGACTGACTTTGCATATTTCTCTAATCGATTGTCCACGAGACAAAAGTTTAACAATATCATTTTGAGAAAAATCTTGCTGACTTTTGGAGCACTTTTTCTTGACCACTTTTTTAACTTTTGCAATTTTATATTGATCAACCTGAAAACTTATATGTATATAGACATTTTGATTGCGAACAATTAGCAATTTTCAAAATTTCGATATCACTTCCGGTTTTGACGTCATTGGCTCTCAAAGTTGAAATTTCAACTTCCGGAATTTTGAAGATATTCGAAAAATTCTTTTTGCAGTATGTTTGTTATGTAGACACAAAAGTATACAAATCATAAAATATGACCCGGATGTAACGGATCAGTCGCCATCTCGATCTGGTATATTTTCATAAAACGCAAAATGGGGCCTCAGGGTGTTATGGAATTTGCATAATATTTATGTCTATGTAATCAACAGTCGACTGCGACCAAAACATGGGAAGCCGATTTTTGAATTTCAATTCTGAATTTTTCTGATTTCCGGTAAAAATGAATCAGTAATTGTCAAAACTTTCAAGGCCCATATTTTGTGACCTTGACCTTCTGTGACTTTGTGACCTGTTCAAAAGTTATTGTCCTTGATTAGATGTATCCAATGATATATTGTTTTCAGATGTCCAATGTTTACTTCCGGTTTAATAGCCGTTTGAAAATTGCAATTTTTAACTTTAAACAGCCATACCACGTGACCTAATTTACATATGTCTTATTTTCTTTCACCGTCTTACTATGCCCTGTCTGCTCTTTCCAATGATATACAACACAATGCATTTGAATAAAAATTCCGCCTTTTAAAGTTTGAAAAATTTGTGCCAATTTCCATTGAAACTGTGCGTGTTTTTTTCAAATTTTATTTTGATCGTTCTGAAAACTTACACATAGATAGACATTTTGATGGCGAACAAAAATATGTTTTCAAAATGTTTGTATCACTTCCGGTTGTGACGTCATTTGCTCTTAAAGTTAAAATTTCAACTTCCGGAATTTTGAAGATATTCGAAAAATTCTTTTTGCAGTATGTTTGTAATATAGACACAAAAGTATACAAATAATAAAATTTCACCCGGATGTAACAGATAAGTCGCCATCTTGAAATGGTATATTTTCATAAAACGCAAAATGGGGCCTCAGGGTGTAATGAAATTTGCATAATTCTGATGTCTTTGGAATCTACAGTCGATTGCTACCAAAACATTAGAAGCCGATTTTTGAATTTCAGTTCTGATTTATTTTAATTTCCGGTTAAGATAAATCAGTAAATGTCAAAACTTTAAAGGCTCATATCTCGTGACCTTGATCTCTGGTGACCAAGTGACCTGAAACAAATTCATTGCCATTGACGATACCTATTTACGGATACTTTCATTTAGGTTTTCCGATGTTTACTTCCGGTTTTATATCCATTTGAAAATTGCAGTTTTTAACTTTAAAGAGCTCTGACACGTGACCTTATTCATATGAGTCACAAATTCTTTCACGGTTTTATTATGTTTAATCTGCTCTTTCAAAGGATATGCAAAACAATATTTTAAAATGAAAATAGCGCTTTTTGAATATTGAAAATTGGTTTATCCATCTGCTTGTAAAATATTAAATTCAAATTTCAGTTGAAGGGTGAGTACTACATTTTGACACAAAGATGCGTTTGGGCGATCGTCCTCTCCCATTAACTTGAGTTTGGGTGATAGGCATATTATTAATGTACTTTTTTCTTACACTGTAACTGTTTTAAAAGAAACATTAGTATATATTTTCTTTGAACTAATTATGTATTGATGAATTTCGATCTGTATTTCAAACTATGAGGTATGAATACTGTGCAGTCCGTTTCTAAATTGAGATTTGGCTTTTTCATATTGTGTCCTTTCTTGCACTTTAGAACTTATTTAAAAGTTTGTGATATGCGTTTTCCACTGATGTATATCAAACTGTGATTACGCCTTTTTTTAGTCAGATTACTTTTCACTACCGAACATGAAATGTTTATTTCACTTTTGACTACCGTGTGTGAACTGGTTATTCAAATTTTCACTACCGAATTCACAATAATTATGCGTTTTAAGATTTTGTAACTTCTGCATTTCAATGTAAAACAAGCTTTCTTCTGTAAACCTGACAACATGGATTGAAAGATGTCACTTTTCACCAATGGACGAAACCGGATGCGCACTGCATGGTACCATTCATGGTTCTAGTTTTTTTTTTTTTTCGTTTTTTACAATCAGTACACAGCCTAAACTACAACAGCTGCAGCAACCTTTTTGCAACTTCTGAGGTCCATTTTTTTCGAGGTATTGCATAAATATAAATTGGAAAATTTTTGCAAAAGTGCAAGTTGCATAATGCAACATCAGCAAAAACAGGTTTTTTGACCCTGGAAGCCACATTTTTGGGCCGATTTTGCTCGGGTTTTCATTTTTGGAATCTGTGACTAAATTCCAATATGATACGAGTTAAAAAAATTCAAATTTCGAAAATTCATAGTACACATTTTTTGGCCGAAGTTCGAAATTTTCGGACCATTTTTCAGTTTTTTTCGGATTAATCTGAAATTTTAATAAAAGATGCATGTCACTAACGTAAACAATTTGACGTATTCAATTTTTTTGCGTCACTTCCGGTTAAAGTGGAAAATCGATTTTCACTTCCGGTTGAATAACTTCCGGTGTAATTGAAATATTTCAACGAAATTATGTATATCGTTATTAATCGTAATTCTACAGCCGATTTTAAAATAAAATTTAGCCCGAAAAAAATACTTTGGCCGCCATGTTGATTTGTAATATTTTTATAAAACGAAAAATGGGGCCTTGGGGTTAAGTGCGATGTGTGTAATGTTTGTATTTTTGGAAACTATAGTCGATTGCGACCAATCTCTAGGAAGCAGTTTTTCGAATTTCGATTTTGCTTTTTTGCAACTTCCGGTTGAATTTTTTCAGTTTTTGAAGGCTAATATCTCGTGACCTTGACCTTTGATGACCTTGACCTTAAGTAGGTCAAAGGTCATCGACCTTGGCTACCTGATGATACTTTAATATTTGACCTCCGATATCAACTTCCGGTTTTATAGGTGTCCAAAAATAGCCAAATTCGCAACTTTGTACTGCTCCTACAGGTGACCTAATTAACCTAGAGGGTTCATTTTTGCATATTCTGAATGGGCTTCATGAGCTCTTTCGAACGATATATCACAATGTATTGTAATGCAAAAATAGTTTTTTCTTAAATTTTGCTATTTTGAAAACCTTTAGCCGGTTTTTTGAATTTTTTTACTGTAATATATGCATAGTTTATGATCTATTAAGTTTAGAGGCTTGAAAATTTGAACATAAGTGAACATTCCCCATACCAATGTATCCATCAAAAAAAAATTGACATGGGCGTGGCACATCCGGGTTAAATTTTGATTTTGTTTACATTTTGTTGTCTGAAAAAAATCCATATAGACTACATTTTTTTTAAAAATGCTTCTGCACACACCAACCTCATTACTTTAGCTATATTATATCATAATCTCAGCTATTTTGGCTGTATAGTTCAAAAAAGGGAACAAGGTTTATTAATTTCAAAATTTCCAATTATTGATTTTGACCTTTTTTGACATTTATGATTGTATATCTCGTTAACGAATACATGCAAAGGCTTGCTAATTTAGTCACACTAAGATATTATTAATATAAATAAAGTCACATAAAAAAAATCTAACGTGGGCGTGGCACATCCGGGTAAAATTCTGTTTTTGTCAAAATTTTGTTTATCAAAAAAAAAGGTCAAGTTTAATTTTTGTTCAAAAAATGACCTTGCATTCAGTTACAGCATTGCTTTATTAAGCGTATGTTAAAGGTTCATAGATTTCGGCTTTGTAGTTCCAAAAACGGAACAGGGTTAAAAAAAATTAAAAAATTTCGTTTTTGACCTTGACCTTTGTTGACCTTGACCTTTTTAGGATCTAAGGTCATTGACTTTGGCTGTTCATTTATACTTTCATATTTGATGTCTAGCGTCAACTTCCGGTGTTATTACAGTATGCATTACCAAATTTTAAAGACTTGTTTCTCGTGAATTTGACCTTGAGGGACCTTGACCTTCAGTAGGATGAAGGTCATTGATAAAGGATTTTAGCTGGTACGTTCAAATGTTAGGTCTGGTGACTAATTCCGGTTTCACAACCTTTCAAAAAAAAAAAAAAGTTTAAAAGTTGTCGACTTTTTTGGCGCTTCGGATTTACGTTCAAGGCCTATTTATTTTTCTAAATTAGCAATTTGCACATTTGCAAAGTCCCACTCTGTGCCACATGTGGCTCTAGTTGTGGGACTTTGCTACCGCAAAGTCCCAGTTTGTTTTCGAAATGTTTTTTTTTTTTTTTTTTTTTTTTTTTTCGTTTTTTACACAGGGCACACAGCCTAAACTGCAACAGCTGCAGCAACCTTTTTACAACTCTATATGTTACTTTTTTTCGAGGTATTGCATAAATATAAATTGGAACATTTTTGCAAAACGAAAGTAGTGCATTTGCAAAATGTGCAAAAAGTGGTTTTTTGGGCCTGGAAGGTGCAATTTTGGACTGATTTTGCTCTGGTTTTCATTTTTAGAATCTCTAGCGAATACCCAATATACAAGAAGTTAAAAATTTTAGATTTCGAAATATTCGAAGCACAGATTTTGCATCCAAACTTTTGCAATTTTTGACCTTTTTTTCTATTTTCTTTGCTTTTTGTCTGATTTGTCTGAAATTTTTATTACAAATAGAGATCATTGTAGTTAACAAAACTGCGTAGTCAAAATTTTTGCGCTACTTCCGGTTTAAGCGGGAGAAGGGCGCAAACTTCCGATTGACCCACTTCCGCTGTAATAAATATTTTTAAACGAAACTTATACTGATCGGTAGCCATAGTTATGGGATTTACCTGGACATTCTAAGATCGGGAATCGAAATAATATTTCAGCCGCCATGTTGATTTGAAATATTTTTATAAAAAAAAATGGGGCCTTGGTGGTAAGTGTGGTGTATTAGCTGGTTGTATTTCTGGAAACTATAGTCGATTCCGACCAAAACCTGGGAAGCCGAATTTTGAATTTCGATTTTCCTTTTATACAACTTCCGGTTGAATTTTTTCAGTTTTTGAAAGGCTTATATCTCGTGACCTTGACCTTTGATGACCTTGACCTTAAGTAGGTCAAAGGTCATCGACCTTGGCTACCTGATGATACTTTAATATTTGACCTCCGATATCAACTTCCGGTTTTATAGGTGTCCAAAAATAGCCAAATTCGCAACTTTGTACTGGTCCTACAGGTGACCTAATTAACCTAGAGGGTTCATTTTTGCATATTCTGAATGGGCTTCATGAGCTCTTTCGAACGATATATCACAATGTATTGTAATGCAAAAATAGTTTTTTCTTAAATTTTGCTATTTTGAAAACCTTTACCCGATTTTTAGAATTTTTTGACTTTAATATATGCATAGTTTATGATCTATTAAGTTTAGAGGCTTGAAAATTTGAACATAAGTGAACATTCTCCATACCAATGTATCCATCAAAAAAAAATTGACATGGGCGTGGCACATCCGGGTTAAATTTTGATTTTGTTTACATTTTGTTGTCTGAAAAAAATCCATATAGACTACATTTTTTTTTAAAAATGCTTCTGCACATACCAACCTCATTACTTTAGCTATATTATATCATAATCTCAGCTATTTTGGCTGTATAGTTCAAAAAAGGGAACAAGGTTTATTAATTTCAAAATTTCCGATTATTGATTTTGACCTTTTTTGACATTTATGATTGTATATCTCGTTAACCAATACATGCAAAGGCTTGCTAATTTAGTCATACTAAGATATTATTAATAAAAATAAAGTCACATAAAAAAATCTAACGTGGGCGTGGCACATCCGGGTAAAATTCTGTTTTTGTCAAAATATTGTTTATCAAAAAAAAAGGTCAAGTTTAATTTTTTTTTAAAAATGACCTTGCATTCAGTTACAGCATTGCTTTATTAAGCGTATGTTAAAGGTTCATAGATTTCGGCTTTGTAGTTCCAAAAACGGAACAAGGTTAAAAAAAATTAAAAAATTTCGTTTTTGACCTTGATCTTTGTTGACCTTGACCTTTTTAGGATCTAAGGTCATTGACTTTGGCTGTTCATTTATACTTTCATATTTGATGTCTAGCGTCAACTTCCGTTGTTATTACAGTATGCATTACCAAATTTTAAAGACTTGTTTCTCGTGAATTTGACCTTGAGTGACCTTGACCTTCAGTAGGATGAAGGTCATTGATAAAGGATTTTAGCTGGTACGTTCAAATGTTAGGTCTGGTGACTAATTCCGGTTTCACAACCTTTCAAAAAAACAAAAAAGTTTAAAAGTTGTCGACTTTTTTGGCGCTTCGGATTTACGTTCAAGGCCTATTTATTTTTCTAAATTAGCAATTTGCACATTTGCAAAGTCCCACTCTGTGCCACATGTGGCTCTAGTTTTTTTTTTTTTTCGATTTTTCCACAGGGCACACAGCCTAAACTATGCTAGCTGCAACATTTCTGAAATATGTTCTGACGTCGCATCATGGCGACGTACTTTTTAAATATAAATTGGAACATTTTTGCAAAAGTGCAAATTGCACATTGCAACCTCAGTAATATCCGGTTTTTCGACTCTGGAATCTACATTTTTGGGCCGATTTTGCTCGGGTTTTCATTTTTGGAATCTGTGACTAAATTCAGATGTCATACGAGTTAAAAAATTCAAATTTCGAAAATTCATAGCATATTTTTTTTTTGCCGATTTTCGAAATTTTTGGACTAAATTTTATTTTTTTTCGGATTAATCTGAAATTCTAATACAAGATGCATGTCACTAATGTTAACAATTTGACGTATTCAAAATTTTTGCGTCACTTCCGGTTAAAGTGGAAAATCGATTTTCACTTCCGGTAGAATAACTTCCGGTGTAATTGAAATATTTCAACGAAATTATGTATATAGTTATTAATCGTAATTCTACAGCCGATTTTAAAATACAATTTAGTCCAAAAAAAACACTTTGGCCGCCATATTGATTTGATGAATTTTTATAAAACGAAAAATGGGGCCTTGGGGTTAAGTGTGATGTGTGTAATGTTTGTATTTTTGGAAACTACAGTCGATTGCGACCAATCTCTAGGTAGCCGATTTTTGAATTTCGATTTTCCTTTTTTGTAATTTCCGGTTGAATTTTTTTCAATTTTTGAAGGCTTGTATCTCGTGACCTTGACCTTTGATGACCTTGACCTTAAGTAGATCAAAGGTCATCGACCTTGGCTACTAGGTGATACTATAATATTTGACCTCCAATATCAACTTCCGGTTTTATAGCTGTCCGAAAATAGCCAAATACGCAACTTTGTACTGCTCCTACAGGTGACCTAATTAACCTAGAGAGTTTATTTTTGCATATTCTGAATGGGCTTCATGAGCTCTTTCGAACGATATATCACAATGTATTGAAATGCAAAATTTAGTTTTTTCTTAAATTTTGCAATTTTGAAAACCTTTACCCGATTTTTTGAATTTGTTGACCATAATATATGCATAGTTTTTGATCTATTAAGTTTAGAGTCTTTAAATTTGGTATATAGTGGAACAGATCCCATATAAATTTATCCATCAAAAAAAATTTGACATGGGCGTTGCACATCCGGGTTAAATTTTAATTTTGTTTACATTTTGTTGTCTGGAAAAAATCCATATAGACTACATTTTTCTTGAAAAATGCTTCTGCACACACCAACCTCATTACTTTAGCTCAATTATATCAAAATCTCAGCTATTTCGGCTGTATAGTTCTAAAAAGGGAACAACGTTTATTAATTTAAAAATTTCCGATTATAGATTTTGACCTTTTTTGACATTTATGAATGTATATCTCGTTAATCAATAGATGTAAAGGCTTGATGATTTAGCCATAGTAAGATATTATTAATATAAATAAAGTCACATCAAAAAATCTGACGTGGGCGTGGCACATCCGGGTAAAATTTTGTTTCTGTCAAAATTTTGGTTATCAAAAAAAAAGGTAAAGTTTAAATTTTTTTTCAAAAAATGACCTTGCATACAGTTATAACATTGCTTTATTCAGCTTATGTTAAATGTTCATAGATTTTGGCTTTGTAGTTCAAAAAACGGAACAGGGTTAAAAAAAATATTTTTTTCCGTTTTTTACCTTGACCTTTGTTGATTTTGACCTTTCTAGGATCAAAGGTCATTGACTTTGTCTGTTCATTTATACTTTCATATTTGATTTCTGGCGTCAACTTCCGGTGTTATTACTGTATGCATCTCCAAATTTTAAAGACTTGTTTCTCGTGAATTTGACTTTGGGTGACCTTGACCTTCTGTAGGTTGAAGGTTACTGATAAAGGTTTTCGGCTGGTTTGTTCAAATGTTAGGTCTGGTGACTACTTCCGGTTTCACAACCTTTCCAAAAAATCAAAAATTTTAAAAGTTGTCGACTTCTTTGATACTTCGGATCTACGTTCAGGGCCCATTTTTTTAAAATTCCCCTTAGCAATTAGCACATTTGCAAAGTCCCACTCTGTGCCACATGTGGCTCTAGTTGTGGGACTTTGCTACCGCAAAGTCCCAGTTTGTTTTCGAAATGTTTTTTTTTTTTTTTTTTTTTTTTTTCGTTTTTTACAATCAGTACACAGCCTAAACTACAACAGCTGCAGCAACCTTTTTGCAACTTCTGAGGTCCATTTTTTTCGAGGTATTGCATAAATATAAATTGGAAAATTTTTGCAAAAGTGCAAGTTACATAATGCAACATCAGCAAAAACAGGTTTTTTGACCCTGGAAGCCACATTTTTGGGCCGATTTTGCTCGGGTTTTCATTTTTGGAATCTGTGACTAGATTCCAATATGATACGAGTTAAAAAAATTCAAATTTCGAAAATTCATAGTACACATTTTTTGGCCGAAGTTCGAAATTTTCGGACCATTTTTCAGTTTTTTTCGGATTAATCTGAAATTTTAATAAAAGATGCATGTCACTAACGTTAACAATTTGACGTATTCAAATTTTTTGCGTCACTTCCGGTTAAAGTGGAAAATCGATTTTCACTTCCGGTTGAATAACTTCCGGTGTAATTGAAATATTTCAACGAAATTATGTATATCGTTATTAATCGTAATTCTACAGCCGATTTTAAAATAAAATTTAGCCCGAAAAAAATACTTTGGCCGCCATGTTGATTTGTAATATTTTTATAAAACGAAAAATGGGGCCTTGGGGTTAAGTGTGATGTGTATAATGTTTGTATTTTTGGAAACTATAGTCGATTGCGACCAATCTCTAGGAATCCGATTTTTGAATTTCGATTTTCCTTTTTTGCAATTTCCGGTTGAATTTTTTCAGTTTTTGAAGGCTAATATCTCGTGACCTTGACCTTTGATGACCTTGACCTTAAGTAGGTCAAAGGTCATCGACCTTGGCTACCTGATGATACTTTAATATTTGACCTCCGATATCAACTTCCGGTTTTATAGGTGTCCAAAAATAGCCAAATTCGCAACTTTGTACTGCTCCTACAGGTGACCTAACTAACCTAGAGGGTTCATTTTCGCATATTCTGAATGGGCTTCATGAGCTCTTTCGAACGATATATTACAATGTATTGTAATGCTCAAATAGTTTTTTCTTAAATTTTGCTATTTTGAGAATTTTTTTACTGTAATATATGCATAGTTTATGATCTATTAAGTTTAGAGGCTTGAAAATTTGAACATAAGTGAACATTCCCCATACCAATGTATCCTTCAAAAAAAATTGACATGGGCGTGGCACATCCGGGTTAAATTTTGATTTTGTTTACATTTTGTTGTCTGAAAAAAATCCATATAGACTACATTTTTTTTAAAAATGCTTCTGCACACACCAACCTCATTACTTTAGCTATATTATATCATAATCTCAGGTATTTTGGCTAGTTCAAAAAAGGGAACAAGGTTTATTAATTTCAAAATTACCGATTATTGATTTTGACCTTTTTTGACATTTATGATTGTATATCTCGTTAACCAATACATGCAAAGGCTTGCTAATTTAGTCATACTAAGATATTATTAACATAAATAAAGTCACATAAAAAAATCTAACGTGGGCGTGGCACATCCGGGTAAAATTCTGTTTTTGTCAAAATTTTGTTTATCAAAAAAAAAGGTCAAGTTTAATTTTTTTTTGAAAAAATGACCTTGCATTCAGTTACAACATTGCTTTATTAAGCGTATGTTAAAGGTTCATAGATTTCGGCTTTGTAGTTCCAAAAACGGAACAGGGTTAAAAAAAATTAAAAAATTTCGTTTTTGACCTTGACCTTTGTTGACCTTGACCTTTTTAGAATCTAAGGTCATTGACTTTGGCTGTTCATTTATACTTTCATATTTGATGTCTAGCGTCAACTTCCGGTGTTATTACAGTATGCATTACCAAATTTTAAAGACTTGTTTCTCGTGAATTTGACCTTGAGTGACCTTGACCTTCAGTAGTATGAAGGTCATTGATAAAGGATTTTAGCTGGTACGTTCAAATGTTAGGTCTGGTGAATAATTCCGGTCTCACAACCTTTCAAAAAAACAAAAAAGTTTAAAAGTTGTCGACTTTTTTGGCGCTTCGGATTTACGTTCAAGGCCTATTTATTTTTCTAAATTAGCAATTTGCACATTTGCAAAGTCCCACTCTGTGCCACATGTGGCTCTAGTTTTTTTTTTTTTTCGATTTTTCCACAGGGCACACAGCCTAAACTATGCTAGCTTCAACATTTCGGAAATATGTTCTGATGTCGCATCATGGCGACGTACTTTTTAAATATAAATTGGAACATTTTTGCAAAAGTGCAAATTGCACATTGCAACCTGAACAAAAACGGGTATTTTGACCCTGGAAGCCACATTTTTTGGCTGATTTTGCTCGGGTTTTCATTTTTGAAATCTGTGACTAAATTCCGATGTGATACAGGTTAAAAAATTTGAAATTTCGAAAATTCGTAGCATACATTTTTTGGCCGATTTTCGAAATTTTTGGGCCATTTTTTAGTTTTTTTCGGATTAATCTGACATTTTGATAAAAGATGCATGTCACTAATGTAAACAATTTGACGTATTCAAAATTTTTGCGTCACTTCCGGTTAAAGTGGAAAATCGATTTTCACTTCCGGTTGAATAACTTCCGGTGTAATTGAAATATTTCAACGAAATTATGTTCATCGTTATTAATTGTAATTCTATGGCCGATTTTAAAATAAAATTTAGTCCGAAAAAAATACTTTGGCCGCCATCTTGATTTGACACTTTTTCATAAAACTCAAAATGGGGCTTCGGGGGAGAATGGGATTGGTCAAATTTTTATGTTAGTGTATACTTTAGTCGATGGCGACAAAAATGTTGCGAATGGATTTTTGAATTTGACTTTTGCTTTTTTGCAACTTCCGGTCGATTTTTTTCAATTTTTGAAGGCTTGTATCTTGTGACCTTGACCTTTGATGACCTTGACCTTTAGTAGGTCAAAGGTCATTGACCTTGGCTATCAGATGATACTTTGAAATTTGACCTCCGACATCTACTTCCGGTTTTATAGCTCTCCGAAAATAGCCAAATTCGTAACTTTGTACTGCTCCTACAGGTGACCTAATCAACCTAGAGAGTTCATTTTTGCATATTCTGAATGGGCTATATGAGTTCTTTCGAACGATATATCACAATGTACTGTAATGCAAAATTTGATTTTTTTTTAAATTTTGCAATTTTGGAAACCTTTTTCCGATTTTTTGAATATATTGACATTAATAAATGCACATCTCATGATCTTTTAAGTTCGGAGGCTTTAGATTTGGAACATAATTAAACATACCCATATAAATGTATCCATCAAAAAAAAAATTCACGTGGGCGTGGCACATTCGGGTTAAATTTTCATTTTGTTTACATTTTGTTGTCTGCAAAAAATATATATAGTGTAAGCGGGGACAAGCACCCTTTCAATGCTGACCAGCTACCTTCGACCACATGTGGTCGGAAAACCTCTCTTTTTATCTGTCAGGATGTATAGAGAGTTAGGTATAAATTTAATCCGGAATCCACCATTTCTACATGATTTACTTTTCAAATTAGGCCGAAGATCATCAGCTATATTGATCTGATTTAATATGGGAGATAACTCCTGAAGGCTTGAAAAATCATCATTCAAGAAACTGATTAATGGGAGACAACTCCAATCTGCCTAATACGACTCTGTGTAGGACTAATGCAATTAATACTGGGATGTCATTGTTTAGGGTTCCGGTTATGCCTTGGTTGTGCTCCTGTGCACATTAAATACAAATTTCCCAGTAACCCCTGCGTTTTCTGACTCGCATATACGTTTAACACTCAAAGGCCTAGGTAGACAAAAGAGGAAAGGACCCCCACACACTGACTACACTGCCGAGTCCCTGATCTCCTTAATTCGAGGGGATACGTTTGCCTCTTTCCTTCCTTAGACTGAGGAACTTTTATTTGGGAAAGGACATAAGTAAAGCTCTCCAAAGCATAACCAGATCCACTCTACATAATGGCCAGCATAGGGTGCCGTGCATACACCCAAAGCTGATGATTAAGAACAACAAGAATATTCCTCCAAAAATAGTCTGTAAAATATATTCACAAATCTCCTTTAGCGATATATGGAATCGCAGTAACAATCATATACACCGTCAAACGACGACAAAGACAACAGTACGGTAAATGGCCGCACTTATATTTTGGATTATAATAATAGTTACGTTTCATCAAGCTAACTTCCTTCCGTTCTAATCTGCGAGGTAGCCTAGTCAACGCTCGGCTGATCAGACAATAAATTTCTCGCTAACATGGTGAATTCTTATCTCGAAATGTTCAATTTTAGATTTTGACCTTTGTTGACATATATGATTGTATATCTAGTTAACCAATGGATGTAAAGACTTTAGGCATTATTAGATATATTAATATTGATAAAGTCACAACATAAACATTGACGTGGGCGTGGTACATCCAAGTGAAATTTTATTTTTGTTGAATTGTAGAATATAAAATGTTTTCAAAAAATGACGTTGCCTACAGTTACAGCATTGCTTTAGTCAGCTCATGTGAAAGGCTCGTTGATTTCGGCCTTGTAGTTCAAAAAAAAAAAAAGGAACAGGATTAAAAAATTTAAATTTTTCTGTTTTGACCTTAACCTTTGTTGACCTAGACCTTACTAGAATCAAATGACACTGACTTATGCTATTTATAGATACTTTTATATTCTATGTCTTCCGTCAACTTCCGGTCTTATTACTGTGTATATTTTCAAAGTCTATATGTTTCATTACATATCTCATTACTTTGACTTGAAATGACCTTGACCTTCAGGGGGGATTAAGGTCATTGACATAGGTTATCAGCTGGTACGGTCATGTGTCAGATCTGATGACTACTTCCGGTTTCACAACCTTAAAAAAGGACAAATTTCGAAAGTTGTAGACGCATTTGGCAATAAGGATTTCACTTAAGGGTAGATTATTTTTACAGATTCCTTTTAGCAAATTTGCACATTTGCAAAGTCCCACTCTGTGCCACGTGTGGCTCTAGTTTTTTTTCTTTTTTAGTCATGTTCTTCCATTGTTACCTATCTTATGAAATCCGTAATTCAGATAACACGTGTTTTTTCCCGCCAAAAAAAAAACACGCAGAGTTACTATAGAACAAAGAACAAAATTCGAAAAAGCAATTTTGATCGAAATATCTAGTGTCTGTGTTATACATATATAAAAACTCTAATCGCTATTGCGTGCACAAGAAATTGTTGAAGGACGAACGGACCGACGGATGGACAGGGGTGACGGCAATATACGTCCATATTTTCATGTGGCTGTATATAAAGGCAGATAAAATGGAATCAGAAATACCAGCAGACAGACTTAATAAAAGAGGTGTAGAACTATAAGCAGTCATACGAAATAAAAGGGGCGCACAGCTACCAGAATACAAGCAGGTAAACTAAAAGGGATGCGGGAGTACCAGCAATACCAACAATATTTTCAAATTCTAAAACGCGGAATTATGATTCAAATACATATTGTCATATATCATTGGAAAGCGTAGATCAAGCACAATACGATTCAAAAATAATTTGTGTCATATGTAAATTAGGTCACGTGACAGAGCTGTTTAAAGTTAAAAATTGCAATTTTCGGACAGCCATAAAACCGGAAGTAAACATCGGGCATCTAAAATGATTATGCCATTAGATAGATCTCGTCAAGGGCAACAACTTTTGTTGAGGTCACAAGGTCACTCAAGGTCAAGGTCACAAGATATGAGCCTTAAAAGTTTTGACTATTACTGAAAATTTTAAACCGGAAATAAAAAAAAATCTGAATCGAAATTCAAAAATCGGCTTCCCATGTTTTGTTAGCAATCGACTGTATATTCCATAGACATCTTTTTTATTCAAATCGGATGATTCCCTGATTCTGAATTTCGATTTAAAGAAAAATTGGTCATTTCAAGATGGCGGCTGATATGAAATATCTGGGTCAGATTTTATCATTTCATATTTTGTCAATAGTTATTTCTAGCATATTGCAAAAAGATTTTTTTGAATATCTTCATTATCCCGGAAGTCAAAATTTCAACTTTACAAGTGAATGACGTCAAAACCGGAAGTGATATAAAGTTTTTGAAAAAATCATTTTGTTCGCGATCAAAATGTCTATGCACATGTAAGTTTTCAGATTGATCAGAATAAAATTGCGAAAGTTGAAAAAATAGTCAAAAAAGTGCTTCAAAAAGTCAGCGACAAAGTTTTAAAAATTCATATTTTTAGACTCATATTTTGTAGACAATCGTTTAAAGAAATAAACAAAAAAGTTCCCATCAAAATCGGACAAGAAACGGAGGTGAAAATGGTAAAACAATGAAAATGGGTTTAACTCGCATACGTCATTTCCGGTTGAAAGAAAATGCATCATTTTACATTCATCAAATACCGAGCAGTTAGATGTCGTAGGAAATCATCTGAGATAATGTGTGGTATTTCTCCTTCATACCGAAATAGCGTGACCAGAAATAGACAAAAAACTAGAACCGTGGACGGTACCGAGCAGTGTGTATCCGATGTCGACCATGGGTGAAAAGTTACATCTTTCGACCCAAGTTGCATTTTAAGACATCCATTACTCCTATGTCACTTGTTGAGCAATAAGGAATTTTATTTTATGTGACAATTATTGACGATACAGCCATATGACTAATTCATTAATATTTTCTCGCTATATTATTATGTTAGTCTGTGAAAAGACACCATATATGATATAACGCACCAAATATGTACCAATTACGTATCAAGATATACGTATATGTCGACCATGGGTGAAAAGTTACATCTTTCGACCCAAGTTGGGAGATTTACAGCAGAAATCTATATTTTTATTCGTTAATTTAAAAGTAGAAATAGTTAATGTTAAGGACGTTCCACCTAATTGTTCGTGCGCACCCCGTTGCGCATGTGTGTCGCGAGAAACTACAGACAGATTGTCAAATATTAGCAGATTTGGTTAATCTTAATAATTCACAATTATATGATTTTAGTTTTACATTTCAATGGTCATTAGATCACTTCGAATACCTGAAACATAAGAGAAGTAATTTGTCATCATATAATGCAGTGATCAGCAGAAAGATAATATCCAAAAACTTGGCCGAAAAGTGTGCAACATCTGGTTTAAAATTTAACCATTTATGTTTAGCTTTTGAATTAGGCCTGTCCACATTATTGGGTGAAAAAGTTAATGGTAAAGTGAGAGTTACAAATAGAAAACTAGTCATTGAACAACTTTGTTAATTTATCATAAATAAAAAGTTTTCTCGGGGAAAAAACTTTGATGGACTCGAATACATGGCCTGTATGGTGAAAGGGGGTCCAGGCGATCTTTGACATGTCTGTTTACAGGAATCACACGGTTATTTTCACTTATTTTAAGTTCAATTAAATCGTCTTAGAAATAATCGTTAAATTTCAAACATCCAAGAGCCACAAAAGGCATTTTTACTAATTTACAAATAGAATTAAAAGTTAAAACTGGTCTCGACCAATTTTAAGTTTAGAATTAAATTAACCAGTTTTGAAATATATTTAAGATAATTCTATGTGGTGCAAACAAAATATAGAATTAAATTATAAGTTAATGTTATTCGGGCAGAATAGAATTAAATTAGGCCTAATTTCTAAATACTAAAAAATGTAAAAAAATTGACGTGAACATGTGGGAAAATTAATACTTATATGGGGTTGAACAGATTCGGATTATTCATAATTTCTTGCGAAAAGCTTATTTGTTGAAAATATGACAAATTAATGAATCTAAAAAAGTTTAAAGCCTGACCAAAGGCACGAACCTAACATATTTTACACAATTATGAACAAATATAATACCTTTTTCCCCGATGAATGGAGCTTTATAACAAAACTACTAAATTCTCTAAATCAGGACCATGCGGATATGTACTTGTTTCTGCTTTAATGAAGTACTTTATTACTAAAATCAGAGCCTCCACAAAAATTGAACTGACATTGGGGCCTTATGCATTAGGGGAGGTAATCTAATTATTAACTGTGGGTTTGAACAAACATAGTACACTGTCAACAGTATGTGTAAAATTTCTTGTAAATTACGGAAGTTGAAAATCCCTGGAAAGTGTAGATCAAGCATTGATGGATTGAGAAATGATTTTTGACGTATGTAAATTAGGTCACGTGACAGGGCTCTTTAAAGTTGCAATTTTCAAAGGGCTATAAAACCGGAAGTAAGCGTTTTGTCTCTGAAAATATTATGCCATTAAATGCTTCTCATCGTGGACGTTAATTTTTGTAGAGGTCACTCGGTCACGAAAGGCCAAGGTCACGAAATATTGACCCTGAAAGTTTTGACAATTACTGATTTATTTCAACCGGTAATTAAAAAAATTCAGAATTGAAATTCAAAAATCGGCTTCCCATGTTTTGGTAGCAATCAACTGTAGATACCATAATCATCAATATTATGCAAATTCCATAACACCCTGAGGCCCCATTTTGCGTTTTATAGAAATATACCATTTCAAAATGGGGACTGATCCGTTACATCCGGGTCAAATTTTATCACTTGTATACTTTTGTGTCTACAAAACAAATATACGGCAATATCTTCAAAATTCCGGAAGTTGAAATTTCAACTTTAAGAGCGAATGACGTCAAAACCGGAAGTAATAATAACATTTTTTAAATAGACTATTGTATACAATCAAAATATCTATCTATTTATTATTGGTCAGATAGATCAAAGGTCAAGGTCAAAAGATACGGGCCTTCAAAATATTGACAAAATTTAACCGGAAATTGCAGGAAAACAAAATCGAAATTCAAAAATCGGCTTCCCGACAATTTTTATAATTTTTGTGTTCTTTTATTTGACACCGGATTCGTCGAAATCGGATAAACTGTTTTTTCTGAATAAAATTTTGGCACTTTTTACAAAAATCAAAATGGCGGCCAAACTATAAATATTTTCTTCCCGTTTTTTCTTCTCATTTTTTGAGTCATAATGATATCTATCTATTAGTATCAGTTTTTTTGACAACCATGTGATTTTCGTGGAGTGCGTCAACCGGAAGTGAGAAGTTTCATATCATGAAAAAAAAGTTTAACAGAGGAAATTTGTTCTTTAATGTGATCTGCTTGAGCATCAGAATTTTTGATAAAATCGGATGAATAGCCCAGAAAATAGAAATTTTGGCCAAAAACAGCAAAATTCGACTCAAAAAAGTGTGCTATGAATTTTCAAAATTCTAATTTTTTTCACTACTATCCTATTACATATTTGCACGAGATTCAAAAAACGTAACTCCGAGAAAAATCGGTTCAAAAATGCGCTTTCTAAGGCCAATAAACCACGTTTCGCACAGTTTTCAATATTGCACTTCCGGTTGTGCAAAAATGTTCCAATTTACATTCATTCAGTAACAGACCATATACAGTGATGTAATGCATTGCAGATATTGCTGTAATTATCACAGTTTCTTCAGAGTACTCGGTACAAAATTAATTGCAGTGCGTTCTAGCGAACGCACTGCTTTGTTTTGCAAATGTCTTTTTGCAGTGCGTTCTAGCGAACGCACTGCATTGTTTTGCAAATGTCTTTTTTTTTTTTTTTTTTTTCCGTTTTCTGGTCAGAGCGCCCAGCCAAAACTATGCATGCCACACATAATCTCTCAAGATTTCCCACGATAATCTACTGCTCGGTATTGTTTAAATGTAAAATGGCGCATGCCCTACCAACCGGAAATGAGGTATGAGAACATATGGGTTTTGATGTTTTGGCCATTATCTCCTTTATTTTTCAACCGATTTCGATCGGACTGACTTTGCTTATTTCTCGAATCGATTCTCCACGAGACAAAAGTTTAACAATATCATTTTGAAAAAAATCTTGCTGACTTTTGGAGCACCTTTTCTGTACCACTTTTTAAACTTTTGCAATTTTATGTTGATCAACCTGAAAACTTACATATATATAGACATTTTGATTGCAAACATTTAGCAATTTTCAAAATTTCGATATCACTTCCGGTTTTGACGTCATTCGCTTTCAAAGTTGAAATTTCAACTTCCGGAATTTTGAAGATATTCGAAAAATTCTTTTTGCAATATGTTTGTTATGTAGACTCAAAATTATACAAATCATAAAATTTGACCCGGATGTAACGGATCATGCGCCATCTTGATATATTATATTTTCATAAAACGCAAAATGGGGCCTCGGGGTGTTATGGAATTTGCATAAGTTTTATGTCTATGTAATCAACAGTCGACTGCGACCAAAACATGGGAAGCCGATTTTTGAATTTCAATTCTGAATTTTTCTGATTTCCGGTAAAAATAAATCAGTAATTGTCAAAACTTTCAAGGCCCATATTTTGTGACCTTGACCTTTTGTGACTTTGTGACCTGTACAAAAGTTATTGCCCTTGATTAGATGTATCCAATGACATATTTTGTTCAGATGCCCAATGGTTACTTCCGGTTTTATAGCCGTTTTAAAATTGTAATTTTTAACTTTAAACAGCCCTACCACGTGACCTAATTTACATATGTCTTATTTTCTTTCACCGTCGTACTATGCTATGTCTGCTCTTTCCAATGATATACAACACAATGTATTTGAATCAAAATTCCGCCTTTTACAGTTTGAAAATTTTGTGTCAATTTCCATTGAAACTGTGCGTGTTTTTTTTCAATTTTTATTTCGATTATTCTGAAAACTTACAGGTAGATAGACATTTTGATGGCGAACAAAAATATGTTTTCAAAATTTTGATATCACTTCCGGTTTTGAAGTTATTAGCTCTCAAAGTCGAAATTTCAACTTCCGGAATTTTGAAGATATTCGAAAAATTCGTTTTGCAATATGTTTGTTATGTAGACACAAAAGTATACAAATGATAAAATTTGACCCGGATGTAACAGATCAGTCGTCATCTTGAAATGGTATATTTTTATAAAAAGGCAAAATGGGGCCTCAGAGTGTAATGAAATTTGCATAATTCTGATGTTTTTGGAATCTACAGTCGATTGCTACCAAAACATGAGACGCCGATTTTTGAATTTCAAGTCTGATTTATTTTAATTTCCGGTTAAGATAAATCAGTAATTGTCAAAACTTTAAAGGCTCATATCCTGTGACCTTGACCTCTGGTGACCAAGTGACCTGAAACAAATTCATTGCCATTGACGATACCTATGCACAGATACTTTCATTTAGGTTTTCCGATGTTTACTTCCGGTTTTATATCCATTTGAAAATTGCAGTTTTTCGCTTTAAAGAGCTCTGACACGTGACCTAATTCATGTACGTCACAAATTCTTTCACAATCTAATTATGCTAAATCTACTTTTTCAATTATATACAACACAATATTTTAAAATCAAAATAGCGCCTTTTGAATTTTGAAAATTAGTTATTCCATCTGCTTGTAAAATATTAAATTCAAATTTCAGTTGAAGGGAGAGAACTACATTTTGACATAAAGCTGCGTTTGGGCGATCGCCCTCTCCCATTAACTTGCGTTTGGGCGATAAGTTATCATTAATGTACTTTTTTTTACATTTTAACTGTTTTAAAAGAAACATTAATATGTGTTTTCTTTGAACGAATTATGTATTGATAAAATTCGATCTGTATTTCAAACTATGAAGTATGAATACTGTGCAGTCCGCTTCTAAATTGAGATTTGGCTCTTTCATGTGTCCTTTCTTGCACTTTAGAACTTATTTACAAATCTTAGAAATTTTGTGATATGCGTTTTCCACTGATGTATATCAAACTGTGATTACGCTTTTTTTAATCAGATGACTTTTCACTACCGAACATGAAATGTTTATTTCACTTTTGACTACCGTGTGTGAACTGGTTTTTCTACTTTTCACTACCGAATTCAAACTTGTGCGTTTTAAAACTTTGTACCTTCTGCATTTTAATGTAAAACAAGCTTTCTTCTGTAAACCTGACATCATGGATTGAAAGATGTCACTTTTCACCAATGGACGAAACCGGATGCGCACTGCATGGTACCATTCATGGTTCTAGTTTTTTTTTTTTTTCCGTTTTCTGGTCAGAGCGCCCAGCCAAAACTATGCATGCCACACATAATCTGTCAAGATTTCCCACGATAATCTACTGCTCGGTATTGTTTAAATGTAAAATGGCGCATGCCCTACCAACCGGAAATGAGGTATGAGAACATATGGGTTTTGATGTTTTGGCCATTATGTCCTTTATTTTTCAACCGATTTTGATCGGACTGACTTTGCATATTTCTCTAATCGATTCTCCACGAGACAAAAGTTTAACAATATCATTTTGAGAAAAATCTTGCTGACTTTTGGAGCACGTTTTCTGGACCACTTTTTAAACTTTTGCAATTTTATGTTGATCAACCTGAAAACTTACATATATATAGACATTTTGATTGCAAACAATTAGCAATTTTCAAAATTTCGATATCACTTCCGGTTTTGACGTCATTCGCTCTCAAAGTTGAAATTTCAACTTCCGGAATTTTGAAGATATTCGAAAAATTCTTTTTGCAGTATGTTTGTTATGTAGACACAAAAGAATACAAATCATAAAATTTGACCCCGATGTAACAGATCAGTCACCATCTTGAAATGGTATATTTTCATAAAACGCAAAATGGGGCCTCAGGGTGTTATGGAATTTGCAGAATTATAATGTCTATGCAATCTACAGTCGATTGCGACCAAAACATGGGAAGCGGATTTTTGAATTTTAATTCTGAATTTTTCTAATTTCCGGTAAAAAATAAATCAGTAATTGTCAATACTTTCAAGGCCCATATTTCGTGACCTTGACCTTTCTTGACCTAATGACCTGTACAAAAATGATTGCCCTTGAGGAGATGTATCCATTGACATATTGTTTTCAGATGCCCAAGGTTTACTTCCGGTTTTATAGCCGTTTGAAAATTGCCATTTTTAACTTTAAACAGCTCTACCACGTGACCTAATTTACATATGTCTTATTTTCTTTCACCGTCTTACTATGCTCTGTCTGCTCTTTCCAATGATATACAACACAATACATTTGAATAAAAATTCCGCCTTTTAAAGTTTGAAAAATTTGTGCCAATTTCCATTGAAACTATGCGTATTTTTTTCAAATTTTATTTCGATCGTTCTGAAAACTTACAGGTAGATAGACATTTTGATGGCGAACAAAAATATGTTTTCAAAAATTTAGTTTCACTTCCGGTTGTGAGGTCATTTGCTCTTAAAGTTAAAATTTCAACTTCCGGAATTTTGAAGATATTTGAAAAATTCTTTTTGCAGTATGTTTGTAATACAGACACAAAAGTATACAAATAATAAAATTTGACCCCGATGTAACAGATCAGTCGCCATCTTGAAATGGTATATTTTCATAAAATGCAAAATGGGGCCTCAGGGTGTAATGGAATTTGCATAATTCTGATGTCTTTGAAATCTACAGTCGATTGCTACCTAAACATGAGAAGCCGATTTTTGAATTTCAATTCTGATTTATGTTAATTTCCGGTTAAGATAAATCAGTAATTGTCAAAACTTTAAAGGCTCATATCTCGTGACCTTGACCTCTGGTGACCAAGTGACCTGAAACAAATTCATTGCCATTGACGATACCTATGCACGGATACTTTCATTTAGGTTTTCCGATGTTTACTTCCGGTTTTTATATCCATTTGAAAATTGCAGTTTTTAACTTTAAAGAGCGCTGACACGTGACCTAATTCAAGTACGTCACAAATTCTTTCACAATCTAATTATGCTCAATCTACTTTTTCAATTATATACAACACAATATTTTTAAATGAAAATAGTGCCTTTTGAATTTTGAAAATTAGTTATTCCATCTGCTTGTAAAATATTAAATTCAAATTTCAGTTGAAGGGAGAGTACTACATTTTGACATAAAGCTGCGTTTGGGCGATCGCCCTCTGCCATTAACTTGCGTTTGGGCGATACGTATATCATAAATGTACTTTTTTACATTGTAACAGTTTTAAAAGAAACATTAATATATATTTTCTTTGAACGAATTATGGATTGATAAATTTCGATCTGTATTTCAAACTACGAAGTCTGAATGCTTTGCAGTCCGTTTCTAAATTGAGATTTGGCTCTTTTTGCAGTCCGTTTCTAAATTGAGATTTGGCTCTTTCATGTGTCCTTTTTGCACTTTAGAACTTTTTTACAAATCTTAGAAATTTTGTGATATGCGTTTTCCACTGATGTATATCAAACTGTGATTACGCCTTTTTTTTAATCAGATGACTTTTCACTACCGAACATGAAATGTTTATTTCACCTTTGACTACCGTGTGTGAACTGGTTATTCAACTTTTCACTACCGAATTCACAATTGTGCGTTTTAAAATTTGCTTTCTTCTGTAAACCTAACAACATGGATTGAAAGATGTCACTTTTCACCAATGGACGAAACCGGATGCGCACTGCATGGTACCATTCATGGTTCTAGTTGCAGTGCGTTCTAGCGAACGCACTGCTTTGTTTTGCAAATGACTTTTTTTTTTGCAGTGCGTTCGATTTCGAACGCACTGCTTTGTTTTCATAATGATTTTTTTTTTTTTCGAATTCTTCCCATCTCGCCCAGCCAAAACTACGCATGCTACGTACTCACTGATGTGACTTCCTATTCACAAATGGTGGCCACCGTTACATGAATATAAATTGATCCATTTTAGTCTCACCGGAAATGACGTACGACGCAAAAACGTATTTTAGTGTTTTTGAATTTACGTCATTAATTTTTGTCCGATTTTGATCGGATTTTTTGCGTTAATATCTATAATCTAACAGCTACAAGATGACTTCTTACTAAAATTCAAAAATTTTACTTTTGATACTGACTTTTTCATTTGAAATTTTTTGAATTTTTCAACTTATACAATTTTATTTTGTTCGATTTGAAAATTTACATGCAGATAGACATTTTAATTCTAAATACAACCCTGTCATTAAAATTTCGATATCACTTCCGATTTTGACGTCATTCGCTCTCAAATTTCAAATTTCCACTTCCGGAATTTTGAAGATATTCGAAAAATTCTTTTTGCAGTATGTTTATTATGTAGTCTCAAAAGTATACAAATGATAAAATTTGACCCGGATGTAACAGATCAGTCGCCGCCTTGAAATGCTATATTTTCATAAAACGCAAAATGGGGCCTCAGGGTGTGATGGAATTTGTATAATTTTGATGTCTATACAATCTACAGTCGATTGTTACCAAAACATGGGAAGCCAATTTTTTAATTTCAATTCTGAATTTTTCTAATTTCCGGTTAAAATAAATCAGTAATTGTCAAAACTTTCAAGGCCCATATTTCGTGACCTTTACCTTGTGTTACTTAGTAACCTGTACAAAAGTTATTACCCTTGATGAGATGTATCAAATGACATTTTTTTTTTTTGCCCAATGGTTACTTCCGGTTTAAAAGCCGTTTGAAAATTGCAATTTTTAACTTTAAACAGTCCTAACACGTGACCTAATTTACATATGTCTTATTTTCTTTCACCTTCTTACTATGCTATGTCTGCTCTTTCCAATGATATACAACACAATACGTTTGAATCAAAATTCCGCCTTTTAAAGTTTGAAAAATTTGTGCCAATTTCCATTGAAACTGTGCGTGTTTTTTTCAAATTTTATTTCGATCGTTCTGAAAACTTACAGATAGATAGACAATTTGGTGGCGAACAAGAATATGTTTTCAAAATTTCGATGTCACTTCCGGTTTTGACGTCATCGGCTCTCAAAGTTCAAATTTCAACTTCCGGAAGTTTGAAGATATTTGAAAAATACTTTTTGCAGTATGTTTGTTATGTGGACACAAAAGTATACAAATGATAAAATTTGAACCGAATGTAACAGATCAGTCGCCATCTCGAAATGGTATATTTTTATAAAACGTAAAATGGGGCCTCAGGGTGCTATGGAATTTGCATAATTTAGATGTCTATGCAATCTACAGTCGATTGCTACCAAACCAGGGGAAGCCGATTTTTTAATTTCATTTCTGAATTGTTCTTATTTCCGGTTAAAATGAATCATTAATTGTCTAAACTTTCAAGGACTATATTTCTTGACCTTGACCGTTCCTGACTTATTGACCTGTACAAAAATTATTGCCCTTGATGAGATGTAGCCAATAATATAATTTTTTCAGATGCCCAACGTTTACTTCCGGTTTCAAAGCCGTTTGAAAATTGCAATTTTTAACTTTAAACAGCTCTATCGCGTGACATAATTCATCCAAACATATGCTATAGTCAAAACAGTTGAAGGGAGAGAACTAATAAATCGTAAATCTTTTAATTATTCAGACCATAAAAAGTTGCCATTCATCTAAATAAGGAAATCTCAATTTAACTTTTCTAATGATCATTTTTCATAATCATTTGGTTAATGCCTTATGATTGATGAAAGAAATTCAGGATGACGCACTGCTTAGCGCCGTTTTGGTACGGCTCTAGTTTTTTTTTTTTTTTTTTTTTTTTCACTTTCTGGTCAGAGCGCCCAGCCAAAACTACACATGCCACACATAATCTCTCAAGATTTCCCACGATAATCTACTGCTCGGTATTGTTTAAATGTAAAATGACGCATGCCCTACCAACCGGAAATGAGGTATGAGAACATATGGGTTTTGATGTTTTGGCCATTATCTCCTTTAATTTTCAACCGATTTTGATCGGACTGACTTTGCATATTTCTCTAATCGATTGTCCACGCGACAAAAGTTTAACAATATCATTTTGAGAAAAATCGTGCTGCCTTTTGGAGCACTTTTTCTTGACCACTTTTTCAACTTTTGCAATTTTATATTGATCAACCTGAAAACTTACATATTTATAGACATTTTGATTGCGAGCAATTAGCAATTTTCAAAATTTCGATATCACTTCCGGTTTTGACGTCATTCGCTCTCAAAGTTGAAATTTCAACTTCCGGAATTGTGAAGATATTCGAAACATTCTTTTTGCAATATGTTTGTTATGTAGATTCAAAATTATACAAATCATAAAATTTGACCCGGATGTAACAGATCAGGCGCCATCTTGAAATGGTATATTTTCATAAAACGCAAAATGGGGCCTCAGGGTGTTATGGAATTTGCATAATTTTTATGTCTATGTAATCAACAGTCGATTGCGACCAATACATGGGAAGCCGATTTTTGAATTTCAATTCTGAATTTTTCTGATTTCCGGTAAAAATAAATCAGTAATTGTCAAAACTTTCAAGGCCCATATTTTGTGACCTTGACCTTTTGTGACTTTGTGACCTGTACAAAAGTTATTGCCCTTGATTAGATGTATCCAATGATATATTTTTTTCAGATGCCCAATGGTTACTTCCGGTTTTATAGCCGTTTGAAAATTGTAATTTTTAACTTTAAACAGCCCTACCACGTGACCTAATTTACATATGTCTTATTTTCTTTCACCGTCGTACTATGCTATGTCTGCTCTTTCCAATGATATACAACACAATATATTTGAATCAAAATTCCGCCTTTTAAAGTTTGAAAAATTTGTGTCAATTTCCATTGAAACTGTGCGTGTTTTTTTCAATTTTTATTTCGATCGTTCTGAAAATTTACAGGTGGATAGATATTTTGATGGCGAACAAAAATACGTTTTCAAAATTTTGATATCACTTCCGGTTTTGAAGTTATTGGCTCTCAAAGTCGAAAATTCAACTTCCGGAATTTTGATGATATTCGAAAAATTCTTTTTGCAGTATGTTTGTAATGTAGACACAAAAGTATGCAAATGATAAAATTTGACCCGGATGTAACAGATCAGTCGTCATCTTGAAATGGTATATTTTTATAAAAGGCAAAATGGGGCCTGATGGTATGGAGGGTGAAACGGCTCAAAATGTGAAAGCAAAATTACAAATTCCATCTATTAAATTCCACATTTCATCTAATATAATCACAATTTTTAGCTTATAAATGCAAAATCCTAATTTCTTTTTTCTTGATTTCAAATTTCATGCAATAAAATAACAGTGTTTAACTTATTAATGCTAAATCCCACTTTCTGTATTCTTAATTTCATGTGGTCAACTTCTGACTGCCACATTCTAAATTTCTTTTTACAGATGACACATGCCAAATTACATATTTTTAATTACAAATTGCTAATAACTTTGTCTAAATCTCATTTTCTTCTTGACAAAAACTTTCTACAAAATTAAGAATCCTAAATTTAGAATTCCATTGTATAAAAATTAACTTCGTAATTTAATTATTTGTTTTCTCTGACTATTTACACCTTACATTTTCTATAAAATTTTACACCACAAAAATTTCGTTTCTTTTTTATAATCTCCAAACCAGTTTCTAAAATTTGGATACTTCTATAATTTTAACACGCGTGAAAAGGCTCAAAATTTCGATCATCCAGACCGTTCGGTGACCAGCCATTTCGTACCCTATTATACTTTTCGTACCTTAATTTTACGGCTATATAGTACCCTTCTCTATCAATCCTATTTTTGAATGTAATTCTCCTTGGCCTTGAGATAAACTTTGAAGCTAAGATACCATGTCAACAACCAATTCCAGTTCACTGAGTATGTCTGATGAGCTTAAGCCCAGGGTCGGTATTGGCAAAGGCCTGTTATTCGATCCGCTACTAACATTTTCTACAGCTCTTGCAAGAGTTAGGAGTTTTCGTTGTAACAATTTTTCAATATCTTCTATAATATTCATTGAATTTATCTCTCGTCGGTCAAATCAGTTCAAGGGGCCAAATGACGATTGTCGTAAAACAATCAAGGGTACGATATAGCCGTAAAATTAGGGTACGAAAAGTATAATAGGGTACGAAATGGCTGGTCACCGAACGGTCTGGATGATCGAAATTTTGAGCCTTTTCACGCGTGTTAAAATTATAGAAGTATCCAAATTTTAGAAACTGGTTTGGAGATTATAAAAAAGAAACGAAATTTTTGTGGTGTAAAATTTTATAGAAAATGTAAGGTGTAAATAGTCAGAGAAAACAAATAATTAAATTACGAAGTTAATTTTTATACAATGGAATTCTAAATTTAGGATTCTTAATTTTGTAGAAAGTTTTTGTGAAGAAGAAAATGAGATTTAGACAAAGTTATTAGCAATTTGAAATTAAAAATATGTAATTTGGCATGTGTCATCTGTAAAAAGAAATTTAGAATGTGGCAGTCAGAAGTTGACCACATGAAATTAAGAATACAGAAAGTGGGATTTAGCATTAATAAGTTAAACACTGTTATTTTATTGCATGAAATTTGAAATTAAGAATAAAGAAATTAGGATTTTGCATTTATAAGCTAAAAACTGTGATTATATAAGAAGAAATGTGGAATTTAATAGATGGAAATTGTAATTTTGCTTTCACTTTTTGAGCCGTTTCACCCTCCATATCATGGTGTTATAGAATTTGCATAATTAAGATGTCTATGGAATCTACAGTCAATTGCTACCAAAACATGAGATGCCGATTTTTGAATTTCAATTCTGATTCATTTTAATTTCCGGTTAAAATAAATCAGTGATTGTCCAAATTTTAAAGGCTTATATCTCGTGACCTTGACCTTCGGTGACCATGTGACCGGAAAAAATGCATTGGCATTAATGTTACCTATGCACGGATACTTTCATTTAGGTTTTCCGATGTTTACTTCCGGTTTTATATCCATTTGAAAATTGCAGTTTTTAGCTTTAAAGAGCTCTGACACGTGACCTAATTCATGTACGTCACAAATTCTTTCACAATCTAATTATGCTAAATCTACTTTTTCAATTATATACAACACAATATTTTAAAATCAAAATAGCGCCTTTTGAATTTTGAAAATTAGTTATTCCATCTGCTTGTAAAATATTAAATTCAAATTTCAGTTGAAGGGAGAGAACTACATTTTGACATAAAGCTGCGTTTGGGCGATCGTCCTCTTCCATTAACTTGCGTTTGGGCGATATGTTATCATTAATGTCCTTCTTTTTACATTGTAACTGTTTAAAAGAAACATTAAGATATATTTTCTTTGAATGAAATATGTATTGATAAAATTCGATCTGTATTTCAAACTATGAAGTATGAATACTGTGCAGTCCGTTTCTAAATTGAGTTTTGTGATATGCGTTTTCCACTGATGTATATGAAACAGTGATTACGCCTTTTTTTAATCAGATTACTTTTCACTACCGAACATGAAATGTTTATTTCACTGTTGACTACCGTGTGTGAACTGGTTAATCAACTTTTCACTACCGAATTCACAATTATGCGTTTTAAAATTTTGTAACATCTGCATTTCAATGTAACAAGCTTTCTTCTGTAAACCTGACAACATGGATTGAAAGATGTCACTTTTCACCAATGGACGAAACCGGATGCGCACTGCATGGTACCATTCATGGTTCTAGTTTTTTAAAAAATTACGAAAACAAAGCAGTGTGTTCGCGAGAACACACTGCAAAAAAATAGTCATTATGAAAACAAAGCAGTGCGTTCGCTAGAACGCACTGCAAAAAAAGTCATTATGAAAACAAAGCAGTGCGTTCGCTAGAACGCACTGCAATTATGAAAACAAAGCAGTGCGTTCGCAATAAATAATTTGAATTTAGTATTTAAATTTGGGACAGGATGTTAACTATATTGGCTTTCCCGATATACAAATATAAAACCTATGAAAGTTCGCTTTTTAAGATTTAACTTAGGGTGGATACATTCAGACATCATATTAATAATGTCAGTTTTAATAATTACATTCGGGACATAAGGGCAACTCGGCCTTACCAATATATGGGGGTCGCAATGAGTAAATGGTGTCAGTTTAGCATTTACATTCGGAACATGAAGATAACTCGTAAATACTTTGGAAAGGTACTTTTAGACAACACATAAATAATGACAGTTAGAAATAACATTTGGGACAGGCTGTTAACTAAGATTTCCCGATATACAACAGTGAAGTCTATGAAAGATAGTACTTAACAAAGTACTTTGGTGAGATGCTATCAGGTAAATAATGACAGATTGATAATAACATATCGGGAAAGGTACTCTATGGACAAGTGAAGTAAATAACAGAAAATATGTAAATATATATTTTCTAAATATAAACAAACAACATAACGTATAGAAACAAATCTATATCATCAATTCTTAGGTGACACTGGATGAAAGTAGTTGCTAATTTTTCTTGATGCATTGGTTACAGAACTTGCTGGGGTAGACGTTTCAGGTAGGGGTTGAGCTGCCAATCGGGTTGATGAGCCGATTCGTTAGAAGGGTTATCTTGGTGTATATGGGACGACTGGATAATACTTGGGACCGTTATTTGTGTTTCCCTACGGGCATTTAGAGGGCGGTAATGGTCTATATCACTAGCGCACTTAATTTGTACGATTTTTGAATTATTGTTTTTAATAAGAACTTTACCATCATGAGTCCAACCAATCTAATTAAAATTAGATTACATTTCGTTTCGGTTATTTTTTGATTGTCGACTCCATGTAATCTAAAGACTTGTATAAGGAGGTCATCTTCTGGTTACGATTTTTTATCGACACTTGATAAAGAAAAATATTTCGAAAACCGGTTCGTGTCTATTGTGTAAGTTTTTGTTATTTTTTTTGTCTATTTTTTACATTATTGTTAGCGTTTTTAATACCAAATATATATATTTTTGCATAATCACCTAGCTTTTATTCTGCATCATTTCTCCCGCCCAGTTTGATTTATCTGCATAACCTGATCCCCACACTTTACGCTAGCATATACAGCTTTCACCCAATTACATTCCCTGAACATTCCACATCTAACCTCCATTCATTTTCATTATGTTCCGAAACTACAACAACCACTGGCAAGAAGCCAGATATCGTAACACTAATCGTCAACCAAACCAACATCAAGTACCCTACAATGGTCCTGTTTTCCATCGACCTCTACCACCTACTAATCGCCGACCGCCTACCAATCTAACCAGTTATGTTCCACCCCATCACCGACCTAACTACAACGACTCTTACCCACCCAGAAATTATCAACGACCTAACCAACAACAGAAACGACCACCAGCCCACAGACGCCAACCAGTTCCCACTCATAAGGAGGAAGAGCCCTTTGTTAAGGTGTTCTTCCAAGTTATGCAGTGTCTTCATCATTTGGCCACCCTTAGACTTCAACAGGAAGGTCAACCTGCCTTTACCTTTAAGCGCAAAATCCATGAGCTGGATAGTTTTATTCGTCCAGCAATGAGAACTTCAGCTGTTGACACAAATATTAGATCCCTCAATCGGACATGGCTCTCTAAGGTGACGCAGGCCCTGATCGACCACTACCAAACCACCCTTCAAGAGAAGCTAGCTACTATCCGCGCAAAGTCTTTTTCTCCAGCAGCCGTCGACCGTATCATATCCCATGCCCTGTCCTGGGCACGTCGGTCCTATGGGAAACGCCTTACCCAATCCGTAATTACCCAATTTTACCAAACGATTAACAGTACCAAGGCCAGAGTCACCATATCTATACCAACTGCAATGGATGTTGACCTGAATACACCTGCACCTACTAGGGTCACCGCCGTATTGAACCAAACCCCTAAACGTGCCCGAAGTTCACCTACACCTAGTCCAGCAGACGTTGGTAAACGTTCGCGTAGAGAGGGCACCCCTCTTCTCTTTTCTCTTTCAGATTCCTCCTCTACCACTCCATCTGAATCTTCACCTAGGGACTCTGGTTCCGTAAATCTATCTGCCTTCTGTAAATATCTTGACCAACAGGAAACCCCGAATTCTCCGACCAAGTCAAGCCATACATCCAAACCATCCCCTCCTCGTACCAGGTCCCGATCACTATCTAATCTTCCACCTTCCACTTGTGTACCAGTTCCAATCACCCCATCGACAACCATTATCTCCGTTACCAAGCCCTTCTATCATCGAACAACTGACAAATCATCATGGACTCTACCCACTCTGCAGAAATCAACCTTAATTATTGGATCCTCTAACCTGAACAGAATTACCAAAACTGCTTCAGACACCGAAATTCATTCATACCCTGGTGCCCAAATCCATCACATCCAGTCCATCATTGAAAGTTACGACCAAGATTTTAAACCAGCTACCGTCATCCTTCACGTGGGTCTCAACAACCGATACCAGCTACCAAAGTCATCATTAGAACAAGCCCAGAAATTAATCTCGACCGCCAAACTTACCTTTCCAAATTCAAAGATTATCTTCACATGTATACCAGTTTCCAATAAAATCACGAAGAACGCGCAACGTAATCTGAAGACCTTCAACAAAATAATGATGGATTTCAACACCAACGACGCCACAATCCTACCTCCATACGAAGAAGAATTCGAACCAGTTGATGATCTACACTGGTCTCCGAGTACAGCAAACAGCATTTATTTATTTTGGATACACCAGCTTCAAGCATCGAGTAAGTTGTCTTTAAACTAATTACTGGGGATAAAAATACTGAGAGGCCACCACTAGGCCAAACCGTTGTTAACTTGAGCCGTAAAATTCTCACACCCCTTCAGCATTCAATCTTAGACCGTGGACTTAAATTTATCCCGACCCCGAAGGTAGCTAACATTGACTATCTTCGACCATCTATTGAACGATTTCAACGCAATCTCAGCTGTACTTATTTTTTTCGAAACCACCCCCCACGTGGTGCTAGAACAATGTTTATTCCTAAATCCACGTGGAAACCGCCCAAGGCCGCCATCCATCCTGAAATTTTAGAAGTATTTAATAGTATGAATAGCCAAACAACAAATCTTTATATTACTAATGAAAAACCTAATCTCACACGGGTAGAACGTGAAGCTTTAAACTTACTTAAGAAAGACGATAGCATTATTATTAAAAAAAGTGACAAAGGTTCATGCTGTGTCATTCTAAATAGGGAAGATTATATTTTAGAAGCAGAGAATCAATTGAATAATCCTAAACATTATGCCATTTTGCCAAACCCAATTTTTAATGAAACTTCTAATATGATTAACACTATTCTTGGAAATTTAGTCAAAGAAAGTTATCTCAAACAGAAACAATATGACTATCTATCTGCCAAACCCGATTGTCGTGAGAGACATTTATATACTTTGCCTAAGATTCATAAAAATCCTACAAAGGAGTGGTTCATCCCTAATAAAATACCTAAAGGCCGTCCGATCATATCTGACTGTGGTAGTGAGTCATATGCGGTGTCAGAATACATTGACCATTTCTTACTACCTCTAGCTTGTCAACATAAAGCCTATCTTAAGGACACAACTGATTTTGTAAATAAAATTAAAAATCTTCGAGTTCCTCCGAATGCCATTCTGATTTCTATTGACGTGTCTTCTATGTATACCAATATTGATAACACTGCCGGGTTAATGGCAGTTCGTAAAGCTTTTAGTAGAAACCCAGATCCGAACAGACCCGACGATGCAATTTTACAGCTTTTAGAGATTTGTCTCAGTCGCAACGATTTCACATTTAATGGTAAAACGTATCTACAAACTTCAGGAACAGCTATGGGTAAACGATTCGCCCCTTCATACGCAAATCTTTTTATGGCAGAGTGGGAACGTGAGGTATTACCCCTTTGTCCCTTTGATCCACTTTTTTATGGACGATTTTTAGATGACATTTTTATGGTTTGGACTTATTCCATTGAGCAGTTCTGGGAATTCTTTGAAATTCTCAACAACCAACATCCGTCCATCAAACTAACCGCCAACGTCAGTACTAAAAGCATAGATTTTCTCGATACCACTGTTTTCAAAGGAGATTCCATAGCAGAAACCAATAAACTGGACATTAAGGTATATTTCAAAGAAACTGATACTCATCAACTCCTGCACAAAAGCTCATTTCACCCAAAACATACCTTTTCCGGTATTATTAAATCACAAGTTTTACGATTTCACCGAATTTGCACAAGATCTACTGATTTCAACCAAGCCTGTACGATTGTTTTCTCAAAACTGAAAGAGCGTGGATACTCAAAACGATTTTTACGAAACATAAAAAACTCCACTTTAGCGCAAATAGCAGCGAAGACTAGACTATATGCCGAAGTTCCTCCAGGTTTAAGGTGTGCCCCATGTTTGTCAAATAGATGCAAAACATGCCCCTTTGTAGCTGAAACACATTATTTTATGAGTAGCTTTACTAATAAAAGGTATCCGATCCAGGAGCATTTATCATGTGATAGCTCAAATGTAATTTATTTAATTTCATGTAAGAAATGCCCCAAACAATATGTAGGAGAAACTAAGAATAATTTGCGCACTCGATTCAATGCCCATAGATCAGATATAAAATTAAAGAAAGACAAGCCCGTTTCTAATCATTTCAACCTCGATGACCATTCAATAAACGATCTCACCCTAACCCCAATTGAACGTATAGAAATTGATTTACCGGAAGATGAAACCACCAAATTCAGACAATCCAGAGAAGCCTACTGGATTGAGACATTGAATACAGCAAGACCTATAGGACTCAATATTCATCATTTTGCAGGCATAGCACCCTTTGTTGTCCCGTTTAATACAACCAGTAATCGAGCAAGCAAGATAGTTCATACCCACTACAAGAGTCTTCAAGAGAAATTTCCCCATGTTTATAAGCAGAAAATGATAGTTGCCTACTCAAAAAATCAGAACTTTAATGACAATCTGGTTCATAGCAAACTAAAACCAATTATTAATTAGCAGATACTATACTACTCGCCCAACGGGCGAGTCTTTATTTTTTCTACTTTCAGATCACAACAGAAGAAAAGCCTGAATCCAGACCCTTAATCCCATTTTCTCAATAAAGTATTTGTTCCATCCTAGGCCTGTACATTTGGGAGATTCAAACCCTCCCTCCACCGAAATTTAATTAGATTGGAGTCCAACATGAGGAAATTGATTTAGTTATTAGAAGATATCTCGTTTCTTTGTAAAGAAGTGCTCTTTTGGCGGTCAAAGATTCATTTATGTATATGCCATTTCCTTTTGGGTTGTGAAGATTGTATTCCTTTAAAGCCTTCTTGTTTGAATATATAAGATCACGTTGGCGATAGCTCAGAAACCTGACAATTATATCGCGTGTTTTACCCGGTCTTTTTGGTCC
The DNA here is from genome assembly GCA_029955415.1 of Lottia scabra. NCBI lineage: Eukaryota > Metazoa > Mollusca > Gastropoda > Lottiidae > Lottia > Lottia scabra. Next base: position 20,352,387 of record JARJEI010000001.1, read on the forward strand.
GACACGATGGGATCTCCCAATATCATTGACAGTTAAACGGGTGTTACTATCTTTAAGAACGAGGGTATTAAACACATGTAGAGATTTTAAGTCAGTATTTTCAGATGGATCTTCCTTTATGCCTGATATTTTCAGGCAAGTACGTCTGGAATACTGTTCAATTTCGTCCATTCTGTCATCCATATCACGCCTAAATTCTTCCAATTTGGAGGTGAACTCCGAACAAAGAATATTAAGGATTTGGTCTTTAGCCGGCTTCCTCTTTAAAAGCTCTTCAAGAAAAAATTTAAATGAGCCCTCATCGGCCATAATAGTATCAAGAAAGTTAGATATGTTCGATACACTGTTTGATGAATCTGAGATATCCGACCTCGGCCTTTTGGGCTGTTGTTTGTCTTTGTTTTACCGGTCATCGTAAAAATGTAGGCCAGAGAGTGAGTGATTATCTCCGATTAGTAAATAGTCATGATTACTGTTTGATGAGTAACGATAAGATATGGGCAAAAATAGTAATATTTTCAAAGTTTTACCATAATTACTAGTTTGCTGATCAAGTATGATGACACTAAATATATCAGAACACCATTGTAGAATATCAAGTCAATCACATTACATTATCACATAGTAAATGCGAGTAGTAGTGGAAGTGGTGATTCTGAGACATATGAGAGTGGATACCCATGAGGATACCCTCTGACGTCATCATTGCCTCACAATATTGAAAGCGTGTTTGAACTTGTCCATTAGTGTACGTAGTGATCTTTTCCACACTTTCTGTTGACCTCAATAATCTGGTGTGACGTATGTGGGTCAATAGTTAGTACAGTCCACTAATACTTTAACCTTACTAAACGTTTTGACTAATGAAAGTTATTTTACCTTATAAAAACATGATATGTACCCGAAACCCCAAACCTTAAACGCTTCATATTTATGATTCACATTTTACCAACGAACTTGTTCGACGCACTTCAGCTTCCATTCGATAATTGAACTCTTTTCTCTATATTTTTATATATTTATTTATCTCGTCTCCGTTATACTTTTTATATATTATATTTGTAACTGTAATTACAGGCGAAGCAGATTTATATAAGCTACCAGCTTGTTTCTGTATCGTCATTTCATATTGCACTATAATTTGTATTGCGATGCTAAATGAAATAAATATTGTTTAAATCAAATAAAAGATACAATATAGAAAATATGAACTATGCCAATAAATAATGGTTATCAATATTCAATAATTAATATGTATATTTAAATATATGAATGAAAAAGTGCATAGAGGTGACCACACCAGACAAAGGTCGTCATCCCCAAGAATTCCACTCGTCCACAAGCACAACGAAGCCAAACAATAATAGTCAGGCTGATCAATTGGAGACTGTGTTAGGGTTGAAAGGTAATTTGATTAGACTAGAAATAGACATAGATATATTTTTGATCACGACAGTTAAAATAATAATTTGAGAATAAAACAGTAATTTGCTTTGGATTTGAGGACAGAATTAATATACAAGAGGGTAAATAAGAGGCATCCATACAAATGGTGGGTATGTAAGATCAGCAGCTGAGGTAATTATACAACGTCAGCAAGAGCGTATACACTATCAACCACTATGGTAAATAAGAGACTTCCACAAATATGGTGGGGATAGAAGATTGTCAACTAGTTTTAGTATACAACGTCAGCAAGTGTGGTAAGTTGAAGATGTATACAACTAGTTCTGTTAACCTCAATAACCTGGTGTGATTAAGTACATAGGTGAACATCTTCCCGTGGTCAAGTTATTCTCTGTAGTGCAATATCATTACAGTGTAACTAATAATAGCAACCAAACAAATGTACTGTAGTCTCGAGTTATAGCCTCTATGGTTATATACAACGTAGTCTTGAGCTAGAGTAGTTATACAAACTAGAGTAGGTATACACGATCAACAGCAGGGGTAGGTAATCAAGATCAGCAGCTAGAGTAGTTATACAAACTAGAGTAGATATACACGATCAACAGCATGGGTTAGACAAGCAAGATTAGCTACATACAGACTTTGAATTCTGAGGCAAAGGTTTTTAGAATCTCAACTGCCACAGATTGAAGCTTTTTACAGTACACTATCGGGAGAAGGTATAACCACACCGGACTATGCACATGTACAACACGTATGGCAATTGTTTAACATACGGAATCTCGGACAGTACCACGACTTATACGTACTATCGGACGTCCTTGCATTAGCGGACGGCTTTGAAAATTTCAGACAGATCTGTCTCAACTACTATGGACTAGATCAGCTACATACAGACTTTGATTTTGAGGCAAAGGTTTTTAGAATCTCAACCACCACTGCCACCGCCACCGCCACTGCGTTCGTATAAGTTGCTGGCGTCTAGGTACATTACGTGATTATTGGGTTGATTTGGGTCGTAATCTGGTACATGTTTATTATTAGCTTTGGCATGACGATGGGGTATCATTGATATTCCCCCTCTTAAACCCTGTTCTATAAACAAATAATTCCAGCTTGACAATTGTCATTTTTCAAGGCAGCCTGCTAAACCGGGTGACGTATAAAAATGTGCAGCATCCAGTCCATAGTAGTTGAGACAGATCTGTCTGAAATTTTCAAAGCCGTCCGCTAATGCAAGGACGTCCGATAGTACGTATAAGTCGTGGTACTGTCCGAGATTCCGTATGTTAAACAATTGCCGTACGTGTTGTACATGTGCATAGTCCGGTGTGGTTATACCTTCTCCCGATAGTGTACTGTAAAAAGCTTCAATCTGTGGCAGTTGAGATTCTAAAAACCTTTGCCTCAGAATTCAAAGTCTGTATGTAGCTAATCTTGCTTGTCTAACCCATGCTGTTGATCGTGTATATCTACTCTAGTTTGTATAACTACTCTAGCTGCTGATCTTGATTACCTACCCCTGCTGTTGATCGTGTATACCTACTCTAGTTTGTATAACTACTCTAGCTGCTGATCTTGATTACCTACCTCTGCTGTTGATCGTTTATATCTACTCTAGTTTGTATAACTACTCTAGCTGCTGATCTTGATTCCTTACCCCTGCTGTTGATCGTGTATACCTACTCTAGCTGCTTATCTTGCATGCTTACCCCTGCTGTTGATCGTCTATATTAAATTGTGATGAGAAGTTTTTCAGCGAGATACAACAAGAGGAGTTGAATTTATTCACTTTACCCGCTACTCAAACGGCGGTAGACAAATGTTATGTACAAGAGAAATTTGAGCCTTCAGATTCATGCGCATCCATAATTATTAGCATTTGAAAGTTATTATCTCCTACTACAAATTAGCGATACTGATATTCATCATGAACATAACTAGAACTTTACATTTTTACACACTCTGTCAGTAAACACTGTAATAGTAGATCCAATAGATGAAATAACAAAAAGTAAATTTGTCTTTTTTATTGATTTTAAATGGCTTAGATTAAAATTGATGACTTTAGTCAGAAGTTGTCATGAATTTAGAAATGTATGTGATTCTGAATAATAAGTAAAAGTATTTGAATGTCTCAATAGTATGTTAAACTAAGAAAGTATCCATCGTTATCCTTTTCCCTGTTATAGTGTTAAAGTGAAATGAGATAGATCTCATAGAAAGCACGGACAGGTTATTATTGAAAAACGCTTAATAAAATGCTTAATATTTTGTACAAGATGTATAATACTATTTTATTCCAATAATATGACGATTTATTTATTTTAAAATGACCGATAGGATAAGTTGTTTTAATCCAGTTATATTTGACAGGTATAAACATGTTAAAGGTCGCTACGTACAATACTGAACAAGTTTAAACACCTTTTCAATATTTTCATTCATTAGTTAATCAAGACTACGTTGTATATAACCATAGAGGCTATAACTCGAGACTACAGTACATTTGTTTGGTTGCTATTATTAGTTACACTGTAATGATATTGCACTACAGAGAATAACTTGACCACGGGAAGATGTTCACCTATGTACTTAATCACACTTGCTGACGTTGTATACTAAAACTAGTTGACAATCTTCTATCCCCACCATATTTGTGGAAGTCTCTTATTTACCATAGTGGTTGATAGTGTATACGCTCTTGCTGACGTTGTATAATTACCTCAGCTGCTGATCTTACATACCCACCATTTGCATGGATGCCTCTTATTTACCCTCTTGTATATTAATTCTGTCCTCAAATCCAAAGCAAATTACTGTTTTATTCTCAAATTATTATTTTAACTGTCGTGATCAAAAATATATCTATGTCTATTTCTAGTCTAATCAAATTACCTTTCAACCCTAACACAGTCTCCAATTGATCAGCCTGACTATTATTGTTTGGCTTCGTTGTGCTTGTGGACGAGTGGAATTCTTGGGGATGACGACCCTTGTCTGGTGTGGTCACCTATGCACTTTCGCATTTTTTCATTCATATATTTAAATATACATATTAATTATTGAATATTGATAACCATTATTTATTGACATAGTTCATATTTTCTATATTGTATCTTTTATTTGATTTAAACAATATTTATTTCATTTAGCATCGCAATACAAATTATAGTGCAATATGAAATGACGATACAGAAACAAGCTGGTAGCTTATATAAATCTGCTTCGCCTGTAATTACAGTTACAAATATAATATATAAAAAGTATAACGGAGACGAGATAAATAAATATATAAAAATATAGAGAAAAGAGTTCAATTATCGAATGGAAGCTGAAGTGCGTCGAACAAGTTCGTTGGTAAAATGTGAATCATAAATATGAAGCGTTTAAGGTTTGGGGTTTCGGGTACATATCATGTTTTTATAAGGTAAAATAACTTTCATAAGTCAAAACGTTTAGTAAGGTTAAAGTATTAGTGGACTGTACTAACTATTGACCCACATACGTCACACCAGATTATTGAGGTCAACAGAAAGTGAGGAAAAGATCACTACGTACACTAATGGACAAGTTCAAACACGCTTTCAATATTGAGAGGCAATGATGACGTCAGAGGGTATCCCCACTCTCATATGTCTCAGAATCACCACTTCCACTACTACTAACTCTCCCAAAACACAACGTGTCACATCATAGACGCCATCTTTTTAGTTGGTCATAGGCCAGGCAATACCAAACTTAAACTGGAATACAGCATCCACCGGAAGCCGGATATGCAGATATCGTTTTATTAATGGTACCATGAAATTTCGAACAGGTTAATGTATCGAAAATTCACTGCTATAGGTGAGCGTTTGTTTAAATATTATAGGGGAAAGCAATGTTGCCGTTTCGCACCCCCCAACTTCCCGTTGAGCTATCGCTATCAAAGTTTGCAGATATGTTCTAGGATGTATCTTGAATATTTACTGAAAATTTAAGACAATTCTGACGCTTCCTATTTTAAATAATTTTTTAAAGTGTTGAGGTTACGGGATTTTTTCCCGATTATGGCGAAATGCCAAGAGAAGTTAACTCTTTCGTTTAGTCGAACTCGCTTTGCACTGAGTCATTTCGACCCAATTGGCTATTGTATTTATTATATAGTTCGTTGTCATAGCCCTTTATCGTTTGAAACTCTTGAACGACGCATTGATTTAAAAATTGACAATACGTTAATCGAAGTTCTAATAACTGACGGCAATTTTCAGACCGATCAAACTTCCGATACTATATCGAGTCCTTCACTTAACTTGTGGCACTATGTTCCTATTGCGATTGCGGGTGATAGATCGGTCTGAAAATTGCTAAGAGTATTCATGAAGCATCATTCTCCGATTGTGCCAACTTTCATGTCGATATTGCGATCGAAAGTGATCGAGGTGCGATGGCGCAATAGGGACATAGCCCGAAGACTTTAACGAATGAATTGAAGATAGTTGCGGGTGCTAGATCGGTCTGAAAATTGCTGGGAGTATTTACGAAGCATCACTCTCTGATTGTGCCAAGTTTCATGTCGATATCGCAATTGTAATAATGTGTCCGAGTGAGTCATGAAAAGTGGTTGGAGTGTTTTATAAACAGTGGCTCGAGTTTGTATTGACACATTCGGTTACAGACAACAAAAAGTGTTCATTGACTAACAGTGATTGCATACTTATTAAAAATAAAATCATATAGACAGTATTATTATGAATTAGCTCACCAACATTGAACTACACGAAACATAAAAATTGTGATTTGACCAAAGAAATGCTCTTTGAAAATATTCGTTTTTTGGTGTAAAATGTTTAAAATTTTGAATTTGTGCACGACTTTAGGCGCAAATTTAGTTTCGATTTTTTAGTCTTTTCTGAATTCGGAAAATTCGGGAATTCGGAATTTTACACCCATCGTTGAAGAAAGGCTAATACCCCCATCACACCGGAGAGGCGTCCTTACTGCGCTGCTGCGGCGACGGAAAATGGTCCCAGAGCGTGGTAACGTCGCCATAAGCGTGGTATTAGCGTGGTAACGTCGCCAGACATCGTGCTGTGGTCGCCATGGTCGCCAATGATCGCAGAGTCACGGCGTTTGTTTTGGACATGTTCAAAACAAACGCCAAGGTCCGGCGATCCGTCTTGGAACGCGTTGAGAACTCGGTGGGATCACAAAGGTCGTAATACAAACGCCATAACATCTCCATGAACGTAGTATAAGCGCAGTACACGCGTGGTAAAGACGCTGCGAAAACGGTTACACTTGAAACGGTTCCATGTTTCTTCGGCATTGTCTTGCTCAGAAATGAAAATTTCAGAAAATATGACTTCATTTTATAGTCGTCGTGAACACGAGTTAGAAACGCCACGAGGTCCTCGTGCAGTCGTTAGACACGTGGAAGACGCCTGGTAACAACCCCAAAAGCGTAGTGAGAGCGCTGCGGGAACTCAGGTGAACGCCGTTAGATCTAAACAGAAACGCCATAAGCGGGTAAAATTCGTGGCGGGCGCGTCGTGAGAACGCAGTATGATCGCATAGATCGTGGTAAAAGCGCGGCTGTTATAGATTTTGCTTTTTTTCGGAGTCTTTTTCTCGAGTTTTCGTCGCGTTTGCCGCGAATTTGTCCATTTTCTGGTCGCCGTAAGAACGTAGATGGTCGCGGTCCGGTGTGATGGGGGTATAAGATAGTGTTTTATTTTGAAGATGGACTAGTGTGAGACACCATGTTTAAACTTTTAAAGCAATTTCTTTAACATTTTTCAAGTCATGGCATAACAGGTTGTCATGCTTAAATTTAATACTTGCATCATTTCTTCATAGGCCTATATCATTTAGAAATATATATACTTATCATTACATATCAAATCATAAAATTACAGAACCGGAAGTTAACAGAATCTCGCAAATTAGAAATTCGGTCAACCATAAATTTAAACGGAAGTTCAATAGACTATGAGAAGACTAAAGAATACACGAGGCACGTTTTCCGTATACGGCGTCCGGTGTCCGGTGTACGGTGCGGGATAATCGACACAGTTGAAAACTAAAGAACCGAATACACGGGGTCCGGGTCCGGACACGGTGCGGACACGGCGAGAAGTGACATGTTGGCATTTTTTTTCGTCCGGAATCCGTACAGAAGCGAATAGACGACGTCCGGTGTCCGGTGCGGTGTACGATGCGGGATTATCGATACAGAGCAAAATAGAAGAAGCGAATACACGATGTACGGCGTCCGGACACGTCTGGTGTGGTCACCTATGCACTTTCGCATTTTTTCATTCATATATTTAAATATACATATTAATTATTGAATATTGATAACCATTATTTATTGACATAGTTCATATTTTCTATATTGTATCTTTTATTTGATTTAAACAATATTTATTTCATTTAGCATCGCAATACAAATTATAGTGCAATATGAAATGACGATACAGAAACAAGCTGGTAGCTTATATAAATCTGCTTCGCCTGTAATTACAGTTACAAATATAATATATAAAAAGTATAACGGAGACGAGATAAATAAATATATAAAAATATAGAGAAAAGAGTTCAATTATCGAATGGAAGCTGAAGTGCGTCGAACAAGTTCGTTGGTAAAATGTGAATCATAAATATGAAGCGTTTAAGGTTTGGGGTTTCGGGTACATATCATGTTTTTATAAGGTAAAATAACTTTCATAAGTCAAAACGTTTAGTAAGGTTAAAGTATTAGTGGACTGTACTAACTATTGACCCACATACGTCACACCAGATTATTGAGGTCAACAGAAAGTGAGGAAAAGATCACTACGTACACTAATGGACAAGTTCAAACACGCTTTCAATATTGAGAGGCAATGATGACGTCAGAGGGTATCCCCACTCTCATATGTCTCAGAATCACCACTTCCACTACTACTAACTCTCCCAAAACACAACGTGTCACATCATAGACGCCATCTTTTTAGTTGGTCATAGGCCAGGCAATACCAAACTTAAACTGGAATACAGCATCCACCGGAAGCCGGATATGCAGATATCGTTTTATTAATTGTACCATGAAATTTCGAACAGGTTAATGTATCGAAAATTCACTGCTATAGGTGAGCGTTTGTTTAAATATTATAGGGGAAAGCAATGTTGCCGTTTCGCACCCCCCAACTTCCCGTTGAGCTATCGCTATCAAAGTTTGCAGATATGTTCTAGGATGTATCTTGAATATTTACTGAAAATTTAAGACAATTCTGACGCTTCCTATTTTAAATAATTTTTTAAAGTGTTGAGGTTACGGGATTTTTTCCCGATTATGGCGAAATGCCAAGAGAAGTTAACTCTTTCGTTTAGTCGAACTCGCTTTGCACTGAGTCATTTCGACCCAATTGGCTATTGTATTTATTATATAGTTCGTTGTCATAGCCCTTTATCGTTTGAAACTCTTGAACGACGCATTGATTTAAAAATTGACAATACGTTAATCGAAGTTCTAATAACTGACGGCAATTTTCAGACCGATCAAACTTCCGATACTATATCGAGTCCTTCACTTAACTTGTGGCACTATGTTCCTATTGCGATTGCGGGTGATAGATCGGTCTGAAAATTGCTAAGAGTATTCATGAAGCATCATTCTCCGATTGTGCCAACTTTCATGTCGATATTGCGATCGAAAGTGATCGAGGTGCGATGGCGCAATAGGGACATAGCCCGAAGACTTTAACGAATGAATTGAAGATAGTTGCGGGTGCTAGATCGGTCTGAAAATTGCTGGGAGTATTTACGAAGCATCACTCTCTGATTGTGCCAAGTTTCATGTCGATATCGCAATTGTAATAATGTGTCCGAGTGAGTCATGAAAAGTGGTTGGAGTGTTTTATAAACAGTGGCTCGAGTTTGTATTGACACATTCGGTTACAGACAACAAAAAGTGTTCATTGACTAACAGTGATTGCATACTTATTAAAAATAAAATCATATAGACAGTATTATTATGAATTAGCTCACCAACATTGAACTACACGAAACATAAAAATTGTGATTTGACCAAAGAAATGCTCTTTGAAAATATTCGTTTTTTGGTGTAAAATGTTTAAAATTTTGAATTTGTGCACGACTTTAGGCGCAAATTTAGTTTCGATTTTTTAGTCTTTTCTGAATTCGGAAAATTCGGGAATTCGGAATTTTACACCCATCGTTGAAGAAAGGCTAATACCCCCATCACACCGGAGAGGCGTCCTTACTGCGCTGCTGCGGCGACGGAAAATGGTCCCAGAGCGTGGTAACGTCGCCATAAGCGTGGTATTAGCGTGGTAACGTCGCCAGACATCGTGCTGTGGTCGCCATGGTCGCCAATGATCGCAGAGTCACGGCGTTTGTTTTGGACATGTTCAAAACAAACGCCAAGGTCCGGCGATCCGTCTTGGAACGCGTTGAGAACTCGGTGGGATCACAAAGGTCGTAATACAAACGCCATAACATCTCCATGAACGTAGTATAAGCGCAGTACACGCGTGGTAAAGACGCTGCGAAAACGGTTACACTTGAAACGGTTCCATGTTTCTTCGGCATTGTCTTGCTCAGAAATGAAAATTTCAGAAAATATGACTTCATTTTATAGTCGTCGTGAACACGAGTTAGAAACGCCACGAGGTCCTCGTGCAGTCGTTAGACACGTGGAAGACGCCTGGTAACAACCCCAAAAGCGTAGTGAGAGCGCTGCGGGAACTCAGGTGAACGCCGTTAGATCTAAACAGAAACGCCATAAGCGGGTAAAATTCGTGGCGGGCGCGTCGTGAGAACGCAGTATGATCGCATAGATCGTGGTAAAAGCGCGGCTGTTATAGATTTTGCTTTTTTTCGGAGTCTTTTTCTCGAGTTTTCGTCGCGTTTGCCGCGAATTTGTCCATTTTCTGGTCGCCGTAAGAACGTAGATGGTCGCGGTCCGGTGTGATGGGGGTATAAGATAGTGTTTTATTTTGAAGATGGACTAGTGTGAGACACCATGTTTAAACTTTTAAAGCAATTTCTTTAACATTTTTCAAGTCATGGCATAACAGGTTGTCATGCTTAAATTTAATACTTGCATCATTTCTTCATAGGCCTATATCATTTAGAAATATATATACTTATCATTACATATCAAATCATAAAATTACAGAACCGGAAGTTAACAGAATCTCGCAAATTAGAAATTCGGTCAACCATAAATTTAAACGGAAGTTCAATAGACTATGAGAAGACTAAAGGTGCGAATACACGAGGCACGTTTTCCGTATACGGCGTCCGGTGTCCGGTGTACGGTGCGGGATAATCGACACAGTTGAAAACTAAAGAACCGAATACACGGGGTCCGGGTCCGGACACGGTGCGGACACGGCGAGAAGTGACATGTTGGCATTTTTTTTCGTCCGGAATCCGTACAGAAGCGAATAGACGACGTCCGGTGTCCGGTGCGGTGTACGATGCGGGATTATCGATACAGAGCAAAATAGAAGAAGCGAATACACGATGTACGGCGTCCGGACACGGTGAGGACACGATGCAAAAAATCGCTCCTTGATCAATTTTCCCGGACGCCGTACATCCACCGGACGGAAATCGACTGGAGTCTATTATTTAATCTGATTTTATCAAGATTGAAGTTTTCACTCAATACGTTTACAATACATCTTTTTGTACAATTGAACATACAAATTGAGCTAAACTGTATACACCACGTAAGATAAAGGAACAGTTTAAGTCCAGTTCAACCTTGTTGAAAATCAGCGTAATATTTTTTTTTAAGATATTGCCCTTGCTCTTGACAATTTGTTCAATTTTTTGCTCAAGACACAATTCTGAACTGACTTTGACTAAACAATAATAGACAAAATTGTTTATTAACAACCAAGGATGAAATCAGTAAAATTGAAAAATATTTGATAGGAATTATTGCCTTTGAAAATATCAATCGAAATATCGAAAATATGCTATTATTTTTTTTAAAACCCTTTTGCAGTTGTTCCTGAATGGGATTTTATAAAGAAAATGGTAGTAACCTCCATATTCTATAACATATTGTGTTGACATCATAATAACTTTACACCTCGTGTGAATGCTAGACATTTATTCATTGTGATCGTGAGGTCTTCTGCAATCATATGAACCAAATATTTGTTCAAGTTAGTCTATAAAAACTTTATCACTAGGTCCAAGGGCACACTCCTTTTAAATATAGCCTACCTTATGTAGTAGTCTGACTAAAATACTTAGTTGTTCTTCTGGCCTTAAAATGGAATTGGAGGCACATATTTTGGGGGTAAGCTGTAAACACTAATTACTGATTAGCTTAGAAAATTATCTTGCATTTTGGCATGAATTGATTGCGAAACAGACCATGCTCACTCTTTTTTAAAAGTCATGAACTCTTACGAAGCTGTCTCTAAAATCCCTTTGAATATCTGTATCATTTATTTGCTTTATGGTGAAATTATATTAAAACTCAGTTATAAAAATAATGGTAAAATTCATATTTTCACTGGTCATGCAATTTCTCACTCGTATACGGTACTCGCCATATTGAATAAATTATAGTTCAGCCAATCGAAATCATTCTTTAGAGAGAGTCGTTTTCTATCGCTGTAAAATCAGCCAATCACATTCATTCTCCAAACAAGAGTTGTCTTTTCCTGTCCATTTACTGGACGGGTGGCCGTTTAATATGGCCGAGTTTCGAACGAAATGACAAAGGTTGAGCCGAATGTCAATTTCTAACACACCGTACGACCCCGTATACGTTGACCTCGTGTATTCGCTTTCCCGGCCAGAAAAGCGCCCGGACCGGACACCGGACCGGGCGCCGTACCTCGTCTATTCGCGGCTTTAGACTTCCTGTCTTATACATTTCTATGCCCTTACCTAATCGTGATTGAGTTTGGTCAATTCTCTTCAAATATAAACACTGACCTCATTGTACAATGTGTGTTGTACGTTTTAGTGTATACAATTCAATTAAAATAATCAACATGCTATATGTAATAAAAGTAGAACCGCACGTGAAGTTCTACTATTTTATGCTATTTTACATATAACTTATTGCAGACTGTCCAGCACTGTTTCATGAAATATAAGGATTAATTTTAGGGCAAATTTAGGGCTAAAATTCAGAGTTATAAGACTTAAGTAGGAGTACCATTGCCAATGAAAAGCTTACATTAAATACTTATACAAACAGAAATGTCTTCCAGGGTTCCATTGTCTCAATTATGTATTGGTTTTAACCTGAATTAGCTGAATAGTCACATCCTTGCCACAAGATCATAACCAATAAACAATACATTTGATCCACTGGCAGGCCCGTAGCCTGCCAAGTACTTTTAGGGGGGCAAACGTCCAATCTAGGGGGTCAGTTTAGATATCCACCCCAAAACACCCCCACACCCCTTTTATGGAAAACTTTGTGTTTTTGCAATGCATTGTTACGCCTTCTGTAGAGTTATTTCTACATTTATTGGTGCAGTCGGAAGCCTGGAAATGAGAATTTCTGAAGTTTGGGGACCCCTAGAAAATTTAGATAATTTGACACTTCCTGATATTTTCCAGCGAATTTAAGGTTCAAGATTATTTCTCTGGGTTCAAAGGCTTCATTGACGTGGCCAGGTTTTCGAAACTGGAGGTGCAATGGTAAAGATGAGCCGACAGAATATATTGACCAAATAATATTGGAGCAAATAACGGATGGGGTCCAGAGGCAAAGCTCCTGGTGGGTGTCCAGAGGGCGAAGCCCCCAGAAGCTCGGGCTTTTAGCTATTTGACACGCTTCAGGAAGGCTAATTGATGCTATATTTTTGGAGTATTATGTAGTGATACGTTTGGTGCCAAAATGCTGGAAAATCATCTATCTAAGGTATCTTGGTGCCAACAAACAGGTCATAACATTAAAAAATGTATACAGACTTTAGAATTTTAGAGTGGTTATTAAGCTTAATTCATGTAAGTTATACATACTTATCATAACTTGACAAATTACTAAATGCTGCTCCGTAAGGTTGTTATTATTCATTAAAGATCGGTACATGCATGAATGTTGCACTACTTAAAATATAATCAATTACTATGTAAGGCTATCTTGTAAACAACTCTTTGCGACCATTCTTAACTAAAAAAGGGCCAAAGTAATCTATACCTACACAGGTAAAAGGAGAAGACATTGTAACCCTATCTGTGGGCAAATCAGACATTTTTTGATTCATGACTGGCGCTCGAAGCTAGCGGCAAATAATACATTTAGATATTATATATCTGACAACTGAATTAGCATTTATAACCCAATAATTTTCACGAAATGCTGCAAGAGTATGACCTCTATACCAGCATGATATAACAATTGATGCATATTACTTACAATTAAATTTGTCACATGACCATTACGAGGCAATATAATTGGGTGCTTAATATTTAAAGGCAAATCAGAATTACGTAATCGTCCACCTACTCTTATTAAATTTCCAACAAGAATTGGATCTAAACGATACAAACAGTTATTTTTTGGTAGAACTTTAACTCTATCTGTAGAGTTGCTGTTTTCATACAGAACATTTAATGCATCTTGAAAGGATTGTTTTTGAACAAATTGCACAATAGCATTTTCAGCTTGGTCAAGCTCAGTTAAAGTAATATTTTGAAATTGAGGCTTTAAATTTCTTATTTGTTTCATTAGATACAAAGTTGTCTAAATTGACACCTAATCCGTCTGGTATTCGTTCATTAATTGACTTAATATCTTTAACACGTTTTAACAAAATACAGTTAAGTCTTAAAACATAACACACCGCTCGTTTAAGACGATAACAGTCTGAAAAATATTCAATATAAATCCTTTTCATTTTCTACAGTTAGTAAAGTTGAAACTTCTTTCCTGACTTCTGGGTCTTCAGATGAAATATTGTTCAATACAGACTGACAAGGCCAATTTACTTCAGTTGTCCACAGGAACTCCGGCCCCATGAGCCAACGTGGGCTTTTAACAAAGTCATTTACAGAAATCACACGGGATGAATCGTCTGCAGGATTAGCCTTTGTTTGTACATATTTCCACTAATTGATATCAGTTGAGTTTCTAATAGAACTAATCCGATTGGCAACAAAAACATGAAAGCGTTTCGATTCACTATGAATATACTGTAAGACAGTAGTGCTGTCTGTCCAAAAGATAATAGTTTGAGGCAATAAATCAAGTTCCTTTTGTAACATATTTGCTAATTTCACAGACAAACATGCAGCAGATAATTCAAGTCTTGGTATTGTACAATGTTTCAAGGGAGATAACCTAGATTTACCTATAATAAACGAACAATGAATTTATCCAGCCTGATTTACAATACGTTGATAACAAACAGAACCATATGCAATTGTAGATGCATCTGAAAATATATGAATGTCACGTTTAACAACAGTTCCAAAATTGGGGGGAATCAAACATCTGTCTATTTCTAAATTTTCTAACTCATAAATTTGATCTTTCCATTTAAGCCACTTGTCTTGAAAATTAGAAGGAATAACATCATCCCATGCTATTTTAGCTGCACATAAATCTTGCAATATTCTTTTTGCATAGAGTGTCACTGGGGATAAGAATCCCAATGGGTCATAAATGGATCCAACTACTGATAAAATGCCTCTTCTTGTAGAAGGACGATCTTTAAGTTCTATTGTCCATTGAACAGCTAAAGCATGTTCCACAGGTAATTCGTCATAAGTAATGTCTAGTTGCTTTAAATCTTTTGCTCGTTTTTCAACAGGAATGCTATTAATGAATGTGCGATTGTTACTAGTAAACTTAGTCAAATTAAATCCACCTAATGCACATGCATTAATTAAATTGTTAGCTAATTGAACAGCTTCGTATTCGGTGTCACAGGATTTTAACAAATCATCCACATAAAAGTTACGTTTGATTGAAGTTAACACATCATTTGGAAAATTGTCAGCATAATCAGAAGCAATCTTCTTAAGAGCATAATTGGCTACACTGGGTGAAGACCCCGCTCCAACAATGTGAACAGTCATATGATATTCTTTTGGAGGTAAATTAAATTGTTCGTTAGACCACCATAGAAAGTTCCAATCTGTTGGAGGTACGTTGACTTGATAATACATCTTCTCAACATCAGCCATGAAAGCTATAGGGTGTTCACGAAGTCTGATAAGAACTCCTACTAAAGAATTTTTAAAGTCTGGTCCTTGTAGCAAAATGTCATTTAACGATAGACAATTCCATTTGGCACTGCAATCATAAACGACTCTTAACTTGTCCGGTTTTCTGGGATGGTAGATTCCATGATGTGGAATTTACCAAGTCGTTTCAGGGACGGATTGATTTTCACAAGGCACAGCGTATTCGTTTTCAAGTAAGTCATTTATAAAGTTAACATAATCTTCCTGGAATTTAGGATACATCTCCATTCTACGTTTCAATGAATATAGGCGTTTTAGAGCTTGTTCTCTATTATTTGGAATAATGGGATTACTATCCTTAAAGAGGCACAGGCTTCATTTTCGTGGGTCGATTTTTCCAAGTCTCAGAAACAGGGATTTTTTAGCTCAGCAATTTAGTACTGGTTATCACAACTCACCATTGAAATTTTAGTCTTCAAATCCATGTGCATCCATAATTATTAGCATTTGAAAGTTATAATGCCCTACTACACATTAGCAATACTATGCAATATATAGAAAAGTCATCTATAGAAATAGAAGGAGAAATGTCTAATTTAAGATATATTTTAAGGAAATATGCAATTTTCGTACATTTCTAGTGCTTCTGAAGGATACTTAAGTATATTCAAGACCCAAATCAACCAATAAAAATGAAGACTGGTCCCCTTTAAACGGCAATGGGATTTCATAGTGTCCATTTCTGTATGTAGTGAAATTGTTAACTACATCCATAAATTTCAAATCATTCTGAGAATAAGGGGGGTGAATTACTATCACTAGGCGTTTTTGTGGGACGATTCAATTTGGTTTCGATTTGCTAGTACGATTTGGTGTAATTTGGTGTAATTTGCTGTGGTCCACAAATGTACCAGCGATTGACTGTCAACAAAAGAAGGTCACATGTATGTTTTATATGACGTCATTGATAAATCATCCAATAGTATTACGAACTGGCAAATTCCGCCATCTTATAACACCTAATCGAATCGCCTAACCACCTCTTGGGACGGTTAGGTCGATTAGCCTAATCAGTTTAGGTAAACGGTCTGACAAATGCACCGATTAGCCTAATCGAACTGGCTCACAAATGCGCAAAATAGCTAATCGACCAAATCGAATCGTGCGACAAAAACGCCTATAGTCTCTAAAATCAGATTCACGAATTTTCTCAAACTTTTTAGCAATATCAACCTCATGAATATTATTGTCTATAGCTACAGTGTGAACACTTGATGCACGATATAAGTCTTTAATAATTATCCTGTTGCAGTCTACAACATTTGTGGAAATATGAGCAATAGGACCAACCACTGTCCATCCAAGTCTCGTTAAAACAGCATAAGGTCCTTTTCCTTGGCTTGGAATGGCTCTAAAGCTTGTGGGCAATTGGTTCCTATGAGAAGGCCAATGTCTATGTCAGGATACAGCTTTGGAATGTAAATGTTTCTTAAATAAGCCCAACGTTTTACAATATCTGGTTGAGGAATCTTAGATTTAGACACTGGAATCTCATTCAATTGAATGTTCACCACTTAAACTAATAACCTGTAAGTTTTTAACTATCATACTATCAATGTTAGTTTGTCCATGCATTGTGCCTAAATATATTTGTGTCTCAATGCCTTTAGCTTGTAATTTCGCACAAGCATTGTTCGTTAAAATACAACCACTTGACCCATGGTCCATAAACACATAAGTTTTTATCATGATATCATTGTCCTTACTATACAAGTTCACCTGTACTATTGACATCATAATATCTACTTCATCATCTGGCATACTAGCACATCCACTGCTGACAAAAGGTACCTTAGGCGAATAATCATTATTCTGCGATACATTAGGCTGATAACCATTGGCGTTGTTGAACGTTGAATTATTTGAAGGTTGTGGAGGACCTGTGTAATATTACTGAGACGGTTGTCGTTGACTATAGTTTGATTGATGTCTACTATTTGAAGACGAATCATTTGGATTTGACAGATTGTCTAAGTGGAATGCAGTAGAATGATTTTTATTACACTTCCTGCAAATTTTCTTATTTCTGCAGTTGCGGCTGTCATGGTATTTTCTTAGGCAACCATAACATAATCTATTCTGACGAGCAAAACCTCTTCTTTCCTCGTAAGATAACTTTAAAAATTCACAACAAAGGTCTATATCGTGAGATCCACAACAAAATAAGCACTGTACAGTACGTTTTTGGTAATTTGCATTTCCATTAGTTTTTGAGTCAAAACCTGTTGCAAATGAATGTTTGCTTCCTTGACCAGTTTTGTTAATACTTGACTGTTTTTTCCAAATACAGGATTTGACAAAATGTCAACTTCTTCAAACACAAAACTGACAAAATGTTCAAAAGCAGCTCGAGGTAAACTATGAGCTTTTCTACGCCATCTATCTTGTAGATAGTAAGGTAATTTGTCCATTAATTCTCGTAAGTTTTGAGGATTATTTAAATCTTTTAAATAGTGCACATCAGACATTGCATTTAAACATGTTAATAGTTTTTGAGAAAACTTCTCTAACTGAGAATGTTGGTCAGCTTTCATTTTAGGCCATTTCAATAAAACACTCATGTATTCAGCAGTTATTTTATAAACATTTACAAATTTTTCTTTTAACACTTTCTTGGCTCTTAAGAAACCAACAGTTGGTTCCATGTGCAGCTTTTGATGAGTTCATGTGGATCACCAGTTGTGTATTGACATAAGAAGCATAGTTTATCAGTATCATCAGACGCATATTTCTCAACACGGTTCTCAAACGCCTTAATGAATGTTCTATATTGTGACACATCACCACTAAATTTGGTTATTTCTACTTTTGGTAGAAGACTTCTTCTCTGTTGATTTAATATCAATTCAGAAAGCTCAATTTAAAGTTGAACTATATCGTTTACATGAGTAGGCTCTCGTTGAGAGGTCGGATGATTCTGAACGTTAGGCTCTGGATAAATACTAGGTAGTTCCAATTCTGCAGGTAAATTTAAAGGAGTGTCTGTAAACTGGAGCTTAGGCGTTAACAAATGCATAGATTGGTCAGTTATGTCAGCTAATTGTTTGTTCAGAACATTTTTTCTTGCACGAGCCACATTTATCTCTGTTTGTAATTTTAAAGCATCATAGTCTGATTCAGCTTGCACTTTTTTCTGTAACAACAATTTTTCTTGTTGGAGAGATTGAGCTCTGATCTCCAATCCAGCTATGTTGGCATTTTCTTGAGCCAACAAAGCACTTGCTGAACGTGAAGGTTTATCAGACACCGATGAAACTTGATCCACAATCCACAATATCCAAACCAAACTTTGGTAAGGTATCAAATGTTTTATTTCATCCCCCCATGGACTACTTTCAAACCATGAATATCTATGAGTCATTATTTATCTTCTCACAGTAGCAAAAAACAATGAAAGGTTCACATAAGTTCTAAACTTTATGTTGCAGCAAAGACAACACCCTCTGTGTTCATTCCTTTCATCATTATGTTACTATAAGAGAATACAGCATAATTTGTCGTTCAATGTTTTATTATTATGATGATACACCTCACTTTCCATACACACATTGACAATGTACGTTATTACGTTATACAGATAATTATCGTTAATAATACACTTGCGTTATACATCGGTGGTTTAAACATCTGTGCGGTACAATAGTGTATGCGGTTTAGCTGTAAATACAAAAATAAACCGGGCTGAAGATAGCATACACTAAGCCAGCATACAATAAGGAATATGGACGATTTGACGAGCCAAATCGACCCGATGTAAAATACCGTTTTAAGTGCCTTAAATATTGAAGAAATCGTTTTAAATTTTGATAATAGTATCTCTCACTAGTCCACTTTCCAAATAAAACACTATCTTAGACCTATCTCAAATTTTCGTTATGTGGAGGCCCATAAAAGGAATACAACATTTTTTTTTCATATTCAAGCATTAACAGTCTCACATCATTTTTAGAACCTTAGCCATCATAGAAACGTTTCCAAATTTCAATCACACTATCTCACACTAGTCTACATTCGAAATCCGAAAAGAACTAAGTGCCACCTCGCTTACTGTTAGTATGGTGGCCCATCGAAGACACCCACCGAAATGCGCAAATTTTCGAATTTGGGTGAATTTTTAGCGCAAAATTTCGATGCTTAGCCATCATAGAAACGTTTCCAAATTTCAACCACACTATCCCACACTAGTCTGCATGCAAAATCCGAAAAGAACTAAGTGCCACCTCACTTTCTTTTTGTATGGTGGCCCATCAAAGACACTCACCGTAATGCGTAAATTTTCAAATTTAAGTGAATTTTTAGTGCAAAATTTCGAAGCTTAGCCATCATAGAAACGTTTCCAAATTTCAACCACACTACCCCACACTAGTCTAAACTAAATTCAAAATCCGAAAAAAACTAAGTGCCACCTCGCTTACTTTTTATATGGTAGCCCATCGAAGACACCCACCGTAATGCGTAAATTTTCGGATTTAAGTGAATTTTTAGTGCAAAATTTCGAAGCTTAGCCATCATAGAAACGTTTCCAAATTTCAACCACACTACCCCACACTAGTCTAAACTAAATTCAAAATCCGAAAAAAACTAAGTGCCACCTCGCTTACTTTTTATATGGTAGCCCATCGAAGACACCCACCGTAATGCGTAAATTTTCGGATTTAAGTGAATTTTTAGTGCAAAATTTCGAAGCTTAGCCATCATAGAAACGTTTCCAAATTTCAACCACACTACCCCACACTAGTCTACATTTGAAATCCGAAAAAAACTAAGTGCCACCTCGCTTACTTTTTGTATGGTGGCCCATCGAAGACACCCATCGTAATGCGTAAATTTACGGATTTAAGTGAATTTTTAGCTCCAAATTTCGATGCTTAGGCATCATAGAAACGTTTCCAAATTCTAACCACACTACCCCACACTTGTCTTCATTCGAAATCCGAAACGAACTAAGTGCCACCTCGCTTACTTTTTGTATGGTGGCCCATCAAAGACACTCACCATACTGCGTGGATTTTCGAATTTAAGTGAATTTTTAGCTCAAAATTTCGATGCTTAGCCATCAAAGAAACGTTTCCAAATTTCAACCACACTATCCCACACTAGTCTACATTCGAAATCCGAAAAAACTAAGTGCCACCTCGCTTACTTTTTGTATGGTAGCCCATCGGAGACACCTACCCTATTTCGTATATACTCAGCATACATTAAGAGTTTGACGCTCTATGGCCAGCATACAGTAAGGGTTTCTTGTAAATTCGATGCTTAGCCATCATGGAAACGTTTCCAAATTTCAACCACACTATCTCACACTAGTCTACATTCGAAATCCGAAGAAAACTAAGTGCCACCTCGCTTACTTTTGTATGGTGGCTAAGCATCGAAATTTTGAGCTAAAAATTCACTTAAGTCCGTAAATTTACGCATTACGATGGGTGTCTTCGATGGGCCACCATACAAAAAGTAAGCGAGGTGGCACTTAGTTCTTTTCGGATTTCGAATGTAGACTAGTGTGAGATAGTTTGGTTGAAATTTGGAAACGTTTCTATGATGGCTAAGCATCGAATTTACAAGAAACCCTTACTGTATGCTGGCCATATAGCGTCAAACTCTTACTGTATGCTGAGTATATATACGAAATAGGGTAGGTGTCTCCGATGGGCTACCATACAAAAAGTAAGCGAGGTGGCACTTAGTTTTTTTCGGATTTCAAATGTAGACTAGTGTGGGGTAGTGTGGTTGAAATTTGGAAACGTTTCTATGATGGCTAAGCTTCGAAATTTTGCACTAAAAATTCACTTAAATTCGAAAATTTGCGCATTACGGTGGGTGTCTTCGATGGGCTACCATATAAAAAGTAAGCGAGGTGGCACTTAGTTTTTTTCGGATTTTGAATTTAGACTAGTGTGGGGTAGTGTGGTTGAAATTTGGAAACGTTTCTATGATGGCTAAGCATCGAAATTTTGCGCTAAAAATTCACCCAAATTCGAAAATTTGCGCATTTCGGTGGGTGTCTTCGATGGGCCACCATACTAAAAGTAAGCGAGGTGGCACTTAGTTCTTTTCGGATTTCGAATGTAGACTAGTGTGAGATATTGTGATTGAAATTTGGAAACGTTTCTATGATGGCTAAGGTTCGAAAAATGATGTGAAACTGTTAATGCTAGAATATGAAAGAAAAATGTTGTATTCCTTTTATGGGCCTCCACATAACGAAAATTTGAGATAGGGCTAAGATGGTGTTTTATTTGGAAAGTGGACTAGTGTGAGATACTATTATCAAAATTTAAAACATAGTTATGACGTCATCCTTTGTTGTTTTTATCCATTATATAGGAGAATAGACACTGTCAGTAGATGTTCTGTCCATTATTTAGAAATCTGTCCATTATTTGCGATTAATAATATACAGTTTTCTAGATAATGGACAGTTTTCTAAATAATGGACAGATTTCTTAATAATAGACAGTTTTCTAAAAAAAAATAAGAGGGCAATAGCAAAATGGGCACCAATGTGAAAATTTTTTATTAACACTGTACACAAAATCAATGTAAAACTTTTTAAAATGTATATTTCACGTTATAACCTTGAGGGTTTTCTTATTTTGATTTCTGGATTATCTTGTTGGATGACTGCAGGCTTTTTTTTCCATATAGGGTACGGTTTTCAGGGGTTCTGAATATAGAAGAACTTGTATTGCAGGAAAATCACATAATCCGTTCAAATATACCTTAAACTAAAAATTTCTCCTTCTATATCCATATTGTGTATTCGCTTAGTCTCACTAAATATGATATTCGCTACATGACTATTATCAATCTTAAACCTTTTTCACCAATATATTTGATGTATCCTTCATAATATAAATATTACATCATATCATAGAATATCCAATTAAAAAATGATTATTGTAACTGGTATGTAATTTTTTGCAATATATATTATTCAAATCACGTAGAATAAAATTATCATTACCTGAATCCTTGATTGTGTGATAACTACAGTGTCCACTGGAAGACATCTTGCTTATTGATATGTAGTTACCACCTCTATGAGTGAATACATATCATACTGAGTTGTTGTAAGAATCTGTCCATTATTTTAGTAATGACATGATGTTTTTGAGATATTTTGGATCTCTATGTTGCTATGTTTTAAGTTTGATAATAGCCTCAGACTGTCCATTATGTAAATAGTCAGAACAACTTCGGGGCTAACGCCCCTCAGTTGTTCTTTCTATTTACATAATGGACAGTCTTCGGCCATTATCCATCACTTAATACGATTTCTTCAATATTTAAGGCACTTAAAACGGTATTTTACATCGGGTCGATTTGACTGGTCAAATCGTCCATATTCCTTATTGTATGCTGGCTTAGTGTATGCTATCTTCAGCCCGGTCAAAAACAAGACGTTATAAATACACATTCAATATCAGTAAAAGACTTACGACGAACATCACTATAATTTCGTTGCACGTGGGTTGTACATAAACAGCTTAAAATATATATTGGCTTTTAGATGCCGTGACAGAAATCTTATACGTTAATTATACGTTCGTTATATGTTAAAATATTAGTATTAATTTACACTTACAACTTGTGAGGGGGTAAAGAATCGTTAATTATAATGCGAATGCGATAAACAATAAAATCATGGAGAAGAGCCTCGTTTCTAATTATAGCTTGTTCGTTCCGTTAACTTTAGAGCACTTTTAGGGCTCAGTTCGTTTTGTGATATATATTAGTTCTGCCGTAACACGTGTTCAAACAAAATATTCTATATAATCCACAAAGAATACGTTATTACCATTTTTGACAGCGCATAGCATGACTGTGTTATTCAGTTAATCTATTTAAGTATTTATCAGTATTTAAGAGTTGTCATCAAAATGTGTCAATTCGTATCAAGAATTAAATTGCGCAATCATTTGTTAAATCTTTCCCAAATCCGAAAAAAACTAATATGGCTCGTTTCGCATTCACAAGTCACATCTGTGATTGGATAAAAACTTTCACAAACCAGATTTAACATTATTTCTGTGTATCAAGGATTAAAACTAAATGATCCTTCGTCGAATCAAACCAAATTTTAGTGGCCTCTATCGTTCTCAAGCTAATTGTGGACGGACGGATAATAATAATCACATTATACATTATAATCTGGACGTATAATAATGTGTCCGAGTGAGTCATGAAAAGTGGTTGAAGTGTGTTATAAACAGTGGCCCGAGTTTGTATTGACACATTCGGTTACAGACAACAAAAGTGATTGCATACTTATTGAAAATAAAATCATAATCAATAGACAGTATTATTATGAATTAGCTCACCAACATTGAACTATAAACATAAAAATTGTGATTTGACCAAAAAATACTCTTTAAAAATATTCGTTCTTTGATTTAAAATTTTGAATTTGTGCACGACTTTTGGCGCAAATTTAGTTTCGATTTTTAATTTTTTTCTGAATTCGGAAAATTCTGACAGGTCGGGAATTTGGAATTTTACACCCACCGTGGAAGAAAAGCTAAGATAGTGTTTTATTTTGAAGAAAGACTAGTGTGAGACACCATGTTTAAACTTTAAAGCAATTTCTTTAACATTTTTGGACCAGCGTATTGTTTGCTGGCTTAGTGTATGGCTAAACTCACTGCATGGTAGGTCTCATTCTGATCAACAGAGAAATTCTACCTATCGGAGATATTACTCTGACCTATTGACCAACCATGTTTTAAATAGTTCACGCGTAGAAATTTTTCTCTCGGAGACCAGAAATGAGACGAAACGACTTCATGTAAACAAACCAAATGTCCCAAGATGGATTCCACACCACTCAAACCAATTTATACAAACACATATGAAGAGAATGTATTTTATTTGATCCATACTAAGTGAAAAAGAATAAAAATTTAAGCAGACTAATGTTAATGAGTTCGAAACAACTCATAATGGTGCGAAATGTCTTTAATCGTCTTTCCGGTTTCTAGTCTCGTAACCCAAAAACGCCTCCGCTATTAAAAAGAGTTCTGTACTGCAACTTCTTCAGTAAATACACACTGTTGAATTTGGGAATATTTTTAGTATTTAAGAACTTCTTGATATCCTATAGACGTTCTAATATTAAATTTGATGCATACTTTATCGTTCAACGAATATCGTTGGCGTCATGGCTGGTGATTAGGTTCGTGTCTTTATCTGCGACACATACGGAGCTAGGAAAGATGCGAAGTTTCGTATGGGTAGGTCTTAATTTAAGCCATGGCATAACAGGTCACATGGTCACCAGAGGTCAAGGTCACAAGATATGAGCCTCTAAAGTTTTGGCAATTACTGATTTATTTTAATCGCAAATTAGATAAATCAGAATTGAAATTCAAAAATCGGCTTCTCATGTTTTGGTAGCAATCGACTGAAGATTCCATAGAAATCAGAATTATGCAAATTTCATAACACCCTGAGGTTCCATTTTGTGTTTTATGAAAATAAACCATTTCAAGATGTCAACTGATCTGTTACATCCGGGTCAAATTTTATCATTTGTATCCTTTTGTGTCTACATAACAAACATACTGCAAAAAGTATTTTTCGAATATCTTCAAAATTCCGGAAGTTTAAATTTCACCTTTGAGAGCCGATGACGTCAAAACAGGAAGTTTTATCGAAATTTTGAAAACATATTTTTGTTCGCCATCAAAATGTCTATCTATCTGTAAGTTTTCAGAACGATCGAAATAGAATTTGAAAAAAAAACGCACAGTTTCAATGAAAATTGGCACAAATTTTTCAAACTTTAAAAGGCGGAATTTTGATTCAAATGTATTGTATTGGAAAGAGCAGACAGGGCATAGTAAGACGGTAAAAGAAAATAAGACATATGTAAATTAGGTCACGTGGTAGGGCTGTTTAAAGTTAAAAATTGTTATTTTCAAACGTCTATAAAAACGGAAGTAACCATTGGGCATCTAAAATAAATATGTCATTGGATACATCTCATCAAGAGGAATAATTTTTGTGCAGGTCACTAAGTCACGAAAGGTCAATATGGGCCTTATAATTACTGATTTATTTTAACCGGAAATTAGAAAAATTCAGAATTGAAATTCAAAAATCGGCTTTTCATGTTTTGGTAGCAATCGACTGTAGATTGCATAGACTATAAAATAATGTAAATTCCATTACACCCTGAGGCCCCATTTTGCGTTTTATGAAAATATACCATTTCATTTCAAATTTTATCATTTGTATACTTTTGTGTCTACATAACAAGCATACTGCAAAAACAATTTTTTCGAATATCTTCCAAATTCCAACTTTGAGAGCCAATGACGTCAAAACCGGAAGTGATGGCGAAATTTTGAAAATTGCTCATTGTTCGCAATCACAATGTCTATATATATGTAAGTTTTCAGGTTGATCAATATAAAATTGCAAAAGTTAAAAAAGTGGTCAAGAAAAGGTGCTCCAAAAGTCAGCAGGAATATTCTCAAAGTGAGGACAATCAATTAGAGAAATATACAAAGTCAGTCCGATCAAAATCGGTTGAAAAATAAAGGAGATAATGACCAAAACCTTTAAACACATATATTCTCATACCTCATTTCCTGTTGCTAGGGCATGCGCCATTTTACATTTAAACAATACCGAGCAGTAGTTTATTGTGGGATATCTTGAGAGATTATGTGTTTCGAATTCTATGGTGGCATGTGTAGTTTTGGGTAAGAGCTCTGACCAGAACAGCTAACAGTACTGGTGCAGGGCGGGTCACGACATACAGGTACGACGGTGCGGCAATATTCCATTGCGCATGCACTGTACTGATAATTCAATGCGCGAGAATTAAATTTCAACAGGGTGATTGAGACTATGATTATAGACATACATACCAAGTTTATAATTATTTCAACAAAAAATAAGTAAGTTGACAATGAGCATGTGCACTGCACAAATTCTCTATAACCATGAAATCCCGAATCAGTCTATACGTATGCATACCAAGTTTCATGCAATTCGGTTGAGAAATAAGAAAGTTGTTAATGCGCATGCGCACTACACATATTCAATATGTCCATGAAATTTCAAATCTGATTATTTACATACAGCCCATTTTATGTTAGTTGCTCATGTCGCTTCATGTTGCGCAGATCAATTTCGTATTACATTTAAACTGTAATTAGCCACAAGTCAGAAAACGTCATGAAATCGTTTTTCCGATTTTTCGTGTTCGCTAGAACGCTATGCAATTATAAAGAATGAACTGTGCAAAAAATCTCTACTTCCATGAAATACCGAATCGGTTTATACGTATGCATACCAAGTTTCATGCGATTCGGTTTGGAAATAAGATATAAGTTTTTACTGCGCATGCTCACTACGCAAATTCATTATGTCATGAATTTCGAATCTGATTATACACATACACAAGAAATAAGTAAAATGGAGATGCGCATGCGCACTACATAAATTTAATATGTCCATGATATTTCAAATCTTATTATAAACATGCATGCCAAGTTTCATGAAATTCGGATTAGAAATAAGAAAGTTGGCGACGCGCATGCGCACTACACAAATTCAATATGTTCATGATATTTCGAATCTGATTATACCCACACCTGTCAAATTTGAAAAAAATTGGACAAGAAATAAGAAAGTTGATAAGGCGCATGCGCAGTACTCAAATTTAACATTTCCCCCAGATTCTGAATCTGATTATACAATATATACATGTGCATACAAAATTTCGTAAAAATCGTATAACAAACATTAGTGTAGGCCTACAATTTACCGATAACCATCCGAGAAGGGTCTGTATAAGTGTAAAATTACCCAGAACCATCCAAGAGTGGGATAGTTGAATTTGCCATGTCAGAAAACATATAATTAGACACTAAAATCATTCAAATCGGACAACGTTAACTGTATTGGTAAATTTGACCTCTGTCAAAAGTTCGTTGACCTTGGGACGTTTTTGACTGTAGCGCCCTCATTTAAGGTCGGAGGTATACCAAACTATATATTTTCTGAATCCTCATGACTATACGAGTAATTTGATATGCATATCGACACCCTAAAACTATATTTGAATTTTGATCCCTATTTGACCTTTGTTGACCCCTACCGAAAATGCCTGACATTTTCAAGGAGGCAGCCCAAGTCAAAATTGTTCGGTATTAGGTCACAAGGTCATTAGAAGGTCAAGGTCATAAGGTATCATTATGTGCATTATGAAGGTCATCCAAGTTCAAGGTCATGTGATACAAGCCTCTAAACTTTAGAAAAAAAAAAACATTCCGTTATACAAAAAAATCGAAATTCGGCTTCCCATTTGTTGTAGACAAAGTTTTAATCCTTTGATTAACATCATAATTGTGAAAGTCGGATAACAAATAGATTCAAAATAGCAATTTTCGCAAAACCGAGCAGTGCGCATCTTGCATAATACATAGCTGAAACGTTGCATTATCTATGGTGAGAATTTAACAAATGAATTTAACAGTCTTATAACTTAATTACAGTATATTCATTTGGTAGTGATTGTTCGGTAGTGAAAAGTCCCTTGAGTTTAGACTCTGTTGGTAATCGCTCTTAGTTGATTTATTGAGAGTGATAGTCACTCACAATCAGTTTATACAACAGCTCCTATGTTTGTATTACGTCCGATGTTGTTACAAGAATATGTGTCTTGACATTTCCTATAAAAGTTTTGAACGGGTTAACGTACAAAAAAAAAAAAATTTTTAAAAGTATTTTGATTAATTTTGAAAATAGATATTAATATTGGATTTTCTTCTTTTAGACTTGTAAATTTATATATTGCATTAAGATATTTTTTTTTCATTATTTATTTCATACTAAAATAAAACACACAGTTAGTAATGAAGAAAGTTAAAATTTTATAAGGAGCGATTTTGATTCAAATGTATTTCATATATTATTAGAAAGAATAGATCGAATATAGTAAGCCTAAGAAAGAATTAGGTTACGTGACAGAACTCTTTAAAGTTAAACAATGCATATTTCAAATGGTTTTTAATCCGGAAGTTAAAAAAATTCTGAATCAAAATTAAAAAATCGGCTTCCCGTGTTTTGTAAGCACAAGATTGTATAGACATATTTATTCAAATCGGACAATAGGCTACCCCGTTATTGAAATTCGGTTTGAAAAATCCAGATCGGATTTGATCAATTCAGATATTTTGTATGATCATTGAAACTAAATTGTAAAAATATTTTTCAGATATCTTGAGAATTCCGGAAGTTTAAGTTTAAAAGCGAAAGACGTGATAACGAAATTTTGAAAACAGATTTTTGGTTGTAATCAAAATGTCTATCTATTTGTACGTTTTCAATTTAATCGAAAAAACTTTTTTAAAAAACACGCACAGTTAAAATGAAATTTGGTTAAAATTTTCAAATTCTTAAATGCGGAATTATGATTTAAATATATTGTGTCATAAATCATTGAAAAGAATAGATCAAGCATAGTAACACCGAAAAAGAATTTATGACGTATGTAAATTAGGTCACGTGACATAGCTGTTTAAAAGTTAAAAATTGCAATTTTCAGAAGGCCATAAAACCGGAAGTAAACATTGGGCATCTAAAATGATTATGTCATTGAATAGATCTTGTAAAAGGCAACAACTTTTGTTCAGGTCACAAGGTTACTCAAGGTCAAGGTCAAAAGATATATTACTAAAAATATTTAACCGGAAATAAAAACAAATCTGAATCGAAATTCAAAAATCGGCTTCCCGTGTTCCATAGACATCATTTGTATTCAAATCGGATGATTCCCTGATTCCGCATTTCGATTTAAAGAAAAATAGGTCATTTCAAGATGTAAAATTTTTGAAAATACCATTTTGTTTGCAATCAAAATATCTATGAACATGTAGGTTTTCAGATTGCTCAAAATAAAATTGCAAACGTTAAAAAAAATTGTCTAAAAAAGTGTTCCAAAAATCAGCGACAAAATTCTTAAAGTGCATGTTTTGAAACTTTAACCTGAAAGAAAATCGATTTACGAAATAAACAAAAAAAAATCCTATCAAAATCAGTTGAATAGAAGAGGTGATAATGGCAAAAATCTTAAAAACACATTAGTTTTCATACGTCATTTCCGGTTATGTGAAAATGCGTTTTATATTTTATAATTCATCCACTAATGAGCACATATTTATCGTGGGAAATTGTGTCAGATTATGCTTGGCATGTGCAGTTTTGGCTAGGGATCGTGACCAGAATTCAAAAAACAAAACTAGAACCACGAATGATACCAAGCAGTGCGCATCCGGTTTCTTCCATTGGTAAAAAGTGACATCTTTCAATCCATGTTGTCAGATTTACAGAATAAAGCTTATTTTACATTAAAATGCAGAAGGTACAAAATTTCAAAATTACGGTAGTCAAAAGTTAAATAAACACTGTATGTTCGGTAGTGAACAGTCATCTGATAAAAAAAAAAGGCGTAATAGATTCCATAGACATCTAAATTATGCAAATTCTATAACACCATGAGGCCCCATTTTGCCTTTTATAAAAATATACCATTTCAAGATGACGACTGATCTGTTACATCCGGGTCAAATTTTATCATTTGTATACTTTTGTGTCTTCATTACGAAAATACTGCAAAAAGAACTTTTCGAATATCTTCACAATTCCGGAAGTTGAAATTTCAACTTTAAGAGCCAATGACGTCAAAACCGGAAATGATATAAAAATTTTGAAAACATATTTTTGTTCGCCATTAAAATGTCTATCTACCTGTAAGTTTTCAGAACGATCGAAATAAAATTTGAAAAAAACATGCACAGTTTCAATGGAAATTGGCACAAATTTTTCAAACTTTAAAAGGCGGAATTTTGATTCAAATGTATTGTGTTGTATATCATTGGAAGGAGCAGACATAGCATTTTACGACGGTGAAAGAAAGTAAGACATATGTAAATTAAGTAACTATTGAGCATCTGAAAGAAATATGTCATTGGATACAACTAATCAAGGGCAATAACTTTTGTACAGGTCACTAAGTCACAAATGGTCAAGGTCACAAAATATGGGCCTTGAAAGTTTTGACAATAACTGATTTATTTTTAGAGGAAATCAGAAAAATTCAGAATTGAAATTCAAAAATCGGCTTCCCATGTTTTGGTCGCAGTCGACTGTTGATTACATAGACATAAAAATTATGCAAATTCCAGAAAGCAAATTCGAAATTCAAAAATCCACTTCCTAGAATTTTCTCCAATTTTTATGTTCTTTCATTTGACACCATAATTTTGAAATTAGGTTCAGCCAAATTGGCTGAATAAAAATCGAAGGGTTTCAGGGAAATCAAAATGGCGGCTGAAATATCATTCGATCTTTTTACCGCACATTAATCCCATAACTATTGCTACCGATCAGTACAAGTTTCGTTAAAAAATATCAATCACAGCGGAAGTGGGTCAACCGGAAGTTTGCACCCTTATAACGTGTAAACCGGAAGTGGTGCAAAACTTTTGACTGTGCAGTTTTATTTATTACCTTGTTTTCTATTTTCGATAAAGATTTCAGATAAATCGGACAAATAGCAAAGAAAATAGAAAAAATGGCCAAAAATTGCAAAAGGTTAGATGCAAAAAGTGTGCAACGAAAATTTGAAAATCATAGTTAATTAGCATTTCACTACAGATTCTAAAACTGAAAACCCGAGCAAAATCAGTCTAAAATTGCACCTTCCAGACCCCAAAAAACACTTTTTGCACATTTTGAAAATGCACTACTTTCGGGTTTGCAAATTTGTTCCAATTTATATTCATTAAGTCCCACAACTAGAACCGTGATTACGGTACGCGTGCGCATCCTACATGGATGGAACGTCACATTTTTTAATCAATGATAAGAGTTTTGTAGATGAAATAAAACAATCAAATAACTTGTTTATATCCATTCGGTAGTGAAGAGTGCGAATACAGGTTCATGTTCGGTAGTGAAAAGACAATTGATCATAATGAAATCAATTCCTAGCAAAATACTTACACTATGTTTAACAGAAGCGAGTGCACTGCACTGGTGTGTTTGCAGTTTAACAGCAATTCACACCTTTTTGAAATATATAACGTTGTTACAAGAATATAAATACCCTCATGTTTAAGCGTATTTAAAAAAAGCATTTTAATTAATTACAAAACTGGATTTTTTAGAATGAAACTTTTTCTTATTGAAAGGTATCTTTATATACTACATTTAGATTTTTTTTTTGTATAGTTTTTAGTGCATTATCTTATATTGAAAAAAAATCACACAGTCGCAAGAAGTCGGAAGACAATTTTCAATTTCAAAATGCGCAATTTTCATTCATATATATTGTGTTATATCATTGGAAAGAGTAGATCGAGCATATCAAGCATGAGAAAGATTTTGTGTTGTATGCAAATTAGGTCACGTGACAGAGCTGTTTAAAGTTAAAAATTGCAATTTTCTGACGGCCATAAAACCGTAAGTAAACATTGGGCATCTAAAATGATTATGTCATTGGATAGATCTTGTCAAGGGCAACAACTTTTCTTCAGGTCACAAGGTCACTTAAGATCAAGGTCACAAGATGTGAGCCTTAAAAATTTTGACTATTACTGAAAATTTTAAACCGGAAATAAAAAAATTCTAAATCGAAATTAAAAAATCGGATCGCCATGTTTTGATCGATTGAAGATTCCCTAGACATAATTGATATGCTGATATGAAATATCTGGGTCAGATTTTATCATTTTATATTTAGTCGATGGTTATTTCAAGCTCATTGCAAAAAGATTTTTTTGAATATCTTCATTATTCCGGAAGTCAAAATTTCAACTTTACAAGTGAATGACGTCAAAACCGGAAGTGATATAAAATTTTTGTAAAGATCATTTTGTTTGCCATCAAAATGTCTATGCACTTGTAATTTTCATAATGATCAAAATAAAATTGCAAAAGTTGAAAAATTGGTCAAAAAAGTGCTTCCAAAAGTCAGCGACAAAGTTCTCATATTTTGTAGACAATCGTTTAAAGAAATAAACAAAAAAAATCCCATCAAAATCGGATGAAAAACGGGGGTGAAAATGGTAAAAAAATTAAAATGGGTTTATCTCGCATACGTCATTTCCGGTTGAAAGGAAATGCATCATTTTACATTCATCAAATACCGAGCAGTTAGATGTGGTAGGAAATTATCTGAGATTATGTGTGGTATTTTCCCTTCATACCGAAATAACGTGACCAGAAATAGACAAAAAAAAAATAGTCATTATGAAAACAAAGCAGTGCGTTTGCTAGAAAGAAACCAAGTATTAACGATCCGAATCGCAAAACGAAACTCGAAATCCAAAAAGACATTTTAACGAAATATAGGTAACGGCTTATGAGCTTTTCACATGAGGAATTATATCATAATGAACTGTTAAATATATCTGTGAGTTGAACAGTGCATGGTTTGATGGCGTCGAATGTGTCTGTTTTATCATCTGACAACTCCTTGAAAGCATTTTCAGAGGTCAAATGTTGATTACAAGCACCTACACGAATAGCAACTCCAGGACAGTATCCATGAATATGTCAACGTCTCCCGTGCCCTTGGGAGTGTCGTGGCAGTTTTTTACCCAGAAACTGCCGCCCAGTCGTAAATTGTAATTATGAGTAGGCTACTTTTCATGAGCTAAAAGCTACTGAGCTGAATGTGACCTCGGGGACATGAGCAATCGACAATCCTCGGCAGTTTCCGTAACCCACAATCTGTCTCGCTAATGAATGGTGTTTTTCGTTGTGTTTTCATGCGCGAGACTCTTTACTTTGACGCTTTACTTCTTGCTTGAAACGTCGCGACAAAATATAGTTCATAGCAATATGATTTATGAAGGAATATTCTGACACTTGCTCGTGCATATGATGCTACATCGTGACTATCTGTTAACCAATTACGCATTTTATTATTATTTTAAATACATGTCTGTTTGTTTTCATGTTCTTGGTTTTCAAATACTTGTAGCCTCGAATGACCAGCCTCTGATGTTTGAATTACCAGAACCACGAGATAACGTGACAACTTTGATGTAGTCCGATCAAATGGCCGCTGTTCATTACCGTGATATGTTGCAGAGCGCTAGCGTAACGTTCACGGAGACCGTTTGTGACATGTGTCCACCAGCAGAGTCACTCACCCAGTGGTAAAAATAAAGAAACCAAGTACATGTATTAACAATCCGAACCGCAATACGAAACTCGAAATCCAAAAAGACATTTTGACGAAACATAGGTAACAGCTTATGAACTTTTCAAATGAGGAATTATATCAATCATACATGAGTAAGTATATCATAATGATAAGTGGTATCAGGTCTCTAGAAGAGTACGCATACCTTGCCTGGCGCTACACTCGTCCAGTTAAACAAACTACAAAACAAGAACACTTTGGAGTCCACCAAACACTTTAACACCGTCTTTAGTGGTGAAAATTGACGAATTCATCCTCAAAATGGCAGTAGGATTTTCGAAGCGTGAAATGACATCAACATGACATCTACGACGTCATCGTAACTAATGTTTGACAGTCGGAAAACTGAAAGCTCAAACTGACAAAAATAGGACAAACCCCCCCAAAAAAACATTTAAAGTTTTAATTTTTATGAGTCGAAACAACAAAAAAAAGTCGAGTTTCATTTATTTTCAAACATAACATAAAAAAGTTACGACAGGGTGTAGCTATCTTAAGTTAAGCAAAAATTTACGAAGATTTCTTGGTGTAAGAATCTTAGTGAAACGCAAATTTTGGGTGATACTTAAGAAACTTTTGGACTTAAGAAGTTTAGTGGAACACAAGATAATATATAACTAACATAACTGCCATGATATATGTGCAGCCCTGAGCAGCGTAGCTATTACCCATCCCATTCTGTGCAGTTTGTACTAGTGAGGGCTGATCTAACGGATGTCCGTCTCTGGCCGACACGAACGCTCAGTCTGACTTCGGTTTGTTGTCTTCGATCGCCGGAAAAACTGATTGCCTATACAGAATCCCCAATACGCTACTGGTTGGCTTTCACACCCTAATCAAATAATCCCATTCATCACTACTTACAATCATAAGTACATGACATGATAATTAAATGAACATGATTTTGAGCCAAGCTCAACATATTTACAAGATATCTACACCTCAGTGCTGGTGACATTGGTTGAAAATCTAGGTAATGCAGAATGTTTTCGTTTGCTGAATGAATTTATGAACTTGTTCGAATATGACTATTGATAATTGTTGACATTGTTGGATTAATAATTAAATAAGAAGGGTGTAACAGGTAGAGAGTATCTCTTCGTACATCTCATTGAAGATTTCCTAACAATTCTTTTTTAGTTTTGCAGTGCACCCATCCCAAATGACGTACCTTAAGGTCCAGGGTTCAATCCCAGCATGGGCCGAGATGATACCTTCGGATTTTTTAACCCGGTTTCCCCCTGTCAGTGATGCAGTTCGGAGGAACTGGCATGGAAAAAGCATCTAGTCGTTCGGATGCGACAATAAACCGAGGTCCCGTGTGCTATTGACTGTGCACGTTAAAGATCCATCGACAGTTGGAAATCGAAAATAAGAGCAGGCTAATGCCGCTGTCCTGGCAAATTTCTCTCATTGCACACTGCATGGCGTTTGTTCGTCTTCAATTAGCTCATATAGGATAGGTGCATAAAAGTAGGACTTAAAACTCCACTCAATTCATTTTTTCATTTCACAATAATCGAAGTTGGGCAAGACAAATGAATTATATATGGTTTGTAATGATTTCATATTCAGACGATATTTTCGAGATCTAAGATAGTTTACGGCCCTTCCATTTTTTGTTAAAATCTCATTTATATGCTTATCCCACTGACAGTGTATTTGAAAAGCAAGACCTAAATGTTTATGAAAATCAACTTTTTAATTGGAACATTATCTATATTTAGTGTAGGTAGAACGGGGTTTGGTTGGTTTAGTTTCAGTTTTCAGCGGGTTGAAGGATACCAGCCACGTTTTAGCCCAAATATACGATGTATACGATCCTTGATCAATGACTTGACAAAAGGAGTGCGACTCGCCGTGCAGAAAACCACTTTGAAGATTCGTTATTACAGTGTTTGCTCGCAGGAAGTTAAAGACATGCTTGTAGATACATTTTTCAAAGATTTTGATTATGATGCTAAGTAAGGATACAGGTCTATAGTAACTGCATTCAGATGGGTCACCTTTTTTATAAATTGCTGTCACGTTAGCTGATTTCCATAAGAGAGGTACTTTTTGAAGTTCTAGAGATAAATTAAATAGGTTGCATAGAGGAATTAATATTTCGTTCAATATTGATTTTAGTAATTTACCACTTATCTCGTCTGTTCCAGATACTTTAGAAGTGTTGGTATTAAATAGTATGTCTCTAACTTCCCGTGTGGTTTTGGTATTATTTGAGTGGTGGAATTGTGACATTGCGAAAGTTCGGAGAGCTGTGCGTTCATTGTGTCTAGCTGTGATTGGTTAATGAAAAACTTGTTTAAATAATTTAGTTTACAAACAAATGACGTCAAAACCGGAGGTGATATCAAAATTTAAGAAATATATTTTTGTTCATTATAAAATGGCCTATCTATCTGTAAGTTTTCAGATCGATCAA
Organism: Lottia scabra; assembly: GCA_029955415.1. Classification (NCBI taxonomy): domain Eukaryota; kingdom Metazoa; phylum Mollusca; class Gastropoda; family Lottiidae; genus Lottia; species Lottia scabra. Next base: position 20,388,677 of record JARJEI010000001.1, read on the forward strand.
AATAAAATTTCAACAAAAACACGCACAGTTACAATGGAAGTTGGCACAAAATTTGCAAGTTTTAAAAATATAAAGAAATTGAAATCGAAATTCAAAAATCGACAACCTACATCTTTTTTGCAATCGATTGCAGAAGCCGTAGATTTCAAAATTAAAAAGATCCGATTAACCCTCGGTTCTGAATTAAGATTTAAAGAAAAATAGGTCAGTTCAAGATGGTGGCTGATCCCTTACACCTGGGTAAAATTTCATCATTTTATTTTTTATGTATGACCAAATCTATGATAACACAAATCATTTTTTTTTTTAAATATCTTCAATATTCCGGAAGTTGAGAAAGTTTAGAAGCAAATGACGTCAAAACCGGAAGTGATATCGAAACTTTGAAATTGATTTTCTTTGGAAATTCATATGTCTATGTAACTGAAAGGTTTCAGATCGATCGAAATAAAATTGCCAAAGTTAAAAAAAAAATGCTTTAAAAAGCGCTCCAAAAGTCAGCTACAAAATCAAAATATGAATTTTTCAAAATTGCAATCTGTAGCTATTGGATTAAACAAATGAACCAAAAAGACCGATCACAATCTGTTGGAAAAATGAGTTGAAAATGGAAAAAACCTGAAATACGACGTTTTTTCATTTCCGGTTAGGCAAAAATGCGTCATTTTACATTTAAGCAACACCGAGCAGTTAATCAATGCAGAAAATGATGTCAGGTTATGTGTGGTATGTCTAGTTTTGGCTGGGTAGCGTGATCAGAAATAGACAAAAAAAAAACTAGAATCGTGAGACGATACTGGGCAGTGCGCATCCAAGTTTGTGAAAGGTTGCATTAACTTCATCAAATCTCTGTGAATTATATATTTTATAATCCACATCATTTAATATATTTTGTAAGAGAGTTGTGGACAATTTGACGGATTAGATAAGCTAAAAAAAAATATATATTCTGAGATTAAATTTTTTTTTGGTCGAACAGTTAGTTAACACATCCCTTAAACTTCAAGGAAAAAAATCTATATTATTATTTTTTAAAAAACATTTTAATGGTCAACGTTTTCAGACATGCAATTTTAAAACTTTTTTTCAATAAATGACAGAACCCGATTTTTAGAACGGATTTTCTTCTTGCATTTGATCGTTATCTTCTACATTTAGATTTATTTTTATCTTTTTTACTACATAATTTAATACGTTAAAACGCAAGTTAAAATGTTAGAAAGTCAGGTTAAGCATGATAGTGCAATTGTCAGTTGAAGGGAGAGAACCGCATCTAAACATACACAAAACATGTAAGTTTTAATCTTGTATTTTGCAAGCAATTGTTTTTCAGATCATTTGAAAAATTCTAAATGTAGTTTAGAACGATACAATTCTCCCCCCCCCCCCCCCACCCACCCCGAAAAAAAAATTTCATTGTTGTATTTTAATTTTATGATATTATAAAAAAAACATTTGAAAATACTGCGTTCGTTGTACATTATATATGACATCAGATATGGCAGTATAGTATGACCCTCTCGATGTGTGATGCACATACACGATAATTGTAGGTGATGATTTATCATCACGATTACCCCCTGTCAGTGTTGCAGGTCGGGGAGGCTGTCATGGAAAAGGCGTCTTGTCGTTTGAAAGCAACACCGAGCAGTTAATCATCGCAGGAAATGATGTCAGGTTATGTGTGGTATGTGTAGTTTTGGCTGGGTAGCGTGACCAGAAATAGAAAGAAAAAAAAAATAGTCATTTGCAAACCAAAGCAGTGCGTTCGACAAATCGAACGCACTGCAAAAAAAATAGTCATTTGCAAACCAAACCACTGCAAAATACAAGTAAAACATGGAAACATTGTGCAAAGTAGATACAACAATTTTTTTATCGCAACAATCCGTCATTTTGTGACGTCATCTCTCCGCAATCACACCACCTCGACAGAAAGGAGAACTCGGACTCTCCAAACTCTGCCAAAAGGGTCACGTGATGAATAATAAAATGAAAATTGAGAATCTGGGCTAATCCGGAGAATCCGGACTGCATAATCGAATAGTGTGGTAGTCATTTATTTAATATAAATTATGTTTCTCTATTTCTTTCAGTATAGGTTTAATAAATTCTCTTTTATATGATCACGATAGCTTTAAACCAAATGTTTACCTGAAATGTGAAAACCTTTTATAATTTGCTCAACTAAAATTTATTCACTCTCCTATTTAAAGATTAGTCCGCACGAGCAAGTTTTCATTGACAAGGAAAATTGTTCAATGGTTGAGCAAGGATTTGTCACTTCGTCTCGTGTGGACGCACCCAACAATTTTTCCTTGTTGGGGAGTGCTGCCATCTGGCGACCCTAGTGAAAATCACAACAAAATGGCCGTTGTTATTTTTAGTTTATAGTGAGGACTTCGGCATTTTCGTTTATAGTGTCACTTCTGTGGTTCCAGTCTTCAAATTACCGATCCAATATAGTTATTTAATACTTTGTGTTTAGATTTTTCAAGTTCAAAGTAAAAGAAAACAATTAAACGGAAGTAAAAGTGGATGCGTGCGCAGATTTGTGGCAAGTTTTCCTTGCTGGTGCGTTTACACGAGCAATTCTTCATTGCTGGGTCGTTAAGGGTCAACAAGTGAAATTTTGGCTTGTTCAACCAGTGGATTTCGGCAAATTTTGTCGTTTACACGAACAAGTTTTCCTTGTCAAGGAAAAATTGTCAATGAAAACTTGCTCGTGTGGACTAAGCTTAAGACAGCTCTCTCTCTCTCTTCTTTTCCATTTCACTTGTTATTTTCACTTGGTGTTTAAATAAAATTACTTGATTATTTAATCAACTGGTAACTAGAAGATTTGTGATGTTTTGAACTTTATTTTCAACGACGTATTAATGGTACCAAGTTATAATAGGCCTATGTGTAATTCTTTGTCCAGTGTGTAAAAGTGTGTGACCCGGGTTCTGTTTTGTCTTGTATTGTCCTATGTGTTTTGTCTTTTTGTTGGTTTTCTTTTGCGTAATATATGTTGTAATTGTTTAATGTATGTCTTTGAATTGATATATTATTACATGTTTTTTGATTCTCATAGTAGAATAATTTTAGATTATTTGAGTATTTGTAGGTTGTTTGAATATTTGTAGATTAGTTTCACCTGTATTTTAAAGTGACAGACGGACAGATTTTCTTCATTATAATTTCTTGTTTTAAGCACCTTGTTTATTGAATATTACTAATATACTTCAATACACTTGCTATTCACAATCTATAATCTTTGATCTATTTTCTTTTCTTTGATAAACCTTCTAATTACAGGTAGTATAGTATGAGGCAAAAGTGGATCTTATTTCTCACAAGGAACGTCAGTTCCTGAATTAATTGTGGGACTTTGCGGTAGTGTTTCCATTTTTTTATCGCAAAGTCCCAGTTTTTTTTCGAAATGTTTCCATTTTTTTTTTTCGTTTTTTACACAGGGCACACAGCCTAAACCGCAACAGCTGCAGCAACCTTTTTACAACTTCTGAGGTCCATTTTTTTCGAGAAACATTTTTGCAACAGTGCAAGTTGCACTTTGCAACATGAGCAAAAACGGGTTTTTTTTTACCATGGAAGCCACATTTTTGGGCCGATTTTGCTCGGGTTTTCATTTTCGGAATCTGTGACTAAATTCCGATGTGATATGAGTTAAAAAATTTCAAATTTCGAAAATTCGTAGCATACATTTTTTGGCCAATTTTCGAAATTTTTGGACCATTTTTCAGTTTTTAATCTGAAATTTTGATAAAAGATGCATGTCACTAATGTTAACAATTTGACGTATTCAAAATGTTTGCATCACTTCCGGTTAAAGTGGAAAATCGATTTTCACTTCCGGTTGAATAACTTCCGGTGTAATTGAAATATTTCAACGAAATTATGTATATCGTTATTAATCGTAATTCTACAGCCGATTTTAAAATAAAATTTAGTCCGAAAAAAATATTTTGGCCGCCATGTTGATTTGATACATTTTAATAAAACTCAAAATGGGGCCTTGGGGGAGAATGGAATTGGTCAAATTTTTATGTTGGTGTATACTTTAGTCGATGGCGATAAAAATGTTGCGAATGTACGGTGGCCCATATACGACAAATTTATTTTTTTCTATTTTGAATTATAAACTTCTGTTTTTATTTAAAAACTTGAATTTCTATTTAAAAACTTGATTTTTCACCCTGGTGGAAAATAATATTCACCTAGGTGATAATTCAATGAATTTCTATTTAAAAACTTGATTTTTCACCCTGGTGGAAAATAATATTCACCTAGGTGATAATTCAATGAATTTTGATTTAAAAACTTGATTTTTCACCCTGGTGGAAATTAATATTCACCTAGGTGATAATTCAATGAATTTTTATTTAAAAACTTGATTTTTCACCCTGGTGGAAATTAATATTCACCTAGGTGATAATTCAATGAATTTTGATTTAAAAACTTGATTTTTCACCCTGGTGGAAATTAATATTCACCTAGGTGATAATTCAATGAATTTTTATTTAAAAACTTGATTTTTCACCCTGGTGGAAATTAATATTCACCTAGGTGATAATTCAATGAATTTTTATTTAAAAACTTGATTTTTCACCCTGGTGGAAAATAATATTCACCTAGGTGATAATTCAATGATTTTTTTTTTAAAAAACTGGTGGAAATTAATATTCAAAACATCTTTCATGTCCATAAAGAGTAGAAGGTGTACCAGCTCCACAACTACAGGAATTATGACTGGAAACAGTTCGATATGTTTTCCCTTTTATAGCATTCAGACTATAAAGGATTTTTTATACGCCCACACATTAATGTGGGCGTATATTGTAGTCGCCTCTGTCTGTCCGTCTGTCTGTGCACAATTGTTGTGGACACAATAGAGAGCTGGTTTCTTGATGGATTTCGATGAAACTTGCTGTGAGTGTTTGTTATCACCCAAGGATGAACCCTATTGAAAATCAGACGAATCGAAAAATATTTCATGGGTTATTGCCCTTGCTTTTGAAAATATCTTGTGGACACCATAGAGAGCTGGTTTCTTGATGGATTTTGATGAAACTTGGTATGAGTGTTTGTATTGACATTAGGATAAACCCTATTGAATATCAGAAACATCGAAAAAATATTTTATGAGTTATTGCCCTTGTTTTTTTAAAACACGTTAATTTTTCAGCCGTTACACTCTCAAAGTTGTGGACACGTTAGAGAGCTGGTTTCTTGGTGGATTATTATGAAACTTGCTGTGAGTGTTCGTAATCACCCAAGGATGAACCCTATTGAAAATCAGACGAATCGAAAAATATTTCCTGGGTGATTGCCCTTGCTTTTGAAAATATGTTGTGGACACCATAGAGAGCTTGTTTCTTGATGGATTTTGATGAAACTTGGTATGATTGTTTATATTGACCTTGGGTTAAACCCTATTGAAAATCAGAAACATCGAAAAATATTTGATGAGTTATTGCCCTTGTTCTTTAAAACGCGTTAATTTTTCAGCCGTTAACAAAGTTGTGGACACGATAGAGAGCTGGTTTCTTGATGGATTTTGATGAAACTTGCTGCGAGTGTTCATAAACACACAAGAATGAACCCTATTGAAAATCAGACTAATCGAAAAATATTTCATGGGTTATTGCCCTTGCTTTTGAAAATATGTTGTGGACTCAATAGGGAGTTGGTTTTTTTGATGGATTTCAATTAAACTTGGTGTGAATGTTTGTAATCATCCATGGATAAACCCTTTTGAAATTCAGACAGATCAAAAAAATATTTAACATAATAAGGTTATTGCCCTTGATTTTAGAGAAAATGTTATTCTCATAATCTTTCATTTACTGACAACTCTTGTCAACACTTCGGACGAATTGGATGCCATTATAAAAGTGGGCGTATTATGATGGCCATCGCTATTTTTTTCAAAATATACCAAGTGCTAAGTAGCTGTATCACCAGCAGATATATTCCTCGACAATAGTTGAATGAACCAATAACCATGTTAACAAGCAATCTGATTTTAATGGGTAACTGAGAGATACAGCTACTTAGCACTTGGTATATTTTGAAAAAAAATCCTTTATAGTCTGAATGCTATAAAAGGGAAAACATATCGAACTGTTTCCAGTCATAATTCCTGTAGTTGTGGAACTGGTACATCTTCTTCTACTCTTTATGCTGTCCATCGACATGAAAGATGTTTTGAATTTTAATTTCCACCAGGGTGAAAAATCAAGTTTTTAAATAAAAATTCATTGAATTATCACCTAGGTGAATATTAATTTCCACCAGGGTGAAAAATCAAGTTTTTAAATCAAAATTCATTGAATTATCACCTAGGTGAATATTATTTTCCACCAGGGTGAAAAATCAAGTTTTTAAATAGAAATTCATTGAATTATCACCTAGGTGAATATTATTTTCCACCAGGGTGAAAAATCAAGTTTTTAAATAGAAATTCATTGAATTATCACCTAGGTGAATATTATTTTCCACCAGGGTGATAAATCAAGTTTTTAAATAGAAATTCATTGAATTATCACCTAGGTGAATATTAATTTCCACCAGGGTGAAAAATCAAGTTTTTAAATAGAAATTCATTGAATTATCACCTAGGTGAATATTATTTTCCACCAAGGTGAAAAATCAAGTTTTTAAATAAAAATTCATTGAATTATCACCTAGGTGAATATTATTTTCCACCAAGGTGAAAAATCAAGTTTTTAAATAGAAATTCAAGTTTTTAAATAAAAACAGAAGTTTATAATTCAAAATAGAAAAAAATAAATTTGTCGTATATGGGCCACCGTACGAATGGATTTTTGAATTTGACTTTTGCTTTTTTGCAACTTCCGGTCGAATTTTTTCAGTTTTTGAAGGCTCATATCTCGCGACCTTGACCTTTGATGACCTTGACCTTGAGTAGGTCAAAGGTCATCGACATTGGCTACCTGATGATACTTTAATATTTGACCTCCGATATCAACTTCCGGTTTTATAGCTGTCCGAAAATAGCCAAATTCGCAACTTTGTATTGCTCCTACAGGTGACCTAATTAACATAAAGAGTTTATTTTTGCATATTCTGAATGGGCTTTATGAGCTCTGTCGAACGATATATCACAATGTATTGTAATGCAATAATTAAATTTTGCAATTTTGAAAACCTTTCCGCGATTTTTTTAAATTTTTGACTTTTAAATATATGCATAGTTTATGATCTATTAAGTTTAGAGGCTATTAGAGCATAAATGAACATACCCCATATAAATGTATCCGTCAAAAAAAATTGACATGGGCGTGGCACATCCGGGTTAAATTTTAATTTTGTTAACATTTTGTTGTCTGGAAAAAATTCATATAGACTACATTTTTTGAAAAATGCTTCTGCACACACCAACCTCATTACTTTATCTCAGTTATATAAAAATCTCAGCTATTTCAGCTGTATAGTTAAAAAAAGGTAACAAGGTTTAATAATTTCAAAATTTCCGATTATAGATTTTAACTTTTTTTGACATTTATGATTGTATATCTCGTTAACCAATGTATGCAAAGGCTTGATAATTTAGCCATAGTTAGATATTATTAATATGAATAAAGTCACATAAAAAATCTGACGTGGGCGTGGCACATCCGGGTAAAATTTTGTTTTTGTCAAAATTTTGTTTATCAAAAAAAAAGTAAAGTTAAATTTTTTTCAAAAAATGACAATGCATACAGTTACAGTATTGCTTTATTCAGTTTATGTTAAAAGCTCATTGATTTCGGCTTCGTAGTTCAAAAAAAGGAACAAGGTTAAAAAAATATTTTTTTTCGTTTTTGACCTTGACCTTTGTTGACTTTGACCATTTTAGGATCAAAGGTCATTGACTTTGGTTGTTCATTTATACTTTCATATTTGAAGTCTAGCGTCAACTTCCGGTGTTATTACTGTATGCATTTCCAAATTTTAAAGACTTGTTTCTCGGGAATTTGACATTGAATGACCTTGACCTTCAGTAGGTTAAAGGTTATGGATAAAGGTTTTCAGCTGGTACGTTCAAATGTTAGGTCTGGTGACTACTTCCGGTTTCACAACCTTTTAAAAAAACAAAAATTTTAAAAGTTGTCTACTTCTTTGGCACCTAGGTTTTACGTTAAGGGCCCATTTTTTTTTAATTCCCCTTAGCAATTTGCACATTTGCAAAGTCCCACTCTGTGCCACATGTGGCTCTAGTTATTTTTTATTTCAGGCGTTGTTGAATTTTATAAATTTGTAATTGATTTGAATTGTATCTTGATATTTAAGAGTTTTATTATTATCTTACTTATTAACTGTGATTTCAATTATATATTCATTATTTTGCTTATTGTTTAATTTAGGTAAAAACTATAATGGCGGAAGTACGTATACACTGACACCTGAAATTATAAATAGTGTAATCGAATTTCTTTCTTCATTTGACTACACAAGATAGAATAGCCAGAGACCGGAAGTTCGATCCACAACGCATTCTTCTGCAACTGTTTCAGGTTCAATATTTACTCCGTAAACCTTTTCTACTCCTTCATCGAAGTCCACGTTTATAGTTACAAATACAACATATCCTTCTAGTACAAGAACGACTGCTGCTACTACACTGTTGAATAATTTTAGTATATCATATATGGCTCCAAAACTTTCTAATTTTTAAGGAGATGGAAATAAAGGTGATGTATCATATGAACAATGGAGATCGGAAATATCAGGTTTGTTATCTGAAGGTGTTTATTCTACAGCATCTGTTATTAATGCAATTCGTAGCCAGAGGTACTGTGGCACCAACACTTACATCCTTGACCTTTAATACTGTTGAAGAGTTAGTTCGATATCTTGACCCGATTATTGGTCAAATTCAATCTCCGGAATTTTTACTGAACCAGTTATTTTCTTCTTCACAGGGTCGTGATGAAAGTATTTCATCGTGGGCATGTCGAGTCCAGGATCTTGTATTTAGATGTAAAGCTAATGGAGTGTTTAATGATATATCAGCAAATAATATTCTAATGAACCGATTTTGGAATGGTTTGTATCGTGATTGTATTAATGTAGCTACAAGAAAATACATTGAATCAAATTGTACTTTTTTCTGATTTCATGATACATGTTAGAAAAATAGCAGAAGACAGTTCAACCCAAACAACAAGTTCAATCACAACTACAACTACTGCTATCTCATCTCCTTTAAGTTCCGTTTCATCTTCAAATTCTGCATTATCTTCAAGCTTTGATTTTCAACAGTTATCACAGCAAATTCCAACACTAACCAAGGAAGTAAGAAGTGTAAAATCAAAAGTATAGCTGAAATGGAGGTTCGTATGAATGTTAGATATAACTTTGTACCTCCACCTCATTCTTTTAATTTATTGCCGAATGTTCATCAAGGTAACGTGCAATCTCCTAGGCCGAGTACAACACTCACATGTTGAGAGGAAGTTTAGTTTGTCCTTTAAACCCCAACAGGTCTACTTAACGGGGCAGCCTGTAGACCTGCATAGTGTTTCAGTCACAGATGAAGCAAAACAATGTCCCATTCCAATAGATGATTTGATAGGTAAAAAGAATGTTTCTTCATTGTTCAATAATGGAATTAAGTGTCCTGTACTCTTGGATACAGGTTCTGTTCTTTCAACAATTGCAGAAGATTGGTATAACAGGTATCTTTCAGAATTTCAACTTTTTCCCTTGCATAATTTGATTAGGATAAACACAGCATGTGGTGGTTCTATCCCATATGTTGGTTATATTGAAGTTCCAATATCTGTACCACGCACAGATATTGAGCTAGTCGTTATATTTATTGTTGTTCGTTCTACTGACTCTACGGTTTCTGTCATTGTTGGTAATAATATCCTATCTAGGTTATTATCTTTGTATAATTGTGATGTACATAATGTTGATGTGTGTTGGATTTTTCTTTTCAGTGTATTTCAGGTTTGCTACGTGATTCTGATAATGTATATAGTTTGAAATCTACAAAAAGTATCAATATTGATCCTAATTCTTGTATTTCAATTTCAGTTGTTTGTCATTTACCAAAACCTGTTCCGGGAAAGCGTTATTATACGATTCTTCTAAATTGCATGTGATACCAGGTTTAGTTTCGACTGCTTCTGTCAATGATTCAAAGTTTTCATCCATTTTTGATTCCATTGATATAGGCCTATCTAGTTTAAGTAAATAATTTTCAGATAGTGAAGTTGGTCAATTTAAAGATTTGATCAATAAGTATAAAGGTGTGTTTAGTTAGATAATAACGTCATTCTAAGAGTCCATTTTGTTCACCCGTAGTCTTAGTACATAAGAAAGATAACTCCCTTCGTTTTTGTGTGGACTATCGCAAATTAAATTCTCAAACAACTATTCGTTACCTCGTATAGAGGAAACTCTAGATTCTCTGGTTCTCGGTTCTTCACTTCATTAGATCTTCTTTCTGGGTATTGGCAATGTGAGCTTACAGAGGAAGACAAACACAAGACTGCTTTCACGGTTGGTCCTCTTGACTTCTACGAGTTTAATTCCACGCCATTCGGACTTACAAACGCTATTTGAGTCATATATTTCTGAAGAAGGTATTCATACAGATCCGGATAAAATTTCATCGTTAACTTCTTGGCCAGTTCCTTCTAATATAGAAGAAGTAAGAAAATTTCTTGGATTTTGTGGTTATTTTCGCAGATTTGTGAAAGATTATGCAAAAATTGCCAAACCTTTACTTATTTACTTATAGGTCATTCAACGAATAAGAAGGATAAAAAAGATGTTACAGTATTTTCATACAATACAATTTATTACAATATTCTTTTCAACAGTTAATTGATTATTTAACTTCTTCTCCAGTTTTAGCATACGCTGATTTCACGAAACCTTTTGAATTAGAAGTAGACGCCATTAGTTTTTGTCTCGGTGCAGTTTTATTTCAGGAGCAAAACGGTCACAGGAAAGTTATTTCTTATGCCAGTCGCAGTTTGTTAAAGTCTGAACGATTGTATCCTGCACATACACGTGAGTTTCTTGGATTAAAATGGGCTGTATGTAAAAAAATTATTATCTCTATGGAAATAAGTTCAAGGTCAAGACTGACAATGATCCACTAACTTATGTTCTTTCTTCAGCGAAGTTAGATGCCGCAGACCATCGTTGGTTGTCAGAACTTTCAACATATGACTTTTCAATAGAATATTTACCCGGTAAGCAAAATACTGTTGCAGATGGTCTTTCTCCGAAACATATTGGTAATGATGTTATTTCAGAATTGATTTCTTCTTATGATAGTGAAAATGGTAAAATTGATACACTATGTTTTGTCCAAGATGTCGAAGTTAGTGTTCCTCCAGATTGTACTCCAGTGATTGACTCTGCTATAATTCGTCAAGCTCAGAAGGATTGTAAAGTTATTCATCCTGTCTTTGAAACTGTTCGAAATGGGATTCGCCCTTCACAGGACATTTTAAAAACAATGAATAAAGATTCGGTTAATATATTACGCCAGTTTGATTCGTAATTTATTATGGATGATATTTTGTATCGTAATTATTCTTCTTCATCAGAATAATCTATATTGCAGATTGTTGTACCTTCCTCTTTAAGATCTCAGATTTTTACATATCTTCATGACAAGATGGGTCATATGGGTCGTGATAGAACTATGGAGTTGGTAAAGTCTCGTTTCTTTTGGCCAGGTATGGGTAGGGACGTAGATAAGCATATAAAGGAATGTTGACGTTGTATATGTCGAAAGTCACCAAATATTCAGGAAAGGGCACCACTGGTTAACATCAATACTTCTGAACCTTTAGAGTTAGTTTGTATGGATTTTTTGATGAGTTTGCAGATATCAAAAGGTGGATTTGAAAATATTCTTGATCACTGATCATTTTCTATTTCAGTTCCCACAAAAACCCAGATTGCAAAAACTACAGCCAAAGCTCTTCTTCGTCATCGAATACTTCCATATGGTATTCCATCTCGTCTTCATTCTGATCAAGGTTGTAATTTTGAGAGCGATACTATTCGAGAAATTTGTTTGTTATTAGATATCAAAAAGTCCAGGACTACTCCATATCATCCTATGGGAAATGGATTAACAGAAAGATTCAATAGAACATTATTGAATATGTTGGGTACGCTTTCAGAGGAACAAAAGCATAATTGGAAAGATTTTGTATTTTATTTATGTTATGTTTAAAATTGTACTAAACACGAGACAACGCCGAACAGTCCTTATTTTCCTATGTTTGGCAGGCACCCAAAATTACCAGTTGACATTGCTTTAGGTACTAATCATTTTTCAGAATTTGTGGATTACTCATTTTCCAAATATGTTCTTAATCTTAATCTTAATTCTTTCAGGAAGTATACAAATTGGTTCAAGATAATATTAGTAAAGCACAGAATAAACAAAAGTTACAACATGTTAGAACACGTGGTACTTCTCTTCAACTAGGTGATATTGTTAATTTTGGTTAGAATTGTTCAGATAAGAGGAAAAAGGAAATGGGAATCTGATTCTTATGTTGTTGTAGGTTATCCAGACCCTTTAATTCCCGTTTACCAGGTTAAGAAAGATGGTGATATTTTAACACATACTCTTCATCGTAATCTATTATTACCTATAAGTTCAAAAGGCATACCAATTCCAGCAAAGTAATTGTCATTTATAGATGAACCTGTTGATAATGATGATTTTTTAATTTCTCCTCGAGACTCACCTTTTGATATAAATTTAATCACTCCTAGAAGTGAAGATATAATGTACACTAATAATGATTTTCTGTCAAATTCAGATAGCGTCGATGTTTTTGAACCATTGTTGTCTCCACCTTCTCTGTTTCGTGAACGCTCTAAGCGCAGTAGAAAGGCTCCTAGTTGGCAAGTGGACAATGTATGGGATTTGAAGTAAATTCAGATTTTATGTTTTTAATGTACATATATATATATGTCACTAGAGGTATAATATGATTTTGTCTTTCAGATTAAGTGACTGTTGGTGTGTAATATAATGAATAGTGATGGTGTTTATTTGATTTTGATGCTTCTTGGGGGGGGGGGGATAATGTAGTCATTTCTTTCAGTATAGCTTTAATAAATTATCTGTTATATAATCATGATAGCTTTAAACCAATGTTTTACCTGAAATGTGAACACCTTTTATAATTTGCTCAACTAAAATCTATACAATCTCCTATTTAAGACAGCTCTCTCTCTTCTTTTCCATTTCACTTGTTATTTTCACTTGGTGTTTAAAACAACCCTGTTACATTAGCACTAGTATAATTGTAAAAAATACTCCGAGACTTTCAACACGACTAGCTCAAGCGGCCATTTTTAAAAATTTTCCAAGTATCTTATTAATCAATAAATTTTTTCCCTTAATAATAGGTCTAAAGGTTACTTTTTTCAGCAACAGGATAATGAGCACCGATATAGAAGTTATTCAAGTTTTTCTCCTTTGATATTGCTTTATAGATTAGATTCTGCAAAACCAAGAAAACCAAAAAACAAGATAAAAAGCTTAGCAGACGATAAAAATACCACAAGGCTTATTTTGAACACTGCATTTTTATTGCACCGGATTACCGCAGTCGGTATCCTGTTGAATTGTTATCTGCTAGGTAATTGGGAGCTGTGGATTAGAATCCCGCTCAAAGTAAAAAAAAAACAAAAATATGATTCCACGGCCAGTGTTTTCGAGAGACAGCTCGTTGTTTGCTTTCATCCCTTCAATCACCAAAAACCAAAAACCAAAACTTGTCTGTATATTGCAGATATAGTTTAATAATAGTACAGAGAAAATTCGAACTGATAATTGTATCGAAATTTCACTGCTTTTAATGAGCGTCTGTTTAAGTAATGTATGCGAAAATTTTGAAAAATTAAAAAAAAACTAGAACCGTGATAACGGTACTGAGCAGTGCGCAATTTAAACATCCTTGAACGGTTGCATTTTAGTCCTGCATATAAATTAGGTCATGTGACAGAGCTGTTTATAGTTAAAAATCTCAATTTTCAATCGGCTATTAAACCGGAAGTAAACATCATTTGATAGATTTTATCGAGGGCAATAGCTTTGGTTCAGATCTAAAGGTCATCAAACGTCAAGGTCACGAGTTGTGAGCTTTGAAAGTGTTTGCTATTGCTGAATTTCTTTAACCGGAAATAGACAAAACTTTTAATCGAAATTAGGAAATCGGCTGTCACCTTTTTGAAGATGCCATAGACATCAACATTATGTAATATATCGATTTAAAGAAAAGTTGATCATTTCAAGATCTTGGTCTACTAGTTACTTCAAGGTCCAATTTTATCCTTTTTGTTCTATGAATGTTATGTCATTTTATATCTTCAAAAGAATGTGTCGACTCTCTTTAAAAATCTACAATTTAGGAACCACGAGTTTTTTCGCCCCAAAAAAGCCACGCAGTTACTTTAGAACAATGAACAAAATTTCCAAATTAAAAAAAAGCAAAATGATTAAAATATCTACTATTATATATCAAGAGGAGATAAAGCATAATAAGAAAAGATTGTTTGTGACGTACGTGAATTAGGTTCAAACTGACAATTTTCATTTGGCTATAAAACAAGAAGTAAATATTGGACAACAAAAATTAATTCACCATTGGATAGATCTCATTCTGGGCAATAACTGTTGTTCGGATCATAAGGTCAACAAATGGCAAGGTTATGAGCTTTAAAAGTGTTCCAATAATTGCTGAATATCTTATACCGGAAATAGACAAACACCATAATCGAAATTAGCAATTCAGCTGCCCCCATTTTGTTGGCAATAGATTGAAAATGCCATAAACGTCAAAATTATATAAATCGGATGTCGATTTAAAGAAATCATGTTCATTTCAAGGCCAACGTGTTACTTCCGGTTACGATTTTGTCATATTTTTTTCTTTGTTAGTCATGTTCTTTCATATCTTAAGAAGAAATTGTTATCTATCTTATGAAATCCGTAATTCAGATAACACGTGTTTTTTTCCCGCCAAAAAAACAAGCAGAGTTACTATAGAACAAAGAACAAAATATCTAGTGTTATATATCAGTGGGAAGAGGAGATAAAGCGTAATAAGAAAAGAAAATATTTTGTGACGTGACGTCACGTGAAGGAGCTGTTCAAAGTTCAAACTAACAATTTTTAAATGGCTATAAAACCGGAAGTAAATATTGGACAACAAAAATGGATTCACCGTTGGGTAGATCTCATCATGGGCAATAACTTTTGTTCAGGTCATTAGGTCACCAAAATCCAAGGTAACGTGTAATAAGCTTTGAAAATTTTTGTCATTTCTGAATATCTTTTACCGGAAATAGGCAAACATCATGATCGAAATTAGCAAATTGGCTGTCATCATTTTGTTGGCCATAGATTGAAAATGCCCTAGACATCAATATTATACAAATTGGATGATACCCTGTTCACTTCTCTCGATTTAAAGAAAACATGTTCATTTCAAGATGGTGGTCAGCGTGTTACTTCCGGTTACGATTTTATCATATTTTTTTTCATTGTTAGTCATGTTCTTCCATATCTAAAGAAGAAATTGTTACCTATCTTATGAAATCCGTAATTAAGATAACACGTGTTTTTTCCCGCCAAAAAAACACGCAGAGTTATTATAGAACAAAGAACAAAATTCGAAAAAGCAATTTTGATCGAAATATCTAGTGTTATACATTTTTGGAAACAGGAGATAAAGCGTGATAATAATAAAAGATAATTTGTGACGTACATGAATAAGGTCACGTGACAGAGCTGTTTAAAGTCAAAACTCGACATTTTCAAATGGCTATAAAATCGGAAGTAGACGTCGGACAGCAAAAATGAATACATCAGTTGATAGATCTCATCAAGGGCAATGACTTTTGTTCAGGTCACAAGGTCACTCAAGGTAAAGGTCACAAGATATGAGCCTTAAAAGTTTTGACTATTACTGAAAATTGTTTACCGGAAATAAAAAAAAAAATGAATCGAAATTCAAAAATCGGCTTCCCATGTTTTGTTAGCAATCGACTGTAGATTCCATACACATCATTTTTATTCAAATCGGATGATTCCCTGATTCTGAATTTCGATTTAAAGTAAAATTAGTCAGTTCAAGATGGCGGCCGATATGAAACAGCTGGGTCAGATTTTATCATTTTATATTTTGTGAATAATGATTACTAGCACATTGCAAAAAGATTTTGTAGAATATTTTCATTATTCCGGAAGTTGACATTTCAACTTTACAAGCGAATGACGTCAAAACCGGAAGTGATATAAGATTTTTGAAAAGATCATTTTGTTTGTCATCAAAATGTGTATGCATATGTAAGTTTTCATATTGATAAAAATAAAATTGCAAAAGTTGAGAAAATTGTCAAAAAAGTGCTTCAAAAAGTCAGCGACAAAGTTTTAAAAATGCATGTTTTTAAAGGTCATAGGAAATAAAAAATTTAAAAACGTCGATTTTACCGTTTTTATGAAGTTTCATATATTGAAAATAAAATGTAAAAGCAATAATAGTTTTTTTCACACCCGTTCATGAGATATTTGCCGTAGAAGTGGGATATTGTCTTCACTTGCTTTAATCTGAGCTCGCTTACTTCCCTTTATTGTGACGTCAGGTCGGAACATCGCGTCAAAATGACGTTCCCGCTATATTGGATATTTTGACAAGTCGTATTTTGGTTTTTGTCGTATTTTGGTTATTTATAAAAATAAGATGGTTTTAGGTGCAGGCCTACAACTGTAATGTCAGATCGGGACAGAAAATTTTGTGTAGCTAACTGGAACACTTGTTTTCGAAAATAACGTCATGTTATGATAGCGTAATCCACGGGACCATTTTGATCAGTGAAATCTTTGACGTCACTTCGCAGTGTAGCCTTTGAAATGTTTACGCCAAGAGAATAAAACTATCTATCTATCTATACACTCACAGGTCATATTATTTTGATTCAATTCATGTTCGAAATTAAAATATGTTTGATAAACAATCTATAAATTTGATCAACAAACTCAAGCCAACATTTGATCGAAGAGAAGAGAACACGGAAAAGTTCATAACGTCATTATTTACGGGGTGTTAGCTCTATTCAAAGTTAATTCCTGCTACTCTTTAGATAATTCTAATACATACTTTTTCTGAAGTAGAAATGGCAGCTGACTTCAAAAGTACGTAATTAAAGTTATTTTGAGCTTAAAACGGTGAAAAAACGTCACTTTTTTCATTAAAAATCACACCATACACCCCCATATGATACTGAAATCTTCCGTCAAGCACCAATGGAAAGGTCAGAGATCGGGGAATCCCAATATATTAATTTCATTGGTCTGTTATTTTTATATTCTTATGGAAATAGCCAATAAGAAGGGGACCCCCCCGACTATGACGTCATAAAATCGGTGCCGAAATACAGCGTAGCGGTAAAAAAAAGTCCCTCTCTTGTAGTTCTTCACACGTATGTGACGAATTTAACATTATAATAACAGCTATTTTCTTTGTTTATTCATCTCAATGGATAAAAATATTAAACGTTCACAATCAAAATAAATCAAAATTTAAAAAGTTTCCTCTATATTTTATATTCCGGTAGAGTACCTACTTCCACTGATCACGTGGACAGCAGGTGTTCACAATATTCTTTGATCTTTCTTTGATCTCAATGGGTCTTGTTTTCTATCAAAATGTACTCATCAAATTAATCAGTGGTGTCACAAATTAACGGGATCTCATTGTTTTTAGTCACCTAATCTTATAAAACGTTTATTCAAGTAGATTAAGTTTATTGTTAACAAAAGATTTTCAGAATAACTACCGTCCTCAGTACTGTCATCAGAAAAAAATTTCCCGCTCAATTTTATTGGTGCCAGTAAGTCTACAATCTGAAGTCAACTATAACTTGTATTATTGTCTTGTCAGCAATGTGTTTGAAAGTTCTAAAACTTTTGGATTATTTTAATGGATTTAAGGATTTCTCTCAGTGTATTTTTGGGATCGCATTTTGATCAACGGTAATTTCAAGTATTTTCCTTCCGTAATTTTGTACATAGATTTTCAAGTCTTTTCTTTCCGTGTTTTTTAACATCGATTTATTGGTATCGCATCGACTCGCATGACAATATGATGGCGCAGTATCGAAGTGTTCGGGGCGTTTGTTGACAGTTTAAACCTCAAATCTATTTTTTTAGTTACAAAATTAAAAAAAAAAGTCATAAAAATTAGTTCCGAGTCATACATTCCGTCAACAGGTACGCAATTAGCAGTAGCTTGCGTTTCTTCGGAGTCACTAGGCCTATCAGTATCACTTCCCGAATCCGAGGAATTTTCTTGAGCTAATGGTTCATACATATAAGGATGGACTCTTATATTAAGATTTTATCTCCGGTATTTCTCCGAGTTCTTCTTCAAAATCCAAGGGAGATGCCATCTTGATAACGTTAAATATATATGACGTTACAAATCAACTTGTTCCGACCTGACGTCACAATAAAGGGACGTAATCACGTTAGACATATTAAATAAACCAGATTTCAAATTCGTATTGCAAAGTTACTAATGAATTTTTTTTAATAATTTTTCGGATTTAATACTAGAATCATTTATACTTATAGAAAAACACCACAAATTAGATATTTAAAATCATTTCCTATGACCTTTAAACCCCCAATTTGAAGACAATCGGTTAATAAAATAAACAAAAAAAATTCCATCAAAATCGGTTGAAAATCAGAGGTGAAAATGGTAAAAACATTAAATTGGGCTTATTGGCCATACGTCATTTCCTGTTGGACGAAAATGCATCATTTTATATTCACCTAATACCGTGCAGTTAGGCATAGTAAAAAATTATATGAGATAATGTGTGGCATGCTCCCTTCATACCGAATTAGCGTGACCAGAAGTAGACAAAAAAAAAAAACATACATTATGAAAACAAAGAACGCACTGCAAAAAGTATTTTCAGGGTGTTAAGAGATTACATAATCAGGTTAATCTGTTTATGACCTAAATTGTTTCACACTTGGGGTGAAAAGTTCAGGTCAACAGTGTTGATGTTCACTGTTGTATAACCTCTATTTTTTTATCAATTTTAATTTTGGCATTAACCCACCAATGTCACATAACGTTGAAAAGAGAAAAAATAAGACACTCTGAATATACAACCCATATTGATATGAGATAATTACATTGAAAGTTAGAACCCTCAGTCGAAAAAAACGCAATATTTTGAAAACACATGTAACAGAGTGACATACTAATGTCCCTTTAAACTAAGCTTTAGACCTTCACTTTAACCAGTGAATATCACTCATCATGCAGATGTCATAATATTGTCTTTGATCTCGTTATACTATGTTGTTTTTAGCCCGAATAAGTTGCTAAATATAGTATCATGACCTATGACCTCTGGTGCAGGTGGTGTGATATGCGAGAATTAAGCAGACAATTGAAGAGTAAGGGTCTTCGGTCCACCAGCACTGCTGAGCCATTATTCCCTTGTGTTATAGCTTTGTTTCTCTGTATCTGTTTACTGATGGAATAATAAAGTTTATTGTATTGAATATGGAACTATTTCTGTGACCAGTACAAACGACGACAACGTACTCGGTCACACATATTTTAGTGAATTATTGTTATATATCGTTGAAAAGAAAATGAAATCGGAATTACAAAATCGAATAAGTTAATTCTCTTGTGTTCATAAGGGGACAGACGTCCAAGGTTGTCAAAAATGTCAATTTTTGAATGGCTATTAAACCGGAAGTTAATATTTTTCAATCAATATGAGCACCTCTATGGATAGCTGAGGCCAAAGACATCCTTCATTGAAATTTTCATGGTCATCTTAGGTCTATGACCTTTAGAAAAAAAAAATCAAAATTCAAAATTCAGTTCCAAAAAAACTGTAGATGTTAGGTTTTGATAGACACCAAAATCATAAAAATCGGATAAGAAATGGACTAATTAATATTTTGCTAAAATGTGTCACTCTGAGACGACGGCTTATGAATCACTTCCGGTTTGGATTTTTCTGCCAAGTGCATTCTAGGTATGCCTAATTGTATGGTTTTTGCTAACATCTGAAATTTACATCGAAAGTGGGGTCACCAGGCGTGATTTTGGAAATAGGAAGGCTTCACGCCAAAACCGGAAGTGATAAAATTACTTTTTTTTATTATGAAGTTTGATTTGTATGGACATTCTGTTTATGTCCTGTGAATTTCAGATCAATCGGATAATTAGCGGTTGAGTTATAAATTGTGTTGCCCCATCAGATACATCTTATAACAATAAACATATTAAATACAATTTCAAGTAAATCGGTTCAAAAATAATAAGCTCTACAGAGTCGATGCAAAATTCTTGCACAGTATGCAATAGCTTACTTCCGTTTCAGATATTCATTTTTTATTCCAGGTTATTTAATAATGTTTGGTAAATATAATTTTTCTATACCATTTTGATTTTGTCTAGAGACGTTCCCAAAAAATAAATTGTCATAACGAAACTACAGTTACTAAAAATTTTATTATTAAATTTATAGTGTAAAAATACTAAAACAAAGAGGAATTTGTGTTAAGGAATCTTAGCAAAAGTGAAAAAGGTGGGAATTTTAGGGCCGCTTGACAGCCTGTTATGTTTTCATTCACTTCAAAGTTGAAGTCTATGTGGAAATCCTACGACACAAACCAGTCTTCCTTCCTTAAAGCGGTACAACCTCTTAAAATGAACAAAAAAATAAAGTTCTCAAACTTGGTCAATCAGAGTATATATTTATCAACGATGTCCAAAGTATACAAACAGAATGCAAAAAACCCATAAAATTATGTAAATTTCTATATAATAACAGGTTATAATTGATAAACAACTAATATTTATCAGATTATTTAGGTAATCTGTTGTATAGTTACGCAATCAGACAAGTCCATTGATGAATATAAACTCCTATTGACCAAATTTGAAAATTTAGATTTTTTGTTCATTCTAAGAGTTTTATTCCTTTAATTATTGGCACAATTAAGTACTTAAGTACCATAGGAAATTGTGTTGAAATCAATAGTTTGCGAGGCGACAAAAACAGTTTTTATCAACAAATGTCTTGTTGTAATGGGAGATATCCCCTTGTTATATTACATGTGGTCTGAAGCTTTGTAGTACTGCGTGCATCAAATCCGGTGAAGTTTTCTTAAATATCAGGAACCATAGGCATTGGGTGAAAAATTTGATTGTCTAAAATTTTAGAAAAGTTAAAATTGTCCCCGTTACAAATAGAAAGACTCTTTACAACCTCTTTAAAGGGTAACAAGGGCATTTGCAGGTGTTGCGAGTTTCAAGAAAAGACAGTGGTCAATATAACTCGCATACGCTTAATTAAGGAACACATTAAAATAAAGGATTTAAACAGCAAAGCCCTTAGTCAGATTAATCAGTTCTAGCGTATATTTATAATATATAAGTAAATACGTACACACAGGGTGTAGAAGAAACGTCACCATCTTCTATTTGTTTTGTTGTATAAAAATTCTCTACACAGTTACATATTAATCTACATACATTAACTGAAATTTAATACATACATTAATAACATGACAACTTCAGTCTCCAATATATCTGTAATAATAATCTATGCATGTGGAATGAGAATTTTATATTCTGGTAACAGTTAGCTAAATATATATATATAAAATCAAAAAATATTTAAATGATTTAAAGGGACAGTCTGAGTTTTTTTTAAGTCAAAAAATGTTTTTGCTCAAATTTGTGAAAACTTTACACTAAAATCTGTAACTATATGAAAGTTTTAACTAAAAAAATCCAGCCGTTAATTTTTAAACGCTAAAAATTTGAAAAGTGTGTCATGTTTTTTGGACGTTGATAGGAAACTACTGAACGGATTTGAATAAAATAAACGCTTAATAGTCGAGAAATGTCCCTCTTGTGTATTTAAAAGCTTTCAGCTAGAAATATTGAGCTATTTAAAGGGCAAACACCAAAACTAGGTCAAATTGCTTAATTAACAATAAGTACTCCCTGTTTGTAATTAACCCTTTACGTCCTTCAAACACTAGTTTTTAGAGTATTTACGAGCAATTGATGTTGATAGAAGCACTGAATGTATAGAGGTTAAAGGGCGATAACTCTTTAAAACTGACGTAAGATGTCTAAATCTTGAAACATAGGCTTGCGGCAAGTCTCGCAAGCGTATACGCCCACCAGCAGCTTGATAAAGAGGTAAATGTGAACTCCAAAACGAAAGCCATACCAGAGTTTTATGCGATAAAAATCATTGGATCATCACTAAATTCAATAGTGCACATCTTCATAATGATATTGACACTCATTCAAAAGATCAAATAAATCCATGGAGAATTGTAGACCAGGGCTTGCCAGGCAAGGTAACATACGCCCACTGGCAGATGTCAGAAATGATCATATTTTAATTAACGATAATACAAATTTCTTTATATCTAAAGAATAAAAAGTCAAGAGCAATAACTCAAAAACTGTTCATCGAAAATGCCTCATGTTAGAACTTGACCGAGATCTTATCAATTCCAGTGATTACACCAAGTTTCATCAGGATCATTTTAACTTCTATGGTGCTCACAAAACTATTTTTGATGCGTTTTTGCAAAGTCAAGGGCAATAACTCAAAAATAGTTCATCCAAAATTCTTCAAATTTGAACTTAACCAAGATCTTATCAATCTCAAGGATCATACCAAGTTTCATTAAAATCAGATGAAAACTGTAGTCTCTAGACTATTCACAAACTAAATTTGACGCGTTTTTACAAAGTCAAGGGCAATAACTCAAAAAACACTCATCCAAAATACGTCAAATTCGCACTTGATCGAGATCTTATCAATCTGAAGGAGCATACAAAAATTCATCAAAATCAGATAAAAACTGTTGTCTCTAGAGTGCTCACAAACTAAATTTGATGCGTTTTTACAAAGTCAAGGGCAATAACTCAAAAACCGTTCATAGAAAATATGTCAAATTCAAACATGATCGAGATCTTATCAATCTGAAGAAGCATACCAAGTTTCATTAAAATCAGATGAAAACTGTAGTCTCTAGAGTGCTCAGTAACTAAATTTGACGCATTTTTCCAAAGTCAAGGGCAATAACTCAAAAAACGTTCATCGAAAATACGTCAAATTCGAACTTGACCGAGATCTTATCAATCTGAAGCAGCAAACCAAGTTTCATTAAAATCAGATGAAAACTGTAGTCTCTAGAGTGCTCACGAACTAAATTTGACGCGTTTTTACAAAGTCAAGGGCAATAACTCAAAAACCGTTCATCCAAAATACGTCAAATTCGAACTTGATCGAGATCTTATCAATCTGAAAGAGCATACCAAGTTTCATTAAAATCAGATGAAAACTGTAGTTTCTAGAGTGCTCACGAACTAAATGTGACGCATTTTTCCAAAGTCAAGGGCAATAACTCAAAAACCGTTCATCCGTTGGCCAAGATCTTATCAATCTGAAGGAGCATAGTAAGTTTCATTAAAATCAGATGAGAACTGTAGTCTCTATAGTGCTCACAAGAAATGTTGACGGACGGACCGACGGCATGACCGACGGACGGACGGACCGACAGGGGTAACCGCAATATACGCCCATACTATCGTGTGGGCGTATAAAAACGAACGCTATATCAGAGTTTTACGCGATATATCAGAGGAAAATCATCGAATCATCACCAAATTCAATAGTGCACATCTTCATAATGATATTGACACACATACAAAATACCAAAAGGATCCATGAAGAATTGTAGCCTGTAGAGTGAGCACGAGATAAATGTGAACGGACGGACGGACCGACAATTGCAACCACAATATACGCCCATACTTACGTGTGGGCGTATAAAAATAGCGATGGCCATCGTAATACGCCCACTTTTCTAATGGCAGCCAATTCGTCCGGGAGGTTGACGAGAGTTTTCAGTAAATGTAAGATTCTGAGAGTGACATTTTCATTTTACAGGAGTTTTGTTACAGTTTTTTTTCTTTATGTTTATGAACTTACAAATGTAAAGTTTCATTGTGATAAGTCACTGAAATATGAACAATACAAGGGCAACAACTCATGTAATAAAGAGTCTTCGTTTTTCTGATTTTCAGTATGCTTCACACTAAATTGATTACGAACAATTACTCAAAGTTTCATCAAAATCCATCAAATCACCAGCTCCCTATATTGTGTTCACAACTTTGAGAATGTAACGTGCTAAAAAAATTAACGCATTTTAAAGAACAAGGGCAATAAATGGTTCTGATTTTCAATATGGTTTATCTCAAGGTCAATACAGACACTCATACCAAGTTTCATCAAAATCCATCAAGAAACCAGCCTTCTATCGTGTTCACAACATATTTTCAAAAACAAGGGCAATAACCCATCAAATATTTTCCGATTTGTCAGATTTTCAATAAAATTCAACCATCGCTGATTTCGAAACAAATTTTTTATCAAAATCCATCAAGAAACCAGCCCTTTATCGTGTTCACAACTTAAGAGAGTATTAAGGCTATAAAATGAACATATTTTCAAAAACAAGGGGAATAACCCATCAAATATTTTTCGATTTGTCTGATTTTCAATAGGCTTCTTCCTTAGATGATTATAAACACTCACAACAAGTTTTATCAAAATCCAGCCCTCTATCGTGTTCACAACTTTGAGAGTGTTACGGGCTATAAAATTAACACATTTTAAAGAACAAGGGCAATAACTCATAAAATATTTATCGATATTTCTGATTTTTAATAGGTTTAATCCCAAAATCATGACAATAACTCATACCAAATTTCATCAAAATCCTTCAAGAAACCAGCTCTCTTTCGTGTTTACAAAGTATTTTCAAAAACAAGGGCAATAACCCATCAAATAGTTTTCGATTTTTCTGATTTTCAATAGGCTTCTTCCTTGGATGATAATAAACCGTCGCAGCAAGTTTTATCAAAATCCATCAAGGAACCAGCTCTCTATCGTGTTCACAACAATTGTGGACAGACAGACAGGGACGACTACAATAAAAAGCCTTAAATCTAACTAAACTTTCTCAAACCTTTCGATTTAGGTCCAATAACATCCATTTCAAGTTTCATCAAAATCGGTTGAAAACTAGAGAGTAATAGCATAAATATTCAAGATTTTTGTGCAGAGGCAATAACTCTGCTTCTAGCAGTCGAATATAGCTCAAATTCGAACTTGATCTTTGTTTTAAGAATATGTATACACATACCGAATTTCATTTGATTCCATCACAAAATCTAGATTTTCAGGGCCGGCGCGCCAATATATTTGTAGGGGGTACAGACATCAAAAGGGCACATAACCAATGTGTAATTTCAACATAATGCCCCCGTTCCACTAAACTTCTTAAGTCCAAAATTGTCTTAAGTCTGACTTACGTAAGAAAAATCACAAAATTTGCGTTTCACTAAGATTCTTAAAGGGGACCAGTCTTCATTTTTATTGGTTGATTTGGGTCTTGAATATACTTAAGTATCCTTCAGAAGCACTAGAAATGTACGAAAATTGCATATTTCCTTAAAATATATCTTAAATTAGACATTTCTCCTTCTATTTCTATAGATGACTTTTCTATATATTGCATAGTATTGCTAATGTGTAGTAGGGCATTATAACTTTCAAATGCTAATAATTATGGATGCACATGGATTTGAAGACTAAAATTTCAATGGTGAGTTGTGATAACCAGTACTAAATTGCTGAGCTAAAAAATCCCTGTTTCTGAGACTTGGAAATCTTTAAGTCAAGAAATTTTCGTAAGTTTTTGCGTAACTTAAGACAGCTACACCCTGTCGTAACTTTTTTCTTAGACCAAGAAATGCTTGAAAATAAATGAAACTCTGATTACGCGCGTGATAACTTGCGTAGCTAAGAACTTCGTAAGTTGCTTAGTGAAACAGGCGTAAGATTTCACGTAAGATATGCGTAAGTCAAATTCTTTTGCGTAAACTTACGCACTTTAGTGGAACGGGGCCATGTAATTTCCCGTGAATTCAACTTTAATAATGCCTGAGTAAAAGAGTCAGTGTACATGTAGCAGTGGCGGGTTTAGGAATTTCATAAAAATGGGTGGATAATGAAAAATGTGTTCTAAACCCACGAGCGCCGAAGGCGCGAGCGGCAATTTTTTTTAGGTTCACATAGTTTATGGTTCAAATATACATCTCTAAATCTCCAAAGAATTTTCAACATTTTAATCAAATGATATATAGATTGGTAATAACGTAATCACGTCAACACAGGTAAGGGGGTGGCTAGCCATTGTAGATACTCCCTAGTCCGAAACATGCTGACCCTATTCAAGCCTCTGATGATTTTTCTTTGCCAGTTAGACCTACCATAATTAAGTATAATTATTTCGAACTGCCTTTATTTTTACGAAAGATTCAAAATCTCAACTCTCACAAAAACATTTTGTTGTTACATCATTCCAAATCAGGACTTGAAGTTTATATAAGATGTTGAAATGTATCGCTTTTTCGAGTCTAGTAGTGCTAGTGCTGGATGTTACAACCAAACAGATTCGTGTCCAGTAGATTTGATCGAAATTGAAATGTAATGTAGGGTAGGCCCTCTTTCGTCGGAGCGGGCGTAGACAAAGTGGGACTGTGCGAGGAGTGGCATGATGGGTAACGCGTTTTTTGCGCGACGTCATCTAGGGAAACTGTGGCGGTATTTAGCTCATAGACGACTGTACAGTTTTTTTTTCATTTTATTCTTCACATTTATTTTTTTTTTAAATTCAAAAAGGGCACTTTCCGAGTAAATTTTAGGGGGTGCACCCCCCCCCCCCACCCGGCCCTGATTTTAGGGCGTTAGCATAAGGTGTGAATTGATCAATCAACAGGATTAATCAATTATGTGTATCAAATGATAAAACAAATATCCTATCACACAACATGTGGTTTCGTAATTGAATTGTCGGTAAAATATCAATTGATACCAAACGGCCCATCATGGACGACATCAAAGCAGGCATTGTCAAGATATCGTTTGCTGAATCACATTTTGCCCATTATATTTGAATGAATTATAATATTATCCTCAAAATGTTTTTGAGAATCCTATATTGTCTGTATAAATTAGTTAAAAAACATTTTTTTTATATGGATGTTATTTTATATTGTATCTTCCCGTGATGACCTTGACTCAAGGTCGCACGCGTATGAATCTCGAAAAATCTGAAAAAGGCAAATCTAGTCGATAAATTTAGTGGACCGATAAAGTTTGAGTTTTTCAATACTGTCACGCAATCAAAATAGATCTATTTGAACCTTATTTTGATCATTGCATTATGAATTCAGATATTAAATCTGCATTATGTCGTCTGCTTCTCTGCTAATATTCTATGTCAGCACTTTGATTCTATTTATAGTAACAATCAACCTTGATTGCCGCCTTTGTTTCTATATTGAATCCAAGCCCTCCTGAGGAAATTAATCTAAGGTGTGACAAATTAACGTTCTCTCATTGTTTATATTCACACAACCTCTTAATCATTAATTGTAGTCCAGTAAAGATATGATTTATTTCTATTGAACCTGGAACAAATTGCAAGAGAATTTTTCTCGATGGATTCTGGTAATAGGCACTGAGGACCTTGGGGAAATCCCGTAATTAGCATAAATCCAAAATGGCCGCCGGTCTAAGATAGGACCCCCAATATCTCCGAACTGGGTCACTTTAGGGCATATAAATGTATTACAAGCAGATAGGAAACTATAGTCATAGTCTCTAAAAAACACATTCCCATCGTCCTGTGACGTCTCTGTGACGTCATACGTCGCTTCCGCCCAAAGCTCTATAGGGCCCTATACATGTATATAGGACTTTGCTTCCGCAATTCTGATTACGTCACAAAATCGAATTTTTCTCATATATTGGAACATTTTTATGTCAGGGTATGTCATGAAATATATACAAAATAGACATAAACAATAAACTCATATCATGCTACGTTTCTCAATCGTAAATATGCCGGCAATTCTCACTACGCCTGTTAGAGACAGTGGCCGCCGTATGTTGTCTAAGACGGTGACGTCATTAACTACCCTTGATGTTACATATTCCACAAAACTCGCCGGACAGAGTCCTTTATTCACAACAGGGACATATCTACATCAACTAACTCATCGTCATCTTCTACTTCTGGTTGCGGAGAGTTGGTACACGGGACTCCACGTCACCCTCCAGTCACTGCTACACTCAAGACTGTTTTCCTACAACTGCACCTTTTGGTCGAACAGTCTGTAGTGCAATTGCACCGGATCAATTCCAATAGCTCCTTAGGTCTGCCAAATGGGCGGAGAAGGTCCTGACCAGTAGCCATCAGATTGAAATTCGGACCCTTCCACCCACATCCGATGGAGCCAAGTACCACAGCTACAGAGTGGTTCACCAGGTCCAAACATGGAATGGCAACCCCTTGTTATCCACTAAGTGGGGGTGGAAGCAAGTACTTGATCTCTATGAACCGATAAAAATGGGTAACCTGTCCGCTCCTAAGGAGCTATTGGAAGTGATCCGGTGCAACTGCACTACAGACTGTTCGACCAA
Organism: Lottia scabra; assembly: GCA_029955415.1. NCBI lineage: Eukaryota > Metazoa > Mollusca > Gastropoda > Lottiidae > Lottia > Lottia scabra. Next base: position 20,417,315 of record JARJEI010000001.1, read on the forward strand.
AAGGTGCAGTTGTAGCAGTGACTGGAGGGTGCCGTGTACCACCTCTCCGCAACCAGAAGTAGAAGATGACGATGAGTTAGTTGATGTAGATATGTCCCTGTTGTGAATAAAGGACTCTGTCCGGCGAGTTTTGTGGAATATTGTGATAATTCACATTGTTGGTTGGATCATTTATATTTAGATGAGTAAAATCTTTAAGTGATTCTCGTATTTTATTGAACATTTTCTCCCTAGTCCACATAAATAAACATGAATCAAAATACATACCTACACATTCCAGTTTGCTCAGCATAGTATAATGATCTTTTAACCTTCTTATTTCGTTAACAGCACTTTGAAATGGAATAGTACCCTCAATGTTAGATGCTAAACATAACTTTGTTGACACACCATACGATTCTGGCAAATCACTTTTCTTATTAGTCATACAAAAAGCTAAAGCTGTTTCTTCTGTCCTATTGGATAACCTGAAGTAAAACAAAGTGTTTAAATTGTATCAATCCTCCAAAAAGATGCGTTTTATCAAAATTAAAAATTAATAGACACTGAAAAAGGAAAGTTTTGCCAGTATCCTTGTGAGCACTCTAACCAGACAAACGTCCCAGTTAATATTGGCATTATTTTTTAAATTATTTTTTATTAAGTTTAAGCTAATACCAACCGGATTAGATGTATCAGATACTTCCATATTGGTTTGAAAAATGGTTCTTCAATTGAAGCATAGCACTGATCCCGGCCTTCTGCACTATCAAGTTCTTCATATCCTATTGAAAACATTACTAAAAGTTTCTCAAGAGCATTGTGAATATCTTGTGATACACCTTTTAAATGACGCACATAGACTTCCTCCGATATTGTCCTCACATTACCTATCTCTGATGGGTGTATAAATTTGTATAAATTGTCTATAAATTTATTCCTGTTGTCGACATCATTAGATGACAACACAACATAAGCTTCTGAATCTTGCCTTTGCAAATTAAATTCTAATTTATCTACATCTGGTTTCTCTGCAAGACTTTCCACTTCAACTTCATCAAATAAATCATCCATATTCTCTTCACTATATTTTTCAAATTCCCTTGACAATGAACGCCAGCTGTTATAATTTTTTTTGTTATCCATAGATAATTGTTCTGTTAATTTGGCATTTTGGGTTTCAGCTGTTTTTAAATCCTTTATAGTTTTTTGGGTGAATTTTTCCAAATTGTTTTGGCATTCAATGTTCACAAACTGCTCACTATATTGATGATTGTCACTATCATTTACAGTGATGTTCACAATATCACTCACTATAGACTTTTCACCTTTTGTATCATCAGCATATTCATTGTTCTCTGTATAATTCAAACTATCAGCTTTATTATCACTCTTACCCTGCTTAAAATTCACACCACTGTGTTTATCATCATCCTTATAATCATCCTGCTTATATTTCACACTACTAAGTTTATCATTATCGTTATCACTATACTGCTTATAATTCATACTTCCTGGTTTATTTTCACCCTGATTATTATCCCGCTTATAATTCACATCATCATCCTTATCATCATCCTGCTTATAATTCACACTACTGAGTTTATCATCATCCTTATCATTATCCTGCTTATAATTCATACTTTCTGGTTTATTATCACCCCGATCATTATTCTGCTTATAATTGACACCACTGAGTTTATCATCATCCTGCTTATAATTCACACTTCCTGGTTCGTTATCACCCTGATCATTATCCTGCTTATAGTTCACACCACTGAGTTTATCATCATCCTGCTTATAATTCACACTACCTGGATTATTATCACCCTGATCATTATCCTGCTTATAATTCACACTACTGAGTTTATCATTATCCTGCTTATAGTTAACAATTCCCAGATTATCATTATCCTGAATCTGCTTATCATTCACACTACTGAGTTTATTATCATCTTTATCATTATCCTGCTTATTATTATCATTATTTTTCTCAGCCCAACTGTCATCTAAATCTGAAGGACTTTTGGGATGAAATTTTTCTGGTAGAGGAACACATATTTCATTCATGAAAGCCATCTTTGTAGAAACCAATGGATAGAGCTTTTCATAAATATTATACTGATACTTCATTAATAGTCTGGTCAAGGGATGGTCTTCACATCTGAAAAATAGGAATGGCCAGCGTAATACTCCCACAATTGTAATGCCAACCCAGTCATCCAGGAGGTTGATAAGAGTTATCAGTAATATTTCATACTACAATGAAACTTGAATACTACTTTATTCACAGCCTTCTTCTTTTTTCCTTTTTTTTTTGTGTTTTTATTTTTGCTTTTAATATCAACCAAGTTTCTTTAAAATCTTGAATGCTGGAAATTTAACTTTGCTCCTCCCACCCCCTTATTTCAATCTTGGCCCCCTAAAAAATAGTCAAGTCTTATCTACAATGATATTAATTCATAATAATATAATTTAATTTACTGCGTCTAGGGGAGTATTTGTTTAGAATTTGCATTTCCATGTATTCTTATTGACATTACTTGGCAGGCTACGGGCCTGATCGATACCCATCCTTTCTGAACTCCATGGTTTCAGTGACGAATAATATAAGGCTTATGCTGCTGTAGTATATTTCTAGACAGTTTACAACTATGGAGATGTCAACTGTCGATTAATTGAAGCCAAAACAAGCGTAGCCCAAAAGATTGCATTTCCAGGTATTCTTATTGACATTACTTGGCAGGCTACGGGCCTGATCGATACCCATCCTTTCTGAACTCCATGGTTTCAGTGACGAATAATATAAGGCTTATGCTGCTGTAGTATATTTCCAGACAGTTTACAACAATGGAGATGTCAACTGTCGATTTATTGAAGCCAAAACAAGCGTAGCCCAAAAGAAGAGACAGACTATGCCTCGTTTAGAATTACTAGGTGCCTTGATATTGGCCGACCTTATGTACTCAATTCAATCAGTCATGAACAATAGTAAAAGGGACAGTCTGAATTGTTTTGGGTCAAAAATTTTTTTTGTTCAATTTGTGAAACTATACATCAAAATGTCTAACTATGTGTCTTTTAATGTATCTGAAAGTTTTAACTAAAAAAATCCAGCCGTTGATTTAAACGCTAAAAACATGCTAAAATATTTAAAAACCTTACGTAAGGTTTTTAAGTGTGTTATGTTTTTTGGACGCTGATAGGAAACTACTGAACGGAATTGAGTAAAATAAACGCCTAATTGTAGAGAAAAAAATTCAGACTGTCCCTTTAACTTAGCCAGAGTTACACCCTTTTTGACATTGAGAGTTCTCTCCCTTGAATGCAAACGGCTGAAGCCTAGTATTTGATAAATTTAACTGCAAGTTTAAAAATTTTAAAAGGATACAGGGTTGGTTAACTTTGTGTTGATACTTTCAAATGGAGTTTACATTTGTGTTCGGTTTGGCAGTTCAACTGCCCACAAAATATGATGTTTCAAAAATCCTGTCTTTTTCCCCTGGTGATTCACCATTTGAAAACAAAGATTTAAGACTGAGAAAAGATGTCATCCATTCATATACTGCACGATACTGTGGCAAAAAGCATTCACGGCTCATGTGGTTTGTCTTACAACAATCAAGAAAAAAAATTCACAAAGAACTGCAATATTATTACAATACAGTACAAACCTCCAAAATCAATAAACGATCTAAAAGAAAAACTTTGCGGGAATCTTCTTCTGTTCTGCTGGACTTGAAAAAACCCACATCCAATCCTGATGATTTTGATAAGATGGAAAGAGAATTTTACGCTGACCAAATAAGTGCAAGAAAAATGTATTTAAGTGAAGAAATTGATCAAGATTTCGAAAATGAAGGAGAGAAAATTCATCAAACTTTGGAACCTGAAAAAAGCTTGCGGAATGTAATAGAAATAGCTTGTGGTGAACCAGATCAAATTTGACCTCCTAGGGTTGAACTCTCTCAAAGTGCCAACAGGTCTGGTTTAGTGAGAGCTACTAGCCTTCTAGAGGACAAATTGGTATTTGTATCTTGATAAACCTGTCACAAGAAAATGAAGCAATTGCACTGAAGACATAAAAACAGCATGCTCTCAAGTATCGTCTCGACACATGAATTTTCGGCAGCTACTGCACAGTAAATATATCACTGATGCTTTCAATTTCTGTGTTAATATTACAAGCAAAGAGTCCCCTTACTCACCATTATAATGGATTCAAACCATACTGGAAAAAATGGTTTATAGGATTATTTTTCAAAAACATATCCAAAATGGCGGTTTTTACAATTCCCAAATAAGAAGGGTTTTGATTTTTTGATAAAATTTAATCGAATGAAATTATCCATGAAAGTTGTATGTGGGAGGTCAAATGCACGTCTGCTACACCAAATCATGATTGCAAGGGTTTATCTATGAATTGTGGGCTGTCAAGGTCATGCCACTTCTTATTTTTTATTTCAACAGAATCACCCTATATTTCATTAAAAAGAGTAAAATTACTAGTGTCGATATTTTAATTTCTGATACACATACATCTTCTTTTTTTCTCCAATATGTTTCACTTGATGAATAGTTAAGAAGTTTTTTTTTGGTGTGTATGAATTTTTATGTCAGATTAAAAAGTATCCCTATTTTTAGATCACCTGTTGAAATAGGTGACTCAGTTTTCATGTCGCGAAATATCATGCTCCGTTTTGTACAAAAATTGTACCCAGAAATATATGAGATCAAACTTTCATATTTGGATATAATATGGGTTATTGATTAAATTTTATTATTGAACCAAAAAATCGCTGGTAAAAAGTATGTATCAACAGGGAAACGACGGCAAAGCTAATATACGTCAAAACCGGTAACCCGAGGATAAAGCGGAAAAGCTGTATAAATAACCTGCCAGTATCTTTATCATCATAATTATTAATCCTTGTAAGACATTTAGAAGTATCACAGCACATTAAGAAACAACAGTTTTTATGGATATAGACTTCTATTTATTATTGAACACAACGTTTCATTACACATACAGGTAACGTTATCAAGTTAACTTGAAGTTAACGTTACCTGTATGTGTAATGAAACGTTGTGTTCAATAATAAATAGAAGTCTATATCCATAAAAACTGTTGTTTCTTAATCATAATTATTATCTCTCACCAAGAGATGTTTCAAGTGAGGATCAAACTTTAAACCAACAATAATCCTAACACAGGAAAAACCTCAAGGCCACCTACTTCAGCAGACGATTACATCGATACAAGGTTGTCCTTCCATCAGCCAAGACAATAACGGACTATAAACAATTACTTACAAGCTTCCCAAGTTGAATTGGATACTGCCCAGGTTTTGTTGGAAAAACATGACGATAAAGTAACTCTTCATTTTGATACTACCTCCAGAAGCAATATTGATGTTGATTGGCCATCTTTGATCCTAGAAACTCATCCATATTTCTCATGAAGAACACTTTGAAAACCTTTATGTTCTATTATCAGATAAAGTTCTTCATCATGTGTTGTAGATCTTCCAACTAATCAACAAGCTCTCGAATCTATGAAGACTGTTATATTAAATAGTCGTGTTTTGAGCGAATCAGATGAAATGTACAAACCAAATGATCCCTGTGTAACAGTGGGGAATGTATGTGGTGAACTTGGTATATTGGATATATTTGAACATCTAGAAAGAGTTACGAAAGATAATGACCCTTTTTGGAAGTATCCCATTCCTGATGATACACAGGATGTCAGTATCTAACAAATTCTACAATGTAAAATAGATGGTGAATGGGATATAGTCTCAAATAATAGAACCATGAAATTCATCTTAAAAAAATTCAAAACAAATAAATAACACATTTACACAAAGTTTAAAGAAGTGAACTTTCAGACTTTTAAGTGAGGATTTTCACGATGGGATTATACATTATTTATCAATAATTTCGAATTACTTATACAAACGGGACTGTTTTCCTTAACTGTTTAAGCAAGAAAAGTGTTCTTCTTTCAAGACTGAAACGTAGAATTAACTTTGGGTTACATAAACTGTGCCAATATGACATTACAATGACAATTTTTGCGCAGAAAACAATCATTTTTCACTATTTCAAGGGCAACATCCCGAAACTTTTACTGTTATTTCAGATTTAAAAGTTAGTATTTATCATTTTAATCTTCCACATTCAAATCCCTGCCTGATTTCTTTTTCAAACTTCAAATATCTTAATTACAACCCAAGTTAGAACATGTTGAATGAAATGTGATTCATCAGTATTGTTCTGATCGCGATTTTCGCCAATTTTGACGGTACTTAACTATAAAATGGAAGCAACTGGTTAATTATCAACAAATTTTGAAAATGTTTTCAGTTTATTTCACCAGACATATTGCTCTTTGATTCTAGGTGGTGTTCACTGTGATCTGAGTATGGTAACATTTTCCCCCGTGTACCTTCTAACTCTACTACAAACAATTTGAAACCAACAACGTACATGAAACAATTTGGTTTGTTTCGAGGCAACAACCATATTCTTCGATGTGAAAGACGAATAGGGAATTTGTTTTTACCAGAATTCAGTAAACATCTTATCTTTCTACCAGCACATCATCCTTTTTCAAGTGGTTCATCACAAAGATATACGAGAAACCTTAAATAGCATTTGAGAACAGTATTGGGTACTACCAGGACGAGAATCAGTCAATAAATTCATCTGATGATGTGTATTGTGTAATCATTCTGATCAACAGAGAAATTCTACCTATCGGAGATATAAATCTGACCTACTGACCAACCATGTTTTAAATAGTTCACGCGTAGAAATATTTCTCTCGGAGACCAGAAATAAGACGAAAAGACTTCACGTAAACAAACCAAATGTCCTAATTTGGATTCCTCACCACTCAAACCAATTTATACAAACACATATGAAGAGAATGTATTTTATTTGATCCATACTAAGTGAAAAAGAATAAAAATATAAGCAGACTAATGTTAATGAGTTCGAAACCACTCATAATGGTGCGAAATGTCTTTAATCGTCTTTCCGGTTTCTAGTCTCGTAACTCAAAAACGCCTCCGCTATTAAAAAGAATTCTGTACTGCAACTTCTTCAGTAAATACATACTGTTAAATTTGGGAATATTTTTAGTATTTAAGACCTTATTGATATCCTATAGACGTTTTAATATTAAATTTGATGCATACTTTATCGTTCAACGAATATCGTCATGGCTGGTGATTAGGTTCGTGTCTTTATCTGCGACACATACGGAGCTAGGAAAGATGCGAAGTTTCGTATGTTGTGTAATTTGTCTTCTACCAGAGCTGTACATTTCCAATTCACTGTAGATTTAACAGTCAACTCATTTCTTCAAGCTTTTAGAAGATTTGCAAGTCGACGCGGATTGTCAACTCAACTAGTGTCTGACAACATGACATTTAGAGCATCAGCCAACGATGCAGTCAAAATAGTCTGATCGGAGGAAATGTCGGAACTACATTATCAACAAACAAGTTTCTTGGCAAACATCGTTGAAAAAGCACCTTGGCTTTTGGCAACGATTGGTATGAAATCTCAAGAGATGCCTCAAGAAACCCATTAGATTATTTAAGCTTTTGAAGAGCTACGTATTATTATCACCTAAATAGAAACAACTCTCTACAATCGACCAATACCTACATATACGACAACGTTAATGGAACGTCTTAACTCCATCAGATCTTATCTACGGTAAAAAAAAAATTCTACTACCCATCATCTAGATATTGGACAACTTCTGTAAACTTTGGAAAAAATAGTATATCGTTAGCCTTCAAGAGATTACCGAAAAACAATGACTAACCAACCGATTATTATTTTGGGAGATATAGTCATCATGAAGAACAAATAACAAAAAGATGGCCTTCTGGAAATTAGCCAGAGTCAAAGAACTTCATCCAGGATGCAACAACCAGATCTGACCAAATCCAAGTTTTGTCCTCTTCCATGGAAGGAAACCCTATAACTCTGAGACGACCAATTCAACATTTAATCCCACTGGAAGTCCCAAGTCAGATACCAAGTGTCTTAAATGACATTTCATTTCAAATTTTAAAGTGAATACTATTTTGAATAATATAACGAACATTACATTACTAAGTAGGTAATTAACGCAGGGAGTGTAAAAAAACTTTGATTTATACAAACAATTCTATTTTTTTTATTACAAAATTTCATAAAAGTTTGACTTAACGGTCATCTCAGATTCACAAGGCTATATAGTTAGTATTCATGGACAAATTTTGTTGCCGTTTTTCTAAGTCAATGGTCCATAATTGAAACATGACCAAGATCCTTTCACTATGTGTTTATTTAGCTCTAAAACAATAGTTTCCAAATGCCAATATTTCATGAACAAAATTAGAAATTATATGGAAATTTAATCACGATTGTAGCTTTATGAACTATTTATCCTATCTTGTACTCCAAGTGTGTTTTACTGGTGAATTATCGTCATAATAACAACTTCAACACTTGTCAAGTAATCAATTTGATCGTTTAGGATCAGTAGATGAGGGCTTTCTTCGCGAATGGCGGACAAAAGCCCCACCGGACAAAAGCCCCACTTTGATTTTTTACCCTAGTGGACAAAAGCCCCACAATATAAATTTACCTAGGACAAAAGCCCCAATATGAAAAAAATAAAATATTTAGGAAAAGTACATTTGAAGAATCATTTATTATTTAAATAAGAAAAAAATTTAGAATTTAAATACATTTAGAGATTGTAGAATTATTGTTGAGGGTGTTAAGTTAATTAGATAGTAAAACAGTTTGTTTTTACGTTACTAAATATCAAGTGATTTGTCGAGTGGTTTGAGGACAGACGGAGTGAAAAAAGTAGGCAGAGACGATGGTGGACTAGAGACTGGCTTCTCAGACGACCTATCCATGGCCAGTATGAGGCCCTTATGGCTGAGCTGTTTTCTGAAAATTCAGCTGCATATAAGAACTTTGTTAGAATAGATCCAAAAATGTTTCAAGAACGGGGTTTATCTTTTTTAATCGTAGAATCTTTATCAGGTGGGCATACGCTTTCTTTGCAAGACCCGGCCGTCTCATCGTTTAATTCAAGTTCAATTATTTTTGAACTAGCGCCTGTGCTTCCGGTTGCTGGACGTTTCGTTCCACTCTTCTTAGGTGGCATTTTTGGTTATGATGAAGTTTTTGAGCGCAGCTATTTTCTAACCGTTCAAATTTCCGTACCGCTCCGCAGTGCATACCTGGTGATACGTATCCTTCCGTATTAAACCGTGTTAGACCGTGTTGATCCCGTACCAAACCTCGTCGTACCAGAACAATCCGTTGGCATTTTGTTGCCATTTAGCCAATTTCTCTAATAATTCTTGGTAGATACGTGAAAACCCGTAGATATACCGTTCTCCGTCCGTAATGATCCGTTTCGGATTACATAAAATGACTTCTCCGGAATCATCCATGAAGTTTTATCCGTAGCTGATCCGGCGAGGTGATCCGTGAATGTGTGACTGGGGCATAAGGGAGACGTTATCCATCCACAAATAAACTGTAAAACAAAGGTCAGTCATATGATTTTTTCGACCTGTCACCGCAATCTTGTATCTAGCGACAACAAACATCTCAAAGCAGGACTAATTTTGGCTAGTCAACACACCACTGAAGATAGTGTTCCCTCAACTGTCTCTCCACTACACGATAACAGACTCAAACGTAAAAAGCCCAACACCCCAAATTCCAAAACTAATGTTTTCCCATGTTGTAGGTATGGCGGCATTTCATCTTTGATCTTTTATGCGTGACCATAAAATTAGCATAATAGGTGTAGAAATCTCTTAAAACAGACGAGTTATGATCATAAAATTGGTGTTGTTTTCTCTTACATGTTTCTGTGGATGTATGAATGATTGATGTTTATTGATAATAAAAGTGTTAAAATCTCATAAACAGAAGATGTCCGTATAGGGCTCCGGCCACTAATGCCTACATCCACTTTGGTGTTGTTTTCTCGTTGTAGTAATAAACATGTTAATAACGGTAATAAAGGTGTATAAATCTCGTTAAAAACTGTATGTGGTTTGAGTGAATTTCGATTCCAAAATATTTAAGAATGATTGATGTTTATTGATAATAAAAGTGTTTAAATCTCGTAAAACTGATATTGATAATAGTTAGTTCTATACCTTTAAACTTAATACACACACTGAACTCTATTCATATAAAAGTATAATCAAAATAATCAGCGAGTTGAAATAATAAGAGTTTAATTGGATTGATACATATATTTATTTAGAAGTACACATTAAAGTGCCATTCTGCTTTTTTGAAAAAAGTTTCCATTATCAAAAAAATCTCAAATGCTACCTGAGAGTATTTTTAAAATATGCTTATTGTATCTCTATATCTTCTTGATCAAACTGATTTGGTTTTAAAGGGTTAATTACAAACAGGGAGTACTTATTGTTAACTAAGCAATTTGACCTAGTTTTGGTGTTTGCCCTTTAAATGGCTCAATATTTCTAGCTGAATCTTTTTAAATACACAAGTATGTTACTCAAATTCGTTCAGTAGTTTTCTATCAGCGTCCAAAAAACATAACACACTTAAAAACCTTACTTAGATACATTAAAGGGCACCTAGTTACAGATTTTGGTGTAAAGTTTTCACAAATTTGAGCAAAAAATTGTTTTGACCCAAAAAAAATTCAGACTGTCCCTTCAAAATGAACATATATACATTATTAATAATAATAATAATAATAATAATAAACTCTTTATTTTACATGGGTCAGAATTAGGCCCAATACCACGAGTGGTAACGGTCCTGTCTCACACCCAGCCCATGGGGACAAACATAGATACAATATACAACATATAGACAACAAAAAAAAAAAAACAAAAAAACTAGAGCCACATGTGGCACAGAGTGGGACTTTGCAAATGTGCAAATTGCTAATTTAGAAAAATAAATAGGCCTTGAACGTAAATCCGAAGCGCCAAAAAAGTCGACATCTTTTAAACTTTTTTGTTTTTTTGAAAGGTTGTGAAACCGGAATTAGTCACCAGACCTAACATTTGAACGTACCAGCTAAAATCCTTTATCAATGACCTTCATCCTACTGAAGGTCAAGGTCACTCAAGGTCAAATTCACGAGAAACAAGTCTTTAAAATTTGGTAATGCATACTGTAATAACACCGGAAGTTGACGCTAGACATCAAATATGAAAGTATAAATGAACAGCCAAAGTCAATGACCTTAGATCCTAAAAAGGTCAAGGTCAACAAAGGTCAAGGTCAAAAACGAATTTTTTTTTAACCCTGTTCCGTTTTTGGAACTACAAAGCCGAAATCTATGAACCTTTAACATACGCTTAATACAGCAATGCTGTAACTGAATGCAAGGTCATTTTTTGAAAAAAAATTAAACTTGACCTTTTTTTTTGATAAACAAAATTTTGACAAAAACAGAATTTTACCCGGATGTGCCACGCCCACGTTAGATTTTTTTATGTGACTTTATTTATATTAATAATATCTTAGTATGACTAAATTAGCAAGCCTTTGCATGTATTGGTTAACGAGATATACAATCAAAAATGTCAAAAAAGGTCAAAATCAATAATCGGAAATTTTGAAATTAATAAACCTTGTTCCCTTTTTTCAACTGTACAGCCAAAATAGCTGAGATTATGATATAATATAGCTAAAGTAATGAGGTTGGTGTGTGCAGAAGCATTTTTAAAAAAAAATGTAGTCTATATGGATTTTTTTCAGACAACAAAATGTAAACAAAATCAAAATTTAACCCGGATGTGCCACGCCCATGTCAATTTTTTTTTTGATGGATACATTGGTATGGGGAATGTTCACTTATGTTCAAATTTTCAAGCCTCTAAACTTAATAGATCATAAACTATGCATATATTACGGTAAAAAAATTCAAAAAACCGGGTAAAGGTTTTCAAAATAGCAAAATTTAAGAAAAAACTATTTTTGCATTACAATACATTGTGATATATCGTTCGAAAGAGCTCATGAAGCCCATTCAGAATATGCAAAAATGAACCCTCTAGGTTAATTAGGTCACCTGTAGGAGCAGTACAAAGTTTCGAATTTGGCTATTTTTGGACACCTATAAAACCGGAAGTTGATATCGGAGGTCAAATATTAAAGTATCATCAGGTAGCCAAGGTCGATGACCTTTGACCTACTTAAGGTCAAGGTCATCAAAGGTCAAGGTCACAAGATATGAGCCTTCAAAAATTGAAAAAATTCAACCGGAAATTGCAAAAAAGCGAATTCGAAATTCAAAAATCGGCTTCCCAGAAGTTTCTCCAATTTTTATGTTCTTTCATTTGACACCAAAATTTTGAAATTCGGTTCAGCCAAATTGGCTGAATAAAAATCGAAGAGTTTTAGGGAAATCAAAATGGCGGCTGAAATATCATTGCAATTTTCGATCTTTTAACCGCACACTTGTCCCATAACTACAGCTACCGATCAGTACAAGTTTCGTTAAAAAATATCAATTACAGCGGAAGTGGGTCAACCGGAAGTTTGCACCCTTATAACGTGTAAACCGGAAGTGGTGCAAAACTTTTGACTGCGCAGTTTTATTTACTACCTTGTTCTCTATTTTCAATAAAAATTTCAGATGAATCGGACAAATAGCAAAGAAAATAGCAAAAACGGCCAAAAATTGCAAAAGTTTAGATCCAAAAAGTGTGCAACGAATATTTGAAAATCAAATTTTTTGAACTCATAGTTGATTCGGAATTCGCTACAGATTCTAAAAATGAAAACCCGAGCAAAATCGGTTCAAAATTGCACCTTCCAGGCCCCCAAAACCACTTTTTGCACATTTTGCAAATGCACCACTTCCGGTTTTGCAAAAATGTTCCGATTTATATTCATTAAGTACCTAGAAAAAAAGTAACATATAGGATTGTAAAACTGTTGCTACAGCTGTTGTAGTTTAGGCTGTGTGCCCTGTGTAAAAAACGAAAAAAAAACTAGAACCGTGAAGACGGTACCGAGCAGTGCGCAACCCACCCGATACATGGATGAAATGTCACATTTTCAACCAATGATAAGAGTTTTACATAATAATATAAAAGCGTACTTGTTAAATTACTCACTCTCTTTTACAAGTGTGTCAGTAGAAAGTGCACTGCAAGATATGTTTGCAGGGATAATAAAATGGATGTAAAACTACAAGAAGTAGACAGAAAGATTAACTATGAAAACTTTAGCTTCTCGAACTCATCCGATATATTATCAAGATAAATACATATACCAAGCTTCATTCAAATCGGACAAAAACTCTAGTCTCTATCGCGTGTACAAGAAATTGTTGACGGACGGACCGACGGACAGACAGGGTGACGGCAATAAACGTCCATATTTTCATGTGGGTGTATAAAAAGGCAGATAAAATGAATTCAGAAATACCAGCAGACAGACTAATTAAAAGGGTGCAGAACTACAAGCAGTCAGACCAAATAAAAGGGGCCCACGGCTACCAGTATACAGGCAGGGTTAACTAAAAGGGATGCGGGAATACCAGCAGACAGACAAACGAAACACGTACAGTTACAATGGAATTCGGCATATTACTTTCAAATTCTAAAACGCGGAATTATGATTCAAATACAGAGTGTCATATAAATAATATGTAAATAAGGTCACTTGACATAATTTGTTTTTAAAGAATATTGAAAAAAAGCACTCACAGTAACAATGGAATTTATCAAGATAAATACACATACCAAGCTTCATTGAAATCGAATAAAAACTCTATCTTTTATCATATACACAGCTAATTTTAATGTTTTCACTAAGTCAAGGGCAATAACTTTTAAACCGACTACTGGAATAGCGCCAGTTTCGAACTCATCCGTGATATTATCAAGATAAATACATATACCAGAGCTTCATTCAAATCGGATAAAAACTCTAGTCTCTATCGCGTGTCAAGAAATTGTTGACGGACGGACCGACGAACAATATACATCTATATTTTAATGTGGGCGTATAAAAAGGCAGATAAAATGGATTCAGAAATACCAGCAAACAAAAAGAGGTGCAGAACAACAAGCAGTCATACCAAATTAAAGGGGCGCACGGCTACCAGAATACAGGCAGGTTAACTAAAAGGGACACGGGAAACCAGCAGACCGACAAACGAAACACGAAAAGTTACAATGAAAATTACAAGCAGTCATACCAAATAAAAGGGGCGCACAGCTATCAGAATACAAGCAGGTTAACTAAAAGGGACGCGGGAATACCAGCAGACAGACAAACGAAACACGAAAAGTTACAATGGAATTTGGCAGAATATTTTCAAATTTTAAAACGCGGAATTATGATTCAAATACATAGTGTCATATATCATTGGAAAGCGTAGATATAGCATAATACGAATCAAAAATAATTTGTGTCGTATGTAAATTAGGTCATTCAAATCGAATAAAAACTCTAGCTTTTATCACATACACAAGTTAATTTTAACGTTTTCACTAAGTCAAGGGCAGTAACTCTTAAACCGACGACTGGAATCGCGCCATTTTCAAACTCATCCGAGATATTATCACGATAAATACATATACCAAGCTTCATTCAAATCGGATAAAAACTCTAGTCGCTATTGCGTGTACAAGAAATTGTTGAAGGACGAATGGACTGGGGTGACGGCAATATACGTCCATATTTTCATGTGGGTGTATATAAAGGCAGATAAAATGGAATCAGAAATACCAGCAGACAGACTAAATAAAAGAGGTGCAGAACTACAAGCAGTCATACCAAATAAAAGGGGCGCACAGCTATCAGAATACAAGAAGGTTAACTAAAGGGGACGCGGGAATACCAGCAGACAGACAAACGAAACACGAACAGTTACAATGGAATTTGGCAGAATATTTTCAAATTCTAGAACGCGGAATTATGATTCAAATACATTGTGTCATATATCATTGGATAGAGTAGATCAAGCATAGTAACACCGAAACAAATTTTATGACGTATGTAAATTAGGTCACGTGACAGAGCTGTTTAAAGTTAAAAAATGCAATTTTCTGACAGCCATAAAACCGGAAGTAAACATTGGGCATCTAAAATGCTCATGCCATTGGATAAATCTCGTCAAGGGTAACAACTTTTGTTCAGGTAACAAGGTCACTCAAGGTCAAGGTCACAAGATATGAGCCTTAAAAGTTTTGACTATTTCCGAAAATTCTAAACCGGAAATAAAAAAAATTCTGAATCGAAATTAAAAAATCGGCTTCCCATGTTTTGTTAGCAATCGACTGTAGATTCCATAGACATCATTTTTATTCAAATCGAATGATTCCCTGATTCTGAATTTCGATTTAAAGAAAAATCAGTCATTTCAAGATGGCGACTGATATGAAATATCTGGGTCAGATTTTTTCATTTCATATTTAGTCAATGGTTATTTCTAGCACATCTCAAAAAGATTTTTTTGAATATCTTAATTATTCCGGAAGTTTAAATTTCAACTTTACAAGCGAATGACGTCAAAACCGGAAGTGATATACAAATTTTGAAAATACCATTTAGTTAGAAATCAAAATGTTTATACACCTGTAAGTTTTCAAATAGATCGAAATAAAATTGCAAAAGTTAAAAAAACGGTTAAAAAAGTGCTCCAAAAAGTCAGAAGAGAATGTCTAAAAGTGCATTTATGTTGAAAGCTATTATGTAGACATTCGAATAATGATATAAACAAAAAAAGTTTTATCAAAATCGGTTCAAAAACAGAGGTAAAAAAGGTAAAAAACATAAAATGGGTTTTTCTGTCATATGTCATTTCCGGTTAGACAAAAAAACGCCATTTTACATTTAAGCAACACCGAGCAGTTAGTTATTGTAGGAAAACATGTGAGATAATGTGTGGCTTGCTCCCTTCATACCGAATTAGCGTGACCAGAAGTAGACAAAAAAAAAAAAAAAAACTAGAACCGTGATAACGGTACTGAGCAATGCGCAATTTAAACATCCTTGAACGGTTGCATTTTAGTCCTGCATATAAATTAGGTCATGTGACAGAGCTGTTTATAGTTAAAAATCCCAATTTTCAATCGGCTATTAAACCGGAAGTAAACATCGGAAAACACAAAGTAAAACATCATTTGATAGATTTTATCGAGGGCAATAGCTTTGGTTCAGATCAAAAGGTCATCAAACGTCAAGGTCACGAGTTTTGAGCTTTGAAAGTGTTTGCTATTGCTGAATTTCTTTAACCGGAAATAGACAAAACTTTTAATCGAAATTAGGAAATCGGCTGTCACAATTTTGTTAGTGATATATTGAAGATGACATAGACATCAACATTATGTAAATCGGATGATATCCTGATCACTTATATCGATTTAAAGAAAAGTTGGTCATTTCAAGATGGTGGTCTACTAGTTACTTCCGGGTCTAATTTTATCCTTTTTTTTCTATGAATGTTATGTCATTTTATATCTTCAAAAGAATGTGTCGACTCTCTTTAAAAATCCTCAATTTAGGAACCACGTGTTTTTTCGCTCCAAAAAAGCCACGCAGTTACTTTAGAACAATGAACAAAATTTCCAAATTAAAAAAAAAGCAAAATGATTAAAATATCTACTATTATATATCAAGAGGAGATAAAGCTTAATAAGAAAAGACGATTTTTTTGTGACGTACGTTAATTAGGTTCAAACCGACAATTTTCAAATGGCTATAAAACAAGATATTGGACAACAAAAATGAATTCACCATTGGATAGATCTCATTTCGGGCAATAACTTTTGTTCGGATCACAAGGTTAACAAATGGCAAGGTCACAAGTTATGAGCTTTAAAAGTGTTACAATAATTGCTGAATATCTTATACCGGAAATAGACAAACACCATAATCGAAATTAGCAATTCAGCTGCCCTCATTTTGTTGGCAATAGATTGAAAATGCCATAAACATCAAAATTATTTAAATCGGATGTCGATTTAAAGAAAATATGTTCATTTCAAGATGGTGGCCAACGTGTTACTTCCGGTTACGATTTTGTCATATATTTTTTTGTTAGTCATGTTCTTTCATATCTTCAGAAGAAATTGTTACCTATCTTATTAAATCCGTAATTCAGATAACACGTGTTTTTTTCCCGCCAAAAAAACACGCAGAGTTACTGTAGAACAAAGAACAAAATTCCAAATAGCAATTTTGATCAAAATATCTAGTGTTGTATATCACTTGAAAGAGGAGATAAAGCGTAATAAGAAAAGAAGATATTTTGTGACCTGACGTCACGCGACAGAGCTGTTCAAAGTTCAAGCTAACAATTTTTAAATGGCCATAAAACCGGAAGTAAATATTGGACAACAAAAATGAATACACCGTTGGGTAGATCTCATCATGGGCAATAACTTTTGTTCAGGTCATAAGGTCACCCAAATCCAAGGTAACGTGTAATGAGCTTTGAAAATTTTGGCCATTTCTTAATATTTTTTACCGGAAATAGGCAAACATCATAATCGAAATTAGCAAATTGGCTGTCATCATTTTGTTGGCCATAGATTGAAAATGCCCTAGACATCAATATTATACAAATCAGATGATACCCTGTTCACTTCTCTCGATTTAAAGAAAACATGTTCTATTCAAGATGGTGGCCAGCGTGTTACTTCCGGTTACGATTTTATCATATTTTTTTCTTTGTTAGTCATGTTCTTCCATATCTTAAGAAGAAATTGTTACCTATCTTATGAAATCCGTAATTCAGATAACACGTGTTTTTTTCCCGCCAAAAAAACACGCAGAGTAACTATAGAACAAAGAACAAAATTCCAAAAATCAATTTTGATCAAAATATCTAGTATTATACATTTTTGGAAACAGGAGATAAAGCGTGATAATAATAGAAGATAATTTGTGACGTACATGAATTAGGTCACGTGACAGAGATGTTTCAAGTTAAAAATTGCAATTTTGTGACGGCCATAAAACCGGAAGTAAACATTGGGCATCTAAAATGATTATGCCATTGGATAGATCTCGTCAAGGGCAACAACTTTTGTTCAGGTCGCAAGGTCACCCAAGGTCAAGGTCACAAGATATGAGCCTTAAAAGTTTTGACTATTTCCGAAAATTCTAAACCGGAAATAAAAAAAATTCTGAATCAAAATTTAAAAATCGGCTCGCCATGTTTTGTTAGCAATCGACTAAAGATTCCCTAGACATCATTTTTATTCAAATCGGATGATTCCCTGATTCTGAATTTCGATTTAAAGAAAAATTACTCATTTCAAGATGGCGGCTGATATGAAATATCTGGGTCAAATTTTATCATTTCATATTTTGTCAATGATTATTTCTAGCACTATGCAAAAAGATTTTTTTGAATATTTTCATTATTCCGGAAGTTAAAATTTCAACTTTGCAAGCGAATGACGTCAAAACCGGAAGTGATATTTTTTTTTTGATAATGTCATTTTGTTCGCCATCAAAATGTCTATGTATCTGTAAGTTTTCATATTGATACAAATAAAATTGCAAAAGTTGAACAAATGGTCAAAAAAGTGCTTCAAAAAGTCAGCAACAAAGTTCTCCAAATGCATATTTTTAAAGTTTTACCTTGTAGACAAACGTTTAAAGAAATAAACAAAAAAGGTTCCATCAAAATCGGTTGAAAAACAGAGGTAAAAATGGTAAAAAACATAATATGGATTTTTCCGTCATACGTCATTTCCGATTAGACAAAAAACCGTCATTTTACATTCACGCAACACCGAGCAGTTAGTTATCGTAGGAAAACATGCGAGATAGTGTGTGGCATGCTCCCTTCATACCGAATTAGCGTGACCAGAAGTAGACAAAAAAAAACTAGAACCGTGATAACGGTACTGAGCAGTGCGCAATTTAAACATCCTTGAACGGTTGCATTTTAGTCCTGCATATAAATTAGGTCATGTGACAGAGCTGTTTATAGTTAAAAATCTCAATTTTCAATCGGCTATTAAACCGGAAGTAAACAATCGGAAAACACAAAGTAAAACATCATTTAATAGATTTTATCGAGGGCAATAGCTTTGGTTCAGATCAAAAGGTCATCAAACGTCTAGGTCACGAGTTTTGAGCTTTGAAAGTGTTTGCTATTGCTGAATTTCTTTAACCGGAAATAGACAAAACTTTTAATCGAAATTAGGAAATCAGCTGTCACCATTTTGTTAGTAATATATTGAAGATAACATAGACATCAACATTATGTAAATCGGATGATATCGATCACTTATATCGATTTAAAGAAAAGTTGGTCATTTCAAGATGGTGGTCTACTAGTTACTTCCGGGTCCAATTTTATCCTTTTTTTTCTATGAATGTTATGTCATTTTATATCTTCAAAAGAATGTGTCGACTCTCTTTAAAAATCAACAATTTACGAACCACGTGTTTTTTCGCGCCAAAAAGGCCACGCAGTTACTTTAGAACAATGAACAAAATTTTCAAATTAAAAAAAAAAGCAAATTTTATGATTAAAATATCTACTATTATATATCAAAAGGAGATAAAGCATAATAAGAAAAGACGATTTTTTTTGTGACTTACGTTAATTAGGTTCAAACTGACAATTTTCAAATGGCTATAAAACAAGAAGTAAATATTGGACAACAAATATGAATTCACCATTGGATAGATCTCATTTCAGGCAGTAACTTTTGTTCGGATCATAAGGTCAACAAATGGCAAGGTCACAAGTTATGAGCTTTAAAAGTGTTACAATAATTACTGAATATCTTATACCGGAAATAGACAAACACCATAATCGAAATTAGCAATTCAGCTGCCCTCATTTTGTTGGCAATAGATTGAAAATGCCATAAACATCACAATTATATAAATCGGATGTCGATTTAAAGACAACATGTTCATTTCAAGATGGTGGCCAACGTGTTACTTCCGGTTACGATTTTGTCATATTTTTTGCTTTGTTAGTCATTTTCTTTCACATCTTAAGAAGAAATTGTTACCTATCTTATGAAATCCGTAATTCAGATAACACGTGTATTTTTCCCGCCAAAAAACCACGCAGAGTTACTATAGAGCAAAGAACAAAATTCCAAATAGCAATTTTGATCAAAATATCTAGTGTTATATATCACTGGAAAGAGGAGATAAAGCGTAATAAGACATGAAGATATTTTGTGACGTGACGTCACGTGACAGAGCTGTTCAAAGTTCAAACTAACAATTTTTAAATGGCTATAAAACCGGAAGTAAATATTGGACAACAAAAATGAATTCATCGTTGGGTAGATCTGATCATGGGCAATAACTTTTGTTCAGGTAATAAGGTCACCCAAATCCAAGGTAACGTGCAATGAGCTTTGAAAATTTTGGCCATTTCTGAATATTTTTTACCGGAAATAGGCAAACATCAAAATCGAAATTAGCAAATTGGCTGTCATCATTTTGATGGTCATAGATTGAAAATGCCCTAGACATCAATATTATACAAATCAGATGATACCCTGTTCACTTCTCTCGATTTAAAGAAAACATGTTCATTTCAAAATGGTGGCCAGCGTGTTACTTCCGGTTACGATTTTATCATATTTTTTTTCTTTGTTAGTCATGTTCTTCCATATCTTAAGAAGAAATTGTTACCTATCTTATGAAATCCGTAATTCAGATAACACGTGTTTTTTTCCCGCCAAAAAAACACGCAGAGTTACTATAGAACAAAGAACAAAATTTCAAAAATCAATTTTGATCAAAATATCTAGTGTTATACATTTTTGGAAACAGGAGATAAAGCATGATACTAATAGAAGATAATTTGTGACGTACATGAATTAGGTCACGTGACAGAGCTGTTTAAAGTTAAAAATTGCAATTTTCTGACGGCCATAAAACCGGAAGTAAACATTGGGCATCTAAAATTATTATGCCATTGGATAGATCTCGTCAAGGGCAACAACTTTTGTTCAGGTCACAAGGTCACTCAAGGTCAAGGTCACAAGATATGAGCCTTAAAAGTTTTGACTATTTCCGAAAATTCTAAACCGGAAATAATAAAAATTCTGAATCGAAATTTAAAAATCGGCTCGCCATGTTTTGTTAGCAATCGACTAAAGATTCCCTAGACATCATTTGTATTCAAATTGGATGATTCCCTGATTCTGAATTTCGATTTAAAGAAAAATTACTCATTTCAAGATGGCGGATGATAAGAAATATCTGGGTCAAATTTTTTCATTTCATATTTTGTCAGTGATTATTTCTAGCACATTGCAAAAAGATTTTTTTGAATATTTTCATTATTCCGGAAGTTAAAATTTCAACTTTGCAAGCGAATGACGTCAAAACCGGAAGTGATATTTTTTTTTTGATAATGTCATTTTGTTCGCCATCAAAATATTTATGTACCTGTAAGTTTTCATATTGATACAAATAAAATTGCAAAAGTTGAACAAATAGTCAAAAAAGTGCTTCAAAAAGTCAGCAACAAAGTTCTCAAAATGCATATTTTTAAAGTCTTACCTTGTAGACAAACGTTTAAAGAAATAAACAAAAAAGTTTCCATCAAAATCGGTTGAAAAACAGAGGAAAAAATGGTAAAAAACATAATATGGAGTTTTCCGTCATATGTCATTTCCGGTTAGACAAAAAACCGTCATTTTACATTCACGCAACACCGAGCAGTTAGTTATCGTAGGAAAACATGCGAGATAATGTGTGGCATGCTCCCTTCATACCGAATTAGCGTGACCAGAAGTAGACAAAAAAAAAAAAAACAGTCATTATGAAAACAAAGCAGTGCGTTCGCTAGAACGCACTGCAACTAGAACCGTGATAACGGTACTGAGCAGTGCGCAATTTAAACATCCTTGAACGATTGCGTTTTAGTCCTGCATATAAATTAGGTCATGTGTCAGAGCTGTTTATAGTTAAAAATTGCAATTTTCTGACGGCCATAAATCCGGAAAACACAAAGTAAAACATCGTTTGATAGATTTTATCGAGGGCAATAGCTTTGGTTCAGATCAAAAGGTCATCAAACGTCAAGGAACTGGAAATAGACAAAACTTTTAATCGAAATTAGGAAATCGGCTGTCACCATTTTGTTAGTAATATATTGAAGATGACATAGACATCAACATTATGTAAATCGGATGATATCCTGATCACTTATATCGATTTAAAGAAAAGTTGGTCATTTCAAGATAGTGGTCAGCTAGTTACTTCCGGGTCCAATTTTATCCTTTTTTTCTATGAATGTTATGTCATTTTATATCTTCAAAAGAATGTTTCGACTCTCTTTAAAAATCCACAATTTAGGAACCACGTGTTTTTTCGCGCC
This sequence comes from Lottia scabra, assembly GCA_029955415.1. Taxonomy (NCBI): domain Eukaryota; kingdom Metazoa; phylum Mollusca; class Gastropoda; family Lottiidae; genus Lottia; species Lottia scabra. Next base: position 20,439,660 of record JARJEI010000001.1, read on the forward strand.
AAAAAAGCCACGCAGTTACTTTAGAACAATGAACAAAATTTCCAAATTAAAAAAAAAAAGCAAAATAATTAAAATATCTACTATTATATATCAAGAGGAGATAAAGCATAATAAGAAAAGACGATTTTTTTTGTGACGTACGTGAATTAGGTTCAAACTGACAATTTTCAAATGGCTATAAAACAAAAAGTAAGTATTGGACAACAAAAATGAATTCACCATTGGATAGATCTCATTTCGGGCAATCACTTTTGTTCGGATCATAAGGTCAACAAATGGCAAGGTCACAAGTTATGGGCTTTAAAAGTGTTACAATAATTGCTGAATATCTTATACCGGAAATAGGCAAACATCATAATCGAAATTAGCAAATTGGCTGTCATCATTTTGTTGGCCATAGATTGAAAATGCCCTAGACATCAATATTATACAAATCGGATGATACCCTGTTCACTTCTCTCGATCTAAAGAAAACATGTTCATTTCAAGATGGTGGCCAGCGTGTTACTTCCGGTTACGATTTTATTATAATTTTGTCTTTGTTAGTCATGTTCTTCCATATCTTAAGAAGAAATTGTTACCTATCTTATTAAATCCGTAATTCAGATAACACGTGTTTTTTCCCGCCAAAAAAACACGCAGAGTTAATATAGAACAAAGAACAAAATTCGAAAAAGCAATTTTTATCGAAATATCTAGTGTTATACATTTTTGGAAACAGGACAAAATGCGTGATAATAATAGAAGATAATTTGTGACGTACATGAATTAGGTCACGTGACAGAGCTGTTTAAAGTCAAAAATTGCAATTTTCTGACGGCCATAAATCCGGAAGTAAACATTGGGCATCTAAAATGATTATATCATTGGAAAGATCTCGTCAAGGGCAACAACTTTTGTTCAGGTCACAAGGTCACTCAAGGTCAAGGTCACAAGATATGAGCCTTAAAAGTTTTGACTATTACTGAAAAATGTTAACCGGAAATAAAAACAAATCTGAATCGAAATTAAAAAATCGGCTTCCCATGTTTTGTTAGCAATCGATTGAAGATTCTATGTACATCATTTTTATTCAAATCGGATGATTCCCTGATTCTGAATTTCGATTTAAAGAAAAATCAGTCATTTCAAGATGGCGGCTAATATGAAATATCTGGGTCAGATTTTATCATTTCATATTTTGTCAATGATTATTCCTAGCACATTGCAAAAAGATTTTTTTGAATATTTTCATAATTCCGGAAGTTAAAATTTCAACTTTGCAAGCGAATGACGTCAAAACCGGAAGTGATATAAAATTTTTGAAAATACCATTTTGTTCGCAATCAAAATGTATATGAACATGTAAGTTTTCAGATTGCTCAAAATAAAATTGCAAAAGTTTAAAAAGTTGTCTAAAAACGTGCTCCAAAAGTAAGCGACAAAATTCTTAAAGTGCATGTTTTGAAACCTTTACCTGAAAGCAAATCGATTAATGAAATAAACAAAAAAAATCCCATCAAAATCAGTTGAAAAGAAGAGGTGATAATGGCAAAAATCTTAAAACACATTTGTTTTCATACGTCATTTCCGGTTATGTGGAAATGCGTCATTTTATATTCATTCACTAATGAGCACATATTTATTGTGGGAAATCATGTCAGATTATGCGTGACATGTGCAGTTTTGGCTGGGGATCGTGACCAGAATTCGAAAAAAAAAAATAGTCATTATGAAAACAAAGCAGTGCGTTCGCTAGAACGCACTGCAAAAAAAACAGTCATTATGAAAACAAAGCAGTGCGTTCGCTAGAACGCACTGCAAAAAAAGTCATTATGAAAACAAAGCAGTGCGTTCGCTAGAACGCACTGCAAAAAATGGAAACATTTCGATAACAAACTGGGACTTTGCGGTAGCAAAGTCCCACAAAAAAAATTAATGTACAGAGTTTGATGATTTAGAGATCAAGTACATGACCACAGACTACTGGATATTTTTTTTAGATATACAATATAGCAATATACACAAGTACATGTGTATTAAATGGACATATTATCCTCAAGCGATTAAGTACTTGACCACAGACTACTGGATATTTTTTTAAGATATACAATATAGCAATATACACAAGTACATGTGTATTAAATGAACATATTATATTCAAGCGTTTAAGTACATTGCGACAAATTGTAAAAAAAAACTAGAACCGTGATAACGGTACTGAGCAGTGCGCAATTTAAACATCCTTGAACGGTTGCATTTTAGTCCTGCATAATATAAATTAGGTCATGTGACAGAGCTGTTTATAGTTAAAAATCTAAATTTTCAATCGGCTATTAAACCGGAAGTAAGGTAAAACATCATTTGATAGATTTTATCGAGGGCAATAGCTTTGGTTCAAATCAAAAGGTCATCAAACGTCAAGGTCACGAGTTTTGAGCTTTGAAAGTGTTGCTATTGCTGAATTTCTTTAACCGGAAATAGACAAAACTTTTAATCGAAATTAGGAAATCGGCTGTCACAATTTTGTTAGTAATATATTAGAGATGCCATAGACATCAACATTATGTAAATCGGATGATATCCTGATCACTTATATCGATTTAAAGAAAAATTGGTCATTTCAAGATGGTGGTCTACTAGTTACTTCCAGGTCCAATTTTTTTCTTTTTTTTCTATGAATGTTATGTCATTTTATATCTTCAAAAGAATGGGTCGACTCTCTTTAAAAATCCACAATTTAGGAACCACGTGTTTGTTCGCGCCAAAAAAGCCACGCAGTTACTTTAAAACAATGAACAAAATGATTAAAATATCTATTATATATCAAGCGGAGATAAAGCATAATAAGAAAAGACGATTTTTTGTGACGTACGTGAATTAAGTTCAAACTGACAATTTTCATTTGGCTATAAAACAAGAAGTAAATATTGGACAACAAAAATGAATTCACCATTGGATAGATCTCATTTCCGGCAATAACTTTTGTTCGGATCATAAGGTCAACAAATGGCAAGGTCACAAGTTATGAGCTTTAAAAGTGTTACAATAATTGCTGAATATCTTATACCGGAAATAGACAAACACCATAATCGAAATTAGCAATTCAGCTGCCCTCATTTTGTTGGCAATAGATTGAAAATGTCATAAACATCAAAATCATATAAATCGATTTAAAGAAAACATGTTCATTTCAAGATGATGGCCAACGTGTTACTTCCGGTTACGATTTTGTCATATTTTTTTCTTTGTTAGTCATGTTCTTTCATATCTTAAGAAGAAATTGTTACCTATCTTATGAAATCCATAATTCAGATAACACGTGTGTTTTTTCCCGCCAAAAAACCACGCAGAGTTACTATAGAACAAAGAACAAAATTCCAAATAGCAATTTTGATCAAAATATCTAGTGTTATATATCACTGGAAAGAGGAGATAAAGCGTAATATGAAAAGAGAAGATATTTTGTGACACGACGTCACGTGACAGAGCTGTTCAAAGTTCAAACTAACAATTTTTAAATGGCTAAAAAAAACGGAAGTAAATATTGGACAACAAAAATGAATACACCGTTGGGTAGATCTCATCATGGGCAATAATCTTTGTTCGGGTCATAAGGTCACCCAAATCCAAGTTAACGTGTAATGAGCTTTGAAAATTTTGGCCATTTCTGAATATCTTTTACCGGAAATAGGCAAACATCATAAGCGAAATTAGCAAATTGGCTGTCATCATTTTGTTGGCCATAGATTGAAAATGCCCTAGACATCAATATTATACAAATCGGATGATACCCTGTTCACTTCTCTCGATTTAAAGAAAACATGTTCATTTCATGATGGTGGCCAGCGTGTTACGATTTTATCATATTTTTTTCTTTGTTAGTCATGTTCTTCCATATCTTAAGAAGAAATTGTTACCTATCTTATGAAATCCGTAATTCAGATAACACGTGTTTTTTCCCGCCAAAAAAAAACCCGCAGAGTTACTATAGAACAAAGAACAAAATTCGAAAAAGCAATTTTGATCGAAATATCTAGTGTTATACATATATAAAAACTCTAATCGCTATTGCGTGTATAAGAAATTGTTGAAGGACGAACGGACCGACGGATGGACAGGGGTGACGGCAATATACGTCCATATTTTCATGTGGCTGTATATAAAGGCAGATACAATGGAATCAGAAATACCAGCAGACAGACTAAATAAAAGAGGTGCAGAACTACAAGCAGTCATACGAAATAAAAGGGGCGCACAGCTACCAGAATACAAGCAGGTTAGCTAAAAGGGATGCGGGAATACCAGCAATACTAACAATATTTTCAAAATCTAAAACGCGGAATTATGATTCGAATACATATTGTCATATATCATTGGAAAGATTGGATTAGATCAAGCACAATACGATTCAAAAATAATTTGTGTCGTATGTAAATTAGGTCACGTGACAGAGCTGTTTAAAGTTAAAAATTGCAATTTTCTGACAGCCATAAAACCGGAAGTAAACATCGGGCATCTAAAATGATTATGCAATTAGATAGATCTCGTCAAGGGCAACAACTTTTGTTGAGGTCACAAGGTCACTCAAGGTCAAGGTCACAAGATATGAGCCTTAAAAGTTTTGACTATTACTGAAAATTTTAAACCGGAAATAAAAAAAAATCTGAATCGAAATTCAAAAATCGGCTTCCCATGTTTTGTTAGCAATCGACTGTAGATTCCATAGACATCATTTTTATTCAAATCGGATGATTCCCTGATTCTGAATTTCGATTTAAAGAAGAATTGGTCATTTCAAGATGGCGGCTGATATGAAATATCTGGGTCAGATTTTATCATTTCATATTTTGTCAATAGTTATTTCTAGTACATTGCCAAAAGATTTTTTTGAATATCTTCATTATCCCAGAAGTCAAAATTTCAACTTTACAAGTGAATGACGTCAAAACCGGAAGTGATATAAAATTTTTGAAAAAATCATTTTGTTCGCGACCAAAATGTCTATGCACATGTAAGTTTTCAGATTGATCAGAATAAAATTGCGAAAGTTGAAAAAATGGTCAAAAAAGTGCTTCAAAAAGTCAGCGACAAAGTTTTAAAAATTCATGTTTTTAAACACATATTTTGTAGACAATCGTTTAAAGAAATAAACAAAAAAGTTCCCATCAAAATCGGACAAAAAACGGAGGTGAAAATGATAAAACAATTAAAATGGGTTTAACTCGCATACGTCATTTCCGGTTGAAAGAAAATGCATCATTTTACATTCATCAAATACCGAGCAGTTAGATGTCGTAGGAAATCATCTGAGATAATGTGTGGTATTTCTCCTTCATACCGAAATAGCGTGACCAGAAATAGACAAAAACTAGAACCGTGATAACGGTACTGAGCAGTGCGCAATTTAAACATCCTTGAACGGTTGCATTTTAGTCCTGCATATAAATTAGGTCATGTGACAGAGCTGTTTATAGTTAAAAATCTCAATTTTCAATCGGCTATTAAACCGGAAGTAAACATCGGAAAACACAAAGTAAAACATCATTTGATAGATTTTATCGAGGGCAATAGCTTTGGTTCAGATCAAAAGGTCATCAAACGTCAAGGTCGCGAGTTTTGAGCTTTGAAAGTGTTAGCTATTGCTGAATTTCTTTAACCGGAAATAGATAAAACTTTTAATCGAAATTAGGAAATCGGCTGTCACCATTTTGTTAGTAATATATTAAAGATGCCATCAACATCAACATTATGTAAATCGGATGATATCCTGATCACTTATATCGATTTAAACAAAAGTTGGTCATTTCAAGATGGTGGTCTACTAGTTACTTCTTTTTCTATGAATGTTATGTCATTTTATATCTTCAAAAGAATGTGTCGACTCTCTTTAAAAATCCACAATTTAGGAACCACGTGTTTTTTCGCGCCAAAAAAGCCACGCAGTTACTTTATAACAATGAACAAAATTTCCAAATTAAAAAAAAAAAGGAAAATGATTAAAATATCTACTATTATATATCAAGAGGAGATAAAGCATAATAAGACAAGACAATTTTTTGTGACGTACGTGAATTTTCAAATGGCTATAAAACCGGAAGTAAATATTGGACAACAAAAATGAATACACCGTTGGGTAGATCTCATGATGGGCAATAACTTTTGTTCAGGTCATAAGGTCAGCCAAATCCAAGGTAACGTGTAATGAGCTTTGAAAATTTTGGCCATTTCTGAATATCTTTTACCGGAAATGGGGAAACATCATAATCGAAATTTGCAAATTGGCTGTCATCATTTTGTTGGCCATAGATTGAAAATGCCCTAGACATCAATATTATACAAATCGGATGATACCCTGTTCACTTCTCTCGATTTAAAGAAAACATGTTCATTTCAAGATGGTGGCCAGCGTGTTACTTCCGGTTACGATTTTATCATATTTTTTTCTTTGTTAGTCATGTTCTTCCATATCTTGAGAAGAAATTGTTACCTATCTTATGAAATCCATAATTCAGATAACACGTGTTTTTTCCCGCCAAAAAACACGCATAGTTACTATAGAATAAAGAACAAAATTCCAAAAATCAATTTTGATCAAAATATCTAGTGTTATATATCACTGGAAAGATGAGATAAAGCATAAAAAGAAAAGAAGATATTTTGTGACGTGACGTCAAGTGACAGAGCTGTTCAAAGTTCAACCTAACAAGTTTTGAAAGGCTCTAAAACCGGAAGTAAATATCGGACAACAAAAATGAATACACCGTTGGATAGATCTCATCATGGGCAATAACTTTTGTTCGGGTCATAAGGTCACCCAAGTCAAAGGTAACAAGCTATGAGCTTTGAAAATTTTGCCCATTTCTGAATATCTTTTATCGGAAATAGGCAAACATCATAAACAAAATTAGCAAATTGGCTGTCATCATTCTGTTGTTAATAGATTGAAAATGTCATAGACATCAAAATTATACAAATTGGATGATACCCTGTTCTCTTATTTCGATTTAAAGAAAACATGGTCATTTCAAGATGGTGGCAAACGTGTTACTTCTGGTTACGATTTTATCATATTTTTTTTCTTAGTTAGTCATGTTCTTTCATATCTTAAGAAGAAATTGTTACTTATCTTATGAAATCCGTAATTCAGATAACACGTGTTTTTTTCCCGCCAAAAATACACGCAGAGTTACTATAGAACAAAGAACAAAATTCGAAAAAGGAATTTTGATCGAAATATCTAGTGTTATACATTTTTGGAAACAGGAGATAAAGCGTGATAATAATAGAAGATAAATTGTGACGTACATGAATTAGGTCACGTGACAGAGCTGTTTAAAGTTAAAAATTGCAATTTTCAGAAGGCCATAAAATCGGAAGTAAACATTTGGCATATAAAACGATTATATTATTGGATAGATCTCGTCAAGGGCAACAACTTTTGTTTAGGTCACAAGGTCACTCAAGGTCAAGGTCACAAAATATGAGCCTTAAAAGTTTTGACTATTGCTGAAAATTTTAAACCGGAAATAAAAAAAAATCTGAATCGAAATTCAAAAATCGGCTTCCCATGTTTTGTTAGCAATCGATTGAAGATTCTATAGACATCATTTTTATTCAAATCGGATGATTCCCTGATTCTGAATTTCGATTTAAAGTAAAATCAGTCAGTTCAAGATGGCGGCCGATATGAAACACCTGGGTAAGATTTTATTATTTCACATTTTGTTAATAATGATTACTAGCACATTTCAAAAACATTTTTTAGAATATCTTCATTATTCCGGAAGTTGAATTTCAACTTTACAAGCGAATGACGTCAAAACCGGAAGTGATATAACATTTCTGAAAAGATCATTTTGTTTGTCATCAAAATGTCTATGCATATGTACGTTTTCATATTGATCAAAATTAAATTGCAAAAGTTGAAAAAATTGTTAAAAAAGTGCTTCAAAAAGTCAGCGACAAAGTTTTAAAAATTTATGTTTTTAAACCCCCAATTTGAAGACAATCGATTAATAAAATAAACAAAAAAAAATCCATGAAAATCGGTTGAAAATCAAAGATGAAATGGTAAAAACATTAAATTGGGCTTATTTGCCATACGTCATTTCCTGTTGGACGAAAATTCATCATTTTATATTCACCTAATACCGTGCAGTTAGGCATAGTAAAAAAATATATGAGATAATGTGTGGCATGCTCCCTTCATACCGAATTAGCGTGACCAGAAGTAGACAAAAAAAAAAAACATACACTATGAAAACAAAGCAGTGCGTTCGCTAGAACGCACTGCAAAAAAATAGTCATTATTATAAACAAAGCAGTGCGTTCGCTAGAACGCACTGCAAAAAAAAACTAGAACCGTGATAACGGTACTGAGCAGTGCGCAATTTAAACATCCTTGAACGGTTGCATTTTAGTCCTGCATATAAATTAGGTCATGTGACAGAGCTGTTTATAGTTAAAAATCTCAATTTTCAATCGGCTATTAAACCGGAAGTAAACATCGGAAAACACAAAGTAAAACATCATTTGATAGATTTTATCGAGGGCAATAGCTTTGGTTCAGATCAAAAGGTCATCAAACGTCAAGGTCACGAGTTTTGAGCTTTGAAAGTGTTTGCTATTGCGGAATTTCTTTAACCGGAAATAGACAAAACTTTTAATCGAAATTAGGAAATCGGCTGTCACCATTTTGTTAGAAATATATTGAAGATGACATAGCCATCAACATTATGTAAATCGGATGATATCCTGATCACTTATATCGATTTAAAGAAAAGTTGGTCATTTCAAGATGGTGGTCTACTAGTTACTTCCGGGTCCAATTTTATTCTTTTTTTTTTCTATGAATGTTATGTCATTTTATATCTTCAAAAGAATGTGTCGACTCTCTTTAAAAATCAACAATTTAGGAACCACGTGTTTTTTCGCGCCAAAAAAGCCACGCAGTTACTTTAGAACAATGAACACAATTTCCAAATTAAACAAAAAGCAAAATGATTAAAATATCTACTATTATATACCAATATGGATAGATCTCATTTCGGGCAATAACTTTTGTTCGGATCATAAGGTCAACAAATGGCAAGGTCACAAGTTATGAGCTTTAAAAGTGTTACAATAATTGCTGAATATCTTATACCGGAAATAGACAAACACCATAATCGAAATTAGCAATTCAGCTGCCCTCATTTTGTTGGCAATAGATTGAAAATGCCATAAATATCAAAATTATATAAATCGGATGTCGATTTAAAGAAAACATGCTCATTTCAAGATGGTGGCCAACGTGTTACTTCCGGTTACGATTTTGTCATATTTTTTGCTTTGTTAGTCATGTTCTTTCATATCTTAAGAAGAAATTGTTACCTATCTTATGAAATCCGTAATTCAGATAACACGTGTATTTTTCCCGCCAAAAAAACACGCAGAGTTACTATAGAACAAAGAACAAAATTCCAAATAGCAATTTTGATCAAAATATCTAGTGTTATATATCACTGGAAAGAGGAGATACAGCGTAATAAGAAAAGAAGATATTTTGTGACGTCACGTCACGTGACAGAGCTTTTCAAAGTTCAAACTAACAATTTTTAAATGGCTATAAAACCGGAAGTAAATATTGGACAACAAAAATGAATACACCGTTGGGTAGATCTCATCATGGGCAATAACTTTTGTTCAGGTCATAAGGTCACCCAAATCCAAGGTAACGTGTAATGAGCTTTGAAAATTTTGGCCATTTCTGAATATTTTTTTACCGGAAATAGGCAAACATCATAATCGAAATTAGCAAATTGGCTGTCATCATTTTGTTGGTCATAGATTGAAAATGCCCTAGACATCAATATTATACAAATCAGATGATACCCTGTTCACTTCTCTCGATTTAAAGAAAAAATGTTCATTTCAAGATGGTGGCCAGCGTGTTACTTTCGGTTACGATTTTATCATATTTTTTTTCTTTGTGAGTCATGTTCTTCCATATCTTAAGAAGAAATTGTTACCTATCTTATGAAATCCGTAATTCAGATAACACGTGTTTTTTTGCCGCCAAAAAAACACGCAGAGTTACTATAGAACAAAGAACAAAATTCCAAAAATCAATTTTGATCAAAACATCTATTGTTATACATTTTTGGAAACAGGAGATAAAGCGTGATAATAATAGAAGATAATTTGTGACGTACATGAATTAGGTCACGTGACAGAGCTGTTTAAAGTTAAAAATTGCAATTTTCTGATGGCCATAAAACCGGAAGTAAACATTGGGCATCTAAAATTATTATGTCATTGGATAGATCTCGTCAAGGGCAACAACTTTTGTTCAGGTCACAAGGTCACTCAAGGTCAAGGTCACAAGATATGAGCCTTAAAAAAATTGACTATTTCCGAAAATTCTAAACCGGAAATAAAGAGAATTCTGAATCGAAATTTAAAAATCGGCTCGCCATGTTTTGTTAGCAATCGACTAAAGATTCCCTAGACATCATTTTTATTCAAATCGGATGATTCCCTGATTCTGAATATCGATTTAAAGAAAAATTACTCATTTCAAGATGGCGGCTGATATGAAATATCTGGGTCAAATTTTATCATTTCATATTTTGTCAATGATTATTTCTAGCACATTGCAAAAAGATTTTTTTGAATATTTTCATTATTCCGGAAGTTAAAATTTCAACTTTGCAAGCGAATGACGTCAAAACCGGAAGTGATATTCTTTTTTTGATAATGTCATTTTGTTCGCCATCAAAATATCTATGTACCTGTAAGTTTTCATATTGATACAAATAAAATTGCAAAAGTTGAACAAATGGTCAAAAAAGTGCTTCAAAAAGTCAGCAACAAAGTTCTCAAAATGCATATTTTTAAAGTCTTACCTTGTAGACAAACGTTGAAAGAAATAAACAAAAAAGGTTCCATCAAAATCGGTTGAAAAACAGAGGTAAAAATGGTAAACATCATAACATGGATTTTTCCGCCTTATGTCATTTCCGGTTAGACAAAAAACCGTCATTTTACATTCACGCAACACCGAGCAGTTAGTTATCGTAGGAAAACTTGCGAGATAATGTGTGTCATGCTCCCTTCATACCGAATTAGCGTGACCAGAAGTAGACAAAAAAAAAAAAAAAACAGTCATTATGAAAACAAATGCTAGAACGCACTGCAAAAAAAATTCATTAAATTTGTGAAGCCAAAGGTCAGTCCAAGTGCTGCGAGCGGGCTACCCAACCCTACTCCATTAATGTTCTTATTCTAAATTGGAGGGGGAGGTAGGATTTATCCATGCTCAAGACCAGCTTGAAGGATGTTTACTCATCCCCTGACAGTGTGTTATGAATTTAGATTTGCCAAAAGTGTGAATTGTTTGCCAAAAATGATAATGCCAAATAGAAAAACCTGGAAGGGAAATAATCAAAATATGTTATGTCAAACTGTAATATATCTATAAGAGATGAAACAGCCAAAATACAATTGCAAGAGACAGGACTATAAGTAAGTACTTCGTCCAGACATCTAGTCCACCTACACTATAACTGAAAGAAGAAAGTTAACCGTTAGTTAGTATTTTAGTTCCGATATCCTCTGCAACTCTGAGTAGAACTACTTCAACTGTAAAAGAGTGTAACTCTTATTAAATATTGACGATGAGAAGTCTTCAGCAGTCTAAAAAGTAAAGACACCACAACTGCAAGAGACAGGTAAACCATTAGTAAGTATTTATGAGCAGACAATCCATGCAACGTTATGAATAGAACTACTTGAATTGAATGTAAGAGGCAAGATAACTATTATTAAATATTGTAGATGAAAGTCTACTGCAATCTAAAAGTAAAGATATCAGAACAGAAGAAGAACTGCACTGCTTCAAGTAGACATGCACTATAGCTCTGAGAGTAAAGAAAACTATTAATAAATATTTTCGTTTACAAATACAACTGTAAACAAGATCAATAAAACCACGGCTGTAAAATCTAATTTTAAAGGGCATAGAACCAGGTCTGAAAGAAACGGCTCAAAGGCACAGCATCTACAAACCCATTACTTAAATCAGAGAAACGATCAAGTTACCCACGACAGTAAATTCTAATTTAAAGAGTTTATTATAGAAAGTAAAGGATACAGTGTAGCGAAGAAAGCCCTCACCTCCTGATCATAAACATTCATTTTAACAACGGCAATAAATTCTAATGTAATGAGTTTAGTATAGAAAGTAAATGGTACAGTGTAGCGAAGAAAGCCCTCACCTCCTGATCATAAACAATCAATTTAACAACGCCAGTAAATTCAATGAGTTTAGTATAGAAAGTAAAGGATTCAGTGTAGCGAAGAAAGCCCTCACCTCCTGATCATAAACAATCAATTTAACCACTGCAGTAAATTCAATGAGTTTAGTAAAGAAAGTAAAGGAAACAGTGTTCACCTCCTGATCATAAACAATCAATTTAACCACGGAAGCAAGTTCTATGGGGCACAGAATCAGGGTTTAAAGAAACGACCCAAAGGCAAGCTATCACAACTAGTAAGTTAAATCAGAGAAACAGTAAATTAACCACGGCAGTTATCGAATTTTGGAGGGTAGTGTAGTGAAGAAAGCCCTCATCTCCTGAACAGAAACAATCAAAGTAACCACGGCAGCAAGTTCCATGGGGCACAGAATCAGGGTATAAAGAAACGACCCAAAGGCAAGGCATCTACAAACTGGTAAGTTAAATCCGAGAAACAGTCAAATTAACACGGCAGTTATCAGATTTAAGAGGGTATAGAAGAATGTCTGATAGATACGACTCAAAGGCAAACCATCTACAAATTCAAACTCAGAAGTTAAATCAGGGAAACTATCAAGTTAACAACGGCAATAAAGACTTAATTTAGAGGGGGATTAAATAGAATACTAAAATCATCTGAAGTTAAGTCTTACAGGATAATGATCCAGGTCTGAAAGAAACGGCTCAAAGGCACAGCATCTACAAACTAATAAGTTCAATCAGAGAACAATCGAATTATTAACGGCAGTAAAATCTTATTTTAGAAGGGGATTTAATCAGGAGTCTCACTTTCGAAAACCTTACCCAGATAAATTCAGAATTTTAAGATGTACGGCAATCTGATTTGATAATAGAACTCAATATAATATCAATTTTAGTGATTAACCAATCAGAAGACGTAGAATACTAAAATCATCTTAAGTTAAGTCTTCGAGGATAAGGATCCAGGTCTGAAAGACACGGCTCAAAGGCACAGCATCTACTCATAAGATAAAACCACAAAAACAATCAAATTAATAGCGACAGTAAAATCTCATTTTAGAGGGGGATTTAATCAGGAGTCTCATTCTCGAAAACTTAACCGAAATTAATTCAGAATGTTAAGATGTACGGCAATCTGCTTTGATAACAGAACTCAATATAGCATCGATTTTAGTGATTAACCAATCAGAAGACATAGAATACTAAAATCAACTTAAGTTAAGTCTTCGAGGATAAGGATCCAGGTCTGAAAGACACGGCTCAAAGGCACAGCATCTACTCATAAGATAAAACAGAGAAACAATCAAATTAATAATGGAAGTAAAATCTTATTTTAGAGGGGGGTTTAATTAGGAGTCTATTTCTCGAAAAGGAGAACTAATATCTTAATATATCAGGTTGGCGTCGTGTCCTATTCGATCTTCTTGGTGCTCCTCGATATTCTTCGGTGTTGAGGTGAAGCTTCAAAAAGATGATATGTATTATTCTTTGTGATAGGCGTTCAATAATTTTAATGAAATATCTTTTCAGGCGAACTAATATAACTGATAACACGAATAGCGATAGATGTTGAAATAGGATGAAAATGTCTGAAATACAAATATGTAGAATTTGACAAATAAAATATTAACAATACTAATAATCTTTCCCTCTACAATAAATTTCCAACTCTTCAGACTGATCGTTCTGTATATCTATATTATCGGCAAAGTTCGCAACATAAGAGTTTCGAGATCTGCACATTCGTGTAATAAGTCTTCTAGAGATAAGTATTAAGATGATGACAACTAATGTCGATACAGTTCCAATAACCCAATACATTTCCACACTAACTTTACCGTTTATATTTTTCGTGTCAGATACCACAGTTGTAGGAGCAGCTGTAGTGGATGATAAAGATGTATATGATGATAATGATGTTAAGTTGTTGACGGTGAAATAAAAGATGTTGACAATGATAATATGGAAATCTAAAAAAGATATAATGAATCAACCGATTAGTGATATTAATTAGATTACATCATATGGAATTATACTAAACCACTTCACAAAATAAAACAATAATTCACAGTTAGGATATAAAAGATATTGCACAATTTTTGACTTGTATTTCAAATGGTACAAGTATCCAGAGGAGGTAGAAAAGCAAGAAATTTAAAATCTAAGCTCACAATCTTCAAATAAACGATTCATATTTTCAGTTTCAATACAAACATAGTATAAGCTAACGGCAATCGTAAAACACCTAAATTTCGCAACACATGATACTAGTATTTTCTATGGAACACACTTTTATGTTCTTGACATAAATCTCTGAAATAGTAATAAAACTGTTTAATAAAAAGTTGATATATTTTTCTACGAAGGACTTATTCTTTAACTAATATATTGCTTACTTATTCACAAATTCTACCGCATATTATAACACTTATTTCTTGATCACATTTAATATCTCTACAATTAATGGATGAGTGTATAAAAGTAATTTAAAGTAGAGAAATTAAGAAGGACAACAAGGAACTGCGACTTGGTGTCTTCCCGGGAAGTCACCAGTACGAATTTTCTTTGATGAATTAAGGTAAATGCCGCCAAGAGATTAACGGTGACAAAATTCATGAAAATCGTTCACTTACATTAATTAAAATTAGTCTTAGTCAACATCAGAGAGTATAGAAAGACGAGAGTTGTCACTCCGTCAAATCTGCATTTTGTTAGCATCGACTGTGGCGCCATCTAGTAAAAGGGTGTTCATCAATGACGTCTATAAATAGACGTCATTCATGTTCATGTAGATAGGTAGTTAAAAGGCTTCAACCCAGCCGTCTCAGAGCAGCGTCAGTTATTGTTCGAATGCCAAGAAACTCCACATACATGCACTTTTCCCGGCAATATCCCACAAAAACATACGCGCAGGTTTTAAATGCGGCCGATTTTTTTTATTAACGGTTTACTGAGCAATTTTGTTTCTGATTCGGGCAGGTAGGCCTACGGGTCATGACAAAATGTATACGAAATAAAGCGTAATATGCAGGCCAAATGTTTCTCGAATAATAATATTTACTATGGATTTGTTTTTACTTTGTGAATTTTCCAGATACCCTGAATTTGTTTTTGAAATAAATTTTGTCACAGATTTGGATTTATTGCAGTGCGTTCTGTGAACGCTTTGTTTTGTTTTCATAATGACTGTTTCTGGTCACGCTAATTCGGTATGAAGGGAGCATGCCACACACTAACTCGCATGTTTTCCTACGATAACTAACTGCTCGGTGCTGCGTGAATGTAAAATGACGGTTTTTTGTCTAACCGGAAATGACATAATGACAGAAAAACCCATATTATGTTTTTTACCATTTTTACCTCTGTTTTTCAACCGATTTTGATGGAACTTTTTTTGTTTATTTCATTATACTAATGTCTACATAATAGCTTTCAACATAAATGCACTTTGAGACATTCGTTGTTGACTTTTTGGAGCACTTTTTTAACCGTTTTTTTTTAACTTTTGCAATTTTATTTCGATCCATTTGAAAACTTACAGATGTATAAAATTGCAAAAATTAAAACAACTGTTAAAAAAAGTGCTCCAAAATGTCAGCAACGAATGTCATAAAATTTATGTTGAAAGCTATTATGTAGACATTAGAATAATGAAATAAACAAAAAAAAAGTTAATGGTAAAAAACATAAAATGGGTTTTTCTGTCACGCAACACCGAGCAGTTAGTTATCGTAGGAAAGCATGTGAGATAATGTGTGGAATGCTCCCTTCATACCGAATTACCGTGACCATTGCGCACTGCAATAAAATAAATAAATACAAGATATACAAACTATAGGGTATAATGCTGAAAATATATAATATGTGAATTTAAGAAGGGCCTTTCTGTAACATATTAGAATATCAATATTCATATCTATAAATCGCAGTATTTCTATGTGAATTGCATGCTATCCAGGGATTTCAGATGCAAGGACAATTGGTTACAGAGACTGTCAATATGGCTAAGGAATTCTCAATACGGGATCCGGAATAACCTTCACATTCACTTAGTTGGTGAATAATTAGTGATTTATAGAAATTACCGTGGCACAAAAGCGAGAATGAATAGTCGAGTCTGACAGAGCAGCATAACATTATGAACAGTTTAAAATGATTAATAAAATTGGGAAAATTTAAGCTGAACCTAAGTACTGGATGTGGACACAGGGGTGTGTGGAATGCTCTGAAAACTGAAAAACAGGGGTTACATTATAATCTCGATTTCCAAAAAGCAATTGCTTTGTTCACTAACTTTTTCCATCTAGTTTTCTTTGGGAAAATGTAATTATAACACATTAAGTTGTACTTCTTAGCGATGCGGATTATGTTTTTGTAATCAAGTAATCTAATTATTAAAAGTCTACGTGGTAAATGGTAATAATCTAGATTAAATAACTGTCCCAAATTTTGTTTGTCAATATAGGATTCGGCACTAAACCAGCCTAGAACACCATTGCAAATATGGTCCTATTATTGAGATTCAAAATAAGTTTGCAAGCAAAGTTTTGACATCTCTGGATCGATACGATTTCAGACGTCGAAAGACTGGACCAAAGTTGACAACCATTTAATGATTTGGTAAAACAGCATTGTTTAATAAGCCCTAAACTGACTAGCGGATTAAGACAATCCCCATGCACTCCACATTTAATTAACGTGGTGATGCCACTGCGTAGAGATCTGCAGGCAGTAGTTGTTCTCTCAAGAGAATTGAAATTCGAAGAAAGCAATACGCCAACATGCTTTACCTCACGAGCCGCAGGAAGTATTTCTTCACATAAGTATAGTGTCAGATCTTTAGGAGAGCGAATGTTCTTACTGCTAAAATGTAGAATAATGCTTTTGGTAGTAGAGAACGAAAACCGCCATTTGCAGCTACATTGCTGACAAATGTCTAATAAACTTTGGAGGCCGGTCGTCGTGTTTGAAAATACAGCGACATCATCAGCTTGGGCAACAACAATTAACATTTTCATGTTGGTATAGAGGTTATCCATGATATTCCACAGTGATGGTTTGATGCCAATCTCATAAAGTTTCATGAGAAAATCGTTGTGTCAGACAATGTCGAAGGCTTTGGAGCTGTCGAGAGAAGAGCAGAAGATGTCATCAGATCTTTCATTGTAGTGGTGAATAGTTTCTTGTAGGTCAAAGGAAGCGTGTAACGACGACAATTTTCTCTGGTATGCCTTCTGCTGTTCGTTTCGAAAATCATATTGCCTTCCAAGTTCTGTTAGTCGATGTTCAACAATTCTTTCAAAAACCGTCGCAATTGTGGGTATTAAAGATATTCCTCTATATGCGTTTGGATCGTTTCGAGGTTTGCCACCCCTTTATGAATTGAAATGATTACACTATGTTTCCATTGATTTGGAATCAAGTTACATGTAAGAATACTATTAACAGGTTAGATAAGTGCCTATAAAGGCAGCTTCACCATGTATTAGATGTTCATACACTATACCTTTCTCTTCTGCATCTTTATTGCGTTTCAGCTTGGAGCAGATTGTGTTGAGCTCACCAGGTGTTGTTAAAACTGAACTTGACACATTTTCAGACCTGAAACTGTGTCTTATTTCCAGTATTTTTGCATTAACAGAAACAAGGAAATCATCATCAAAGTTTTCATTGGAGGTGTTTTTGAAAACTGAAGAGAAGTGGGATGACCATCCATTAAGAATAGAAGTTGGGTCGCAATGTGTGACACCATTCACTGTTAGATAGTTTCACCGGGATGCTCCTGTCCCTCTATTTCTTTTGATCAACGACCAGAAGGTTTTCTGATCTATTTCTGACGATGTACTCAAATCACTAAAGTATTCTACAACGTGATTTGAGGCAGCTTTTCTCAGTTTACGTATAAAAATGCGTTTTTCCTCCTTGTAATTCTTGTAGGTTAGGGTGTTGGAGTCAGGTTTATCGTCTAGTATCCAGATGTTTTTTGATTTCATCATATATTTGTGGAGTTGTTCTACAATTTTGCTCCAATATGGCTTGAGATATTTCTTAAACTGTTTATGTGGAAGTAGGTCATTTGAACTGTTCACAAGGACATCGACTATTTTGGTATAACAATATTCAATTTCATCTTGTGTTACAAGGTTTTCTGATTTGAGGTTCCACAGTCCATTAGAAACAGAAAATGTATAGTCCGTAAGGCGTCCATTTTGCTTCGCTTTATTCCAAGATACTCTTCGATGCAGATTCTCAAGCACAGGTAAAGTTGGTGTCTCAAAAGTGCAGATTATTGCAAGATGATATTATATGTTGTAATGATGGTTAGAGAGAACTTCAGCTCGGAGAATGCATTCAACATCTTCTTGTTGTGATATAATATGGTCGATAGCCGTCTTTGGACCATTTTCACGAGACTGAAAGGTGTATTTTGGGCCTTTACAGATAGTTACATGGATAATAGATTAAACTGAGAGAGAAATGTGATAAACGGCAACTCTCTTTGGGAGGGATTGCAAGTACTAATATCAACATTACAATCACCAAGAATTACAACTTTTCCCAAAGCTGAGAAGGTTTCGAAAAGTTCTTTTAAATAATTAACATGTTTGATAAATTCAACTACAGATCTCGATGCAGCTGGTAAATAGACGCCAAAAATATAGATAGGGTTGCTATTTGGAATACACAGTTCAATGCCAATGATATTTGACAAGTTGGTTTCGATAGGGTTTACAAACTGTGATATTGATTTACGTATAAGAAGCGATACGCCGCCTTTGTTGCTGGCACGGTAGCTAATACCGTTGATATAAGGGGTCGCAATTACTGTATGCATCGAAATATGCATATACTTCGGACAATAGGAAAGCTGTGTGTTCTAGTAGCCAGTGTTCTGAGATACAAGCGATATCAATAGAATACTTGTCCAAACAATCGACAATATAGCGACAGCTTATATAGATACCACGGCAATTCCATGTAAATAGGTTCACGAATTTCAGTTTTTCTCAAGAATAAACTTGTTCCATGACAACAATGGCTTAACAAAAATGCCTTCTGGCTACGTTTCCTGATTCTGCATTTTATCTGTCATTGATTTGGGTACGTTTACTTTGAAACGCTTAGTATGGTTATTGAAGAAACGGACGTGGGTATATTGAATATTAATCGAGTCGAGATAATCTCGCAGACCTGATTCCGTTGAGTCTTTTGAGATATGGCCAATGTAAAACATCGAGACACTTAGTTTTGTTTGACCCTTAAAAAGGATTTTTGATGCTGTTGCCGCACACTTATCTGAGCGTATAATGGTTTCAATCGGATGAAATAGTCTATCGGAAGTAGAAGTATCTTTAACCACTTCAGAGTAAGAGGGTACGTTCTTGGAGGCTCTGTCAGGACGATTTTCAGAAATGAATGGTGGTATGTTAATTCTGTTAATTGTATGTTCTTCTACGTTAGAAGTTGGAATACTATTAGTTCTGAGGTTATCTGTACACGTTGGGCTAATGGGAGTGTGTCTTTCTTCAAGTTGTGTGACTCGAATGTCGAAGTCAGTGAATTTTAAAATCAGACATTATACTTTCGCCTGACAATTTCAGAATATCTATAAGGCTTGATAGTTCCAAATTGCTATCACAGGCAGATATGACTGTATCTGTATCATTTTGATGTCGAACAGATTATTGTTCAATTTATTCACGTCATCGTGCGCATAAGACAGTTCACATTGTAATTCTGCTAGCGTTAGGTCGGTTTCATAGAGGGTTGATGACAGCTCATTGACTTGTGATCTAAGCTTATTGTTTTCATACTTAAATTCAGTTAATGTTTTTCGCCACGACTCCAATTCTTGTTTAAACTCGGATCGTAAACTGATTAATTCGTTTTCACATTTAACAAGGCTTTCTTTAGTATCGCGTGAAGTAAGTTCACCACAACTAGTCTGAATAACACTATCATTAAGATTATATGACTTTGTCTTATTTGAAACAGTAAATACATCACTTAATTCGGTTGAAAATTCACCTCTTGTAGCTTTTGCCAATAAAACAGTCTCTTGCCAATTTAACCTGAACTGAATCAGTCCCTTTACTAACTGTTTTCCTGCGATCCTTCAAGGTATAATGTGAATAGGGAAAGTCAGTCAATTCAATCGCTTTGGAGTAAAGGTGGTGTCGAACGTTTTTCAGGTCAACTATATTGTTTTTCGCAAGTTCGACAATGCTAGATAAATAGGAATCTTTTGCTTTCTGACAATATTCTCGGCTTGTGACAGAACTTAACAGAGCTTGAAATCTGGTACAAGTATTGCTCATCTGATTAGTAGCTTCAGTAAGTGATAAGTTCTCATCTCTCACAATAACTTGTGTGGCTTTTTTTGTTAGTAAAAATTGTGATGCAAATACCTCCCTTTTTCATAGCCGTAGGAGACAGGGGGGTAGGGAGGGCAGCTGCCCCCCCCCCCCCCCCTAAATATTATGTTTTCTGGCAAAAAATTCGCGAAATCGGGCAAAATATCATTAAAATTCGGTAAAATTAGGGCAAATAGTCAGTCTGCCCCCCTGTTGAGTCGTGGGCTCCTACGGCTATGACCGTTTTCGTCTTCTAAAATGGATTCATCACTTTTATTATCTGTACATAATTCCTGAGTATTTACATTCCGTAATATGGTAAAGGTTCTATCATCTGAGTCGGTGATAAACTCGTCAAAATCAGAGAGCAAAAATTTGTGACATTCACTGTCCGCCATATTTGTTTTTCTTAGCCGTTGGTCATTAAATTTAGTAATCCAACTACTAAATGTAGCAAAATTACTATTAACTTGATAATACAACTATAAAATTTAATGGTTAAATCATTAAAAAGTTAATAATACATTTTGTCCTGGGAATGTTCTATAAAAATGAAATTTTGCACTTTTTTCTATATTTTGCAAAGAAGATGTATATTTAGAATCTTCAAAAGTATTTTATTGGATTCCTTGATCTCACAAATATAGGTATCGACATCAAAATCATCATGATCGGGTCACTTAGAGCCATTTTATTGACGAAAGCACATTTTGTGGCTGCCATTTGGAATTTTCCAATTTTTGGCGGGAACCGTTGCCATCACGACGTGGATCCCGCAATATTTGAAATCAAACCCCTATGGTAAAATTTCATGCTTCTTTCCGGAAGTGCACAACTCCTCTAAAAAAATTACATATCCGCCCTACTATTACTGTTCAAAAGTGAATCTAGACATTATGTGTTGGACACAAGTTGTGGTCTGAAACCAATTAATTTAAGTTACTTCCCTTAGTTTTATTGTACACTTCCTGAAAAGAATGGCTGTCAAGCCTGAATAGTAAACAAAGTGTTTTGTGTTATTTTTAAGTACCCAAATTAAATTACTGCCAACTATTAAGGGTTTGCAGTTAATAAACTATACAGTCCTCAATTATTTAAAATCTTTAAAAACATTGGTCCGACGTAAACGGATAAAATCATCAAAAACTTTTTAGTTTGAAAGTGAAAGTAGGATTTCTGTGGAAATTTCAAGAAAATGGATGTTTTGAAGAGAAAAAGAAGATTTGTAAGACGGTCATTAACAGATGTGCTTAAAATGGCTGAGACTGAAATGCAGCATGAAATAAACTTTAATAGAGTGAAGTTTTTAAAAACAACTGTGGAAAATAAACTGTCTGAGTTAAATGAAATACAGAGTTCTGTGTGTGAATTGATGGAAAGTGAAGAAGCTATGGATGAAGATTGTAAACATCATTCTGAAAATGAAATGAAGACTGTTCATTTTCTGGCAATGATGTCTGAATACATAGAAAAGTCAACCCCTGCTCCTGAAGTTGGAAATAGTTCACCACAATACAATGTATCATCATCAAATGGAAATGGAAGACATTCCTCAACTAATTTGCCACAGGTTAAGTTACCAAAAATTGATTTGCCAACATTTGATGGAAATGTGTTGCAGTGGCAACCATATTACCAATCTATTGAAGTTTCTATTATCAAAAACCAATCCTTGGCAGATGTCCAAAAATTAGAATACATAATAAGGTCACTGAAAGGGAAAGCAGCTGAGACTGTTAAAGGTTTTTCTGTTGTACAAGAAAATCTTAAGCCTGTGTTGGACACATTGATGGACAGATTTGGAAAAAAAAGGCATATTTTAGAAACACATATGAAAGCTTTAATTCACCTGAATCCATTAACTTCTGAAGATCCAATACAGATGAGAAAGTTTTATGACAAGTTTACAGGTCATGTGAGGTCAATCAACTCAATGGGTGATAGATTTAAGACTGATACTTTAGAACCTGTCATGGTGCCTCTTATAGTTGATAAGTTACCAAAGAATACTGTAGAAAAATGGGAAATTGAGATGAAAGATGACAAGAGTGATTGTTTATCAATGAAGAGCTTATCAGAATTCCTTGAAAATCTCATCAAAGCTAAAGAGTTGTCACATAATACAACCTCAAGTAGAGATTCAAAGACTGAGTCCACTCAACAATCAACATACAAATCATCCAAGTCAAACTATTCATCCAATTCAAGATCCACTACTTCTTCTATGCCAGCTTCAATCAAAGAACAGAAGTGTCCTGTTTGTAATAAACCTGGTCATAGAATTAGATCATGCATTGAATTTCTACAGAAAACTATAAAAAATCGTGTCAAAGAAGTTTTATCCAAAGAACTTTGTTTTTTATGTCTTGAGAAAGGTCATACTTCTAAAGATTGTGAGGGTACTTTATGCAAGTACTGTGATTTAAGACATCACTTTTTGTTACATGCAGAAAGCTCTTCGAAGTATAGTGAAAGTTCATCTGAAGCAAAGTCAATTAATACTGGAGTCGCCTCTACTCATTTCAAGAATGAAAATACCAAAGAAGTTGTTTTACAGAAAGTCCCTGCTATTTTAACTGGTAATAATTCATTGACCAAGAAAGTAAACTGGTTTTTAGACAATGGGTCACAAAGTTCCTTTATTTGTCAAAGAGTCACAGATGAACTAGGATTAAATGGTGAAAGTATCAACATGGCTGTTTCAGGATTTGAAGGCAAATCCAGTAGACAATATCATAGGAAGAAAATAGCCTTTTCCCTCTCACCTGTTAATAATCCAACTGTGCAATTTAAGATGGATGCATTAACCACTAAAGTCATATGTCAACCTATTGTTGGTGTAAATATAAGACTGCAAGAGTTTAGTCATTTGCAAGATATTAACTTTGCCGAAAAATATCCACGACCTGAATGTGAAGTTGACATTTTAATTGGCATGGATTATTATTTCATGTTCACAACGCCAGATGTGGTTAAAGGTGAACCGACGGAACCTGTTGCTGTTCGTACAAAATTGGGATGGATTTTGTGTGGTCCGTCTTATGATCAGAAAAAAAACACACCTTCAATTTCTATGAACATTCAAGTTTCTATTGAAGATAAGTTAAATGAATCCCTTCAGATGTTCTGGAATTTGGAATCTATTGGCATTTAGGCTGAAGATACGGTGAATATTAGTAATAATGAAGTGTTACAGAATTTTAAGGATTCATTATCATTTGAAGATGGAAGATATACAGCTTCAATCCCTTGGAAGAAAGGTGTGGTTGTTGAAGATAATTATGATATAGCTGAAAGGAAATTGATTAATTTGGAGAAAAGATTAAGAAGACAAGATCCCGAGAAAGCTAATATATACAATGAAGCTATAAATAAGTATGTAGAAAATGGTTTTGCTGAAGAAGTGATGCCTTATCAACAATTTGTCGATAGACCTATATTTTATCTTCCTCACCAAGCTGTTTTTAGAGAAGATAAAGCTTCTACTAAAGTCCGTATTGTATTTGATGGTTCATCGAAAGATAAAAATGGTGTATCTTTAAATAGCATCATTGACCACCACTTCAACAAGATCTTGTTGGTATTTTGACAAGATTTAGGAAACATCCTATAGCATTAGTTGCAGACATTCAGAAGATGTTTCTAC
Organism: Lottia scabra; assembly: GCA_029955415.1. Lineage (NCBI taxonomy): Eukaryota > Metazoa > Mollusca > Gastropoda > Lottiidae > Lottia > Lottia scabra. The sequence goes on from JARJEI010000001.1 coordinate 20,463,902, forward strand.
AAATTAAACTTAAAGATGAAGATAAAGACGCCCATAGATACTTGTGGAGAAATTTAGAAACAAACAATCAGATTAAAGTATTCAGAATGACGAGACTTACATTTGGTATAGTAGCAAGTCCCTTTTTAGCTATTGGTACAATTCAAGAGCATGCAAGACGTTTTCAACATCTATATCCGCAAGCTGCATTGGAAATATTTCAGAATACATATGTCGATGACATTGCTACTGGTGCTGAAAATGTGGATCAAGCTATTCATCTTCAGAAAAATTGCAAGTATCTTATGGAGAAGGGCAGTTTTAACCTAACGAAATGGACAAGTGATTCAGCAGAAGTATTAGCAGCTATACCAGAAGAGGATAGAGCTCCTGTTTGACATGTTGATTTAGAAGTCGAAGATCAAGATTCGACAGAACCGAAAACATCTAAAATTCTTGGACTTAGATGGGATCCAGAAAACAATACATTTAATTTTAAAGTACAATTCAATGAAGACGAATATAAATTGCCACAGACTAAAAGATCTGTTTTGTCAAAAGCATCAAGGATATTTGACCCACTTGGTCTAATCAGTCCATTTACTATCCGGTCTAAGATACTATTTCAAGCCTTATGGTCAAAAGGTATATCCTGGGATGATAAGATTCCTGATGATCTACACATTAAATGGATGCAGTGGTTTAAAGAATTAGATATCTTACAACAACTTGAAATACCAAGATGTTTATTTGAAGTACCTGAGTCTAAACTTAAGTCTATTGAAATACACGGGTTTGGTGATGCATCTGAATTAGCTTACTCAACTGCTGTTTATGTACGAAGTGTTGCTGAAAATGGTGAAGTTACCTGCCACTTAGTTATGTCTAAAACTAGTTGCAACTGTTAAAAAGATTACGCTACCTCGATTGGAATTAATGGCAGCTGTAATAACTGCAAGACTCTGTCATTATGTCTGTTCAGTGCTTTGTTGTGAAGTTAGCAGAGTAATATGCTGGACAGATAACTCATCAACTTTACATTGGATCAAAGGATCAGCCACTCAATGGAAACCATTTGTTGCAAACAGAGTTCAAGAGATCCAATGTCTGTTCAATCCAAGTACCTTCCGTTACTGTCCAGGGAAAGACAATCCCAGTGATCTGCCATCAAGAGGCATATCAGCATCACAGCTCCTAGGTAATGATTTGTGGTGGAATGGACCATCATGGTTGAAGAATTCTGAAGATAATTGGCCAAAAGGATTGAGAGGTTCAAAGATTGAAAAATTGGATGAATCCATAAGTGCTGAGAAAAGAGTTCAAGCTCCAACTGTCTTTGTTATTCAGCATCTTCAAGACTTGATAGACTATGAAAGATTTAGTAAATATCAGAAGATTGTTGATACTTTAGCTTGGGTGAAGAGATTCATCTTTAATTCTAGATCAAAGAAAGAAGACAGACATTTTGGAGTTTTAAATGCATCTGAGATTGAATCTGCTGAAACCCAACTGATATTGAAGATACAGGAATCACATTTTGAAGAAGAGTTACAATTACTTAAGACCAAAGATAATTTCATTTCGAATCGTTTAGCTAATTTAAATCCGTACATTGACCCAGAGTCTGGACTTCTTAGATTGGGTGGACGTATCCATAAATCAACATTACCTGAAGAAGAAAAGCACCCAATAATACTCCCATCATCCAATCATGTTGTCAAATTGATTGTACATCAAGTTCACGTACAACAATTACATGCTGGTATTGAACACACCCTATCAATAATTCGTCAACGTTACTGGATTTGCAAAGGAAGATCCGTTGTTAAACAAGTCACCAATAGTTGTCTTATTTGTCGTCATTATTATACCAAACCATTTACTCAAATAATGGCACCTTTACCTGAAGATAGGATACAACAGTCTGCTCCATTCACCAATGTTGGATTAGATTTTGCAGGACCAGTTCATCTCAAAGACTTTGATAAAGTTTATATTTGCCTGTTCACGTGCGCTGTAACTCGTGCAGTACACCTTGAGTTAGTTACAGATATGACTGTTGAGAAGTTCCTGTTAGCTCTACGTAGAATGTTGGCACGGCGTGGAATTTGTCACACTATCTGGTCAGACAATGCAAAAACATTTAAGTGTGCCAGTAAAGAACTTCAAAGGTGTTGGAGAGTTGTCGAAGATCCGGAAACACAAGTTGAACTTTCTAATCGGAAAATTCATTGAAAATTTATTGTGGAACGTGCACCTTGGTGGGGTGTTTTTTACGAACGAATGGTGAAAAGTGTTAAAACCCCATTCAAGAAAACTCTTGGTAATACTCTTTTGGATTCAGAAAGATTTGTGACTATCTTAACTGAAGTTGAATGCCAAATCAATAGCCGACCTCTTACGTATGTTAGTAGTGATCCAAAAGATTTCAACGTGATAACAACTGCACAAATACTTATCGGACGAAACCTTCAACAATTTCCACGTAAAGATACCAATAAATCTGAACAAAATTCGTCAGCTATAACCAAGCGTTTTATTTATCATCAGAGATTGGTTAATAACTTTTGGAAACGTTGGTTGTCTGAGTACCTGAAATCGTTAAATAGTTTGAAAAAGTGGACAAGTCAAGGACAAAAGGTTAATCCAGGTGATTTAGTGCTTATCAGTGAGGATCGAGTATCTAGAGGACAATGGATAAAAGCTCGTATACAAGAAGTCCACATTGGACGTGATGGACATATCCGATCAGCTACATTGAATACAGCGAATGGCACATTAAGGAGACCTGTTCAAAGGTTGCATTTATTGGAATCTGTTGATGCCGATCTGTAAACATTCAATTTTGATTTTATTTTAAATTTCTGTTGACTCTGCATCCGGGGGGAGGATGTTCAAAAGTGAATCTAGACATTATGTGTTGGACACAAGTTGTGGTCTGAAACCAATTAATTTAAATTACTTCCCTTAGTTTTATTGTACACTTCCTGAAAAGAATGGCTGTCAAGCCTGAATAGTAAACAAAGTGTTTTGTGTTATTTTTAAGTACCCAAATTAAATTACTGCCAACTATTAAGGGTTTGCAGTTAATAAACTATACAGTCCTCAATTATTTAAAATCTTTAAGAACAATTACCACCAACCGGAAGTTTGAAGCGTTTGGCCAAAACATGCGCGCGGTCTAGTTATTTATAGACGTCATTGCTCTTACTGCTTGTAAGACTCAGAACAATGTTAAAAGACAAGAACTTCTTTGATCTCATGCCTCTTGTGTTCTGTTGAATGTACTCGTATGAAAGTTAATCAGTGGTGGTGTCACAAATTAACGGAATCTTATTGTGTTTAGTCAACTCATCTTATAATTAGTTTATTCAAGTAGTTTTTGTTTGAACAATGAACAATAGATTTACAAAAACAATTGTCCTTGATTCCGTAATAAGGACAATTTTCTCACAATTAGGTCTCACAATCTGACCTAAATTCAACTGTTATTATTTGTAAGCTTTTGGCTGATTTTAATGATATAAAGATCATTTCTGGTAAGAAGCTTTATTTTTGGACTTTTTAGATTTAATTCCCTCATTGTCCTTTTGACAAAACAGTCCGTCTTTTTCTGGTTTGTTTGTGAAAAAAAGTGGTCCGAGTCTGCATAGCAATTGGTCCGATTGAAAAATGAAATATTATAGGTATGTCATGGTCCGAGTCTGTCATGAAAAGTGGTCCGAATTTGCATAGTCATTGGTCCGAGAAAAAAAAGTGGTCCTATTCTGTAATGAATCATCATGTCATGTATCAATCAGAAGAACTTTCACCAACATAGACAAAGACCTGTTTTTGTCTCTCTAAAAATGTCTCATTAGAGAATACGCATCAACACAAGGATATCCTGTCTCCAGAAAATGTCCAACAAAGAGCAACAAAACTAAGGCTAATGCCGCTGTTCTGGAAAAATTTTCCTCACACCACACTGAATGGCGTTTGCTCGTCCTCATTGATTTAAACAATATTTTATTCCTACATTACATATAATTTTTACAGAAAATAACTAAGGTTTCGGAAACAAGCCGAAGCTTAAGCTAATCCGGTACCTGTTATCAATAGAAGACACAATATATAGAAAATATTAACTATGTGAATAAATAAATGGTTACCAATATTTAATAATTTGATAATAAATAACAATTCATTAAGTAAATTTACTATATGAATGAAAAAGTGCCCCCCCCCCGTAGAAACGCCACTGGTAACTAGGGTAAGTATACAGGTCAAACAACAAGAGTAGGTATACAAACTAGAGAAGGTATATTCGATTAACATCTGGGGTAAGTTAAAAAGCAGCAGCTAAGGTATGTAAAGAGCTGGGTTACACAATCAAAAGCTGGGGAAACTAAGCAAGGTTTAAAGATAGTATACAACTAAAGCAGGTATACACGATCAACAGCAAGGGTAAGTAAGCAAGATCAGCAACTAGAGTAGGTATACAGCTAGAGGAGTAGGTATACAGACTAGAGTAAGCAAGCAAGATCAGCAACTAAATAGGTATACAACTAGAGTAGGAATACACGATAAACAGCAGGGGTAAGTAAGCAAGATCAGCAACTAGAGTATGTATACAACCAGGGTAGGTATTCACGATCAACAGCAGGGGTAAGCAAGCAAGAACAGCAACTAGAGTAGGTATACAGACTAGAGTAGGTATACACGATCAACAGCAGGGGTAAGCAAGGAAGATCAGCAACTAGAGTAGGTATACAGACTAGAGTAGGTATACACGATCAACAGCAGGGGTAAGCAAGGAAGATCAGCAACTAGAGTAGGTATACACGATCAACAGCAGGGGTAAGCAAGCAAGATCAGCAACTAGATTAGGTATACAACTAGAGTAAGTATGCATGATCAACAGCAGGGGTAAGTAAGCAAGATCAGCAACTAGAGTAGGTATACAACTAGGATAGGTATACCCGATCAACAGCAGGGGTAAGCAAGCAAGATCAGTAACTAATGTAGGTATACAACTAGAGTAGGTATACACGATCAACAGCAGGAGTAAGCAAGCAAGATCAGCAACTAGAGTAAGTATACACGATCCTCCACTAGGTTATATAAGAGTCTATATTCACTACTATATAGAAAAACAACAAATATGGAAGGTATCAGGAGCTAAGGTAAGTATTAAAGAACAAAGTATGGTAAATATACAGAATCAACGATTAGGGTAAGCTTATAAATATAACATAGGCTTGCGGCAAGTCTCGCAAGCATATACGCCCACCAGCAGCTTGATAAAGAGGTAAATGTGAACACCAAAACAAACGCGATATCAGAGTTTTATGCGATAAAAATGATCGCATCGTCATTAAATTCAATAGTGCACATATTCATAATGATATTGAAACACATACAAAATATCTAAAGGATCCATGGAGAATTGTAGCCTGTAGAGTGAACACGAGCAAAAAAAACAAACACGATATCTCGAAAGAAAATCATCGAATCATCACCAAATTCAATAGTGCACATCTTCATAATAATATTGACACACATACAAAATATCAAAAGGATCCATGAAGAATTGTTGCCTGTAGAGTGAGCACAAGCAAAAAAACCAACGCGATATCAGAGTTTTACGCGATATCTCGGAAGAAAATCATCGAATCATCACCAAATTCAATAGTGCACATCTTCATTATGATATTGACACACATACAAAATATCAAAAGGATCCATGAAGAATTCTAGCCTGTAGAATGAGCAGGAGCAAAAAAACGAACGCGATATTAGACTTTTACGCGATATCTCAGAAGAAAATCATCGAATCATCACCAAATTCAATAGTGCACATCTTCATAATAATATTGACACACATACAAATTATCAAAAGGATCCATGAAAAATTCTAGCCTGTAGAGTGAGCACGAGCAAAAAAAAACGAACGCGATATCTCGGAAGAAAATCATCGATTCATCACCAAATTCAATAGTGCACATCTTCATTATGATATGACACACATACAAAATATCAAAAGGATCCATGAAGAATTCTAGCCTGTAGAGTGAGCACGAGCAAAAAAACGAACGCGATATCAGAGTTTTACGCGATACCTCGGAAGAAAATCATCGAATCATCACCAAATTCAATAGTGCACATCTTCATAATAATATTGACACACATACAAAATATCAAAAGGATCCATGAAGAATTGTTGCCTGTAGAGTGAGCACGAGCAAAAAAACGAACGCGATATCTCGGCAGAAAATCATCGAATCATCACCAAATTCAATAGTGCACATCTTCATAATAATATTGACACACATACAAAATATCAAAAGGATCCATGAAGAATTGTTGCCTGTAGAGTGAGCACAAGCAAAAAAACGAACGCGATATCAGACTTTTACGCGATATCTCGGAAGAAAATCATCGAATCATCACCAAATTCAATAGTGCACATCTTCATAATAATATTGACACACATACAAATTATCAAAAGGATCCATGAAAAATTCTAGCCTGTACAGTGAGCACGAGCAAAAAAAAAAGAAACGCGATATCTCGGAAGAAAATCATCGATTCATCACCAAATTCAATAGTGCACATCTTCATAATAATATTGACACACATACAAAATATCAAAAGGATCCATGAAGAATTCTAGCCTGTAGAGTGAGCACGAGCAAAAAAACCAACGCGATATCAGAGTTTTACGCGATATCTCGGAAGAAAATCATCGAATCATCACCAAATTCAATAGTGCACATCTTCATAATAATATTGACACACATACAAAATATCAAAAGGATCCATGAGAATTGTTGCCTGTAGAGTGAGCACAAGCTAAAAAACGAACGCGATATCAGACTTTTACGCGATATCTCGGAAGAAAATCATCGAATCATCACCAAATTCAATAGTGCACATCTTCATAATAATTTTGACACACATACAAATTATCAAAAGGATCCATGAAAAATTCTAGCCTGTAGAGTGAGCACGAGCAAAAAAAAAACCGAACGCGATATCTCGGAAGAAAATCATCGATTCATCACCAAATTCAATAGTGCACATCTTCATAATAATATTGACACACATACAAAATATCAAAAGGATCCATGAAGAATTCTAGCCTGTAGAGTGAGCACGAGCAAAAAAACGAACGCGATATCAGAGTTTTACGCGATATCTCGGAAGAAAATCATAGAATCATCACCAAATTCAATAGTGCACATCTTCATAATAATATTGACACACATACAAAATATCAAAAGGATCCATGAAGAATTGTTGCCTGTAGAGTGAGCACGAGCAAAAAAACGAACGCGATATCAGAGTTTTACGCGATATCTCGGAAGAAAATCATCGAATCATCACCAAATTCAATTGTGCACATCTTCATAATGATATTGACACACATACAAAATATCAAAAGGATCCATGAAGAATTGTAGTCCGTAGAGTGAGCACGAGGTAAATGTGAACGGACGGACCGACGGACGGACGGACGGACCGACAGGGGTAACCGCAATATACGCCCATACGATCGTGTGGGCGTATAAAAATAGGAAAAAATAAATACACGAAAACGTGCAAACAGTAGGTAAAAAGTCGACATAATGAGATTAAATGTAGCTACGTTTCGGGACTAATCCCTTTATCAAGCAAAAAAAACCACATCTAACTTCCCTACAACGATTGTGAATACAATACTTGTATACAGAAGAAAAAGGGCTGATGCCACACAGATCTACAGATACCTCAATGGCATAGACATCTTGGTAAATAAAATGATGTTACCACTATCAACTTACACAGGAACCAGAGGCCACAACTTGAAAACAAACTAACCACATACACGACTTGATATTAGAAAGAACTATTTCTCTGTTATTACCATCGAAAATTAGAATTCTATGCCAGACTATGTTGTTGAATCACAAACTGGGAACATATTTAAATCGAATCTGAATCTAGCTAGGAAACATGATGTCAAGAAGTTTTAGACGTTACCATATATATTGGGTGTTTAAAAAAAAACGTCCTCAACTTTGACGAAAAGTATCTCTACTGCTGATGAGACGATCTCTTTTAAAATTCTCACAGATTTACTTCAACATGTCCTTGGCACATCTTGAAAATATGAAAGTCATCGAAAAAAATTGTACAAGTACTGCCTCGAACAAAATAGCATGTCACAAAATTCAATTTAATGACTTTCATATTTTCAGGGTCTGACAAGGACATGTTGAAGTAAATCTGTGAGAATTTTGAAAGAGATCGGTTCGCCAACAGTTGAGATAATTACCGTCAAACTTGGGGACGTTTGTATTGCAACACCATATAACAAACAATTTCGCACTCATATGTTATTTAACTCAAAACTCAGAAAAGAATAAAGGAGGTCAAGTAGCTATTAAGCTAATTAATAGACTGATATAGGCTACAGCAAGATTATAAATTATAAAACAAAATTTTATCATATCAGATGAAAACTGTAGACTCTATCGGTCGAGTTCATAAGTCTATTTCGACACATATTGACTAAGTCATGCTCAAAAACTGTTCAAGGGTAAGTAAGCAAGATCAGCAACTAGAGTAGGTATACAGCTAGAGGAGTAGGTATACAGACTAGAGTAAGCAAGCAAGATCAGCAACTAAATAGGTATACAACTAGAGTAGGAATACACGATAAACAGCAGGGGTAAGTAAGCAAGATCAGCAACTAGAGTATGTATACAACCAGGGTAGGTATTCACGATCAACAGCAGGGGTAAGCAAGCAAGAACAGCAACTAGAGTAGGTATACAGACTAGAGTAGGTATACACGATCAACAGCAGGGGTAAGCAAGGAAGATCAGCAACTAGAGTAGGTATACAGACTAGAGTAGGTATACACGATCAACAGCAGGGGTAAGCAAGGAAGATCAGCAACTAGAGTAGGTATACACGATCAACAGCAGGGGTAAGCAAGCAAGATCAGCAACTAGATTAGGTATACAACTAGAGTAAGTATGCATGATCAACAGCAGGGGTAAGTAAGCAAGATCAGCAACTAGAGTAGGTATACAACTAGGATAGGTATACCCGATCAACAGCAGGGGTAAGCAAGCAAGATCAGTAACTAATGTAGGTATACAACTAGAGTAGGTATACACGATCAACAGCAGGAGTAAGCAAGCAAGATTATCAACTAGAGTAAGTATACACGATCCTCCACTAGGTTATATAAGAGTCTATATTCACTACTATATAGAAAAACAACAAATATGGAAGGTATCAGGAGCTAAGGTAAGTATTAAAGAACAAAGTATGGTAAATATACAGAATCAACGATTAGGGTAAGCT